>CM055875.1:18979643-19717143 GCA_029582165.1 Portulaca oleracea
ATCAAAGAATTATTAGAGAAAGGTTAAATAAGACCATCAAAAGGTAGTTATTCATCTCCTGCCTTTATGGTAATGAATGAAGCAGAAAAAAGAAGAGGAAAAGCTAGAATGGTTATTAATTACAAGAAATTAAATCAATTTACTAAAACAGATAATTATTTTCTACCCAATAAACAAGTTCTAATTAATTTAGTTAAAAACAAAAACTATTTTTCAAAATTTGACTGTAAATCTGGATTTTGATAAATAAAAATGGAAGAAGATAGCATTAAATATACAGGTTTTAGCACTCCACAAAGATTCTATGAATGGATAGTAATGCATTTTGGATTAAAAAATGCACTCTGAATATTTCAAAGACGAATGGACAATGCGTTCAAACATTTAAATTCCTTTTTAATAGTATATGTAGACGATATATTAATCAGCTCTACAACATTAGAAGAACATAGAGAACATCTAAAAACATTCATTGAAACATCTATAAAAGAAGGAATTTGCCTTAGTGAAAAGAAAGCTATTATAGAAAAAGAAGAAATTGAATTTTTAGGATTCAAATTAGGAAAAAATGGAATTTCGCTTCAACCTCATATCACTAGAAAAATATTAGAATATCCAGATGAGCTACGAACTAAAAAGCAAATCCAAAGACTTTTAAATTTGTTAAATTATGCTGGAGATTACATTGAAAAAATAGCATAAGAAAAAAGAGATTTGCAGAAACTTTTAAGAAAAAATAATACAAAGCAATGGTCAGATTATCACACAGAACAAGTAAGAAAAATAAAAGCTAAATGTTTAGAATTAAAACCGTTAAAACTACCAGAACCAGGTGATAACCTTATCTTACAAACGGATGCATCAGACACTACATGTGTAGCTGTTTTACAGACAGATTTAATTGCTATATGTGGATATCATAGTGGCACATTTTCGCCTCAAGAAGAAAATTATAATACCATGGAAAAAGAATTACTAGCAATAATTAGAGGAATGGAAAAATGGAGATTGTTTCTAATAGCTAAACCATTTAAGGTCTTAACTGATAATAAAGCTGCAACTAGACCTGGCAATCGGATGGATCGGATCAGTTTCGGATCGGATTAGCTCGGATTCAGATTTTTCGGATCGGTCGTACTCTGGTTCGGATTCGGATTGACTCGGATGTGTTTTGTCGGGTTCGGATCGGATTCGTACTGGGTTTTATCGGATCGTAATGTTCGGGTGGGATTCGGGTCCGGATTGACTCAGACGGATTTTTGTCGGGTTCGGATTGACTCGGATGGGTTGTGTCGAGTTCGGATCGGAATATGACCGGTTTTGATCGGATCAGGATCTTCTGGTTATAGTTGGATCGAGTGGGGTTCGGGTTCGGATTCACTCGGATGGGTTTTTGTCGGGTTTGGATCGGATTAGGACTGGGTTTGATTGGATCGAGATCTTCGGGTTGTTTTCGGATCGGACCAAATTCGGATCTAAGTTTATAATATTGGGTAAACAATCAAAACATGTCATATACACCGAAGTAATGAAATTAGTCTATAATTTTATGCCAATTACACAGACCTTGTTTGAAAAATTTGTAGTTTAGATATATAGTGGTTGTGGATTGGCGGATGGTTTCGAATACACGTCAATTAAGCTCTAAATTCAGAATTCAAAAATCAAAATATATAATTTATAAGTTAAAGGTAATCATCACAATTTACAAAAATCCAACTTAAAAGTAAAGTTGAATTATATAATTTATAAATTATAATGGTACTGGACATTTTTTATTCTAATTGGTCGAATTATAATCGGGTCGGCTTAGTTTGGTTCTATTTCGGGTCGAATGTGCGTCAAGCCGGGTGAAACTTCGTTCGAGCAATTTTCGAATTCGGGTTAAATCAAATTTGACTCGGGCCAGATGCAACTTGAATAAGATAAAATTCGGTTCGGGCAATTTTCGTATTCGGGTTAGATCAGATTTGGCTTGGCTCGGGTCAGATAAAATTCAGTTCGGGCAAGTTCGGATTCCGGTTAACTCGGATTTGGCAATGCTCGGGTCGGGTTCGGATCGGATCAAATTATTTCAAATGTGGCTCGAGTTGGGTAAAAATCAGTTCGAGCAATTTCGGATTCGGGTTAACTCGGATTTGGCAATGCTCGGGTCGGGTTCGAATCGGATCGGATTATTTCGGATCTCTTTCTTATTCGATAAACTTCGGGTTGAGATTCAGATCGGATTCGGGGTCGGATTATCTCCGGGTTCGGATCAAGACCGGATCATCCATTTCAGTGTCGGATCGGATTCAGATTTCGGATCTCGGATCAGCTTTGCCAGGTCTAGCTGCAACTACTTTTGTAAAACAAAGTTTAGATAATGGACCTCATATGAGAAAACTTCATAGATGGCAGACATTTTTATCTCAATTTAACGCTGTTTATGAGCATGTTTCAGGAAATCAAAATTTTATTGCAGATTATCTCACAAGAGAAGAAGAATATCTCCGATCATGAATCCAGATCGTTTGGCAAAACATATAGAGGATATCGAATTAGATATCAATAAATATTTCGAGATTGCAGAAGAAAGAATCCAAGGTTTAGAAACTGAAATACAAGGAATAAAACTCGATATGGCACAGGTAAGGACTGTTGTTGCAGAAATCTTCAAGGTGTCTAAAGAACTCAGAGGAGAAGGAACCTCTTCTCAACCTCAAAAGATCAAAGAAGAAGGATCATCTTCTTCACCAGTGCCAAATATCAAAAAAGAACCCTAGAATGATATTAAACGAGATATTAACAAGGGAAAAGCATCAAACCCCTTTCTTGAAAAAGAGAAAGAAATGTTAATACGTCAAGCTAGAACTCTAGCCCAAAGACCTGTTATTCAAATTACAGAAGAAAGAATTATTCAAAGGATATCCACAACAATATCGATGATCCATTTTATGTGGAATATAGAAAAATCAATGAGATTGCCTACACCAAAATTTCAGAATTCCCTAATTTATTTTATACCACAGGAGAATCCAACTTCCTCAGAATTATAGCCACAAAAGCCGACCCTGATCTTGTACACCAATTTTACAAATATGGATACCTTGATCTTGTATATCCAGACAAAGATTTAACCCAAGTTTCCAAGTTCCCTTCTATTATCATAGAACAAATAATGGATTTCAGGTCTATGACCATGAGAGATATCTACGTAAAATTTTGTGTAATCCCACCAGAAAAAGATGAGACTACAAAGGAACTTTTTCCAATTATATCAATGATTGAAGTCGGAAATATAGCAGATGGATACCAGCTTGAAGGAACATTATCCAGACCCTACAAACCATTCAAGTTCAATTTATCAGGAATACAATACAGAAGAATCAGCGGAGCTATTGCAATCAGAAATCTTAGCGGATAATATTTTGGAGATAGATAAAAGACACTTTACTGTACTAAAGAAATGGATCTGATTATTATCACCAAAAAAGGAGTCAAGTTAAATCATTTCGACGATCCAATATTGATTTTTACCAAAATCTTGCACCTGGAATATTCAAGCATAGTGCAGAGAAAATATGCAGATTATTTTAGCAAATGAAGAAGACAAAATTTCAACAATTTGAGATTTATGAAGAGTCAAAATCAGGCTACATGATACTCACACTTGGAGGCAATATCTACACAAATGCAGGTGAATCATCAAAAGAAATAGTTATCTGAAGATATTTTACTAAAATGAAGTAAAGAATGATGTAAGAGGCAAAACTTTGACGTATGCCATGACGTTGTAAGAAAGTTGTAAGAAAGCTCCCTCCATCTATAAATAAGGGAAGCATCAGAGGAGGAGAGGCAAAGTGTGTTTGAGAGTTTGAGAGTTCTTCTATGTTTGAGTGTTTAAGCTTTGTAAAAATGTTCTAAGTTCTTCCCATTTGAGAAAGCAGTAATAAAATAAGTCTGTTTTTATAAATTTCCAATATCTTTATAACTTTCAAATTCTGAGAGAAAGAGAGATTGTGAGGTTAGAAAGCCGAAGTAAGACCAGTAAGTCCTGAAGAGAAGGCGTGGCGGCAGACTCAACAATTTCCAGGCTCTCCATATTTCAGAAGAAGAAAGGTATAAATTTATTTTGAAATTTATAGATTCGGTTTATTTTATTCTGTAAGTACCAATATAAATCTTTTAAAGAATCACGTTAAAGTTAAGATTGTTAAATTTGTTAAGACTCTAATTTGCACTCTAAGAAATAGTTTTAAACTTTTTTCTACAAAAAGTTATCAGACCCTTGAGATTGATGGTATCAGAGCCTAGAGGACAAAGAAAAAAGCAATAAAATGAATGAACAATATGATAAATTTGTGTATAAAAGAACGTTGAATATAAATTTAGAAGAATTTATAATTGAAATTGGAGTTGGAATATATGATGTAGATGGATTAATTAGTTTAATAAAATATTTAATTCAAAACAAACAACAATGTTTATTTTTCTCTACAAAAATTCTATTTATAGTAGAAAAATTGTTTGAATTATATACATCTTGCTCAAAAAATTAATATGCAATCAACGACTAGAATAAGTATAGAAGGAGATATAATATCAGGACAAACATTTAATTTATCAGAATTAAAGTGTTATACTATCCAAGAAACATGAGAATTTTTGAGATCTTTTAATTTAACAACAAGAAGCTATAGAATGAATATGTTAAATCTAAAGAAATCTAGATATTTATATTTAGTAAGTTTACCATCTAGTGTTCATATAACTACAATAAATTATTAGAAAAAACATTTGAATATTCAATTTGGTTTGAACCAAATAAAAATTTAAGAGACTCACAGATAACATATTTAACAGACTAAGAATAAAAATACTTAAAACAATAACGTACAAAAAATTTGTTTGCCAACAATAAATTAATTAGCAGACATACATCTATATCAAAAGCAGTGAGAATTTATGACAAATAGTAAAAATATTATTCAAACAGAAAAAATACTGTGCAAACAGTAAATAAATTTAATGCAAACAGTAACAAACCCGTTTTCAACCCGTAACACGAAATGACCCAAAATAACGAAAAGACCAAAATGTCCAACCCGAAAACTACCCGTTCTGACCCGTTTGTCACCCCTAGCCCATATTATGTTTACTTTTACTCTATAATGACCAGCATAAGTAAACTTGGGATGTATTCAAAAAATTGATCGAAGGTACTCCCAATATTTGAGAAAGTTATTTTTCGGTACCCTAATTTTTCAAAATTCATTTTGAGGTACCCTTAATTTTTGGGTTAGTATTCATTATGTGCTTTTCCGGTCTTGAATTTGGTTAAGTAACCAAAATACCCTTATTCTTTCATTTTTAAAGAAATAACCTTGAAAAAGAAGAAGAAGAAGAAGAAGAAGAAGAAGAAGAATAAGGGTATTTTGGTCACTTAATAAAGTTGATGGCCGAAAAAAACACCAAATAATTACTAACCCAACAATTAAGGGTATCTCAAAATGAGTTTTGAAAATTTGGGGAACCGAAAAATAATTTTTCCGAATATTGAGGTACCTCCGAGTAATTTTTTGGGATGTATTTGTGAATATATTTTTTTCCTTAGTGAACCAAGAGCCACAAGATTATAAAGTACTTCCTTCATTCTAAATAATTTGTCCCTTTTTTTTATGGTGTTCAAGGCAAGACTTTGGCTATTATTTTTTCATGTTTTATCTTAACAAAACTTGTAACATTATATTTGACTAATTTGAGTAAAAATATTTTCATTACAAATTTGATAATAATAATTGATAAGTGTATTTTATATATATGTGATCTTGGGTTATTTAGAGTTAATTTGAGTGATTATTGATATGAATGTATTATTTTTATACTCGAATTCTCTATTTTATGCTTGGTTGGAGTTTGGTATAGTTTTGTAGGAAATTGGTGTTAAATTGAAGAAATCAAGCTTAAAATCAAGTGTATGGAGTCCAAGAGGATCACAATTGAAGAATAAATCCACCCCAAAGGCCCAAATATTGGCCCAAGAAGACATTGGAGCCCGACTGGCATCAACACGGGTGCCAAAAGACCCAAAACGGGCCGTTTCAGCTTCCAGAAAGTTAGAAATCCAACTCCAGTGAGCAACACAGTCCGTGTCTTGGCAACACGACCCGTGTTGACAGTGACACGACCCGTGTTGCCCTGGAACGGTCCGTGTTGCTTTATCCTTTCACTTTCGGCGCTTGCAAGTGGGTTTTTGCTTTTTATCATGATGTTTTTCGGCTGTCTATGGAAGCAATAATCACTCCACTATCCTCCATGCTGTCACCTAACCCTGATTGATCTCCTATATATTGATTAATGCATCCATCAATGAGGGAGAGGAGTTGGAGATCAAGAAAGAAGATTGAACCAAAGATTGAAGATTGGAGGAGCAAAAGTCCTCCATAGTTCATTCCTTGCAAGATTGTTCTTCATTTGGTTTATTTCTCATTCTCTCATAGATTTTTTATATGCTTTCTAGAATAGATTTTGATATGTTTTGTGTTTTGAACATGAGTAGTGAGTAGTTTTCCTTTAGTTTAGGGGATAAACCCTTATTTGTTTATCTTATGGATTGAGTTTTGTTGGATTGAACAAGTTTGTTAATCTAGTTTGAATGCATTTTATTTAACCTTTGATTATGTATGTCATTGTTTTTGACTGGCCATCAAGAATATGGAATTAGATTGTTGAGTGAAGTACTGAAAAGAGAAATTCGATAATCGGAACCCTTAGGATTAAACTAGTTATGAAGTGAACTAGACATAGAAGACTTTATAATTAGGGGTCATTGGATAATTTGATCTTTAACTTAATTAAAATTGAAATAACCACGACAGTAGGTGATCAATCTTGCTAAGCAATCCGTTTCAGTGCCAAAAGCTCGCTACGGAATAATTTATGCGATTATCGACCCTAAGATGTGCCAAATTAGTGACATACATGTTCAATCCACTTGTTTGATTCATAGAGTTACTTAGGTTTTATCCCCTGAACGTCTTTTCCTTATTGATAAATCCAAGTAAATTGTGTGTATATTTATTTGTTAATCTTTAGTAGTGAATAGAAATAGAATTAGATTGTTTCAAACAGAAAAACCCGATCGACTTAGCAATCAACTAGGAGGTTAGTTCAGTGCGTTGAAAGGAAAAGTCCCTGTGGAAATCGACCTTGATACTTGCTACACGAACACCCGTGCACTTGCGGTCTATCAAGCTTTTGGCGCCGTTGCCGAGGACTTTGTCCCTAGCCAGCCATTGAACGAATACCCTAAGGTTGCCTAAGTCATTTATCTTCTGTTTTGATTTTTCTTTGGTGTTTTAGTTTTGTCTTGCTAGGTTTACTCTAAGTGTATGCAAAAATATCCACTGTTTGGGTTTGATCCTGAAATCGAAAGAACCTTTCGCTCCCGGCGGAAGAAGCAAAAGTTAGAGCAAGCCCGGAGAAGACAAGAAGAAAACCCCAAATGAATAAACACCATGTCTTGTGGCAGCGGTGAGCCTAGAATCATGCTTGGCTCTTATGTGATGCTCAATGTCACAAATCAACCCTTCGCCATAAATCCCCCAAATGTGTCCACGAACGACTTCGAGCTAAGGAGTTCAATCATCAATTTGGTGAATGCTAACCCATTCTATGGCCTTCCCAATGAAGATCCCAACCGGCACCTTTGCCTATTCAACCAAGCATGTGAGACTTTTAAAGCAAATGGTGCAACGCCCGATGCAATCAAGCTGCAATTGTTTCCCTTTTCACTTGAAGGGAAGGCTTGGGAGTGGTTGGACTCTCTTCCATCAAGCTCCGCCATCACCACTTTTGACCAACTTGCTAGTGTATTATTGACGAAGTACTTTCCTCCTAGCAAGTTGACGAGCCTCCGGAATCAAATTTCAACATTTGTTCAAGAGTCGGATGAGTCCCTCTATGAAGCATGGGAGAGGTTCAAGGACCTCTTACGTCAATGCCCCCACCATGGTTTCGAACCATGGGTCCCGATACAAGCTTTCTACAACGGGGTAGATGACAACTTGAGGACTAACATCTTGGCGGCTACGGGAGGCAACATCATGTCCAAAACAGTGGCGGAACTTCAAATTTTGATTGAGGAAATGGCGATCAATAGCTACCAGTGGTCAAGGCCCCGTTCCAAGAGGACGGGAGGTAAGTATGATGTTGATGCTATTTCTATGTTGAATGCTAAATTGGATGCCATGACTAAAAAGATGGATATGCTGAATGTAAATGCTCACCCTTCCCAACCATGTGCATCGTGTCAATCATATGAGCATGAGACCTTGAATTGTCCTAGTGGGTTGGCTAGTAATGAATCGACCGAAGTGGTTAACTATGTTGGTAACCCTTCCAATAGGCCAAACTTTGACCCTTTTTCCAATACTTACAACCCCGGTCTTAGGTTCCGCCCGAACTTTTCTTACCGGAACAATAACCAAATGGGTCAACCCCAAGGGCAAAGACAACCCCAAGCACCTCCACCACAAGCCCCCCAAAATCCTAACGTAGAGGCCATGCTACAAGCTTTAATGTTGTCTAAAAAACAACACCAACAACAGCAACTCGAGCATCAACAAAGACAAGATGAGGTGATTAAGGCCTTAGCTACGAAAGTTGACCTTATTAGCACCCACAATCGAATGCTTGAGAACCAAATTGCTAGGCAAGCTAGTACCTCCACTACCCTTCCGGGAATGCTTCCCGGAAAGCCCGTACCTAACCCTAAGGAACAATGCAATGCCATTATTTTGAGGAGTGGGACACAGTATGAGGGATCTAGCATGCCAAATGATAAGCATGGGGGGTTGAGGTTGAGAAGAAGGTTGAGAAGCCTAGAGAGAAAGACCTTGAGAGTGAGCCTTCAAAAGAGAACATCGAAACCCGACCTTCATCTCCCTCTAGAGTTTACAACCACCATTACCTTTTCCTCAACGATATGCTAAGGCTATATTAGATGCAAAATTCGGCAAGTTCTTTAATATGTTAAAGCAATTGAATGTGAATGTGCCGTTTTTGGATGCTGTATCTCAAATGCCTTTGTATGAAAAGTTTTTGAAAGAAATCCTCTCTAAAAAGAGGAAAATTGATGAAATTGAGGAAGTTGCATTGACTGAAGAGTGTAGTTCCGTGGTTCTTAACAAGCTTACTCCTAAGCTTAAGGACCCCGGAAGCTTTAATATCCCATGTGGCCTAGGTAGTTTAACCGTTGACCGAGCTTTGTGTGATGTGGGTTCTAGTGTAAGCTTAATGCCCTATTTTTTGTATGAACGGTTGAACATAGGAGAGTTGAGACCAACTACCATGTCATTGCAAATGGCGGATCGTTCCATCAAGTACCCTAACGGTATTTTGGAGGACTTTCCCCTTAAGGTGGGTGATTGCTATGTGCCGATTGATTTTGTCATCCTTGATATGCCCGAAGATTCCCGTACCCAAATCATTTTGGGGAGACCTTTTCTTGCTACCGTAGGGTGTGTCATTGATGTACATTGTGGAAAGATGAAGTTTAGGATAGGGGAACATGAACTAGAATTTGACTTATTCCGTAATGTTTTGCCACGGGAAGTTTCCCCTAATTTTGGTGTTGATGTGCTATGTGAGAAAGATGAGCATGATGAAGGTGTGGTTTGTGAAAAACATGATGATTGTGTGTGTGATGTTGAAGGTGAAGGCCTTGATAAGTCTCAAGATTATTTTGTTGAAAATCCTTGTGGCTTATATATTGATAAAGGTCATAACCTTGCCGATGCAAGAGTGAGAATAAAAGAAATTTTGCCCCCACCTAACATCAATAAGAACGTGCCTTATGCTATTAACAAGGGTACATTTGATGAGATTTTCAGGTTTAATGATGGTGAACCCTCCATTTCTGAAGGAGGTGATGAATTTGACCCAAGCTGTAGGGTCAATTTGAAAATGTTTGGAGGTACTATGCAATGTGAAGCTCCAGAAGCCCTTGGCTATGGAGTTATAGATTATTCACCGGGTTGAGAGGTACTATGTCTAGCTTAGGACATTAAACAAGCGCTTCTTGGGAGGCAACCCAAGCTTTTTTTTTATTTTATTTTCATTTTTAGGATTTTCTAGAATTTTTCCTTATTTTTCTTCTTTTTATTTGAATTTTTTCTAAATTTTTCCATATTTTTCTTGAATTTGTAGGATTTTTCTTTGATTTCTTTAAATTTTTCTAGGGTTAATAGGCATTTTCTCCTTTGTATTTCATTTTTTTTCTAGGATTTTTCTAGGGTATATATTTTATTTTTCATTTTGGAGGTATTAGTTTTAGGAAACTAAAAAAAATAAATATATAAAAAAATTTGAAATTTTTAAAAAGAAAAAAAATAGAGTGAGTGAAAAAAAAATCATTAAAAAAAAAGAGAGATTAGAGAGAGTGAGTGAGGAAAAGTGCAAGAAAAAAGTGAGAAAGAAAAGAAAAAAAAATAAGTTGTTGGTAGGAGGAATCGAACCCAGGCGAAGAAGGCGAAGAACAAGGCCAACACGGATCGTGCTGACCCTAGCACAATCCGTGTTGCCTTCCAGAGAGTCAGGTAAGGATTACAGGGTTCAACACGGACCGTGTTGAGCTAGCACGATCCGTGTTGAACCCCGACGCGTGATTACACGGGTGTTTTCACCCGTTTTCACGCCCCTCTCTTTTCCTTTTATTAATTCATCCGTTTTGGCCCCTTCTCACTCGTGCCCTAGCTCACTCCTTCCTCCCTCACTAACTCATTCTTCTTCCTCCATACTCCCTCAAGAAGCTTTCAACCTCCATAACCATTTTTCTTCCTCCATCACTCTTTTTACTCTAATTCCCTAAATTGTCACCCAAATCACTCCTTTTTTCTTCCATTCATATTTTCCTTCCTCTTTCAGATCCCACAAATTTCATCCTCATTCCTTTCACTCCATTTTTCACCCCATTCCCAAAAACCTTCATTTTCACCCACATTCAAGTTCTTTTCATATACTTCAAGTGTAACAAGGTTTGATTTTTCTAATTTCTTTGTTTTATTTAGTTTATTTTCGTATTATATTTTCGTTTTTAGTTTAAATTTTTGTGTATAATATGTGAATCTCCATTGTTGTCCACCATTGTTGTGTTTCAAGCTTTTGGAAGTGTGGATTTTCATGTATATATTTTGATTTTTTGTTTTAGTACTTTGTTGGTTGGATTTTCCTTTATTGATTTTCTGTTTTTGTTCTTTGTTAGTTTGTTTGTTTTTATTTTCTTATTTTAGTCTAGCTTAATTTTATATTAGGGTTTTAATTTTGTTTTCTTGTTTTTTATTTGGTTTTTCTTTAGTTTAGTTACTGATTTTTAGTAGTTTACTTTCGTTAAGTTTAGCTTAGTTTGTTACTTGTTGGTGTGAATATGTATATGTTAATTTAGCTTAGTTAGCTTCTTTTAATATTAGTTTAGTGCAGTAAGAGTCTTAGTTCATTAGAATTTGAGTTAAACTTAGTTTAGACTTAGTTTAATTAGTAGTGTTAAAGAGTCTAAAGGTCTTAGAAAACTTAGAATTTAAATTGATTTGAGTCATATGTACATAAGTTTCTGATTAATTTAGGTCTTAAGTTTCATAGTTTTTATTAGTTTTTTTCTTTGTTACTCCTTCTATAATACTAACTTTTTAGCTTGTATATATTGTATAAAAGATGGTAAGGACTGCCCGTAGTGAGGAGCAAGCGTCAAAGAAGCGAAAAGGGGACAATGGTGACAAAGGCAAAGGCAAAGTGGGCTCATCTTCTAGGCAAACGCGAGGTAATAACCCTTTTAATTTAGAAGGTGTTCAATTTGAGCGTTACCTTGCCTTATCTAAGCGCAATATACTCCCTACTCGTTACATGAATGAGCCATTCTTACAAACCACTGGCATGCTAGACGATGTAGAATGGCTTTTGAATAGAAAAGGGATGTTAGACTTTGCGAGGATGAGAGAGCCGACCTATCGGAACCTTACCCTAGAGGTGCTTAGCACCTTTGATGTGAACCTTAGGACACAAGAGGGTAGGATTACCTTTAGGATAGACGAAGAAGAATATCATTTGACTCTCGCCCAATTTGCACAGATCTTTCATTTACCAGTTGTCCCAGGTGTCGCCACAAGAGATGTGCCCCCTTTAGCTGAATGGAACGCCAATGAATTTTGGCAATTTACCACAACTAGGAATGATTACCACCCGAGTAGGTCTAAGTGCACGCACATATGGAACCCCGTGTTCCGTTACACGCAGCGCATCCTAGCTTGTGGGTTATTTGGAAGGGGGGATAGTATCAATGTTGCGGCTCAAGCTGAATTTTACACGGTATGGGGTATGTATCACGCACGACCCAAAGTTAACCCCGCCGCCCTTTTTGCCACACATTTAGCACGCATAACATCTCACACTAAAGGTGATATCGTTATTGGTGGGTTGCTCATGGTTTTGGCTAGGCACTTTGGTTGGAATCCGGCTCGTCACGAGCGGGATAGAGTAGAGGCCCAATGACCTTAGATGGTAGGGCTATTAGAGACATGAAAATGTGCAAGTTAAGAGGGGAAGAAGTTTGGTGGGTGTACCCCAACAATGAGTTGATGAGGCTTCCTCATCCGAACCTTACCATTCAAGAACTCCCGAATATTCTTTTCCTTCCTAACGCACCATTTCCACAACCTAACCCTATTCCCGACCAAGTTCCTTCGCCTCCTCATAACGAGGGTGGCGGGGATGATGAAGAAGGTCCCGCCGCCGCTTTTGATTTCCAAGATAGTTTTAATTCTTTGCGTGCGGACCATGCCTCCCTAAGAACCTATTGCGAAAATGAGTTTGGTTATTTTCGAACCACTTCGGACCAAATTTTACACAACCAAACTCATATTTTTGAGAGGCTAGACCTTCTTGACCAAGCCAACGCCACCCAAGCTGCCGAACAAGCACGCATGCTCGAGATGATGCAAGCGATGCGCGATTGGCAGTTGAACTACCCTAACCAATATCCTTACCCACCTCCTCCTCCACCACCGCAGTGATTGTCCTATTTTCCCCCTTTTGTGCTCGTTTCTTCTTGTTTTATGCATTGAGGACGATGCTTTGTCCAAGCATGGAGGGATTAATTTGAAAAATTAAAAATTTTGTGTTTTCACCTTTGTGAATATGATTTTATTTTCTGTTTTTCCTTTAGTTTATTGGTTTTAGTTTTAGTGTTGTTTCTTTTGTTAGTTTAGTTTTTCTTTTTGATTTTTCTTAAGTTTTCTATTTTCTTTCATTTATGAATTATTGCATTAGTTAGTATCATATTATATTTTAATTTTCTTTCTTTTTCTTAGCTTTTAGTTTCTTATTTTCTAGTTTTTCATTTGACTTTTGATTTTAGATTTTGAAAAATTAAAAAAAAATCAAAAATTTTCAAAAATTTTTTTTAAAAAAAGAAAATCTTTAATGAGAAGAAAAAGAAGAAAAAAAAATAAGGTAAAGCTAGATAAGTTTTCTTTTGAATTGATTTAGTCTCGTATAGCCCTTTTGTAAATTTAAGTTTTGAAAAGAGTTGTGAATCATAGAGAGTTTAGAATTGTACTTTGATAGTGATGATTGATTGCCCTTTTTAGATCTTTTGGAATGAGTTTAGCACGTATACGTCTATATGAGCTAGGTTTATTTGAGAGCTTTTTACCCGTGAGACCACAAAGGCCTTAAATGACTAATCATTTTTATTAGTCTCATTTCCATGTGTGGCTCATCCTTAGTTGCATTCTCTAAAACTTGCGATGCATCTCTTTGAAACTGCATTTTTGCTTGTGCATTGGTAATATGATAGAGGCATTCTTGTACATATTTTAGCTACAAAGCCAAATAGCCACCCTTTACATGTGAATTATCCGCTTTTAACCCACTTTTAGCCTTGTATCACTCTTTCTCTTGATTACCTACATTTTTAGCCATGACCGTATATATAATTTCCTACCTTTAAGTCATTGCTTGGAGTGTTAGAGTGTAAAAGTTGGGTTGATTTTGGTGTATTTGTGGTTTGGTCCTGTTGGGGATGTTATGAAGTTGAAATATTTTTTGAGATTGCTCCCCATTGTAGCTTGATATGAGTCGAGTTGAAATTGCCTTATTGATGTATATATCTTTGAGTTTGAATTGAAAGATTTGAATTTCAGAAAGAAAAAAAATAGCAAAAAGAGGAAAAAAATGAAAAAAAATCAGAGAAATGAAAAAAAAAAAGTATTTTGATAGTTTATTTTTCTTTGAGTTGAGGCAATTTCCACATGATTATGGGATGCATTGATATGTTTATAAGGTGTGAGTGTTCTTATTTGAATAATTTGGTGAGGTTTATGCTCCAAGTATTAGCTTTTAGCTCCACTTTCCTAAATATATCTCCACTCCTTACCCTTAACCTTAGCCACATTACAACCCTTTTGAAAGTCCTCTTGATTATCATTGTGCATTGCATTTTAGTGGTAGAGAATTGAGATTATTTGCAAGCTTATGGTAGAATGTTGCTTTGTGATTGAGTATTGAGTGCACCTTCATTGAATATTATTTTTTTCAAACACATGAGAGGAGTGTTTCCACATTCCCTAAAGTGAGATTGCTCTCAATTACCTAGTTTCATCCATTATTGTGTGCTTGCTTGTTTCATTTGTGATTAGGAGGGTGATTAATTTGATCTTGATAGGTATGGTTTTTTAATTCTTTTTATGGTTTCATTTTCTCTTGTATATAAACTTTCGTTCATACTTGGGCTATGCTTGATTAAGTTGATTAATTGAAAGTCTTATCGATGCTTTCCTGAGGAGATTTGTAAATAAATTTTTCAATTTTACTTTGAAATTTTTTTTTTCCTTTTTGACTTGAGTCATTTTGTCCCGTTTATTTTCTCCCTTCGTTATTTTATTTGATTTCTATTTTATTTGTGAGTTTAGCCTTGCTTTTGTGTGTGTGTGTGTGTGTGTGTGTGTGTGATCTTGGGTTATTTAGAGTTAATTTGAGTGATTATTGATATGAATGTATTATTTTTATACTCGAATTCTCTATTTTAGGTTTGGTTGGAGTTTGGTATAGTTTTGTAGGAAATTGGTGTTAAATTGAAGAAATCAAGCTTAAAATCAAGTGTATGGAGTCCAAGAGGATCACAATTGAAGAATAAATCCACCCCAAAGGCCCAAATATTGGCCCAAGAAGACATTGGAGCCCGACTGGCATCAACACGGGTGCCAAAAGACCCAAAACGGGCCGTTTCAGCTTCCAGAGAGTTAGAAATCCAACTCCAGTGAGCAACACGGTCCGTGTCTTGGCAACACGACCCGTGTTGATGATGACACGACCGTGTTACTGGCAGTCCGTGTTGCTTTATCCTTTCACTTTCAGCGCTTGCAAGTGGGTTTTTGCTTTTTATCATGATGTTTTTTGGCTGTCTATGGAAGCAATAATCACTCTACTATCCTCCATGTTGTCACCTTACCCTGATTGATCTCCTATATATTGATTAATGCATCCATCAATGAGGGAGAGGATTTGGAGATCAAGAAAGAAGATTGAACCAAAGATTGAAGATTGGAGGAGCAAAAGTCCTCCATAGTTCATTCCTTGCAAGATTGTTCTTCATTTGGTTTATTTCTCATTTTCTCATAGATTTTTATATGCTTTCTAGAATAGATTTTGATATGTTTTGTGTTTTGAACATGAGTAGTGAGTAGTTTTCCTTTAGTTTAGGGGATAAACCCTTATTTGTTTATCTTATGGATTGAGTTTTGTTGGATTGAACAAGTTTGTTAATCTAGTTTGAATGCATTTTATTTAACCTTTGATTATGTATGTCATTGTTTTTGACTGGCCATCAAGAATATGGAATTAGATTGTTGAGTGAAGTACTGAAAGGAGAAATTCGATAATCGGAACCCTTAGGATTAAACTAGTTATGAAGTGAACTAGACATAGAAGACTTTATAATTAGGGGTCATTGGATAATTTGATCTTTAACTTAGTTAAAATTGAAATAACCACGGCAGTAGGTGATCAATTTTGCTAAGCAATCCGTTTCAGTGCCAAAAGCTCGCTACGGAATAATTTATGCGATTATCGACCCTAAGATGTACCAAATTAGTGATATACATGTTCAATCCACTTGTTTGATTCATAGAGTTACTTAGGTTTTATCCCCTGAACGTCTTTTCCTTATTGATAAATCCAACTAAATTGTGTGTATATTTATTTGTTAATCTTTAGTAGTGAATAGAAGTAGAATTAGATTGTTTCAAACAAAAAAACTCGATCGACTTAGCAATCAACTAGGAGGTTAGTTCAGTGCGTTGAGGAAAAGTCTCTGTGGAAATCGACCTTGATACTTGCTACACGAACACCCATGCACTTGCGGTCTATCAATAATCATGTATAATAACTCAATATACAATTTGAAAAATTAATAGTCAAAATTTAAAAAATTTGATCAATTTATTTGGGACGGAGGAAATATCAGAAATAGCTTTGTCCATTGGACAAACTTTCTCACTAATACTAATACTAAAAGAGGGAATAACCATGCAAGTAGGCTTCACACGACACCTACTTGTGTTCTTTGTTGCCTTCAGCCTTCATTGTTGTTGCTCCTGTGTGGTTGTCTGCTTGCCTTCATTGAAAACCCTTCTCTATCTCTCACACAATCGGTCCAATAGGATACATTCACAGATGTTGTTCAAGAAGTGGTCCAATTGGACGCATCCACCAAGAAGACACATTTTGTTGTTCTCTTTATTGCATGAGTCAATGTCTCATAGATCTCCCTTAATTTAAATTTGTAACTCTCGTTCTCAAGGCCAAACAAGTGAATCTCTGGATTAGGGGAAGGTCAGTATTTGAGTTTTTAGTGATTGGTATTTGATTAGATCAGTGTTTACTAATACTAAAAGAGGAAATAACCAATCAAGCACGCTTCACACGACACATGCTAGTGTTCTTTGCTGCCTTCAACCTTCATTGTTGCTGCTCCTGTGTGGTTGCCTGCTTGCCTTCGCTGAAGACCCTTCTCTATCTCTCACACAGTCGGTACAATAGGATACATTCACATTTGTTGTTCAAGAAGTGGTCCAATTGTATGCATCCACCAAGAAGACACGTTTCATTGTTCTCTTTGTTGCATGAGACAATATCTTATGTTCAAAAACTGAAGCCAGCCCCCAAAGTTCTTCAGTGCAACTTATACTTTGGTTGTAAATTATTTTTTAATTGGGTATGCACAAAAAAAAAAACAACTCGACTCCTTTAGTGTATACACTTTTACTGTGGAACTGCCTTTTCGCAAGTTATGTATAGAAACTAAACCCACCCCTAATGATCTTTAGTGCAACCCATACTTTTCGCACATTATTTTTATTTGTGTATTTACAACTATGATAATTATGAAAGCATTTTTATTTGTGTTAATGATAATATCACTAAAGCAGTCGATGATAAAATTCTGCTTAGACATGTGTTTGTTAGGGATTCTACCAAAGTTGCTGCTACAGTAGGGTTGTCTAGAGTTTTGGTGGAGTTAATGTTATAATCCGATAGACAAATATTAATAGTGTGCTTATAAATTGGTGATGGTGATAAAGATATTTGATAAGCAATTTACTTGTATTTTTAAAATAAAACCTTTTTATGGTTAATTTTGATAAACAAAATTGAAAGGTCGAGATTTAAATATCAAAAGAAACGGTAAATGTGAATAAAAGATTTCTCTATTCTCTGATCATAAATTATATTGTACATCGTAATAGTGTGCTTATAAATTAGTGATGGTGATAAAGATATTTGATAAGCAATTTACTTGTATTTTTAAAATAAAACCTTTTTATGGTTAATTTTGATAAACAAAATTGAAAGGTCGATATTTAAATATCAAAAGAAACGGAAAATGTGAATAAAAAATTTCTCTATTCTTTGATCATAAATTATATTGTACATCGTGGACCTACCTAGGTCCACCACATGTACTAAAATATGTCAATTCTTAAATGATGAATTTCACAATAACATTGACAAATTTACATCGACTTTTATAATAATTATTGGTGAATTTATTTTGAAAATTTTAACACTTTGATACACATAGGTAAATATTACATGGTGTACCATATAATAATCGATGCTCTTATTGGTGGAAGTCTGTAAATTACTCTTTATATAATTAGGAGTTCTGTGTCATACCAATTAGAAAACTATAATTCAGTTATATTGGGTTAGGATTTCAATTTTGTCAGTTACAGTTATAATAGGTCAAGTGTTTGATAAATAAACCGAAATTGGGGAGAATTAGAATTATCATTTTAATTCATTGTGGAACATAAAATTGTTATGCTTTCACCATTCGATGGGACCCATAAAATTTTTCTATAATAATAATAATAATAATAATAATAATAATAATAATAATAATAATAATAATTATTATTATTATTATTATTATTACTACTACGAGCGATGCACGGGTGTACTAAAAAATAGCTTAGAATCGTCATAGAATGACTAGAGTTATATTGATGAGTAATTAATTGTGTACCATAGTGAGAATTAATGTGAGGAAGTTAACCAATTATTTTCTTTTTTAGAACCAATTCTTTTTTGGAATGATTGGGATTGCATAAACTGTTAGATCCAAAAACAACAAAAAAAATTGCTTGCAAATGAGAAGCGTCCCTGAAAATTTGGTTGAAAGTTATAAAAATTGGGTGTAAATCATGAGAATTATGCGACAAATAAAGTATTTGAATATATCAATAAGCAAAGGATAAATATGATAATTAAATAAGTATGATAAAAGAATGTAAACACAACGAATCTTAACCCTTTCTAATACGCGTCAATAACGGGATATAACTCACAATAATTCTATAACAAACAAAAATAAATGAATATATGAGTAAACAAAAGTAAGTTAGAAAGAATATGTAATATGGAAGATCCCACCCACAAATATTGTGGTGTCTTGTACGTATGATCGAATGAATTGAAGTGATCAAAGAGAAGTGAAAATGCAGACAAACGAATTAAAATAGTCTGCATCATGAAGTGTTTGCAATCTTTTACTCTAATTTTCATATGTGATAGTATCACGTTTAGCTGTTATGTCAGTGTGTTATAGATTTATAAAATAATTTAGTTTTTACTATTAGTATTATGGATACACTTATAATGGTTGTCAACCATGACAACCATCATAACTCAAATTGATTTCATCCGTACATTTGTCAAGTTTAATCTTAACCGTTTATTTTTTTACTTAATATAAAATTATAAAGTATATTTTTTTAATTACAAATTTATTATCAATTATTAAGAAATTAAATATTTTCTAAGTCATGTTTGTTTATTTTTCATCCATTGTTTGTTTCATGAGCTTCATCAACTCCCTCCCCCCCCCCCCCCCAAAGAAAAAAAAGAAGCTTGTAGGCTCCATTAATTCCGGCAGCAGTGCCAGTGCCGCAGACCGTCCGGTGACATTAGACCTGGCAATCGGTTGGGTCGGATCGGGTTCGGATCGGATGACTTCAGGTTTGCTTACATCATCCATACTCCGGATCAGATCGGGTTTGGGTCGGTGGGGTTCAGATTCGGTTTGCCTCCGGATAGATCTTGTCCGGGTCGGATCGGGTCCACCTCGGGTTTAACCGGATCGTCATCTTCGGGTTAGAGTCTGTTGAAACTTTTCACGAGGCGGGTTGAGTTGGATCAAGTCACATTCGGATTGGGTTGATTCGGTTGCTTGTTTTCGGATGCATCCAAGGTTGTATTTATATTCGGGTCAGATTGCTTTCTGGTCGGACTGCTTTCGGATCGGATTGCTTTCGGGTCGAGTTATTTCCGTTTTCTGTTAAAATTTATTCATTACTAAAATGACAATTTCTAATTTTGAATAAATATTTATTGCATGATTCTAATTCATGAGTTTGTCCTCTGTACTGTGTTGTATGGAAATCACTCAAAAATAATATTAACTACTACATTAGTTGAAAGTCAAATAAATAACAATTCGGGAAAAAAAATTTGTCCTTTATTCAATATTATTTGAATTAAACGCATAAAATAAGGTACTTGTATTCGAAAAAAGTGAATAAAAATACAGTCATTTATTTATCGATATAAACGTTGATTTTTATCAAACAATGATTCATGAAAAATTTATATTTTATACAATAGCTTTTTATTTAGTAACATTGACATTGAGTCGTTGATAAAGTCTTACAATTGTATTCATTTTATATCAATGATTCTTACTTTCCCCCTTCTACACAAACAGTTCAAGTATTAAACGCATATTAAACAACGTTATAATTTAGCGCGATAGTATTGGTGTGATAGTATTTGAAAGTTTGGTTCTAAATTATAATCAGGTCGGGAATAGTTTGGTTCGGGTGTAAATCGGTTTGGTTCTCGGTTCGGGTGTACATCAATTATGGTGTGTCTCAAGTCGAGTAAACTTCGGTTCGGATGTGTCTCGAGTCTGGTAAAATTCGATTCGAGTGTGTCTCGGGTCGGATTAAATTCGGTTCGCTGATTTTCGGATACGGGTTTATTTGGGTTTAGCATGGCTCGGATCGGGTTCGGGTCGTTCGGATTATTTCGGATGCTTTCCTTATTCGGTAAACTTCGGGTTTCGGTTCGAATCAATTTCGGATCGGCGTGATCCGAGTCTCGAATGAAGATCGGGTCTGGACATTCGGGTTCGGATAAGGATTGCCAGGTCTAGGTGACATGACTTTTCCGACCATCACTTCTACAAGAAAAATGTCAAAATTGTTAGAACACCATTAATGATGATATTGAACAGGATGGAGGAAGAAGAAGATAACAATGGTGGTCCTGCTTCACCGTTAATGGTGATATTGTTATCTTCTTCTTCCTCCTTCCTCTTTCACATCCACAACAATGGTGGTCCAAGATTATTGCAATTATTTCAAATGATTTCGCCGACCACCATTGTTGCCCGCCTGCGTTTTTTTAAAATTTTCGTCAGATGTATACTAAAATTATATTTACTGTTGCAATTACTTTAGATGATTTCATTTAGTCAAGCGGTTATCTATACTTGCATTCCTTGTTTAAAGCAAGAGGTCAGGGGTTTGATTTTTCCTATCCCGCACCTTATAGTTTTGATTGGTATGTTAGGTTTTTGGGCCACCTTCTTTATGGATATTGCATTCAAATAATTATCACTTTTTTTGGAGTTAATATAATGGCAAGTTTTATTCTCACTTTTTTTAAAAAGTCTAATATCATTATTAATTCATAATTAAATTATTAATCGTGAATAATAATAAAAATTAAAAATGTGTAGTCTTGGCAAATAGTAATTTGATTGAGATATTAACAATATTTTGTTTGAAGCTTTAAGTTTCTTTTTCAAATAAGAATTAATAATGATCTTTTGCTCTCGTGAGTAATTAGTAAATATGTTATGTCAAAAAGATAATAATGTAAAATTGAAAAATAAAATATAATTAATAAATATGTTACGTCAAAAAAATAATAATGTAATTAATACTAATTTTCTTTTCCAAATAAGAATATGATTATACAAACTGTAATAATATAAAAATGAAGGAATTACACTTCATATAATATAATTTATTAACTGAAATGATGATATACTTTTTTTGTAACTATATAAAATGATATAAATTATAGGTAAAGTAAGATATTACAGATATAATCATAGTATAGTTGGAAGAAAAAAAAAATAAAGGAAAGGATTTACCGGTGTTTGAAGATGCTTTTAGTCCCTTTACTGACTTTTCACCGTAAGCAAGGAGATCAATCATATACAACAATGGACCCCATGAGTAAATTTATATTTTTTCGTAATTGTACAAATAATATCAATATTACATCAAGCAAGATATGATAAATATAATTATAGTACATTAAAAAAAACTAAAGAAAAGTTCTTACAGGTGTTTGAAAATGTCTTTATTAACTTTTCACTATAAGAAAGAAGATTGACCACGTACAAGATTAATTGGACCTCATGAGTAAATTTATACAAGTTTTGAAAGAAAATTAATGATTTTTTTTTTGAAAAAACTCTTTTCATAAGAAATTCTATTGCCAAATAAAAGTTATTGAAACATATTACAAAATAAAAACTAACCCAATTTTAAAAAATTTCCTATTATAACTTAATTTTTTAGAGAATAAAATTATCTCATACAATATTATGATATAAATAATATTTGAGTCTATAATGTAAGATTTGCTAAAATATGGAAACAAATTATTATGATATTATAAGCGTTCGAAAAAAGTAAAATCAAGTTTTCAAAAGAGGGATTTAAGATTCAAACCCTTGACCTAAAAGTACTGTGGAAGATTCTAAACTTTCAAAGCAACCAACAAACTACCAAGAGTTATTTGTTTACAATGCAGAAGAAACAATACTTGACAGAAACCATGACAAATTAAAATTAAAAAAAAAAACAGAACCAGTCTTTTTCTTCGTCATCGTTTCCTAACCCTAATTTAGGGTTGCGTCCACCACCGTCAACAATGGCAGTCCGACGAAGATGGACGGCCAATTGAGCGTCGACTTACAGGCGACCATTCTTCTTCAACCTATCTTCTTCTTCCTCCATCTTCTTCATCTTCTTCTTCCTCAATCTTCTTCAACCTATCTTCTTCTTCCTCATCTTCTTAAAGCTCACCAACAATGGTGTTCTAGAATTTTTTTTCCCGTTTTAGTTACATTTGGGTGATCAGAGATTTCACCGATACAAATGTCACCGTCGTCGGAGGCTCGCTGGAAATGACGCCCGAGGGTTGCCGGATTTCACGACTGTGACTTGTGATGTGGTTTGGGATGAATGACATTTCCTAGCTAATATTTTTAATAAGATAAATAAACATACCTTAGTAAATATTTAATTTTTGATCTTTTATAAATAAATATTTGATTAAAAAAAATATATTTTACAATTATATATTATATATAAAAATCAACGGTCAAGATTAAATTCGCCACATGTATAGTTGAGATTCGTTTTGCTTATGGTGGTTGTCATGGTTGACAACCACCATAAGTTTTTCCTTAGTATTATATAGATTAGCATTGATCAATTAGTAATGAGGTTGATTGAAAGTCAGTGTTAGATATTCACTAAGAGTCTGGGATACATTATTTGGATATTATGAGATTTTATGGGCGGTTAAGCAATCGGACGAGAATATAGCATATAATATAAATGTTTTTTTCCCCAACACTTTGATTTGCACTAAAATAATTAAATAAGAGTATTGTAGTATGGTTCTCCCTCTGCTACACAATTAAATACCAACAACAGAGAAAATTTGTAAATAAGAGTTGCTGCATATATGATTATAAGCGTATGATAGGGTTTCGGAAGATTGTAGTATGATTTCGTATATAAAAAGGGTTTTTGGCTCAAAATAATCCGAAGTCGGAGGTCAATGACTGAAAATAATCCAAATTTTTAACCTATTTACTCAGATTAAACCGAAATTGATTTTCGGCGTCGGAATGCTGACTGGGCAGCCTAAACACGTGTTTCTTTAATTGATTTTAGTTTTGAATTTTTTAAAGTAGACCCCAACTCACTTAAACTTATAATGACATGACAATGAATTAAAAATAAAAACACTGTAACATGATAAACTTAGTCTTCCAACCCCAAAAATTTAAAATTTGACCCAACCCTAACTGTTTGCATTTGTCCATTTCCTCTTAGTTTTCTGTCTCCTTCTTCGTTATCTTCTGTAGACCCTAGCCTACATTCCGAAGTCGGAAATCGATTTCGATTTACTCCGAGTAAATAGGTTAAAAGTTTGTATTATTTTCTGCCAAAAAATGAGTTTGGATTAAGTGAGTTTGGATTATTTTCAGCCAATGACCTCCGACTTCGGATTATTTTGAGCCAAAAACCCTATATAAAACGTGTGATTCTTGATTGTTGATTATTAAATCTGAAATTAATTTTGCGTATCTTAATTGAATACATTTTTGCAGTTACATCGTAGGTTTATAAATTTTGGCATTTTGTGAATTGTATGATATATGGAGTTCAAAATTATTGATAATCTTGTTCACTCGCAATATAGTGCGGGTTGTTGTATCGTATCCACAGGGAGCAAGGTCTTTTTGTCAAAACTTTCACTACTAAAGCTTAGTTTAAGGTAACAAAAACGATTATGAGAGGGAAAGGGAACAAGGATCGATTATCATATAAAAACAGAGAAAAAGAGGCTCAAAGGTCGGTCTTTGCCTCCTAATGGTCACCCTAATCACGAGGAAGTCTCGGTCAGGACACTGAGCCAGGATAGAAGTTGGGTTATTGCAAGAAATAGAGTCACTCCGGGGCCTCTCCCGAGGTATACCCGAATTTAACCCTAAAGGTTCGTCCACTAAATGAATGAGGACTCACCTAAAAAGTTTGATACGCAAATCACCCTACCCGAACTCCTCCACTAAATGAATGAGGATTCGTTCAGATATCCATCCAATTACTCTAAGGATCGTGTTTAAGTAGGTTTAGCGGGTTTCCACTACTTACTAAACCCCACAATCAATAGAGTTTTTGGATGAAAACCTCATAAAACAAGGCTTAATGCCCTAACTAAAACAAATCCTTAGAAAAGGGGTCCCATTAGGGGCTAAACCTCCCTCTAAGTCCTAAGGAAACTAGCCACTAATCATGATAAAAAGCATTAAAACTACCAAGCATAAAGCAAGAACCCTAATCATGATGTCTAGAAAGAAAATACAAAGAAATAATCACAAGAACTAATTAAAGCAATTACTAAAAGAGGGAAATGAAACTTACCCAAACAAGAAGAAGGATGATAATAATAGAAAGAAGAAGAAACAACCAAACTTGAATAATAGTTTTCAAAGCAATACTTCTTCAAAGCAATAATCCAAATCCAAATACCAAAATAAAAACAAAGTTTGAGAGCATTAATGAGATAATCTATCTAGAAACTAGTGCTAAGCAATTCTAAGGGAAAGATGAACAGTAAAAACTTAGCTTAGGTTTAGTTTTGGACCGAGCTTAAATACAATGGGAGAAAATAGACAAAACGCAGTCGTTTTGGCCTTAAAAATTCAAGTCGGCAGGGTCGTCACGGGCGCTACCTCAGTCGTAACGCCCATGACGAGGCGATTCCAAAATCTCGAACGAAAAGTCTTCGCTGAGGTATCGGGCGCTACCTCAGATCGTCACGCCCGCTACCACCTGGGAATCGGCAACTTGGGAAAAAGGCTCAGCAGCGTCACGGGCGTTACAACCAGTCGTCACGCCCATGACTCGTCTCGGCATAATGATAATTAATTCTCTTAATTTGGTCACGGGCGCTACAAATGGGGTCACGCCCGTGACCACCTGGGTTTTCCTTTTGGTCATTTTTCCAACTCTGGTCACGGGCATTACCCTTGGGGGTAATGACCGTGACCTCCTGGGCTTGCCTTGACTCCTCCTTTGCAAAATCTTCGAGATGAGGGCCGCTCCCGGGGTTGTTTCCTTGAATTCCCGAGCCGGGGTTCTCGGCACCGACAACTCAGCATCTCCCAATGCCTCGGGTCCAAACTGACCTGCATAAAAACTAAAAGAAAGACGGATAAGAGATGATTATTAAGGGACGGTAACGAACAATAATTCTAAGTAGATGGAGTGACACTTAGGCTCAAAATCGAGCCTGAACAAATCTTAAAATTCGAAATCGTATGTTTAACATAATAGTGTTGTAATAAAACAATTTTGTAATAAACCGAATTTGGAAAAATTATATCTGGTAAATAAAAAATATTGAATTTCCATAAATAAAATAAAAAAATTTAAATATCTTAAATCTGATTGGTTCAAATTCCTACTTTTAAACTCATTGCACGATTCTGTTGGCCAACAGACTTTACTATGATTATTATATATATATATATATATATTATTATTATTATTATTATTATGGGTTTATTATTACATATTACATATTGGATTCTAACAGTCGTTATCTTCACCAATTGTAATAGGAATAATATCTACCTTCATTTTATATTCATGTGGTCCAAAAAAATATAATTGGATTGTAATGGTACCAAATCCGCCTCCTCATACTTTTATTTTTTTCACTCTTACCCCATATTATTTTTGTTTTTTTTATTCCTTCCCCCAAAAATGTAGTGAAGTTTAGTTACTAAAAGAATTTTTAATTTTTTTTTGATAGGAGCAATTATTATGTCTTTTAAGGAATAAAAGTGAAAAAATCGTAAAAAATGAAAATTTTTGGGAAAAATATTGTAAATTCATTAAAATTCGTGGTAGAGTTGTACTAAGTTTTGTATCAAATGCAACTCAAAATCTATAATATTTAGAGTTTGTAAAGTACATTGATGATAAACTATAGGTAAATTTCACTTACCTAATTTTAACCATATACACCAAAAATTCCCAAAATTACCTAAATTGGCCAAAATATAATATAAATGAATAAAAACCATTGTTTTTTGGTAAATGCCTGAATCTCGGTGGAAAGAAAGGTTCCAAGAGCAGCTGAAGACTTGGCTATGGCGCCGCCCAAAAGATTAGGCCTTCGTTGCCGATTAATATTGCTGACAATGGTTAGCCGTATGTCGTCCTCCACTGCTCTTTTTTCATTAAAAAACAGAGAAATTACTTCTCGTTCACTAGTGTTTTCCCATAATTTCCAGATCTGTTAAGGGCATAAGGGAGGACGATTCCGTATATTCAATATCTCATTCATCAGTGTTTATCTCCAGAATTTCAAACAACGCCGGTGTCGTATGTCCTAGCCAAATGTTTAATTTATATCCCATTTAGGAGCATCGACTTTGGGCAAATAACGCCCGTTTTATCATACATCAGTCTTGTCGAAATGACGAGGGGATTGGCTTGTCTCGGCAAGAATATATTCAATTGGAGTCATAAAGTCATCATTGTTGCCATCGCTGTCCCTAGTGTACCCGACACCATCAATCCCCATTGTACATGGAAACGAGTTCCAACGACCACCATCAGGCCCCATTGCAGCTGTAGTTGGAGATGAGCTCCAACGACCACCATCAGTTCCCATTACAGCTGTAGTTGGAGATGAGATTCGACGACCAACATTAGTCCCTATTGTGGTTGGAGTTGGAGATGTGCTCCAATGACCACCATCAGTATCCATTGCAGCTGTAGCGAGACCTGAGCTCCAACGACCAGTGGCATATGTTCCGTGAAGTACTGCTGGTTGCTGCCAAGAGGTCCAAGTTGTGGGGAGGGGCACGACGAAAGCTTTTGTATCTTCCATTGAAGCGCTGCAAGTACACAATACTTGTACATAAGCAAATATTTATAACTAATAAAAAAAACTGAGTTTCAAGTTCAAATTGCTACCTCTAAAAACTCCAGCCAAGCAGCGTTTGTTAATTTGATGGTCCCTTTGTCAGGGTCATACCCACGACCAGTTTCATTATGAAATCCCATGCCTGATATTTCTTCTTCAAGTCATTGGCGCGATTTTGAATCCCATTTGCCTCCCTATGCACATCCATATTGGCTAATTGTTTTTTAATTTCTGCCAACACCAATTGTTTCCTTCAATGGCTATCTCACAGTTCAACACTTATAGTAATTTTCGATCCTCAATAGTGTCCCAATTTCTTCCCCTTGATGAAAATGCCATTGCACTAGATGTGACACACCCATAAGCACCACATAGTCACAACATGAACCTCTACCGTGCTTGTATATGAGACACCCATGAGCACCAACATCTATATGACACACCCATTTCTAAAGTACAACTTCTCCATGGCAACTAGTCCGTCGCAGACTAAAGTATCAAACAAGTATTGTAACCACAAACATTGCAATTCAATATTTGAAAAGAAAAATGTCCATATGCCAGATTAATTGTCTATCGTTTACCACATTAATGGAACTATTGACATGACAAACAAAAGGGAGAAAACTGATAAATGCCAAGCATCAAGATAAATTTTATGAGACGAGCCAAAAATGTCAATAACAACCTGACCGAATTTTCTATGCTCAATAGTAATAAGTAAGAACAGAAAAACAAACATGAGATTCAAACATCACTAACTCCAAAAAAAAAAAATGAAATTATGACTTCTAAAGTTTGTTGGAACAAACATTGGAGAAAGTTGGACAAATATGCAAGCTACCTGGACATTCTGTTTGACATTGTAGATCCTAGACAATTAAAATTAGTTTTGAATACCTATAAATTATCTACAATAGGGAAACTACTTGTCAATGGATAATTTGTACCTCTCCCCTCGACCCACTCTTTTTAATTGTGCAGATATATAATTTGACAACAGATATATGAGAAAACATGTCAATCCTCCAAAATCACAAATGTGCAGCTCAATATGAAGGGATAAAGCCTTGTATTGCAGTCATTCCTTTTTCCAATCAGCCGAATAATACTATAATTAGAAGAAGAAGAAGAAGAAGAAGAAGAAGAAGAAGAAGAAGAAGAAGATTTCCATCCATCTAAGCTTTATAGAAAACTAGCTTGTTGAGATTATAGACTTCTTACCTGAAGATGCTTGCCAGGAGGGCTTATTCCAACGTAGGCAGTCACAAATCTACAAGGAGACAACAACGTGAATGTGAGTCTAGTTAGATGTGGGTCAAGGTGGGTTGGGGGTGGAGTTGTGGTTTGGGGAACAACTAGATGAGAAGATGGAGCACGTGACATACCTTCAAACTTGTCAAGCATCACATTTAGATTTGGAGCTTTGGCTTCATATAGATGTTTGACTGACAATTTTAATTTTAGCTCTGGCCTCATTTGGATGTCAGTTGACAAGGCCTCACTCTAGAAACTTCATGAAAGTGTGAAAACAACTTTTGAAATGTTTTTTCAAAAAAAAATATAATTTTATTTATTTACCTATTATTACCCAAACTAACCTAAATTTACCAAAATTTACCCATATTAACCAAAATTACCCAAAATTAATTTTACCATAACTTATTTTACCATCGAAATTTACCGGCTCTAAAAGAGTTCAAACAAATATTTTCACGTCAATAAATATAATTTAAACCTAAGCCATTTGATTAAACATATTTAAGGAAAATTGAATTCTAATAATCCCTACTTTTGACAATTAGACGATAATAATCCCTACTTTTTTTGGATGGTAGTGGTCTCAAGAAAAATAAAATTATATGTTTTGGTACTAATTCTACCTCCATCTCCTGACACCAAAAAAAGTTATGAAGTTTAGTTACTAAAAGTATTTTTAAATTATTTTAAAATTAGATTTACCTATAAATTTGACAGGACCTTAGGGTACACACTGTTCCAAAAAATACAAAATTATTTTATTGGCGCCACTAGTGAAAAGAAAATCTATATACTTATAATGACAATTTACGTGGGGCCCAGCAAACACTGCAACGAGAGCGTTTCAAGGAGTCTCAGCCAATCACAATTAAGAAAAAAACGAACCCATTTTTAATAATTTTTTATTTTATTTTCATCCGGATTTTATAATAAACCTAAGCTGCTTTGGACTCTGACACCAATTACAACTGTTCCATAACTGTTTTGGATTTAATTTTATTTTAGAATTAAAAAAAAACTATTACGAATCCCATACAGCTTTGGACTTTGATCACGTTTACAACTGTTCCATATATCAACTAATCACTAAAAAATTCTGCGCAACCACGGCTAGGTCAATCATGTTCATTACTTTTTTCAAAACATATAAATAGAATACTTTCACAAGCAAGACGGAATCACAATTGATCTACATTGAATTCATCTCAATTGATTATTGACATTCACTTTTCATACTCTCTTTAAGGTAATTTTCAAGTCATTATTATATAGATATTCAAACCTATTGGGTTCCACATTGATTGATTCATTGTAATTGACATATTCAAAAACTACTTTGAATTCTCCAGATTCAATTGACATCACCATTCTTGATATAATTAATTATTATTAGCACTTCATACAGTCAAGTTATCATCATTAAAGTAAGTCACATACACTTTTGTTTAATCGCATTCACTATACTCGCTTTCTCCTTTGAGTATTTCATTTTATTTTTAATCTCCACTTTTTATTCTTCTTTGTTATTTCATTACATTGTCCCGTTATTTATTTCATTGCATTGTACCTTCCCAAGTAAATTAGATAGACATACTTACCTTCACAATTAAGAAACGTTTATGATGTAGCTCGATTTGAAAGGCCGTGAGAATCTTGAGCCAATCGTAGAGCCGTGAGTGCTCCCCCAATTTGTAGCCCCCTTAGCCACCACACCATTATTCACAAGTCCACTCCCTATATTACAATAGAATTAAAAAAGAAAATACATAATAATAATAATGATACTAATAATAATAATAATGATAATAATGATAATAAATAATAATAATAATAATAATAATAATAATCTATATAATATTAATAGTAAAGTTAGATTAATTGTAGGATTTCGTCCAGTCAAAAAGTAGATAAATGCTGAATTAGATTATTTTGGTGCAATTATCAGTAATTGTAAGTATTTTGGAATAATCTTTATTACTAAATTACATGTTTTGTCGAAACAATTTAGTATGATGTTGTCGTAGCAGTAAGAATTATAATCATTGAATTGTGAAAAATCCAATTTTGCTTGATTTAAGTGTGTGTTTTTCAATTTAGATGACAAAACCCTCGTTTTTTTGTTGTGAATTTGGTAGTGTGTCCTGCGGTCTGCGGAGGTGAAACAGCAGTGAGTGTTTGTTAAAACGATGAATTAGGAGGAGCGGCAGCACTACGCCGGATTAAACTGCGGCGGAGGGAAGAGGGAATTGGGAAGAGGCGGACAGCACTACAGGAAGCCTCAACTCTCAAACTCTTCTCCTTCCAACAAACAGGGTTGCAGTACCCCTCTAAACCCCCCCCTCTCTCTCTCTCTCTCTCTCTCTCTCTCTCTACATTGGAACATTGTACGCTCCCACCCAGATGGGTCGACCCGAACCTTATGTCGTCTTCGCCCAGACCTTCGTCCATCCTCAATTGGACGAATACGTTGATGAAGTAAGCCCCCTCTCTCTTCCTCCGTCATTCCTTTTTCTTGCTTTCTTCTTTATTTCCCTTTTCCTTTGCTTTCTCTTTTATTAGTTTCACTGCACTTTTCAATTCCAATTAGTTACAAACATAGATAGGATTGAATGAGTTAGTTGTGGCTTAGACAAGGAGGACAATACTAGTGTCCTGGCTTAGAGACAACGTACTAGGATCTAGACCTGTCAATTCGAGTGGGTCCGGTATCCCTGTATTCCGGGTTTGTTATATTTCAGGTTTGGAAAACCGGGTCGGGTCAGCTTTTGCCAGGACTACTAGGATCCCTGGAATAAGAGAATGTGGAATTGCAAGTCATTGGACTTGGAAGTTAATGCTATGTAGCTTTGAATGAGGTCTTCAGGCTTGCATTATATACATGACATTAAAACCTTTGAGCTCATTGATGTGGGTTTTAGCCCTAATAACATTCTGACCTGTTTCAGAGGTTGCTGGGAGCTACTCTAACTTAGAGTCCTTGGTTGCAGAAGTAGTGGGAAACTCAACAAGGTTTTATGTCTTGGACTGATTGTCTAGGATCTCTGGGTATCTCCTCTGGATGCTCCAAGGCTTTTCCCTTTTTCTGTGGTTATAGATGAGGTCACTAGAGGGACTGGGACATGGATGTGCATTGTCTTGGTGCGTGCTATTTGTTAGTAATACTGTCTTATTTGATGGGATTGGGAAGGACGAAGGATTAATCTTCAAATTGAACAGTGGAGGGATAGTTAAGACCCTATATATCTCAGTTGAAACCGATTGGAAACAAAGAATGAATGATTTATATTTGTTGAGATCAAAGGGTGGTAATGTGTTATTGTTGAAATTCGAAGTTAACCAAAGCTTATTAGGCCTAGAGCTGGTTTGTTAGGTGAAATTTTGCCTCTACACTGATGGGTTCTGTGCTCATCAAAGCGTCAGAATCTAACAGCTCATACTTAAGCTTTGGTCCCCCAGGCTTGTTGTCTCTTTATTTGCTTTGTGGCTCGTGCATTCACAGCTTCACACTATCAGTATGAGGAAATAGAAAGTTGGGTACTTTAGTTGGTAGGAATTAACTGTGTTTATTTTTCCTAAATCCTAACTTATCTTTATTGCCTATTTGAGCATATGGGGAAATGGAGAATATGAGCAAGGAAGAGAGATAGGGATTTGTGTTAGTGATTGGAAGCTTAATTATGTGTGGCTTGGTGACCATGTGTGTGGGTTTATGTGAAATAATGTGAGGGTGAGGGAGATGGAAGTCCGTGAGGAAGGAAGGAGAGCGTGATTATGGAAGGTTGGCTTGCAATGGATTTCTTTTGACCATGTTCACTGATGCATAAGGACAAATGCATCAGTGGTAGTCTACTTAATATAGTTACATGTCATAAATTTTTAGCAGCGAGACTCGCAAATTTATTATATAGACTCATATTCCTATCAGCCTCTTTTTTTATTTTTTATTTTTCATTTTAATGTTGGTTTGTTTAGGCTTGTCAAGTTCACTAGTCCGAACTCATATAGACTCTGCTTTGGCCTGGATAACTCTCCCATATAGCTGTCAATGAGCCTTGTTATCTGGTACAAGGTGCTGTTGGTATAGAGAATACGTATACAAAAAGCAACAGCGATAGAGCTTAGGATGCTTTATTTGATTTTGCTGGACAATATAAACAGTGACATTATCACAAATTAGGTAGGCATGGCTCCTTATGAGAATAAGGTCCACCAGAGGGGCTCAGATTGTTTTGGCATCTTCAGATAAGGCTTTTGAACAGACCATACATAGTAAAAAAAGAAAAAAAGAAAAAAGGGAGGGGTTTATGAGAATCACATTGTTGGATATGAGAGGAGGGAAAACTAGAAAGAAGTCATCACTCATCAGTCATCAGACAGGATTTAGCCAGTGTAACTTTTTGAGGATATGACCCTTGATAGGCTCAGTTTATATTTTCTTTAGCTGGATTATAAACATGTTTTATCAAAGAAAAAAGTTTTTCTTCTTGTTTGTATTCTGATTTTTTATTTTTATTTTTTATGGCTTAGTTGTGACTTCTGCACAAATAGGTTGCAGTATATTAGACATGAGACCTTTTTTTTTTTTAATGGCTTAGTTCTCCTTATTCATTTATTTTTCTTTTTCTGTTTAATGGTTATGGAGGGCATAGAAATAACACGGGGATGTTCCTTTGTTTCATATCAGAAATGACAAAGTTTAGCTGTGATGGGCTGTCCCTTTCTTCTCTAATAAATTTACAAACACCTTGTTAGTGCAACAATTTTCTTTTCTTGTTTCTTGTTGACCAATCTTCCTTTTGTTCTTTTTTTTTGTTTTTTTTTGTTTGGGGGGGGGGGGGGGTTTGTGTTCTTTTGTTTGGGTGTGAATATTTGACATCATTTTCCTCTCTTTTCAGGTGATATTTGCTGAACCTATTGTTATAACTGCCTGTGAGTTTCTTGAGCAAAATGCATCCTCGGCCTCTTCAGCTGTGTCTCTCCTTGGGTAAGTGGCCTTCTGAGTCTGACTCTAGCTGGCTCCTTTCATGTTGATAGCATATCATCTTTAATCAAGGATTGTTTTTGGTGTATTCCAATCAAAAACTGAATTGTGAAAGAGGTTAGATTGTAGAGGAGGGATGTTCGTTAATTGATATGAAAACACGTTCTGGAGACTTATAGTGGGCTTTGTTGGGTTTCGCTAAAATGATTTATCTTACTGGTGGTTTGAGTGATGTCAGAATCATAGTCACCTTTTTGGTTTTTTAAGTTTTTTTGAATAGTCATCCATCATTTCAGTAGTTTAATGTCTAATCCACTTATCTAATGCACATCCATATTAACTTCCAGAATGTTCAAATTTGTTGCAGGGGAGACTGAGTCAAGATTGATACAATCTTTTACTTTGGTTTCATACTGTGACATTTTTTTTTTTTGGTTTTAGAAAATGTTAACTTTTGAATGCTTCCATTTTAGTTGAAGCTAAAAAGTTACTATTGTCAACTTTTTCGTATCTTACTACCATGTGATGAACTGAATCAAAATGACTTTTGCCCTGCTGCCACTTATTTGTTATGAAGTGAAGGTCTGGTAAAATGAAAATGCATCTTTGCAAATATAATTAAGGGTTTATGCTATATCTATTGCTCCCAACCAAGGTGGGAGTCTTGCAGGGAACAAGGGTAGTTTTAACATAGTGCACCCTTATACAGAGGTGAAGGAATGAAAAAGTATCATATGTGATGGTTTTTGTAATTGCCTGTTTTGTGTATGGATGTCAATGTGTCATCCTTTGTTGTCATTAATATCAGACACTAGGGTTGAAGCCTTGTTCAAGTGTGAGGTGTCAATGTGGATGACAGGGTCATACTTCCAATTTTCTTAAAAATTGGATATGTTTAGCACAAAATGAAAGGTTAGGTGTCCATTCCGTTTTGTTGTCATAAGTCTTCTCTAAAAGTGTGCGATACTACTAGAAAGAACAGTTTCAATATTGCCCAACTTTTGAACTTTTTGTTTTAAATTTTCTTTGAAAGTCGGCATTTTACTAGTGATCACATGTTAATTATTGTCATTTAGTTTTATGTTCATTCATTTTGCTATGTGAGATTATATGTTACTCCGTATTCATTATTGCTTCCCTCTGTTCTAGGGCCACATCACCTCCATCATTTGCTTTGGAAGTTTTTGTTCAGTGTGAAGGGGAGGCCAGATTTAGACGCCTTTGTCAGCCATTTTTGTATTCACATTTGTCATCAAATATGCTTGAAGTTGAGGTATGAGTGATTGTTTTGTCATATTAGTAATTTATGTTAGTTAGGTCCTTTCTTTCGTTCTTATTTATTTATTTTTGGTTGGGGTGGGAGGTGGGGAGGGAGTTGCTATATAGACATGGATGTTTTCATGGGAATTTCCACAAGGGGCAGAATAAATAGGTATTTCATGAAGTTTCAAAGGGCCTGATGTAGGGCTGTCAAAAATCCGGGTCCGGGTCGGATACGGGTTCAGACAACCGGACATCGGACAAAAAACGTCAAACCCTGACCCTGTTCGAATTAACAATCAGACACTTTTTCCCAACCCGGACCCGGATGTCCGATGTCCGGACCCGGATGTCCGATGTCCGGTTTACCCATGCTTGACAGTTGACACTTGACACGACGGTGCTTTAAAATTACATCGGACATCCGGGTCCGGGTTGGACCCAAATTTCACTTCCCGCCCAGGCCTAGCAAACACTGCATACTCATTTCCTTCTGAAATTCGGACAAACCTGGACCCGGTTTGGCAAACCCGGACCCGGTTCGGATTGAAAATCGGACATGTTCGTTTGTCCGGATTTAAAATTTGGATGCAATTTTGATGTTTGGACCCCTTTTTTTCCGGGTCGGACTGAACCGGGTTTTCGGGTCGGACAGTTTTTTGACAGCCCTAGCCTGATGTTTCAATTAGGAAATCTGCAGCATATAGAATACTTATTTAAAATGAAAACTAATTAGGCCCAAAAAGCCTAAGCTACAATGGAAATTTCTGAGTGGCAAATTGTTAGCAGAAGTTTCACATTTTTATTATAAGTTCACATTAAAAAAGCCCGAGGTGCATAAAGGAGCAAGATGTCCTGACGCCTAGGTGCGGGCTTTTCATACGCGAGGCGCACTTTTACTCAAAATATTTGAAAATAATTCTGAAAGTAACTTCTTTTGTCAATAAGTTAAATATAACATCAAATAAGTGCTTAGGCATTATTACAATAACAACCAGCACATCGAAGAGTATTAGAATAGATGTTACCTTGTCATAATGTATTTTTCCTAAATATTAAGTCCTAAAGTTGCGTATAAAAAAAAAAATTTGATATTAGTGCAATTACAAAAATCGCTTAAACACAATAAAAATGCATAAAGTAAGATATCTGCACAAATATTCTCCCACGATAACCTTTTCTTTATAAAAAAGCAAGAAAAGGAAACTCACTTCAATAAGGAAAAGTGGAATCGCAAATGTTGGGACTTATCACATATAAGAAGGGGAACACAAGGAAAAAAAGAACAGATTCGCATGTCCAGAATGCATGCCCAGAAAACCATTCCACGCTGGCAGGCTGGCCAACGGTGGCCTAAAGCACCAGCCAGATCGCTGCCCCTTGTTGGCCAAAACCCCTAACCTTCCCATACAAATACCCATCAGTTGACCCTACAGTTGGTAGACCTAGGGTTTTTTTGAATCTTAGGGTCTTTCAGTTTGAGTTTGAGCGAGTTCATGCAATTGATTGAGGGCTTTTGTTTGAAACATAGTTATTTGACTGAGGTAAGTATCAACTTGAGGATAGTCTTGAATTTAATGCCTTCTTTATCCAACCCAACCCAAATTTGCCCATTCTTCCCATATTTCAGCACTCAACTTTTCAACTTTTATCTGGATATTTACTTTATCCAATGTTCCTAAACCTCTGAAAAGACAAACCCTAAAACCCAGAAAGGTGCATGCCTTTGGGGCTTTTGTATTGGGCTTCGCCTCCCCCCTTGTGGTGCCAAAGCCAATGCCTCTCGTGTTGGGCATACCTTTTTAAACTAAGATTATAAGCAACACACTTGTTCTTTGTATTACTGCGTTGTTAAGTAATAGTTTGCTTTACGTTTCCTTTCTCAACTTGTTTCCCATGGCCTCAGGATATTGCTTTTGCATTTTTTTTTTTGGGTTGGGGGGGGGGGGGGGTTGGGGGTTCCAATAGTTGGCAGTTTTAGTATCAAATTTTTGAGTAGTCCAAACAGATGTTGCTGTAAGTAGAAAGACCAATTTTTGAGTAGTCCAATTGAAATTTTTCCAAAGAATTTTTGTAGAGTTGAGATCGTTTGGAGCAATAGGTAGAAATGGATGTAGTTTTAGTATCAAATAACGTTGAGAAACATGGCTATAAAAATAAAAATAGAGAATTAAAATAAATGCATTTTGCCTAGTTTAAATCTTTCAAAACAAGTATATATTACATGGATTAATCACCTATATCAAGTAGCCGCAATTTCATATGGCAAGTAAATACTATCATGTAAATTATTAAACGTCACTCATTATGGAGCTCTAATGTACCCTCATGTACATGGTGCGTCCAACAGTTGAACATGAGATAAAATACTAGCTTAATGACTCTAGTTTAAACCTCCAAGTCTTCTGTGTTGTGGCATGCCGCAAATGGGCCCAATCTGGTTTGATAACCTCATTGCTAGTTTTTTTTGATCTCTCTACGTCTCTTGCAATTTGGAATGTCAATCCATTGATTCACTGTTGCATCTGTGCTCTTCCTTTTGATGTGCCTAAGCCGTCTTAAGTGTTACTTCCTGCACTTCTCTCATTTGGTCCTCTACTCCGTCCTTCTCCCCAGTTGTCTCATTCCTTACCTTATCCAAAATCACATGACTGCCCATCTGACATCATTGTCATCTCTATAACCACCGTACAACCGCCGTACTTTGAACTGGACCTTCTTGATCAGCTAACACTGTGACTCATATATAGGGTCATCTAATCACCACATGATAAAATCTCCCCTTTGGTCACCCTGGACTGTTCTTTTTATACATAAGCATTCCTCCATTTTGGCCATCCTAGTTGAATATAACGACCGATTTCTGGATATGGTTGGCCTGTATGATGGAGAATCAGAACCAAAATATCAGGATTTCTGGACATTGGGTTAGCTATGTCTTCAAGTGCTAGTTCTCGTGTAATCACGTCTTTGATGGCGTATTTATTGTCAAAAAACTATGGCTGGTGAACTTTGTTCAAAAGGTGCAAGAAAGCGAGAGGCGCAACCTTAGTACCTAGAAAGGGATAAGATGACTGTCATTCTAAAAGCTCCAGAGGACACAAACCCTTTTGGACTTTAGAATGAGGTGTGAAGCGCGTGAGGCAAGCACTTTCTGGATCTTTGCAGTGGCGAAGGGGAAAGGAGAATTTGACTGTAAAAATGAAAGAATATCCTCAAATTGATATTTACCTTACTCATATAACCACATTTCAAGCAAAAACCCTCAATCAATTGCATGAAATCACTCAACTTTAACCGAGAATAGAAGAATAGTAAAATTCAAAAATCCCTAGATCCAAAGTTTTGGTGGGTTAGTTGATGGGCATTTCCATTGGAAGTCGAGGGGTTTTGGTCGACGAGGGCTGCCTCGTGGCCGGTGGGTTCCTTCTAGCTATCTTTCGCTGTTCACCGCATGTTACTCATTCTTACGTGTCCTCTTTTTTGCTTGTTTGGTTCTCCTTTCTTCTTCTTACACGTGACATGCTATGCCTTCTCCTTCTCCTTTGCCTTTTTATTTTTGGAAACTTGCCTTTTCTGTTTGTTTTTCTTGTTCTTTTTTAAAAGAAACGTTGAATATTTGTGTCGATATCTTCATTCATTTTGATTTTGAATTTTAAGTATTTTTGTTATTGTCTTTATATCAAGTAATTTTGTTATACGCAACTTTATTAATATTTAGGAAAAATACATTATAATGATATAACAGTGTATTTTAATACTCTTTGATTTGATGTGTTTTTCAGTATTATAATAGTAATGTCTTACCAGTTATTGATGCTATATTCGACGTATTGGCAAAAGAAAGGTGTTGAGAATTATTTTTGAAGCAATCCAAGTAAAAGTGCACCTTGCGTCTGGAAAGTCAACGCCTTGGCTCTAGGACCCTTTTTCATCTCTTTGTGTCTCGGGTTTTCTAACCTACACTTTTGAATGGCTTTTAAGAATTAGTACAAGTGTGCCTAAAAGTATGCTCCTTTGCCTTGAATGCCAAGCCCTGGGCCTTGGGACCTTTGTGCTTTTGTGCGCCTCATGCTTTTTTTTTTCGCACTAGCAATACACTATCTTATAGGTTATGTTACATTTTCCTTTTGAGGTGGTTCTAACATCCTCCGTTGATGTGCAAAATCCTTTTGTGGCAAAATAAAATATTGATTTGTATATCTCACCTCCTTCAATTGAATTAATATAGGAGGATAAAGTTCTATCGGGCAAAGCTTTAGCTTTGTTAGGTGATGGGCCTCTATGTTACTTGGACTCTGCCATACCCATGCAAAAGTAGAGAGACTCCCACTAGTGCTCGACTTTGCAAGTTTTGAAATATTCGTTAGTTTTTGGCCTATGATAGTGAGTATCAAGGGTCTGTACTGATCTCAGGTAACATAGATAGGCCTACAGAAACTCTTAAATACTCTTAGGCTATAATGTTATAGGATCCGTGTTAGACTTAACTTTATCCCTTGATGATTTCAGGCTCTAATTTTTTTAGAATGTTGTATAGTTGGAATGTGGTGCTTATGGGTGATAGAAATGTGATTTTGTTGGATCTTGTTGTTAATATTATTGATGAGAGCTTGAGTGTCTTTGTACTTGCCCATTTTGTAAATGGTTGACATCCCCTCTGCAATGTATCTTTTGATACTTATCGAAAAAGGGATCCATGTTAGACTTAAAAATTTGGTTTTTAATAAGTACATGACTCAATAGCTTTTCTCTGCTTTCTGCCCTGCACGCAGTTGTAATTGTTTTTATTTATTTATTTATTTTTTGTTATTCATATAATCATGGCTTGTCTCACTTAATTGCACTTCATGTTGCATGTTGATGGAAATTCATCATAGTGGTTCTCTTGCTGACTTATATGATGATTTTTCTCAGGCAGTGGTGACTAATCATCTGGTAGTACGGGGTAGTTATCGCAGCCTAAGCTTGGTTGTGTATGGAAACACAGCAGAAGATCTGGGGCAGTTTAATATCGAGTTCGATTTAGACAGCTCTTTAGCAAACATTGTATCAACTTCTGAGGCGAAGCTTGAGGATCTGCCGCCTCTGTTACACTCGAGAAAATCTAGATTTGAGGACACAATATCAACTGTGAAGGCATTAACTTCAGTGCTCCCAGATACAGACATTTCAATAGAGATAAGACAATTTTTGCAACTTATCTTTAAGATACTGAATCTCTCTAATTTTGGCGATTTAGGGCAGGAGTTTGTGGCTATAGTTGTTTCAGCAGCTGCTTCTTTTTTCAATTATGACTTGGCCGGTTCTGGGGTCAGCTTGCATCAGCTAAATTTAGGAAGATTGGCAAATGGTGAAAAGCCTCTTGATGTCGTCATTGATGCTAAAAGGAGTCTTCTTGATCTTTGTAAAAAGTATATGCGAGAAGGCTATATACATGATGACTTCTTGGGAGAGTGTGGCTTTCTTGATTCTTATGCTGATTTGGCTACAACAAAGGAATTGGTGGACTTGTTCCTCCAACATTTCCAGTACAGTAAGGACGTTCCTTTTGTTGGGCATCCCCATCTATCACAGGTATCAGAAAATCTTAGAGTATTTGTTTTCTTGTAGTTATGGCAGCTTGATCTTTGAAATGATTATTTGTACAATTATGTCCTGTTTTAGTTTTGGAGAAGCTATTATGAGGCCCCTTTTGCTGAACAAGCTTCATTTGACTTTTTTATGCAACCAGTGCAAATCGAGTTTGTTGAGCAAAAGAGACTTATAGTTGGCTCCAGAGATTATTGTCCTCGTCTAGTCTGTTATACTTTCTGTAAGTTCTACAAGATCCTTGTCTTGTACAAGAAGAGTCCATTAACCACCTATTATTCATAGTCGTTGGGCTTCTGCTCTATGGAAATTGTCGTTTGCTTTTTTTTTTTTTTTTGGGGGGGGGGGGGGGTAGTTGGTGCATCATTAAGGATTAGGAGATATACTCATGGTGTGGAGAAGAAGATTGAAGAAAAGTTGGATTCTTAGTGTATGGAGTCTGATACCTTTGGCTATTTGGTGGTGCATTTGGAAGGAACCGCATTTTTGAGGACAGTTCTAGTTCTTAGTTTTATAAAGCGCGAGCCTCGTCACCTCAGGGCCTTTTGCGTCTTATGGCGCGCCTTATAGAGCTTTTACTGTTGAGCTGATAAAAATATATGAAACATTGAGTGTATTTTTTAAAAAACCTATTCTAGGCTGTGAGGAAACCCTAGACAGCGCGACTCCCTCCCATTCTTCCTCTCTTCTCGCACGACTATGCTTGTTTTGTTTCTTTAAAAGAATATTTCGGTGTTACATCTTTTCCACACCCCACCCTTACCACTCTTTAGGATATCATGAGCGTTCACAACCGTGTTGCAGTCACAAGAGTTCAACTAATTGTCACCATAGCCACCATTTTCTGACTGTAAATATTAGTGGTTTGACAGCTGTAACTCGCGCCATGGATTTTTCCTCACTCTTATTATTCAGGTTGCCTCGAGCCCCGCTGGCCTCATGTTAAATACGATTTGTGTGATTTTTTGTCATGTTACTTCTGTCTAATCTATTATTTGATGCCCTTTTGAGCTTATTGCGTGAAAATATAGCTTGGACAAAACTGTGCTTTGGTGCACCTTGCCTGCGTGAAGCGCGCGCCTTCTCTTTGCACTTCGTGCTTCGCACCTCAGGGAACTGTGCACTTTTTTGTGCCTCATGCTTTTTTAATCTAAGTTCGAAATCATTAAATCTCTTAATGATTTCAAATGTTAGTTTGAGATCTTTGTATAGTGGTGTCAAGGTTTTTAATTGTGGTACTGTTTTCATTTTGTTGATAAGGATATTGTCGAGAGCCTAAGGCTTGAGGCTCTTTGGTTAGTATTTAGCCTCGTTTTGTAAATGGGTGACACCCCCATGGGGTCCTTTTATTAACAAATTAGCTGGCAATGTTTTGAGTATATGAATGGTTGTGGCTCTCAGTTTTATTGTTTTGTAGGTTTTTTCACAAATGTGGTGCATTTGGATTCTTTGGATTACTTCTCAATGCACCAAGTACCATGTTCAGTCATCTATTGTCCCTGACTGATTCATTCTATTGCTTTTGTTGGCTGTCTTGTATTTCCAGAGTAATAACATCCTACTTTGGTTGAGTTTAGCTCTACTACTATGCTCGGGAAAGGAGAGCTGTTTTCACTATGTAAATGGAGGGGGAATGGAACAGTTGGTGTCCCTTCTTAGCAAGGGAATCCAGAATAGTACTACAGTTACTCTGATGCTGCTGGGAGTTGTTGAGCAGGCAACTCGGTACTCTGTTGGGTGTGAAGGCTTTTTGGGTTGGTGGCCTCGTGAAGATGAAACTGTCCCTTCTGGTACTAGTGAAGGGTACAGCCAGCTGTTAAAGTTACTATTGCAAAAGCAACGCCATGATATTGCTGCACTTGCTACCTATATTCTTCATCGGTTGCGTTTGTACGAAGTAGTTTCTAAGTATGAGGTATGCTTTAGGCTTCTCACTGCAAATTATTTCATTAAGACCCATTCTCATTGCTATATTTGGCAGTGTGCGCTGCTGTCTCTGTTAGGTGGACTATCAGGTGCTCGAAATGCCGGAACTGCAATTTCAAGCACGCTTTTCAGCGCCAAGTTGCAACTAAAGAAGCTTTTGGTTAGTTAAACATTTTTTCTGTCTGTTTCTCCCCCCCCAGCTTTTTTGTGGGATATTCTGTGCTGTTTGAAGGGTCTGAAGTCTGAATGGGGTCCAACTTTTCTTAAACTTGGTTTATAATTCTTTCTCTCTTTGACATCGTTTAAGGTAGTGACTTTTGCATATTGTGTGCTTAATGCCCTCCTTAATTCTAATGTGAAAAACTTATTAGTCTGGTCTAGCTATTACAGGAGAGGTTGAGTATCAACTATCTATTCTTGTGAAGGTTTTGTTGTACCCTTCTTGGTCATTGATAAATACCATGAAAGTGATATCAGTCCTGTGTATAACATGACAATAATAAAAATAACATTATGCCCTCAAGCTCTCTTGAATAATCTACATAGTACTACAAAATTCAGCAAGTCAATTTTGTACCTCAACTAACAAGAAATCGACTCCAACTATACAACTTTCTCGAGAAGGCACGCCTAAATTCTTGATTGGACCTAGCCATGCCCTTAAAGATATAAGTGCTTCACCCAATAGCTAAAAGAGTCATCTTTTGAACTCCATAAACCAATGTTTTTGCACCATTTTCTACAAGCCCCTAGGACATTTTTGAGATTTGATGGCTGTGTGCAACTAACTCCATCAAGGTGAGAGACAAATGTTTAAATAAGGAAACCCACAGGCAAATCAACTGTGAACTGATCTACTGAATCTTCCTCGAGACACTTAGAGCACTCACTTCAGGTGGGAATTTCTTCTCTTGGGCATGTCCTCCTTGGACACGTACTTGGCGACACACATATGGCACCTTCTTAAGATGCTGTTTTGTTTTGGGTGTTACTGGTTTAAGGCTTTCAGCTGATAGTTACTAGTTTAAGGTTTTCAGCTCTCACTTCCATTAGTTGCGCCCACTGGTTTTAAATTTATTTTCATGGCCGAAGGTCGACACGTAGTTTAGTTATTTTATCTTGGAATAGAGTCATCATTTGTTTTATTAAATTTTATGCTCCCTCTGTCCTATAATAACCTATCTAGACTTTCAAGAAGTAACATTGAAGGGAATGACATTTATGACTATCTTCCCTCTCTGCCTTTCCAATGAATGATCATTTTTTATTTTTTAATGTAAAGAAGATAATTGACTAATGTATCGGGACAACTATGCAAGGTAATTTAATAAGTTTTCTAGGATGGAGGAGAAGTATTCATATAACGAACCTAATTGAATAAGTCTTCTAAATAGACTTGTTCCCTCTTTTTCTGTTGCATTTTCACTCTTTGGTTTGTGTTCCATAACATGTTTAAATGCAGAAACTGATGAACTCCTCGGGTTGGGTTCAAGATCCATCTCCTGTAGCATGTGCTACCCGATCTTCTATGGCGGGAGCCACTGATGGACTGTTGTCATATAAAACAACACACAAGCTAATATCATCCTCAAGCTGTCGCTTTTTGCAGGAAGACATTGACGCGAACTTGCTGTCACTTCTGAAGGTATATTGTTATTGTAGCTTCCTTCTAGGCACGTTTGTCAGGCTTTTAGTTTCTTAGTAGTTTTTGAATCAGCCTACAACTTGTGTTGAATTAGTCTTCATTAATTTGGAAAAGGAAAGAAAAAAGGAATATAGCAGGATGTTGGAAAATTAGTGGTTTGATTGGACTCCATGTTCGGCATATATATGGAATCAACTACCTCCTGGACTTGATAATTATTGCTGGCTTGTATTTTGGAATTCATCGGCTACTAAGCTTTAGAAACATATTGCCAAACGATTGCTGAAGGTTGTCGCAAGGTCATCTAATGGTTAAATTGTACCCTAGGTTCATGTGCTGACAAAAAAAGCTTTGATTAAAGTTTGATTCATATGCCAAATCCCTGAAGTGAGACTGTGAGTGAGAGTGTTAACTCAATGTGGGGTTTTGCATGAAGGTGCAAGATCCAGTTACTTGTGAGGTATATCACAGGACCTCATCCCCAAGTAGGGGGAGAGTGTGTTCAAATGAAAGATACATATGTGAGAGTGGACTTACAGAGGAAGGAAAAGGACACACATAGAAACTGAATTCTCTTGGCATTGGGTGTGTTACTGATAATCATTTGGCCGCACATGTAAAGTGTCTTTTTTTAGACAGATGATTATCAAGATCTAAAAGTGCCACGAACTTCAGATATTGAGATGAAAATGTGCTATTTACTGACATACTTATGAATCACTTTCATCCACTGTGACATATGATCTTGATGACGGTAAGATGAGTAGAACAAGTAGACATGTCTGGTGGAGGGGCACTGAAAATGGGGGTTTTGTTCAAAAGTGTGAAGCAGCTGAGGAGAAAAGGTGGTAACTAACGTACTTCTGTAGGTAACATTTGAGCATGTCTTTATGTGCAAGAACCCATGAGCAACAAAAAGCCTAAGAGAAGTAACCCTGCTTATGAGAAGTAACCAAGCATAGATTTGAAAATTCTATACTGCAGAAAGGAGTCTCTAGTTAAGAGCAAGTAGCTGTGTGGAAAGGGGAAAAACAGGCCATGTCTCAATACCTGTCTTCAATTGTAGGATAGGGATTCCCCTGTCCTAATCTTTGGCTCAACACTAATTAAACGTTGGGAGATATAGCTCTGTGTAGTCGTCTTGCCCAAATCTGGTCACAGGAAAGATTTCCTTATTTTTAATTTTTTTTTTGAATTGGGTTTTTGAAGGTAGGTGGTTAAGTTGTTTATTGCGTACAGAAAAAATACTAAGTGTTTTCGTATAGAGGATTTAAGAGCCATAATTGTAAAGTATTGTTAACTGCTACTATGTTCATCAAAATTCATTGGAGAATGCAGAATCTGAGCTCATAGTAAAGATTGGCACACAGACTGCTTCATAGTTTGCAAAGTGAATTGCTTGATTCTGAGATATTGAGATCATGTTCATAGCATCCATAGATATATCAAAAACAATAGATGATGGTGGATGCCATTTTACTTATTACTCCCTCCCCTTGTTCTTTCAGTTCACTTACAGTAGTATTTTCTTGTCTGATCCCTTCTTTTTTCTTATCTCTGGTCTGACGCACTGTTTTTTTTTTATTGATCTTATTTAGGAAAGAGGATTTCTTCCATTGTCAGTTGCAATTATATCGTGCCCAGAAATGCGGGCAGAATTAGGGCATGCTTTGGAAGCTTTTATGGGTCTAATATCATCTTTTGAAGCTGTGGTTATTTCACTTATGTTTTGCCGGACAGGTTCTTAGATGCCTATTCTGTTTCCTTTGTTTATTTGTGTGTTTTTTTTTTCATTGTGTTAATGAGAAAATGTATTGATTTGGCAGGTCTAGTCTTCCTGCTGCAGCAGCCCGATCTTTCCTCCACGATGATTAGTGCATTTAGGGGGACAGTTGACATAAATGGGTGTGTTCCTCTTCGTTATGCATCTGTTTTGATATCCAAAGGGTTCTTTTGTCGCCTACAAGACATTGGAATGAATCTTGAGATGCATCTGAGGGTGGTTAGTGACTTTAATAAGATGTGATTAGCCATTTTTCTGTTTCTTTTGTTTTTAATTCCTGTTTATGACTTGCTATAATTTCCTTTCTGGTTTTGCTTTTCTGAGTAGAGGGTGTGTGCGTGATGATTTTTTCTGGTCTTTGCAGGTTAATGCTGTTGATCGCTTGCTTACATCAACTCCAAATTCAGAGGAATTTCTTTGGGTGTTGTGGGAGCTTTGCAGTCTTTCTAGGTAGGTTTTGCTTGATATCTTTTTAACTTATGTTTGTTTCTTCAATCTGCTATTTCTTATGATTTCATCAAATATGGATGTTTTTACGGCATGGATTCAAACTTCTGATTTCAGTTTTAGTTGTGATACGGAAAAATCGTTTAAGTCCTGCTGTTGTCATCGATTGAAAATGTGGATTCAAACTGTTATGTCAAATTTTTTATTCATGTTGAGCATAATACAAAAATGCTACAGGCAATGTGATGATTAGCTTAACCTCAGAATCAGAATGCAGATAATATCTTTGGAGTGTGCATTATTTGACATTCTTGGAAAGTAAAATCAATACTGGAGCTTGTTCATCATAGTTTTACGTATTGCGCAATCAAGAATCACATGGTAGCAAAGGTGAAGAGATAAGATAAAAGTCAATTCTTGGGATACAGAAAAGATGAACCTTGGAGTTTTAAAGTCAAGTCTTTGCTAACCTGCTTACTAAGAGAGTCCATAAGTAGAAAAACTAACAGAGGTGATAAAGGTTCATCCTAACACAATCCTCTTGAAAGTGATAAATAAAAAAAGTGATATACACTGGCCGATCTCTTGACTCTTGAGGGGTTGGGGCTCGCCATGGCCACTGGTCACCATTAACCCAATACAAAAGCTGAACCTTTAATAATGTTTGGAATAAAAATTATGAATTGTATGTTTATCTAATGAGTGTACTAATATATTGGCCACCTCTATTCTAATGCCAAAGGCATATATTAGACATTGCCCATTGGAGATAAATTGATATTTATAATTATTTAGCTTGAATACCTTGCGTGTTCATCCAAACAGATTTAAGGATGACTTCATTTCTTTAATACCTGTATTTAATATGGTACCTGTCACCTGCTATTTTTCTGAGTTTCGTTTTCTTTTTTCTAATTCTTAATTTGCACATGTGACCTACTTACAGGTCAGAGTTTGGCCGTCAAGCAGTCCTGGCTGTTGGGCACTTTCCAGAGGTACAGTAAACATTCCACACCATGGGTTTGGAATAAAATAGTCATGCAAACTTAAGTTCTCTCAAGTGCCTGGGGTCTAGAATTGAACGTCATGTTGACTTTTAGTTAGCTTTAATAGCTTATCAATTTAAATGTTCGTTAAGAATCCAAATAACATTTGCCTTGAAAATCAGTCCAGTCTTCAAGACGACAATGTTTCAATCTTGTGAAACAGGGAGGGAATGCTTATCAATACAATACACTGATTTGCCCTATGCCAGTTTTCAACATCAGTTTGCATTTTGCTTCCTCATCACCGTAGGATCTCTGGTAGACATATTGTTACTACATTTGAAAATCTTTTACATGCTGTGGACTCTGAACCACCTATTATTGTGTTAATGAATGTTGTGATCATCATTGATAAGGAGTAGGGCTGTCAAAAACTGTCCGGCCCGGAGAAAAACCAGGTACAGTCAGATAACTTTTCACCTGAATATTTTGACAGTGGCGGATTGTTTTTAGGTACAGACCCAATAATTTTTTTATTTCTGTTGTACAAACCTCAATTTAGGGACTGTTGGATTGTCTGACCTAGTGACCCGAATAAACCCCAAAAGAACTGGGTATCATACATCAATTATCGTCCGATGTCCAGTTCGTATGGACTCAAAATCACCAAACCCTAGATATTTTGAGCCCCAAGGAGAATCTATGGCATCAGTTGCTTCTTCATGTTTCTCTTTGTGGAAATAGCGATGAACATGGCAGCAATATCTCATTCATAATGTTCTGCCGAAAAGAAAAGTTTGTTTTGTCTTCTATGCATGCCTTGTCACTCTCATAAGAATGCTTCCTTTGGACTTGCAGGCTGTTAAAATTTTGATTGAAGCACTGCATTCTGCAAAAGAGCTAGAGACAGTTTCTTTGACCTGTGGTATTACATTATCAAATTCTTACAGCCAGAAATAACAGAACATCCCCTCCATCCCAATTAAACAGTATCTGAATGAATTGTTATGTGCACTTCAGGTACACCTTTGAATCTTGCAATTTTCCATGCTTCAGCCGAGATATTCGAGTTGATTGTTACTGATCCAACTTCCACTTCATTGAGTGCCTGGATTGTGCATGCTACTGATCTTCATAAAGCTCTGCATTCCTCTTCACCTGGATCAAATAGAAAAGATGCCCCAACCAGGCTTTTAGAGTGGATCGATGCTGGGGTAGTTTACCAAAAAAATGGAGCCATTGGTCTTCTACGCTACGCAACTGTGTTGGCGTCAGGGGGTGATGCTCATATAACTTCAACTAATACTTTGGTGTCTGAATCTATGGATGTGGAGAATGTAGTGGGGGATTCGTCGACCGAATCTGATGTTAATGTTGTTGAGAACCTGCTTGGAAAACTTGTGTCTGATAAGTCCTTTGACGGTGTTGCCCTTCGTGATTCATCTGTGGCTCAACTAACTACAGCGATAAGAGTTTTGGCTTTTCTTTCCGAGAATGCGGTATGTGATGTGTATTTTACATTATATTAGGAGCGTATTGGGAATATAGCTGCAATTTCATGTGCCTATGGAGTTCTAGTTTCAATGTTCTGTTGCGCAAATAAGGATAGGGGGTTATGTAATAATAGCTTTCCAATCTGTAGACGCTTGAAGTTGATTTGTTCTCAGATGTCTTTTGTAAAGGTGTTGTGGACCTTTAGGAACTTGGCGCTACAGCAGTAGGTCCTTGATTCTATTTTTCTCTATTGTTAATTTATGCAGGAAGTTGCAGCTTCACTATATGATGAAGGCGCAATGACAGTCATCTATGTCATCCTTGTCAATTGCAGATTAATGCTTGAGCGGTCGTCCAATAATTACGGTAGTAACATCTGAATCTTTCTGGAAGAATAAGGAGCTTACCCCTGTCCCATAGGCCATAGCTATGTCAGTTGTTTTGTTTTTCTTTGACACCTTACATTTTCTTCTCAAACTTCAAATTATTGCTGCGATGATATTTCAAACTTTAAAACATACTGTTTCGGATTTATGAGAGTATCAGGAGTTGTTGGTCATTGAAATAGAGAAATTGAGATGCTAGGCCAGAGTTGCCACTGAAGAGGGTAAAACTCAAACATTAAAGGATATTAGCTGCTTTTGGGTGTTTTTTTTTTTTTTTGGGGGGGGGGGGTGGTGGTGGTGGTGTTAAAGCAACAAAGAAGCAGCTTGCTGAATCACTGGTTGTGGGGAAACAATATGGCGTTGAGGAAGCAACTTTATCCAGCGATGAGGAAAGATTTTGAGCCTCCTAGAAAAATGACACGATGCCATGAAATTTGTTTTTGGCATTTCCTTTTTATCACCCTATGCTTATTCTGGAGTACCATACTTTAGTGGTTCAGGTGTTGACATTGCCCCAAATATTTAAGGATGCTGAAACAAGAACCTTGACTATATATTGGTGGACCAGACCAATTCCCAGGACCCACGAAACACAAAGTTTTTTTTTTTTTTTTTTTTTTTTTGTGTGTGTGTGTGTGTGTGTTTTGGTTGTGGGGAGGGAGGGGAGACTGACAGACATGATTATGGAGGAGATTCAAAATGGTAGTCAAGATTGGCATGCATATTATTTCTGTTACTCAGATGATCCTTTTTTTTACCCCCTCCTGCACAGTTTGATAAACTGCAATTATTATTTAAGGAATTTGTGAGTATGGTTTCTGAATCAGAGCTTTTGACATCTCTTTGGAAGAAATACGTTAAAGCAGTTATGGTTGACATGAATGTCATCTTGCTTGTTCTTCCTTGATATTTAATACCAAGATGAGGAAGGTGAATTGTACTAGTGCTTTGGGTGTGATGTTTTGAAACACGAAACAGATTATCTGTCTACTTTTGTGGCACATTAAGTTTTGATCTCAGTGATAACACTCTAATTGGTGCCTCTATCTTCTTGCTTGAGATAGATTATCTTGTTGACGATGGCATCGAATGCAACTCTACATCTGATTTACTGTTGGAGCGTAACCGAGAAAAATACCTGATTGATCTTCTGATACCTTCTCTTCTCCTGCTTGTGGAGCTTCTCCAGAGGCTAAAGGTAGTTGCTTACCCTTATCTTTCTTTCTCAATTGATTGTAATAACATGTCTCTCAGAACTTTGAGTTTGAAAGGTTCTGTTTAGTTTCATTGCTATCACATATTAAGAATGCGGTTTTATTAAGAATGCGATTTTGGTTGCGGTTTCAAGGGAAAAATCATTGAAATGTGGCAATTGCTTTCCATATAGCGCTTGTCGTTGGCGGGAGATGCAGTTTGCCAAACTCCAAAACCTTTCCGATGTGGCTGTTCCATCGAGGATTGACCACATTTTGAATTCATGATTGCTATACTTCCTACTTGATTTGTATGATTGATTTATCTGGTATAGTTTCAGTTTAGCGCAAACCACCCTATGCTTTGTTGAAATTACTAGGAAATGTAAGTGTGGCTTGCTCAGGATACATTGTGATGCAGTTTGCCTAACTCCAAAACCTTTCTGATGTGGCTGTTCCATCAAGGATCGACCACATTTTGAATCCATGATTGCTATATTTCCTACTTGATTGGTATGGTTGATTTTCCTTGTATAGTTTCAGTTCAGCTCAAGTCTATGTTTTTCTTGAGATAACTGTGGAATGTGTAAGTTTAGTCTGCTTAGGGTACATTGTGATTTTGTTTGGGGTGTAGTTATGACTTTATTTGCCATAATTGTTTATATATGTGAAATCATGATTGGTGAATGGTAGGTAGTAAGTAGTACAAAGATTGAGTTACCAAAACAAACCTTATATTAAGACTTTGAGTGTATTATTTATGTGCTAAGCCCCAAAAGAAGGGGTATAGATACTTCCATTGTGCAAAATAATTGCAGCATTGAAGGACATTGCATTGTGTGATCGGTTGGCTGAGGGCAACACACAATCAAAGTTGACCGGCCCGCATAGAATTATTGCAATGAATTTGTTACTTTGATAAGATGGTTGGGCATCAAATCAGCAGGCAAGCAACCATAGTAATTGCAAGATTCTCTTAGAAATAGAGATTGAGACTCCCTCTCAATGAATTTGCAAATGTATTTCCTCGCATAAGTTATTCTATACACAAGTTTAAAAGGGCTTCCTTGCATCCATGGACGTTGGTTAATAATGAGTACTTCTTGTGAACAATAAGCGTTCAACAATCAAAGTTTGGAACTAAGAGGTACTTGGCTGTCTTGATTCTTAGATGGAACTGTTGGGGTGGATAAGATAGTGTGTTTTGATGAGGAGCAACATGATCTCACCTTGGCTGAGATGTTTGAAAGATTGGAGGTTGAGAAAGAGATCTCTTTGGTATTTTCTAGTGCCAAAGAGCTAAGCCACAATGGGATATGGATGGTGATTGCAATACCAAATTTTGTCATCTAGTCGCCAATAGTGAAAAGTTTAACACCACCCAAAACATTAAAGTGGATGACGCCATGTTCCCTGACGCACCCTCGACACGGGGGGGGGGGGGGATTGTTATTCATTTCTATAAAAAGCTTGACATGGATTAAGTTTATCGGGCCTTTTCTTGATGGAATCTGTTTGATGCTATTAGAGATTTAGAGGATGCAACTCATCTGGTTGTACACTATTGGGAGAAGGTCTCGAAAACTATCAATGAATTAGGTAAAGAGAAATCTCCTGGACCAAATGGCTTCAATATTGCCTCCTTTCAGCATTGTTGGAATAATGGTTAAGGTTGACGTTATGGGTGTTTTTGCATACTTACATAATAAAGGTGTTTTTGAGAAACGTTTGAATGCTATGTTCACCTGGATTCCCATGGGGGTTGGTGCTGTTGATATCAAGATCTTTTGTCCCATCAGATTGGTAGAAAGTGTGTATAAAATTCTAGCTAAAGCCCTCGTCTTGAGGTTCAGGGTTGTGGCAAGTAAAGTGGTTGGTTACAACTCACAACCACCAGGCAATCATTCTAGGGTATGGAATGTCAGGTGTAGCTGTGATTGCCAATGAATGCGTTTATGCATATATCAAGTCAAGGCAATGAACCATTTTTTTGTTAGCTTGATATCGAGAACGCGTATGATCATATCTGTTCAAGTTTTCTCTCGGCTATTCTTGACAATATCGACATTCCTACCAATCAGAAATTGGGTGTATTTTATACTTCCAGTGTATGTTTTTGTTGTGATAAATGGTAAGGCTGAGGGCTTTTCCTCTAGTTCCCCAAAGGATCAAGGCAAGGTGATCCTTTATCACCGTTGTTCATTTTGGTTGTAGAGACCTTTACCAAATTGGTGAATAAAGCTGTTGAGGTGGGTGTTTTTAGAATCGTCATTTTTGAAATTCTACATCGGAGAATTTCTTAGTTTCCCATGTGCTTTTTGCTTTTTACTTTTTGTGGATGATAACGTAGTGTTTTGTAAACTTGGCCGTAACAATTTAGGTAACTTGAGATATATCCCATTTCTTTCGAAGTTATGTTTGGTCTTGCGTTAACTTTGCGGTAAGTGATCTCGTTCCTATTGGCGAAGTTCCTTAACTGCAACACTTGGCTAATTTTTTAGAGTGTACACTAGATCATTTCCCTTCATTTTATTTGGATCTTCCTCGTGGTCGTGGGACTTCTTAGAACAACTGATCTGTCAGGGATCCTATGGTGGAGAGATTCTCAGGAAATTGGCGGGATGGAAATCTAAGCTTTTGTCTAGAGGGGGTTGTCAATTATAAAGTACTTTGTGGACCCTCCCCATCTATTGCATGTTTTTTTTTTCACTATTCCTGCTACTATTGCTACTCACGTGGAGAAGATCATGGGAAACTTTGTTTGGAACAACAATTTTCTAGCAATGGTTTTTGTTGGGTCAACAGGGATAAGATATGTCATCCTAAGAAGCTCCAGTTGTTAGACTTCTTCGAGTAATGAATGAGGCTTTAAAGTTGAAGTGGATTTGGAGGTTTGCGAATAAAGAGGATGCTGCATGGAAAAAGGTGATTAGGGAAAAGCATGGTGTCGATTATTTGGGTTGGTAGAGTAGGAAGACTTCTCGACCTCATGGAGTTGGTTGCTGGAAATCTGTCTCATCGAGTCAGAAATGTTTTAAGTCCCGTGTGCATTTAAGGCAAAGTGTGGCACTAGGGTCATGTTCTGGCATGTTGTTTTGTGGGATGATCATCTTCTTAAGGACTAATTCCCAATTCTTTTTCACGATGGCTTGGTGGAAGGAGGCTAAAGTTGAGCAACTTCTGTCTTCCATTGGGATTTGACTTTGGTGAGATGTTTTAGCGATTGGGAACAAGATAACATTTTTGGTTTGTTGGCTTTACGTGCCTAGAAGGTAGTTTGGCATCAAGGTAGTGATGGGGAATGATGAGGACTCTTTGGCCTTGTGAGTCCAAAGGTTCATTTTCAGTGATGTTTTTCTAGTACAGCTTAGGGGGTCCATAATAGAGCGGTGGATTTCCATGCAACGTCCTAATGGAATTCAAAGGCTCCCACTAAAGCTTGGTTCTTTGCTTAGGCACCAACTATAGCCACAGGCAAGATTCCTACATAAAACGTCCTTAAATGGACTCTTAATGATCCTAGATTAGGTTAGAAACACTTGAGGTGCAAAGTGGTCCTAGAGCCTTGACGTGAGCTCCGAGTCGTTTGTGTGGGCTTTTCTGATACACGACGCTCTTACACTTAAAAATGCTTGAAAATCATTTACATGTGATAGTGTCAGACACGAGCATAGAAGTGTCCAGCTCGCTAAGCCCCAACGTTTAGGACATGGGAACAATGTCCAAAACAACAACAATAACCAGCCCGAGTATAGTCCCACTAAATGCCAGGTCTGAAGGGATCTAGATGTAGGAATCCCCCCCCCTCCCCACCACAATGCATGGTAGACCCAAGGGTTCAGATCGAAGGAAGGATTTGTTAGATCTCAGAAACAGATTAGGCATGAATGGCAAGTGATGGTGAATTTCACAATAAATGATGGCAGGTGCATTCATTATTGAACCAGTTTTATTATGAATCGTCTGCTTTAAATTTTTCTTTCTAGATCATGCCAATAGTTCTCCTAATTTTAATTCAAAGTTGATTTAAAAATCAATCATTTTATTGAAGTATATGACATGAAAAGATTGTGGGTATCTCCATCTTTCTTTCCTTTTGTTGAAGTGAACACGTGTTAGCAAATGTTTCGTCATTCTTTGAAGATCTAACGGCAAGAAGACCTTCTATCGGTGCCATTTGAGTTGTCTTGGACTCATAGTGCTGACCTTACCCTTGCAAGTATTAACGTTCTTTAGGTGAGGTCGCCAAAACAAGTCTTGAATTTTTTCGAAACAGGTGCTAACCAATTTAGATACATGAGGCAACAATTGAAATAAATGAATTGCCTAGAGCATCATGATGGAGGTAATGCCACTTAGACAATTAAGAGGATAGTGCTTGTGAGGACCTAAGTAAGCAAACATAAAACTGTTGGCAATGCACAACAGAAGCTACTTACTACCTTAGTGGCATGAAATGGTTCAAGTGGATCTTACTGAGCATCTCTGTCTCTTGCAGGAACTCCACCCCCCTTGCCCCCCTTCTCTTGCTTTCTTTTGCCTTTTTCTTTCATTTTTTAAGAATTTGTCTAGCGCAACTTTGCTTAAAGCTTATCAGATCCTCAATTTTCAAATTTTTATTTTTATATTATCATTGTCCAATGTAGGAAGCTAAAGAGCAGCATAGAAATACGAAGCTCATGAACGTTCTTCTAAGATTACACCGTGAGCTAAGGTAATTTGTTGACTACCTCTCTTAAATTATAGGTACATTCATCTAAACATTTTATATATTATTTTTTGATTTGAATGGGTTTTGTTCTTGCAGCCCCAAGTTAGCTGCTTGTGCAGTGGATGTGTCTTCATCCTATCCTGAGACAGCACTTAGTTTGGAAACAGTTTGCCATCTGATTGCATCAGCTCTTGCTTCTTGGCCAACCCATGCCTGGGCTCCCGGTCTTTTCCATACGCTTCTTGATAGTGTACAGGCTGCTTCTTCACTAGCTCTGGGTCCAAAGGAAACCTGCAGCATGCTGTGTTTATTGGTATGTAAATTTGTTTACCCTGCTTGAGTGAAATTTCCTCAAGCTTTCTTGACCATTGATTGGAGGGGATAATCTATATTTTATTTTGCTCGTCTACTTTGCGCCAAATTTTCATCATTCGTATCATTTATGCTGTTTTGTACCCCCCTCTCTCTCTCCCGTTTTATTTTTTATTTTTTACGTGCAACTTGATTGCCACAATATTAATTAAGTAAAACACAGAAGAACTGATCAGTTTTGTTCATGCCTCAGAATGATCTCCTTCCTGAGGAGGGTGCTTGGCATTGGAAGAATGGAATGCCTTTGCTAAGTGCTGTCCGGTCATTAGCGGCCGGGTCATTGTTGGGGCCTGTAATGGAGAAGAAAGTAAACTGGTATTTGGAACCTCCACACGTTGAAGTGCTTCTTTGCCAATTATGTCAGCACCTTGATAAAATTGCACAAGTCGTATTTCACTATGCGTTCAGTGTATGTATCTATAATCCTGATCTGTCTATGACACTTTTTACATACTCTCTTTATGTCTAGCTCTTTTCCCTTTTCAGTGCCCCCTCCCTGGGTTGGGGGATAGCATCAAGGGAAATGAAAGTGGGATTCTGGCTTTTTTGTTGTATACTTGGATATGCCCTTATACATCAGTTGATTTTCTGTGTAGACTTTGGTCGTGGTACAAGATATGCTCCGAATATTTATACTTCGGCTTGCACGTCAGAGAGCCGAAGAAGCGACTATCCTTCTACGCCCAATCATTTCATGGATTCATAGTCACTTGATTGAATCTTCTTCTCTTGAAGACTTAGATGCGTACAAGGTATTACCATTTGCTGTCTTTTCACTTCTTATTTCTAATGTATTTCTTATTTTTGTCTGTTTTTCCTGTGCAGGCTTACAAGTTGCTTGATTTCATTTCTTATGTGCTTGAGCATCCACTTGCCAAGGTTTGCCTTCACTGCCCCCAATCCCAGTGGAAAATATAAATAAATGAATTCTGGTCATGTTATTTGCTTTGCTTTCAAGAAGGCTTTCTTGACACCTACTTTCACCTGTATCAGCCGTTGTTTCTAGAAGAGGGTGCAGTTCTAATGCTGACTAACGTGCTGGAAAAAATCAGTGTGCAAGGGAAGTTGGCTACAGATGGAAGAAGCTCATCTAAATCTGGTTTCGATATCTGTAATTGCTACCTGCCTGTGCTGAGATCCTTGTCTTTGATTTGCGATTCACAATATAATGTACAACTACCTGCAGTGTATAGCCGGTGAGAAGACTTGGGCTTGGCTTTTATTTCCAGTTCACGATATACTGCATCTCATTTTGTAATTCATGCCTTGTTCAGTCTTTTCTGATCCACGTGTGGCTGTTTTTGTGGAACAGTCACTTACAAACTGTTATCTTACCATTGCCCTCGCTTGTTTGTGAATGTACATATTGTCTGCATCCAGGACCTACCAAGTAGTCTGTTAAAGATATTCCACTCAGTGATGAGCATTACTGAAATTTTGGGAGTATGGGCAAAATATTTTAATAGCAGTAAAAGTGGTCATTTTAGCATTTTTTTAAGTTAGTTGTAAAAGAAGTGGTTGAGGAAAGCGGTTTGGCATGAAAGTAGTGACAATGACGGGAATTTCTCATGTACTACTGTTGTCCACAGTCGTGTACTATTTTTAGTCCAGTCTGTTCTGTGGTTATTGGCACCGTCCATATGTCTCACACTGGACTACTGGAGTAAATGCGTAGGTCTGTGTTATTACTCTGTGGTTCTGGGAGATGAGCTGTTTTCTTTTCCATTTTCTCTTCTTTTTAAAGATGAGCTTTTTGTTTAAATACAGTCGTGATGCAATTATACTGTTCCTTATTTTCATTTTGTCTTTGTATGTTAGATGTGGTGCTGCTCTAAAATTATTTTTATGTTTTATGTTTTATGTTAGGTACGAGAACTTGAAGACTGAGGATTTCTCCATGCTTTTTAAGTATGTCTTCAAGTTGTGCCAGGTATATAAATGTGTGTCTGAACGTTGGATTTTGTGAAAACAGTGTGTTCTGTTATTACTTATTGTTGACATTTACATAGTTTCCGATTCACTTGTTTCTGGATCCACAATTTTATTACGGCAACTGTGTAAATAGTCCTATTAGGGATACAGGGTTAAGAAGGACCAGAAGTATAATAGTATGGGAGGCTTACAAAGCCCTTCTCCGCTAGTCAGCCTCACACAACTCAGACAACTCTTCACGACACAATTCGTAGCTACTTTCAGTCAGTGATGTATCACCCCATTAGGTTAATTTTCTTTTTAAACAATATAATTTGGGATAAAAATATGCATTGTATGTTTGTCAAATAAGTTTAATAACGTATTGGACACCCCTAGTTTGAAAGCCCAGATCCACCATTGCTTTCAGTCATACACAAAATGTATATGTCATACATAAAATGTAAACCTTGCTATGTTATATGTATAATATAAAGCCAATCTCCATTTGTGGTGGGCACTTTTCGGATTACTAGTTTTATCCCTTGTTATTTTTTGGAATAAAAAATAAAAGCAATTTCATTAATGAGATGCCAAGTGGTACTTTTAATGAAAATCTTAAATGAATAATTGTAGTTCTATAACAAAGATACGAAATTCGACTTTCATATAACTAATGCAAATCTTACTGACGTCCAGCTTCGAAGTTATGACAATCTTGTCATAAATTTTCTTCAGTGACTCCCCATCTTTAACATTGATGGAGAATCTTATAATTCATGGTCATAGTGGTATGAAAATCGGTCTTCATTATATTTAGTGGACCACACCAATTGAGCTAAACTCTCAAAATATGAGAAAAATTGGATTATTGCTGTACTTACTTTCAACTTTTATATGCTTGTAGTCCCTACATTGTTTTTGTTTTCTGGTGGTCCAAAAAACATAAGAATTGTATTCTGGTGGGATGCCACCAAGTAAAGGGGCGGTGACTTGGTGGGAAACTGACGTGTATGCTCCTGCTGGTACACACCCCCTGCTGGTACTCACCCCTGCCTGTACATGTCAGCTTTCCACTGAGTCACCGTCCCTTGACTCGGTGGCGTCCCACCAGAATACAATTTTCATGTTTGGGACCACCGGAATAAAAAAAAATAGTAGGGGCTACTGGCATAAAATAGCTGAAAATAGAGACCACCAGAATCCTTTTTTTTAAAAAAAAAAAAAAATTAGAGGAAGGCAAAGGTGGATTGGGGCAAGAGGGCACAGACAATTTGCACAAATTCCATAGCCCTCCCCCTTTCTCAATTTCACCTACACAAATAAAGGTGTGCGAGTGCGGATGGAGGAGGGTTTTTTTTTGTTTTGTTTTTTTTTTGGGGGGGGGGGGGGGCACAATTTGCACAAGTTCCACGTCGCTCTACCCTTTCTCGATTCTCACATGTGCAAACATTAAAGGGCGGGCATTAGACCCGACAGTTTTTGACCCGACCTGAACCCGCCCGAAATTTCTGGGTTTTGAACACAATTTTCTGAACTAAACCCGAAGTATACCGAACCCGAAAATTAGCGGGGTCAAACCCGACCCGCCCGTTTGACCTGAAAAATTAATTTTTTAAGTTCAACTTTAATAGAATTTGTGATTTTTCTTTGTAGTTTTTAATGTTAAACTATAAGCGCAACTTATTTATTTGTTAGTTCTCTAATTTAAGTCAAAATAGCTACAATAATCTATCGTTACTCGAAGAGTATCATATTTTATTATGTATATTGTACAAAAAATTAATATTTAGAGACCATTTTTTAAAAAAAAAAACGGAAAAAGGTCGCAATCGTAACCCGTTGGGTTGACCCGAAACATACTACCCGTAGTTACCCCGAAAGCGAAATACACCGACCCGTATTTACCCGACCCGAAACCCGCCCGCCCGACCGAATTAACAGGTCAGGCAGGCATGGATGAAGGGGCGGGAGGCTTAACTCCATTGTCCAATTTCTTATGTTTACTTGCCATACTGAAATTACCTTACGAATTATTTTGGTAAATTATGATCCTAGTTTATGAATTATTACATTGTTTTTTAATCATAAAAAAGTACTGCATTATTTTTTAAATAAATTGTTACACTTAAGTTAGTCATGATGTTCTCTTTTATTTTTGGCTTTACGTGCTCAATTGCTCTTTCGATTTTCCAATACATCTTGGTTATTTGGGTGTTTGACATTACATTTTTCTTTTTCTTTTGTTGTATTCTTGATTTCGCCTTTTGTTTATCTTTTGGTCTTATTAGTTAGTTATTTAGGTGTTTGATATTACATCACCTTCTGTTTTTCTTTGGTCATATTCTTGATTTGTATTTGATTAAAAAAATAATTCTTGATTCACATTCATTTTTCTTCTGATTTTTAATAACTATCTCATCTGACTTTTGTATTAATTTGTTACTGCTGTTTAATAATAAATGGCAATAATTTTGTGATTTACAAGGTATCTCATATAAATAAAGTATTACAAAAACGATAAAACATCGAATTTATCAAATTACTATTTACATGATAGATATTATTGATTCTCTTGGAAAAATTGTTCATGCCATGTTATCTCTATACATGGAGTAACAAAGATGGAACAAGCTTGATGTACATTTTTTAAAATGCCTTTTCTTACTGATCAACTTTTATTTAAATTGTTATGTTTTACATATTTATGTTAAAAGTATCATCCATGGGGCATATTGCACCATTGTAAACAAAGTTCATGAATATGCTAGGTTTTAGGCTTAATGGAGTGGAGAGGCTGTCTGTGTATACGTGTGTGTGTGTGTGTGCGCGCCTGTGGAATATGATACAATTGTTTATAGTCTACTTATCTGTTTATTGGGTATTTCCAGGTGCTACCAGTTGGGAAAGAATTGCTTGCTTGTTTAACCATATTTAAAGAACTAGCTTCCCAAGATGAAGGCCGGAGGGCTCTGCTTGAGGCATTCACGTATATAAACTCCAAAAATACTGATGAAGATCGACGTGGAAGATCTCATGATACTTCTGCTTATCGTACTCATTTGATTGATTCTGAATGGAGGTCTCCTCTGCTGAACTGTTGGATCAATTTGTATAGGACAATTGAAAAAGAGAGTTTGTCCGTACATTCAGTTGAAGCTGTCCGTGTGCTTTCTGTTGGTTCTTTGAGATTTTGCATGGATGGAAAAAGGTAATTGGCTTTTGCTAATCTCTCAATGTTTCCACTTCCCTTTTTACAGATTGTATTTTGATTCTTTGGAGCCTTTTTGACAATAAGCAATAGTGAAGATGAAATGAAGAATAGGTTCAGTTTGATAGGGATAAATGTGTGTCTTCAAGCATTCAAAAATGATGGGAAAATGATAAGCCACAAAACAACTTCCCATATATTTAGTCTTCGTCAACATTATTTACCGACATTACCCATTCTTTGATAATAAAACATTATGAGAACTTAAAATAGACGCTGAGTTTGTTCTTTCTCTTTTCTGAAAACATTCTTATTGTTGGAGCGTGAATATGCTACAGTTTTTGAATTGCTGAACCAAAACAAATATCAAACTGTTAGTGTGTACCTTGACGTGCACCCAAATGATATTGGACTAGAGGATTACTCTGAGCTCTCCAAAAATATGATAATGGTTAATCCTTTGGACTTTTGCAATCCAAAAACCTACTGGATCCTCTTTATCCCCTTCCCTGGGAAGAAAGGTTATGAATCCTGAATTTTGAAAAACGTAATCATTTCTTAGTTCATTCAAGGGTGTGATCCCGAATTACATGATGATTTGTTTGATTTGTGCTAAAGAAGCATTGTATCTTACCTATGATTTAAGGTGGAAAAATTTATCTGCTGCTCACAGACCAATTGTTGTAATACTTCTAAATTTTGGTTGAGATGCTTATTGTTTGTCTTGATCCATTGTTATTGAGCTGGTTTTATTGTTGTTTAAGACCCTTTGCATTGCCAAATAGCTTCTCTCATAGTTCTAATTGTTGACTTTCGATGCTTTGGCCTTCTGATGCTAAATGTTTATCTGTGTCCAGCTTTAATAAAGACAGGGTTGATGCTTTGAAATATTTGTTTGGGCTGTTGTGTGATGCTGATGCAACAAATGGTGGCCATGAAGAAAACATGAAGTATGTCCAAGATATGTCAGCTCTGTTGACTTCAAGGCTTACTGATGATGAGTATGTGTCTACATCAAACCTGAAGGCTACTTTGCATCAGGTATTAACTCGTGAGTTGATTTAATATGCCTTTCTTAAACTTGGTTTTTCAACAATCACATGTTGCAACTTTGTTTTGAACCTACAGGTTGCAGCAAATGCTCGGTCTCTTTCGGTGTTGCTGCTGAAGCCAATTGACGTGCTCAAGGTCGATGATATATCTGATGGAGCTCTCATATTTTCGGGCGATGTCTCTCTTTGGTCAAAAATACATTTGCTGACAGATAACAGTTCAGAAAGGGTTGAAAATGAATGGAATGTTGGAGACTTAAGTGATAAATTCCAGTGGGAGTGTTCTGAAAATTTGCGGAATAGGCTGTCACAGGCAGGTCTCCTTGGCAAGAGGAAGTTGTCGGGAGCTGATGGAGCAAACAGGCATGGTAAAGGTGAAAGTTCTGCACCTGATGTACGAGGATCTGGACCCTCTATTATGCCTCCTGTTGCTACACGGAGGGACACTTTTCGGCAGCGCAAGCCAAATACAAGTAGGCCACCTTCTATGCATGTGGATGACTATGTTGCCAGAGAAAGAAACGCTGATGGATCATCCAACCCCAATGTCATTGCTATCCCGCGTGTGGGGTCTACTGGGGGCCGCCCTCCATCAATTCATGTCGATGAATTCATGGCAAGACAGAGGGAGCGTCAAAACTCTGTTGCTATGGCGGGTGTGGATGCAGCACCATCTCAGGCGAAGAAAATTCCGCTTGATAAAGACAATGATGCAACAGTGTCAAATAGATCCAAGCAGCTCAAGGTTGATCTTGATGATGATCTTCAAGGGATTGACATAATATTTGATGCAGAGGAGAATGAGCCTGATGATAAGTTGCCGTTCCCGCAAGCAGATGAGAACCTACCTCACTCCGCATCTGCTGCAACGGAGCAAAGCCCTCAGCATTCTATTGTTGCAGAGACAGAGAGTGATGCCAAGGACTTGGAGACAACTGCTGCTTCTAATCTGAATGAAAATACACAGAGTGAGCTTTCTTCCAGGATGTCAATGTCACGTCCTGACATGCAGCTGAGACGTGAACCAAGCGTTTCTTCTGAGAAGAAACTGTTTGAGCAACCTGATGATAATAAATATTCCAATGTAGTTACGATTTCTGGTGGGTTTGATTCCACTGCAGGAGCAAAGCCTTCTGGGTCCTTGCCATCTCTATATGGTAAAGGTGCCCCATCAACAACTCAGTTACCTGATTCCAGGATGCCACCTCCTAATTATATGCCAGATAACAGACTTGGAAATGCACCCTTTGGTGGGCCACAGGGTCACCATGAGCAGAAACATTTGCTAAGTCAGCCACCGTTGCCTCCCACACCACCTCCACCTACAATTTCACCCGTGAGATCCCAGGCTTCTGAAGCTAATGCTGTTCCCTCAGCTGCTTTTCCGAACTCTCGCAATGACGTGCACCCCCCATTACATCCAACCTACCATGTAAGAGAAGAAATTGCTTTTTGTTTCAACTTTATTCTTTAAAATTCTCTTATGGCTCATTTCCTGAAAGTCTTTTTCTTTTGTATTTTTGATTTATTATTCATTTTTTCAAGAGAAGTGAAGATGCAAAATGGCTTGTATTCATTGATTCTTCAATCCTGTTTCTGATTTCAGGTTCAAGCAGATTACCAGTCTTCATACAGCAACATCCAAACATCGTCAGTCATGGTGGATTCTCGGTATTCACGGGCACCTCACTCTTCACCAGGTGGGCCTACTAGGCCACCACTTCCTCCAACACCTCCTCCTTTCTCTGCTGCACCGTTAAGTGTTCCATCAAGATCTCCTTCCCAATCGTCAGTTTATGGTCAGAATGTTGCAGGAGTAAGTGACATTTCGCAATACGCACCTCCACCAATGATGCCTCCGAATTTTAGTAGGCCTCTGTCAATGCCATTTCCTCTTCAGGGAAATCTTCCGGTTCAGCAGAATGATACCCTTTCTGGCCTGCCTCAGAACGTCCATGCTCTTCAACCTCCAATGCAGTCTATGCAGCCCCTCGCCCATTTACAGCCGTTACAACCTCCACAGGTGTCTCAGCTACCTCATCAAATGAGATTGCCAATTCAAGCAGACCAAGGTGGTCCCTCACATGGCCATTTGCAAATGCAGCTGCAAACGCAACCACAAGTGCTGCAACAATCCCAAATGTCTCAGTATAATATGTATTATCAGGCTCAACAGCAAGAGAATTTACATCATCCACAAAAGCATATACAAACAGTACATCAGCAAGCAGAATCTGCTAGTCAACAACAAATGGATGCCTCAATGTCATTGCAACAGTATTTCAGTTCTCCTGAGGCAATCCAGGTGTGTATCTGATACCATAGTGTAGACATGTCTTTTTTTTAAACGGATTTTCTAATCGATGAACTTTTTTCAACAGTCTTTGTTGAGTGACCGTGATAAGCTTTGTCAACTTCTAGAGCAACACCCAAAGTTGATGCAGATGCTTCAGGTGTGACAGCTACTTATTTATAGTGGTTCATTTCATTGCCCCCCCCCCCCCCCCAACCAACACACGCACACAAACAAAACACATACTTCTCCTCCTTATCTAACCTTTCAGAGATTTTGTGATGCTATGTCTCTTGCTACTAGCTGCTGCTTGGTCCAGCAAACCGACTATCCATCTCGTAGTCTTATTAACTATTAACTGAATTTTCACTAGTTTATAATGTACTCACTCCAGGAATGCAAGTTGCTTCATGGTCTTTTTATTTTTTTCCTCCCTTAAGCAACAGAATTCGGGCTTCTAGTTAGCGTTTTGTGATAACAACCTATTAAGCAAGCCTAACCATCTTCTGTGCGAGTTCTCGTGTCTTTACTCTTCAGTTTGATTTGGAAATTCCATTTTTATCTAGACTCAAGATTTCTCTGTTCTTAAAAATTCGAGTGCTGACTGCTTTTTTCCCCTCTTCCTTTCTTTAAAGTGGTAGTAAGAAATTTTACTACCCTTTCCAAATATTTACTTTGTTTTGGCATTCATGAAGCAAATAAATACTCTTAAAAAAAAATCTCCTTACAATATGCTACTCTATTACTGGAAAGTTTCTGTCCCATTTGCAAAATTAACTTTCAGCTTCTGCTTAAGGGCCCAGTGGGAGGACCAATTACCTGGTTTTAAAAAAAAAAATATAATCTTCCTAACATTGTTTCAGATGGCTTACTTTTCTGCTGCAATGAACTTTCTTCCTGTGTTACTGCAGCTGTAATGATAGTGTGGACAACATTCTTTAGATGATAGAGACTCTTTGTAATTTGTTTTACCGTTAATTAGATCTCCTCGTAGAATATGTTATTATAACAAATGAGACATGGTTACCTGCATATGACAGAAAACTTGATCTAGTTCCATTCATTAACCCACACATTCTCAAGATTTTTGTTCATAAACTAGAGATGTTCTCAACATTCGCTTTGGTTCAAACACCAGTCTCTCTTAAATTTTATCGATCCTGTTTGTTCGGCAAAGACATGTTCCGAACACTAGCTATGTTTCAAACGCCAATCTTTTAGGTTTAATCGATCCTGTTTGTTTCACCAAGACATGTTCCCAAGTTGAAGCTCTCTTGACTGAAGGATATTTCAGATTCTTGTTTCTGACATCCATCGAAACAATAGTGAAGTTACAATAGTCATTGAAAAGGTAGAAAAGGATAACAAAACAAAATTATACAAAACAGGAGATGTAGAAATGTACTTGGGTTCGAAAATGGGGGATGAGTTGTGCCTAGGAGCTTTGACGGATTTGTATATGGTTTAAAAGATATATTCTAATGCGTTATAGTTTGAAAGACGGCAGTATTCTGATATGGATGCCGTGTATAGCTTTTGTAATACAATGACGTACAATGTATGCTGAGTGTCTATTCCTGCTGCTTTCAAAGATTGCTCTAGTAATCTGAAAAGTTATACAGTATCCTGCTACTTCTGGAGTTCTGAATTGACATACTCTGTATATTTAGTATTTTAAGATTTGCTGCCAAATCTCATTGAGCTAATTTTCACATATTATGTTTGCTGCACTTTCTGTATTGTCTCTGCCAATTCTGTTTTTCCTTCTCCCTTCTCTGTTAGTTGCATAATTATTTTAAACACCCTCTATGTTTGGCTGTAGGTCATTTTGATCAGAAGATTATCTTGTTGTCCTGATTAGGTCATCATGACTAATTACACAATTAGTTACATCAAATTACCATTACATATTTCCGACCAAACATTACATGACTTCTGTTCTTATCATTTATTTATAAATTTTTCTTACAATGTCTAATGTGTAATGTCTAATGTTATGACAGGAGCGGTTGGGGCAGCTGTAACTGTGGCTTCGGTTCCTGCATTGGACTGTCATTTGATTGGTTGTGTCCGGGAATCAATTTCAAAGAAACCTTGGGTGTGTAAGATCAGTCAGGATCACTGCTCCATGTGTTTGACTATCCTTTTTTTAGTCTGTCTACTCTTTTTTTGAGCTTTTTTACCGGCTTCGCAGAACTGTAGCAATGTGAATTATACAGCTTTTTGCCATTGTTAATGTACAGTTGGTAGCATATTCTTCTCCTGCTTCTGCTTCTGCTTCTGCTTCTGCTTCTGCTTCTGCTTCCAAGGATTAGGATACAGCATAATGGCAGTATGGAGGTTCTCATATTCTATGTTGCTGCTTATAGTTATAGATATGACAGTTGTGCTATAATTCAATCCCATCTGCTTCACACATTATATTCTAGGGCTTTCTATGAAATATAAAATAAATATTTTTAACTAAACTATATAGAACATTTAGGCTCCGCTTGACCTTGGAAAATTAGTTCAAAAAGAAAAGGTACATTAAGGGCAACAAATTAAGTTGATATGAATTTCAGTTTTGTGTTGAATGAGTTATTCCTATTCAAGTGAATTGTTATTGATGCTGTCTACAATTATTTGCTCTCACTGGCAGTCTGGCACAGCAACTTGAATTCAGCATTGAGGCTTTGTATTGAGCTTGAAAATAATTGTAGACAGCAACTTCAAAATGTCATAAAACCAAACTATTACAAATGATAGATTTCTACACAAAATATCAAATGAGACCTTGAATATTTTCCAATAGCATCCTCATTGCTTCCCATTATGGCCACTATTGCCCAAAAGCTGTTGACATTGATTCGAGTGTTTAGATAAAAATGTCATTCAACTTTCTATTTTAGTAAAAAATGTCACTAATCTTTAAAAATTGTTATTAATGTAATTAAACTTTTCAAATTAGTCAAAAATGTCCCTTTGACTTGTTGATTACCTATTGGAATAGGTAAACTTCTTCCTTGTACTCAACCCCTCAACCCCACTCTTCCTCTGCCTCTCTCCTTCCTCCACCAATTTGCAAATTTCCCCCATTCGCAAATTTCCCTATTTTGCACCACTAATCGCCAAAATCACTCTCAAATTGTCTAGTCTGCTCAAATTCGAAGAATACGATGATTTCTCAACCAAATTTGAGTCATAACCCTCATTCAATTGGGAAAATTTGCATATATTCGTATCTCAATTGAGTACTTTCCAATTTTCGCAAACCTTAACCCTAAATTGTGCAACCCTTCTGCCTCCAGATCCTTCACTCAGTTTGAACCTTCACCTTCAAATTGTTAACAGAGAGGGTTAAATCCTTAAATGCTCATTGCTTGCTCATCACCAGTGTCATGGTTGTTGCTGAATTCATGGACGACTTATGAGTTTTTTTTTTTGTTGCTTTTTGCTCTATTTTTTGTCTAGTGAGTTGGCTGTGAAATTCTGTTTGTATTGGGGGTTAGAGGGTTGAATTGTGGTCTCAGATTTTTGGGATTCTAATTTTTTTTTTGATGAATTGTGGGTTATGATGTGGAAAGCTTCAGGATTAGGTGTGAATATTGGTAATGGGTGTTGTTGCTAAATTCATGGATGATTTATAGTTGCCATGGATGAAGGAGAGGAAGAACAAGGATTACCTGCTACTGTAGGTAACCAATAGTTACAATGACATTTTTTTATTAATCTGGAAAGTTGAAGGCATTTTTGATAATTTTCAAAGATTAGTGACAATTTTGAACAAAAGGGAAAGTAGTTTGAGAAGAATGTTGACTAAAATTGATGTTATAATATATAATCGAAAAGATATGTCAATGAGGAATCAAGGAATAGGAATGTATATGAACTTTGGAGTTCTTAGCACTAATCTATACAAATTGAGCAAAACACCGAGAACTCAATTATGATGACGAAATAAGGACATACAAGATCAATTAAGCACATTAATCCCCAAATTTCACTATCAAAATGCTCCAAAAATTAAATCAATATATGCTCTTATCAAATTCTCACATGCTTAGCTTTTGCTTGTCCCCAAGCAAGTCAGGACTAGAAAGAAAAAGAAAGAAAAAAAGAAAGGGATAAAGAAAGACTCGGGGACAAAGACTCAAAGAAAAAAAAAATGAAAAACGACCCAAAAGAAGATAAAGACTGAAAATGAAAAATAATTTTTTTTTTTAATTTACAATCCCCCTTAGGAAAACATCAATAGGATCATTCAATCAACTAAATCTAATCTAGAACACCCCAAAAGTGAATCAAAGTCTATATGTAAGAGAAGGAGAAACATTGGAATGATTTACAAGCACTACATTGATCAAGTTCAATTTAATCATCCTCTATTCACCAATGAAGCAAGACATGTGTTTAAATATGGAACTCGACAAATTGAGAGCAACCTCGCTTTCGGGAATATGAAAACACTCCACTCATGTGTTTGAATGTATGTATAAACATGGTTCTCTCAATACTCCAACCAAAGTAACAACCTACCATATGTTTGCTAAGACTCTCAACTCTTCACCGCTAGTATACAATGCACCAATGACAATCAAAGAGGACTTTTGAAATGGTCATAAGGAGGCTAAGGTTGAAGTTAAGGAGTTAATAGTTTTTGGGGAAAGTGAAACTAAAAGTCAAAGTTTGGAGCTAAACCTCCCAAATCAATCATATATATACACACACACTCATCACTTATGTTCAAAACAAACCATCCCCAAAACAATTGGAAACCGCCTCAAAACCAACAAAACACAATGCAAAACACTTTATTTCTCATTTTTTTATATTTTTCAGAATTTTCTTTTTTTTTTCAACTCTTGTTTCCCCCTTTTCGTTTGTGAATGGAAAATACAAGAACACACATATGGAAAGTTTCCAACAATAACAACCCATGCGAAGTACATAATTGGGGATCAAACCTTCATTTACAATTCACACTAATCCCCAACAAACTAAACTACATCACAAAAGTACAACACTCAACCCAACTCATCACACTCAAAACACGTGAAACAATGGCTTAAGGGTAGAAAATATATAATTGGCCAAGGCATGTAATGTCGGTTCATTCAAAGAGGGAGTGATCAAATGCTAAAGGGATAAAGACGGATATTCACATATAAAGTGGTGGCTATTTGGCTATGTAGCATACAAATATATACAAATAAATGCCTCAATCATTTTTTCAATGCACAAAGCAAAATGCAGTTTTGAATAGATGCTAAGCAAGTTCTAGAGGATGCAACAAAGGTTGAGTCACTGATAATTGCTTTTCATGACTACGTTTTTGGGGGTTTTCGATAGTGAATTAGGGATGTTTTGAGTTGATTATGCAAATACATACTCCCTATTTCCCTATTACGCTTGGTGTTGTTGTTTTCATGGAAACTTGTAGGTTTGAGGCCAAAACACTAGCGATTTCTTGACCTTTGGCAGGATCGAATACACCATTGGAATCCTCACTCTACTGCATCAGAAGACAAATATCAAGAGAAATAGCAGTCGAATACCCGGCCCGCCACCACGGCCCGACGCGTGAAGCCGACGGACCGTGGCATTCCCATTCCGTGCAAAACAGCCAAGACAATCGCGCATAATGACCATCACCGACCACGACACGACCGTGGCAAGCACCACGGACCGTGGTGGGCTGCCATGGACCGTCGTGGTCCGGCTAGGGTCGTGCTGGCGGTTTTCGCTCGCGAATTAAAGGAGAAAGGAAGGCATTCATTCGATTATTCAGGGAGTTCATCTTTTAGCCGTCAAGGAGAGAAAGCGAGTGATAATCCTTCCAATCCTACTCCTCTTCCTCATCCATCAAGATTCAAGATCGAATCGAGTCAAGAGAGGTAAAGATCAAGATTCGAGAAGAAATTATCGACGCTCTCGAAGAAGGCTCCACCCTGGGATCGAAAGACTCGACGATTGTATTCTTCACAGTTTGTTCTTCCTTTTTGAATTCTTTCTTTGTTTTGAGAATTTATATGATGATTGGAACTTGTTTCATATTTTCTTTGACAATGAGTGAGTAGTTTTCTTGAATTCTAAGGTTTTGCAACCCGAAACAATGTAGTTTGATTGAATGTTTCTAGTTTATGCATGAATTCTTGATTTGAATCAATAAAAGGTTGTGTTTTCCATGTTTATGAGTGTTCTTAAGCCCTGGAATGCTTGTAATTTGAGATTAACCTGAGAAGTACTGAAAAGTAAATTAGGATAATCTGACTACCAATCTTTCTACCTAGTTTTGTGAAATTTGAGAAAAGAATAGCAGACTAGGGAACCTTTTGATAACTAGAATATTTGAGACCTTCAACTTTGAACTTGAAAAGCATACGAAAGTTGTAATTTAGGTTAATCGAGGTAATTCTATTAGCATTGAAAGAGCAGTAGAGTTCTTATGGTTATCGTTCTTGATTCATTCTTGAATGTGTGATTGTGCAAACTAGGTTTTAGTAATCGAACTTGTTGCTAGGTTAGCATTTCCCTAGAAGTCTTTCTCTCTTGATAGAATATTTTATTGATCTTCCCTGCTTTATTAGTTTGATTAGTTTCTAAAATATTTTCAAAAACCAAAACCTGTTAGGTTAACAATCAAATAGAGAATTAGTTTACTGCACTGCTAATTGAGTTCTTGTGAGATTGACCTTGACGTGCTACTCCGTACACCGTGCGCTTGCGGCCTAGTCAGTCACACATGGAAATTTGAGACTAATAAAAATAATTATTCTTTTAGGCTTATGTGGTCTCACGGTTTAACGCTCAATCATACCAAGCTCAAATATATACACATGTCAAACTCAAACTAAAAGATCATATGGACAATATCATTGCTTTCAAAATGCATTCCTCTACTCTCTAAGATTTCACAAACTCTTCTCAAGATTCTTATTCACAAATGTCCTACTCAAGATTAAATCTAGTTGTTCGCTAAACATATCCTACCCTAGACTATTTTTTTCTGATTTTTTTGGATTTTTTTTTCTCTAAACAAAAACAAAAACAAAAACAAAAACAAAACTAAATGCAAACCTAAAAAATAAAAGAAACTAAAAACTAAGAAAAATAAGAGAATAAAAACTAAGAATGAATCTAACTAATGCAACTAGGTGAATGCAATTATTTCCAAATCAAAGAAACTAGAGAACTAAGAAGGGGGAAAAAAACTATATGACATCACCAAAGAGAAGGACTACAAATTTTTACACCCTCCCCTCCCCCCCTTAAATGCTTGTACACAACATTGTTCTCAATGCAAATCAAAGCACAAAAAGTTGCAAAGGGGGAAAGAAGAAAAGATCTCACCAGATTAGGTGCTGGATGCACCTAAACAATCGTTTCTTCAAAAAAGGGGCGAATGAGCATCAACCACTCCATCAGAGCAAACATAATATTACAATTGACCGCCTTTTCCGAATTCCTATTTGCTTTGGCCGCCTTCGACCGTCGAATGAAATCCTAAGTTTGGGTTTGCTCCTCCAGTATCACGGTCGGCGTTGCTCATGTACGGAACAAGATCCGTCGTCTTTTTCATCCTGGCCTTGTACCCACAATCGCACAACTTCGTGCGCCACCCACTAAACACTTCTCATGTGAGGTCTTCATCCCACACATAATGTCTCTGTATAAAATGAATTGATTAGTGTCATTCAACAAGATTAGTTAAACTAGTATTACGTATAAGAAAATCATATTCCAATTTGCATAATTACTTATACAGAAGTCCTGCCACAAGTTAGCTTTCTCCTGTTTTCCCATTTAGGATACACACGTGTAGGCCTTGGTCGCGTGGCTATGGCCTTGATCCCCAACAAAGCGTGCTAAACGCGTGTCGGCGAACCTATTCATCCGTTAATGAAAAACACATAACGCTAATAAAACCAATTTTAGATGAATGTACATAGGTTTTTATGTGGTCAACTTATCAATCCCCCCCCCCCCCCCCGTTCAAGTTGAATCTTGTTGGGGTATTGGCTAGGGTCTATGAGTGTTGCATTCTGCCAAATGCTATGTGGCTGTCTCCTCATAATAATTAATAGAAGGTAAAAATAAAACACAAGTTAGTATTAATTGTATATGAAAAAGAATGACATGCGTAAGAGAAGAATACATTAGCTTAAACTGAATCAGCTCGATGCTTGATTTGATTTAGTACATGAAAAATATTAACCTCAGTACGAATAAAATACATTATAAAGGCAATTAATCATACGTTTGTTATTCACAACTAATTTTCCTCTTCATCCTCACTACTAATAATCTCAGTACAAATAGGGTCTAACATATTATTTTCCTCTAATCCCCCTCCCTCTTCCCCCATAATGGATTCATTAGCATCATCGTTCATGGGTTCCTTATCATTTAAGTGTTCAACTAAATCATCTCGATCTTCGATTTGGTCATCGTCCATGTCAGATAGTGTGGGAGGACTTTTAGTGCTATCCTCTTGATATGCGGCATCATCGATGCCGTCAATCGTTGACCTTGACTTTGTGATGAGTGTCGTCCACCATTGGCTTCTATCTCGCCTCGTACTTGGATAACGAGTATAAAACACTTGCATTGCTTGCGATGCCAACACGAATGGCTCATATACTCGATACCGTTTTGTGTGGTTGTCATCCACGAGATTGTAATGCTCATGTTTATTCAAACCATGGACGGAGTCAAACCAATCAACTTTGAACAAAACAACTTTGTACTTGTCAAATTTTCCTAAGTATTCCAACTCAATCACTTCTTGAAGAGCCCCGTAGAAGTCTACGCCATTCATTTCTTTGACATATACCCCAGAGTTGGCATTTGACTTTCCTTGCCGTTTAACTTGAAATTGTAGTTGTTTATGTAGTAATGGTTCCACCGATGCACATTTTTGTTAGGACTGTAGGCTAAAAATAGAATAAAGTCATCTGTTTCATTTGAATTGATACACAATAAAATTTTAGCAATGTCATCAACATCCGATAGACATCATTACGATAATTGAACTAGAATCTTATTAAATCAATGAAACTTGATTGTTCACCTTTCGTCTAAACCATTTAGGGAATTGTTTGCCAAATTTGCTCCATGGATCCCCTATTTGTGTGCGTGGATGCGATATGATCATTTCTTCTTCAAATTTCCTTTCAATAAGTTATTTAAGATGTTAAATAAGTAATTAGTAACAAAGAGCATGTACATACACATAGCGGCGTGCAAGCGTAAATACCTTTCATAATTTTCTAACAACTTGCTGTTTGAAAAACTGTATGCATGCGCCGCAACATACTTTTGTTGGTTGAGGAACCTCTTTTGACCCTCAGTAGGAGCATATCCAATGTTTGAGGAGAACACATCGGGGAGGGGTCCATTAACATCGTTAGCGTGTTCCCTCAGGGCATGGTTTTCTTTTACGTTTCCTAGACTTTGTCTGAACTTCGAGGAAAATATATGCAACATAGAAGTTTGTTATCTCCTCTGTTAGGTATGCATTGCAGATAGGCCCTTCTACTCGTGCCTTATTCCCCACTTGTTTCTTTAAATGATGCAAAAATCTACAACATTTTACAAGTAACAAACATTGATGTTTCCTTAGTTACATAGTTCACATCATGTTAACTATGAAAGTTAAGTATGTACCTTTCAAAAGGATACATCCGCTTGTACTGCATAGGTCCTCCCATTACTGCTTCGTAAGGAAGATGTACTGGAAGGCGTTCCATTACATTGAAGAAGGCAGGGGGAAATATCATTTCCAACTTGCATATTATTTCCGATATGTTTCTCTCTAACCGGATCATATCACTCACCTTTACATTAGAAGCTCATAAATCTATGAAGAACTGGCTGAGTTCAGTAAATGGTTTCCATTTTGAAGAAGTAGCTCCCTGGTTGCAATTGGTAAAAACCTCTCCATGAATACATGACAATCATGGCTCTTCAAACCATGCAATTTTGAATTTTTCAAATCGACACATATACTCAGGTTGCTCGCATAGCCATCAGGTAGTTTGAGGTCTTTCAACCACTCACACAAGGTCTTAACTTCTTCTTTACCCATTTGATAAGAAACGTTCGACATAGTTTCAGTGCTTATCCCATCATCGTGAGGAGTTTCTTGTCGGCGACGCTTGCAATGGGTGTCTAGGTCCCTACGTGAGTTCTTGTTGTCCTTTGTCTTCCCTTTAACACTCACGACGGTGCTCAACACTTGATCAAATACATTCTTCTCAACATGCATGAAATCCAAGTTGTGTCGGATTTTAAGATCCTTCCAACACGCAACTCCAAAAATATGCTTCTCTTGTTCCAATTGTGAGACTTTAGGTACCCCTCAACACGGTTATGTTGTTTCGTGGAGCTTAAGAAATTACATACATGATCCCAAATTTGTTCCTCGTTCAATCGAGGGGGAGGAGGTGAATTTTCTTCCTTATTCTTTGAAAAAGCGTTCTTATTTTTTCGAAAGGGATGGTTCTCTGGGAGAAATTATCTATGACAATCGAACCAAGAATGTTTCCTACCATGCTATAACCATCTAGCCTTTGTCTTCTCCATACAGTACGGACAAGACATTTTCCCAATTGTGGTCCAACCAGAAAGCATTCCGTATGCCGGAAAATCGCTAGTGGTCCACAACACGGATGCCTTCATTTTAAAATTCTGCTTCTTGGAGACATCATACGTGTCAATTCCAACCTCCCATAATTGCTTCAACTCATCGATTAACGATGGCAAGTAGACATTAAGATTTCTCTTAAGACTTTTCGGCCCAGGAATTAACAGGGTCAGAAACAAGTACTGCTTCTTCATACACAGCCGAGGCAGCAAATTATATGGAGTTGCGATCACCGACCAACATGAATATGTCTGTTCGAAACTTCCGAAGGTGCAAAACCATCTATGCATATCCCCAACCGTACGTTTCGGGGTTCAGACGCAAATTCCATATGGAGGATATCGAAATGTTTCCACGCTTCACTATCACATAGATGAACCATAGATCCATCTTAACGTGCATTCTTTGAGTGCCACCTCGCGTGCTCTGCATATGTATTAGTTGCATACAATCTTGGCAACTTCGGTTCGATTGGGAAGTAAATCAACTGTTTGTGTGCATTGCGTTTACCGCGTAACATCATTTTAGCATACCTATCGGCTCCGCATTGGTTACACTTATCTAAGTCAGCTTGCTCCCTCCAAAACAACACGCACCCATTGGGACACGCGTCGATTCTCTCATGTGGAAGTTCTAAGGCACCAAGCAATTTCTTCGCATGATAGTAGGTGTCTGTCATCTCATTGCAGGGGGACATACGTCTTTTATTAGTGCTAACAGACCGTCGATAGATTTATTTGGGAGATTGTACTCACATTGTATGTTAATCATCCGTGAGACAACCGACAACAACGATACGTTGCAAACTTCATACAGAGGCTTTTTGGAGGCATCGAGCATTTCTAAGAACTTCTTAGTCCTTTCCTCTGACTCATCTTCCCTCACATCATCACTACAGCTGAAAGGCATATGTCCCATGGCATTAGTGATAATTTCTTGCATACTGTTGACACCTCCATTACTAGAAGACCCACCAACAACAGTGTTTGTGGTTTGACCACTACCCCTGAGTGCCTCAAAAGTCTCTCCGTGACTTATCCAAACACAATAATCCGGACAGAAGTCGTGTTTGTACAAGTGTAACTTCACAGAATCCTCGTCACAGTACTTCAAGGTTTTACATTTGCTACAAGGACAGCTAAGCTTCCCCGAACTACTCCCTTGTTTTGCAAACGGTATAAATTCTTCATTCGCCCTACGTACGAATTCCGCACTAAGATGTTCACCATCATGTCTTTCGTACATCCATTTTCTACTACTCTCCATTATATACTTAGATCAAAAATATATATATATATATATATATATATATATATATATATATATATATATATATATATATGGAATGGATTACATGAGCATGGATCTTTTATGAGCACGTGAGCATCAAAGCATTTCTGACGGACATCAAGTATTATTTTCATGGACATCAAATATGAATGGTGGACATCATGTTGGATATTTGATGTCCTTGAAAACAATATTTGATGTCCGCCAGAAATGCTTTGATGCTCATATAAGGTCTATGCTCATGTGATCTAACCTGATTAATAAATAGGTTAGGTTCAGGTCGGAAGATTTTGAACTCGTTTAAGTTTGACATGAACATGAACCCGACTCGACCTGACCTATTAGCCAGCTCTAAAGATAAGTATTATGGAGCATTTATGGTCCAATTTATCTTTTAAATGTTATTATATTAGAATGACATTAAAGGAGATGTAAAAATAATTAAATATTAATTGTTTTAATTAGGCCCAATTTTTAAAATAAAATAAAATAAAAGGCATTACAATAAAATTATTAAACAACTAATTTAGAAGAGAAAAATTAGTGCCCACAAATTTGGTTTCCCATCAGTCAAAATTGCATATTTGAATCACTCCATTTTTTAGAATCAAATTACATTAAATTAATAGACTAAATGACCCCTTATTTTTGTCGTTTACCAAGGAAAAATTTAAAAATATTAAACAATACCCATTTGCTGAAGAACACTGCAATAATTCGGAATGATGTGCCATCATTTTACATTTTTGACTGTATCAGAACTCCTTTCCACGCAGACCTTCGTTCTCCATTTCGTTCCAACATAGCACCTACTCTCAAGAACTCAAGGTCGGGGCCACTACTTCTGACGCAATCAATGCCCTTATAAACTTGTCAAACTTTTCAGCATACGGTTTTAACATTTTAATAAATTAAAGATCAATGTTTTTAAAATTTAATTACCACATAAATCTAGGTGATAAATATTACCTCTGTGACATATTATTAGTCCATTTGACAAAAATTTGAAAAACCAATGAAATGAGTTAGTTGGGTATTGTATTGTATGCAAAGTTGTGAAATATTAGTATTAAATTGTTTGTATATAATTCTCTCTCCTACTTTTTCTATTTTTAATTAAGAAAAAAGGAGTTGTAGCTGATAAAAGTTGTATTGAACTTGTAAAAAAATAAGTATTATGAGACAAAGAAAAATAGTTAAAATGACAACTATTACGAGACGGAGCGAATAAAATGGGGGACAATGATACACTGACCCAGTGGGTCAATGATCCACCCAAGGTGGCAAATGACATGGCTTCTGATGTGGCAATTCCCTTCCTCTCTCCTCATTTTTCTGCTGCAACCTCTCTCTAGGCGTGACATTGGGAAATGATAACATTTATTTCTTTCTCTGATTAAAACTTCATCCCCCAAAAAACCACTTCCCAAAAATTTAAAACCCCGATTCAAACCCATTTCTATTGGAGGTCATCTTTTTCGTTCTCTCTCTCTTTCTCTGCTATCGCTGTCTCGTTTTCGTTTTCCCTTTCTCGTTTTCGTTCTCTTTCTCTTTATCTGATTCAAACTTCATTTTGTTTAGGGTTCTTCCTCTGATTGAAACTTCATCCGTTCGAATCCAAATCAAGCAGATCAGATAGATAAAATTTAGAAAAAGGTATGTACCGAATTTGAATGTCCATTCTTTGTCGTTCCGAAAAATATAATTAATCTCCATTATTTGTAGTGTGGATCTTGTTTACCAGTTTTTAGGGTTTGCGTGTGGTTTTTTAAGTTTTGTATCTGGGTTTGGGTGTGGCTTTTTCAACATTGGAACATAATAATTGATTTGAGGATTCAATTTTTGGAACTGGAAATTGATTATTTTTCAGATCTCCTCCCTTCAAATTTGGCTATGGTTAGGATTGACGAGATAAAATTATTGGTTTGAAGATATTGCCGCAATATTCATTTGGCTATGGTAAAGATACGGGCTTTTGGGGGGATAAGTATAAATTCTTGTATGAGTAGTCTAAATTTTGATATGGGGATTATTAGTATGATTAGTAAAAAATGTCGTTGATGACTGCCATGGGTGATGACTGTAATTGAGTATGCTATGGTGATGACTGACATTGATTAGTCTAAATTGTTCATATATTTACTCACTCGATCTTGAACATGAAGGAACTCGAGCTTGTTTGTTGATACTTGTAAGATATGGCAACGTCATCAAGGAACTCGAGCTTGAACATGCAGGTTCGATTACGTATAAAGTATCGATATTGTTGTGGTCGGAAAGCTGATTTGAAGATTTCATCATCAAAAAACAACCCTAACTCATTGTACTTCAAATGCGAGTTTTGTTGATTGGATTACCTCAAGGGATGTGATCCACGATGGTTACTCCGGTGCAAATTCTCGTCTTGACGATGGTTACTGTGGTGCAAATTCTCGTGTTGATAATATTGATGAAGTAAAGGAGTTTGTCGTAGTTGTAAAAAACTTGCATAAACAGTTGTACGATTTTTTTTGGTTTTTGGTTAAGTTTGGTGGGATGTTGTATTTAGTATTACTTGTGGTGGTGTTGTAAAAATGGGGACAAATTATCCATAACTACTGTATTGGTATTGAGATTAATGTATTGTTGTTTATTAAACTAATGTATTATTGGTTTATATTCACTTGGTAATGGCACATTCAGATATGATATTTGGTTTTTCATTCACTTGCATTTTCATCCAAATTGGTCATATAGTACCAAAAAAAAATAATAGCAAACTATGGCCCTTAACTATTAAACTATGATATTATGAAGTGATGCCCTGAATTGTGACTCTAAACATGGGGGCCAATGAAGATTTAAATGTTCACAGATCGATGAACATAGTGCCAGATTTGATAAAATTGCCCCTGAATTGGAAAAAAATACCAAAAAATGCCCCTTTAACTATTAAACTATTCAATAACACCACTGAAGTTTACAAAAGAATTAAAAATGCCCCTGAGTGGTATGTTAACCGATAACAACCGATAACCATGTTGAGTACTTATTTTTTTGAAATAATTTGAAAAAGGAATAAGAAATAGGGAAAAGGAAAAAAATTGTACAACTTCTTCCTACCTTCCCTCCATTATTGTTTTGTCTGACCACACTCCATCCATTCCTCTTCGTAGTTCATACAAACAACCATCCTGAAAGAACAAACTGTAAACTCCAAACCCTAAACCCTAAAACCTAAAACCTAAAACCCAAAACCCAAAACCCTTATACTAGCGTAGTCAATAACGGCTGAAGTGAAGCAAGGTTGACTGGTGGTCGGATTTGGTTCAGGTCGACGATGTTGATGTTGCTGTAATCGATCAAAGCTTGTGATGAAATAGTGCAATTTGGAATAAGGTAACATAAATTTGTATGGAGGTCTGATTTGTGGGAAAAATTGTAAATTTTTTGTTTGTATTGGTTTGTGTTTTGCTAAAATTGAAAGTGTTGAGAATGAATTTGATGAGATGTGGTTGTGGTTGTGTTTGATGGTTTGAACATAGTGAATGCAATTTGATTAGAGTGTTTTATTGCAGAACCCATAATATAATGACATTCAAAATTGCTCAGGGGTGCCATACATTCCCCAAAAGTGACTATTTGGGGACCACATTATTTTTTTTACTCGTTGGGGACCAGATTGTGGTCAAAAGTGACTGGTTGGGTATTTTCAGGCCAAAATAGCCGGAAACAATGAAAAGACTTAAATACCCCCTGACTTATGCGTGAATAGTCCAGTTTGCCCATATTAGTTCCCCGCTCAAATATTGTCAGTCTCGTTTTCCTTCTTCTTCAGTTTCAATTCTTCATTCTTCTTCTTCTCACTGAACGAAGTCTGCTCAAAATCAAATATACCATTGTCGAAGAAAAATCAACTGGAGTAGTGAAGCTGAGGTTTGTCGATTGAGAGCCTGTTTCAGCGAAGCCATTGTCGACGAAAAATCTTGCCGTGGTAAGCTTCATTAACACAATTTTTTTGATCTTTGGAAATTAGGGCAAATTTCGAATGTTGGGGTTCGTAATTTGACCAAAAATTGTAAGCAAACGGTTTTGTTCAAAAGTTAGGGTTTGAATTTTGGTGATAGTTTAGGGTTTTTCGTATGAACAGAACTGGGAATTGTTTGTTGAAATGTGAATTTTGCTGATAGTTAAGGGGAATTTCGTTAATTTGTGATGCACAGGTTGAAGATGATGTATTCATTCATTGTCCGATTCAACTCATTGAGGATTTACATCCCAGAGCAGGACTTAGATCGTTACAACCATAAAGAGTTGTTATGTGACATTAGGAAGAGGTACACAGAAGACTTTGGGAAGTTTCCAAATTTTGTTGGATTGAATTGGTATCGACCTGGGAAGGAGAACAAGAAGATGCCATTGCAAACAGATACTGACTGGAATAATTTTGTGGGTGCATGGTCCAAGTTGGAGAATGTGAAGACATTGCCTGTGGAGATGGTTCAACTGGCTGGGAAGGGGAAGCTTCAACAGCTCGTGGAGAGTATTCATGACAAGGAAATTGGTGATGATGAGATTATTGTTGAAATGAGGGAAATGACACCAAGCCAAGCATTTGTATGGGCTGACAACTTGATACAAACACCCATTGATGCTGAGCAAAACCAAGGTGGCAGTCAGACCTCACAGCCTAGACCACCATCAACAAAGAAGCCTCCTTCAGCAGCTAGTATTGGTCAAAGATTTGGTGCAAGAAAGAAGCTAGAATGCAGAAGGAGTACCAAAAATGTAGCAAAGTCAGCAAGTCACAAAGGAGATGGGGAATCTTCTGGTGGGCCTGGTATGGAGGAATCATCATGTGTGTTTGGGCTTGGGTCATCTACTTTTGGGCCTGGTAACATGGAGGAGCTGCAAAATATTAATTGTGGTCCTGCTTCCCCAACTAAAAGCAAGGATGGTACATCCTCACCTGCTGCCTCACATGAAAGAAGGCAAGTTGCAAGATCTCCTCGTTGCTCTCCATCTCAGAGGGAAAGTAATGAGTTGCAGAACACAACATCACCACCAGCTGGAAGTACAAGGAGGCCTTTGACTAGGTCTTTGGCAGCATCAAGTCCTAATAAGGATGGTCCACAACCATCTTCACCTCTTAGGTCTCCACCTCAGAGGGAAATCATTGAGCTTCAGAACACAAGATCTTCACTAACTGAAAGTCCAAGGAGACCATTAACTAGGTCTGGCAAAGAAGAACACTGCAGAAGCAAGGCTCACAGGCTAGTTCTCCTCTTAGCTCACCATCTCAAAGGAAGGCTTCAGCTAGTTCAGATAAGCAGTCAGCTGAACAAGATATCCCTTCAACCTCAAAAACTCCATCTAAAAAGAAGAAGGCCAAAAGCAAGGAAACAATGGAGCTGGATCCTGCTATGTTGAATAATATGTCAAAGGACTTTTCTGTGCTACAAGCTTCTGACATTCAAGAACTGGCAAGGGCAGATGTGAGAGAACTTGATGAGTTCTTTGAGGATGAGAATGGTGAAGGTGGATCTGGGGCTCAATGGCAACTAGAAGATACAGATGATGACAGTGATGATGAAGAGTTTGTTCCAACAGATGAAGAAGAAGAGGATGACAGTGATGATGAGTCTGTTGACAGTGATGAAGAAGAAGAGGAAGAAGAGGATGTTTCTGGGTTAGAAGATAATGGAGATGAAGAGGTTGAGGCAAGAATGGATCTTGGATATGTGGTTGATGAGGATGTGGATCCACGTAAGCAAACTGTGGCTGGCAAGATGGCATCAGTTTATAGTGATGGCCAGGTTTGGACTGAAGGCAGGGACCACAAAGTTGATATCAAAGCAATGGATATGTTCAGCAACAAGGAGAAGCTCTTGTATGCGATGAAGAGTTATGCAATTCAGAGAGGCTTTATTTTGAATAAGGTGAAGAAAAACAGTAAGAGGTACACTATGAATTGCAAAAATGAAAAGTGCACTTTCAGGGTCCATGCAATCTCGATGCAGGATGATGTAACTTGGCGTATACAGTATCTAAAGGGAAGTCATGTGTGTTATCAAAAATCTAAGCATCATCAAGCTGGTGCCAAGTGGGTTAGCAACCAGCTTATGAAGGACTTTTCCCTAAACCCCAACATGGATGCCAAGGGGGTGCACAACATTCTGTTTGACAGATATGGTGTGTCAGTCCCTGATTACACTAGCTATAGGGCATTGAAGATTATGAAGAAAAGGTTATTTGGTGATCATGATGAAGGTTACTTGAAGCTTCCTCAATACTGTGATGAATTCACCAAAGCCAACCCTGATTCTAAGTGTTTCATCAGCTTCACTGATAGGGGTCCAACTTTAAACCCGACTTTCAAGAGGATTCAAATATGCATTGGACCTTCTATTAAGGCATTCAAGGAGCATTGTAGGGGTTTGATTGGATTGGATGCTTGCTTCTTGAAAGGTCCATACAAAGGGGTTTTGATGACTGCAATTGGTTTAGATGGGAACAATGGTCAGTTCCCACTAGCATATGGTGTCTTCCCAGTTGAAGATGATGTTGAGTGGGCATACTTTGTGAATGGACTGGCAGTTGCACTTGGGTCACAACAGGATTCACATCGTTACACCTTCATGGCTGACAGACACCAGGTAATCTTCTTCTTTTTTGTGGCAGTTTATACTATTATATTTAGGGTTTATGTGTTGCTAAAGGTGTCTTATAAGTTGTTTGTTCATGTTTGCACCTCAGTCAATTAAGAATGCAGTCAACAAGTTCTTTCCTCAATCAAGGAGGAGTGTGTGTGTGTTGCACTTGTATAAGAACTTTGCTAACAAATTTCCAAGTATGATAACATCAATATGATGATTTAATCTGCTATATTTCATCGCTAAATCATGTAACTCAATTTTTGATGAATCTGCAAACTTTTGTAGGTGCTTGGTACCACTTCTACTTCTACATTGCAGCTAATGCATATTCTGAGACAGTGTTCAGGACAGCCATGGAGAAGATAAGGGAGAAAAGTCCAGCAGCATACAACTGGCTAAAGGATGCTGAACCAGTTGAAACCTGGGCAAGGTTTAAGTATGACCAAGGCTTGAAGAGCGATGATAACACAAATAATTTTGTTGAATCCTTCAACCATGCTATCATCAAACACAGAGGTAAGCCAATACTTAGCATGTTGGAAGAAATTAGGAAGGTTATTGGCAAGAGATTTGATAAAAGGTTCAAGTTGGGGTGTAGTTGGGAGACTAAAGTTACACCATTTGTGGACCAAAAGTTGAGAAAGACAATAACAGACTCTAGAGCATGTAGTCAAGTACACAGTGCTGGGAGGGGTTATTTTGATATTATGGAGGGTAATGTCAACCATAATGTGAACCTCAATGACCATACTTGTACCTGTGGGAAATTTCAGCTCACTGGTTTGCCATGTAAGCATGCCACTAGGTGCATCCACTTTGCAAAACTGAATGTTGAGGATTACATTGCACCCTGCTTCATGGTAGACCAGTATAGGAGTTTGTATGACACCATAGTGAAGCCAATTCCTGACCATACCATGTGGCCTGAGTCTGACCACAAGAAACTTGACCCTCCTCATGAGTTGAAGAAGAGAGGGAGGCCATCAAAGAATAAAAGAAGAGAGTCCAGGGAAGACTTGGCCAAAAACAAAGATAAGAAGCATGGAACCAAGAGGTGCTCCACTTGTGATAATATTGGCCACAACTACCTGACATGTGGATTGCCAAGGGATGAAAATGGAAGGTTGATCAAAACTCCAGCAGCAACATCAACAGCAGGAGGTCATCCAAGGAAGAAAGCAAAGGTCAGTGGAGATAATCACCAGAAGCAGAAGACCAACAACCCTAAAAGGAAGGAGAAGACTGGCAATGAAGGGAAGAGTAAGACCAAGGCTAGTGGAAGCAATAAGAGAAACAAGTCAAGTGAAGTCCCACAGTCAGCCTAATATCAGACTTATGTATTTTGTATCTGTTTGGTTTGTATTTTGGATTTTGTCAAGACATGGTGTGTAATGTTTTAGGGATCACAATTATGTTCTACTTGTGTCATTTTGCTTTAAGGATAGCATGGTTTGTAATGTTTTGGGCACAATTATGATTGTATCCCAAGCCAAACAGTTTGTATGAAACTTTTAATTGTTTTGCTATCCAATGAGTGTTGTTTCATTTGCAAGGAAAACAGATTATGATTCAGTTGCAAGCCAAACAGTTTGGTCAGTTGTAAGAGTTATGATTGTTTTGCTATCCAATTGTATTGCAGGGCAAACAGATTATGATTCAGTTGTTGTTTGTAGAGAAGAATATACAACATGACAAATTCTGAATTCAAAATAGACAATTCCCACATTCTCATTGCCAAGAATGCAGCTAATACAACTACTACTGTTGCTGCAACTAATACAACTAATACAACTACTACAACTACTACTGCTGCAACAACTACTACTACAACAAATTTTGAATTCAAAACACTTAATTCAGAAACTAATACAACTACTACTGCTGCAACTAACAATCCAACAACAACAAGAGTAGTCACTTAAATAGAGACAGGACAACAACTATCAAGAATGCTACAATCACAACCAAAGACCCAATCCCCATCCCACACATCACCATAATCCCCATCACTTTGTCCCACAATGCCTTCAGTTCAGCAGCCTTCATCCCTATCACAGACATCTGATCGATCAACCCTGACATTTTCACCACCAACTCAACCACTTCCTTCCTCAGTTCACCGACCTCATTCTTGCACACACTAAGCAACACAATAGCTTCACCAACTTTCTCCTTCAACTGAAGTAAATCACAAAGAACAAAGATCCTTGCCATGTCTAGCTCAACACTTGGCCCCCCTGCTTCCTCATGCTGTTTACACTACCTGAATCTTCACATTCATCCAACCACCCCAACCATTTTGCACACCTTGGGCACTTTCCATAGACTCGATTTGGGTTGTTATTACTCTTTGATGTCTTCAGAACACCATCCACCCCACACTTACCAACGCACACGAACTTGCCATCCACCCAATTAGCCCTTTTGTTGAACCCTTCCATTCTCTTGTTGTCAACGTTCATATCATCTACAACAAGAAAAAAAAACATCAATACAAATATAAACCCTAAAATCGACAACAAAACCAGTTGAACAACACTTATTTTCACATCCAATTGAAGAACCGAAAATCGACAACAAAGTCGACAACAAAACCAAAAACCCTAAACCCAATCGATTCATATGAAATCGAAAACAAGAAAATGGAATCTTAAACCCTAATTTTTGAATTACAAGACTAACGCACACAGAACACTTTCAATTGAAGGCTCTCGAATATGAAATCAACGCTGACGATTTTCAAAAATAGACGCCATCTCGAATTCGTTTAGGATTTACCTCTCCTCGACATTGTTGGAAATTTGAGAGAGAGCAAGTTGTTTGTGTTATCATCGCTCTTCAATCTCCAGGATACTCAATCTCGAACACTTTCAATTGAATACTTAAACCTTGCCCAGGATCCTCAATCTCCAGCTCCAAAAATTGATTGAGAGCAAGTTGTTTGTGTTAACTGGCTAAAGGATCCTCAATCTCCAGCTTGCTCTCTCTAACAAATTTTGCTCTAATGGCTACTGAATGTGGTAGTTGGGAGGGAGGAAGTCTGTTTGGTTTTAAAGACAAACATTGGAGCAAAAAAAAGGGTATTTTGGTCACTCCATTCGCGTAAATGATGGTCAGTGTTGACTCTGGCTATTCTCACCGGATTTTCATAACTTTTGGCCGGAAAATACCCAACCAGTCACTTTTGACCACAATCTGGTCCCCAACGAGTAAAAAAAAATAATGTGGTCCCCAAATAGTCACTTTTGAGGAATGTATGGCACCCCTGAGCAATTTTTTGGGTGAATTTGATAGGGCTCCCCATTTAGTTTACAGTGAAGGAGAGTGTAGTGAAGTGGTTTATGACACAGATTATATTAGTCTAGATGATCTAAAGGAGATGGTTGTGAAGAGAGGTTATCGAGGGCGGAGTATAAAAAAATTGTTCTATGTTAAACCTGGTTGTGGATTAGAGGATGGTTTAGTGGCTGTTGATGGAGACAATGAGATGAAGGATCTTATGGAATTGCTGGTTCGTAATGATTCTATTTTTGTATATGTGGAGCATGAAGAACAAGATCTAAGTAAGGGGGTGAATGACAGAGGTGGACAGGGAGGGTGGTGGTGATGATGATGTTGATGATGATGATAATGATGATGATGATGATGAATATTCCTGAAGAAGATGGTAAGGAGTATACATATTGGGATTTTTCATGTGATAGTGGCTCTGATGTTGATGATGAAGAGAAATTAGAGGCCAGGAATATGACTATTCAATTGAAAGAGGTAGTTGAAGCTGAGAGGGAGGCAATTGTAGATGAGAATATTGGGGAAGTTCATGGTGAAAAGGTAGAGGGTCATTACCATGATTCAGATAATACAGATAGTGATGTTGGAGATGTTCTAAGAGATTTGGTTAGAAACAAAGGTGACAAGGATATGAGTAGGATTGATGAGATTATTAAAAAGACGAAGAAGAGGGTTAGGTCTGGAATTTACCATCATGGATTGAAAATGTTAAAGGATGGCATGGTCTTTCCTGATAAGAGATCATTCAAGAAGGCAGTTGATGACTACAGGATTAAAGGGGCGTACAATTTGAGGGTGACCAAGAGTGACAGGGGGAGACTCCAATTGAAATGTTTGGGTGAGGGATGTGAATGGAGAATTTATGCTGCCAAACTGAAAAATGTGTTGTCTTTTGAAGTGAAGACACTAGATAAGCCACACACATGCACACCCTTCAGTTTCCAGGCAGGGAAGAGGACCTTTTCAACTAAGTGGTTGGCAGAGAAATATGTTGGCCTTTTTAGACTGCAACCTTCATTTAGAGGAAGGGATTTACAGGCCAAAATATTGAAAGACTTGAAGTTCAATGCAACACTTTGCATGTGTGTTAGAGCAAGGAGGATGGCTTTGTTAACAATATTAGGTGACTATAGGACACAGTTTGAATAACTCAGGGACTACCTATCTGAGGTGTGCAATAAGAACCCAGGCACGACAGTGAAGCTGATGACAACCCTGAATGAAGAACATAAGCATGTATTCAAGTTTCTGTACATATATCCTGGCCCTTTAAAGCAAGGGTTTTTACAAGGATGTAGGAGAGTAGTTTCTTTGGATGCATGTTTCTTGAAAGGACCGTGGGATGGTCAAGTATTTTTTGCTGTTGGTAGAGATGCCAATGATCAAATGTACCCTGTTGCATGGGGGGTTGGGGAAAGTGAAAGCAATGATAGTTGGCGTTGTTTCTTCGAGGAATTAGAAAGGGATTTGAACATCAGTGATGGTTTCAAATGGACTTACATTTCAGATCAGTAGAAGGTAATTGACTTTATATCATTGTAATCGTTGAAATTCTTTAATTTTAAATTTTTGGTTGATTGAGTCAGTGATCACTGTGTTTTTCTTCTTTTGCAATTAGGGATTGGACTCTATAATCAAGGAGGCTTTCCCTAGAGCTGAGCATAGAATGTTTGCAAGGCATGTGTATGCCAATTTTAGAGAGAGTTGGAGAGGTAAAGCATTTAGAAATGTTTTTTTGGAGGATAACAAAGGTAACAAATGATTATCAATTGGAGAGGTATGTGAATGATATGAAGGGTCTAGATCCCAATGCCTTTGAATTTCTGAAAAATAAAGGTCTTGAACATTTCAGCAGAAGGTACTTTGGGACTAATGCTCAATGTGATTCTGTTGACAATAAAATGGTTGAGATTTTCAATGCATTTAATCAATGAGGTTGTGTACCAACCAATATTATCCATGCTTAGAACTATTTTCAAGCTTGTGATGAAGAGGATTGGTCAGAAGCAAGTATGGGCAGACAGACTTGAGGGTCCAATAGCACCTAGGATAAGGAAGAAATTGGACAAAAGAATTGACCATGCAAGATATTGGGAGGCTGTGAGGGCAGGGGGAGGATTGTATAGTGCGACTCATGGAAGAGATGAGTTTGTTGTCGATCTGAATAACAGAACATGCACATGTAGGTCTTGGGAGTTGAGTGGCATCCCTTGTATTCATGCAGTTGCTGTTTTTAGGGAAGAGAGACTGAAACCAGAAGATTATGTGCATGAGTGTTACTCGCTGCAACATTTAAAGACAACATACTCCCATACATTGAAGCCAACCAATGGGGAAGGAATGTGGCCCAAAGCAGCAGGTGAGACCGTTTATGCACCTTATTTTAAGCCTAAGAAGAAGAAAACAACCTCCAAGTACTTTAGGAGGCCAAAAGATGGTGAAAAGCCTGGACCTAGTCAAGGGAGAGTTAGCAGGGTTGGGGAAAAAATGCATTGCTCATTTTGTGGAGATTAAGGTCACAATAAGAGATGTTGTGACAAAGCTCCATCATTAGTATCGCAGCAACATGTAATATGAAATTGATGTGTTTGCTATTGTCAAGTTAATTTGACTTTTACACAATTTGTAATTCAATGATACTTGTTTGTGACACAGGGGAGACCACCACAACCTCAGTCAGCACCATAAGAACAACCACTAGAACAACCACAACCACAACAACCTGAGTCACCACCACCACAACCTGAGTCACCACCACGACAACCTGAGTCACCACCACCACCACCACCACCACCCACTCCACCAGTAAGCCAACCAGCACAATCCCCACCCCCATCATTACCAGAAAGATGTGCTAAGTTTAAGGTACTATGTTTGTTTTTTAATTTGTTTAATTTGTTTTTTATATTCATAATAATATTGGAATTCACATCATGCCAAGGTTGTTGGTGGGAAGAATTCACAACGTGCCAAGAAGCCACGTATGACAGTTACATCATCAGGGACAAGGGTCATCCTTCCCCGCAGCTGCAAGCCAACAATCAAGGCGCATCCAAGCCGCCAGGCCCTTCCGATGATGTTGCTCCTGCTGATGCTGTCCCAAAGATTGATAATACCTCAGTTTTGTCTTGGTTTAACTGTTCTTCATATTCAGCCAATGTCTCAGCTGCTGCAAACGATGCAACCTCAAATGCTCCTCCCAAACCAAAAGCACCACCAAGGAAATCTGGAAGGCTGAGGACATTGAAGTTTCCTAAAAAGACTTACATTACCATAGACAAGTGATAAGATGTTGGAGTTATTTTACTTTGGAGGATTATTTAATTTTTATTTTTTTAATATTAATTTTCTGTTCAACTAGTAGTGAGAGAGATATTGAAGGATGAGTTTTTAATGACAATCTTTTTAATGTCAATATCTGTTCAATTCTCAAAAAATGCATTAGCAAATATATGAGTTGTGATAACGAAACTGGTTGTCAAAGATATGGGCATTTTTTTATTATCACAAAAATTGAACTGGTATTATTGATCATGTGAATATTGTTGGGGCGTTTTATAAAAACTGACTTGGTAAATTCAATAGCATTTTATAATCAACATTAAAACTTCAATAGCAAATCTTCATAATAAGGATGAACAAATATTATTTTCCATAATAATTCTTTCTAAATACGTACATTATGGAGGTGTCCCATAGCATATCCACACATGATGCCCAAAAACACCAATATGACAACATTAATGATCAATTGTTTCTTAAGGGCCTCCTCAGATGCCTTGAGCTTGTTGCTTAATTGTGCCTCCCTCTCCTCAGTTTTTTTAAACTCCTCTTCCATCGTTTTCTTGCTCATAAGGACCTCCTCCAAAAAAGACTTCAAGGCATTTCAGAAGTTGGGATCGACACAGCTCTGATCGGATGTGAATGACATTTTTTTGGAGATTAGAGGATGAAAAAACTGGACGAGGAGGAAGAATAATAAGTTAGTAATGTTGATGGTAATTAATGGGCAGTGGTTCGTGGGCAGTGCTTACAATACTACATGGGTATGTGATGCTTATAAAGAGAAAAAATTGATCCGTTAGTGAACAATTTTATGGTGTGAAAAAATTATGACAAACGTTGAAAATGCAAACCCTCCACTGACATGACTGAAAAAACTGAACTGGTATTATTGATCGAGTGAATAGTGTTGGGTGTTTTATAAATACTGAACTGGTAACTTCAAGAGCATATTATTATCAACAGTAAAACTATTATATCTATTGAGAATATAACAATGAAACTAGATGGGTGTTTTTTGTAAGTTTTCGAAAACCGAAGGGTCGTTTTACAAATATTTGGAAACTGATGCGACTATTCCTTCCAAGGGGTTTTCTTCCTCGATAACCCAACACTGAAAAGACAACTGCATGGGGAATTATAATGATTATTGCTACCGTCATATATGAACCTTATTATCACCCAAGTCAACAGTCACCACCATCAGTCATTCATCTTCTTCATCCTTCTCCACACCTCAGTAACCATTCTTGTGTTCTAAACCCTCCACACACCCATTTCAATTTCATTCCCTTCTTTCTCAAATTTACAAAAATGGATGCACACAGTGCATGTAAAAGATGCAATTGGTTGACCAATGCCCTTCCATATCAAATCATCTCAAAGATGTTGTTGCTCGTGTTGCTGCCTCTGACATCGTTGATCTATGTCCAGGGACGGAACCATGAAATTTTTGAAGGGGATGCCGGGGAATAAGTCAATAATATATATAACATAACACAAGAAACAATATATATGTATAAAATTAAGCTTCAACTAATAATACTCGAGTAATAAAGTGAATTTCTATAATATGCATAAAATGAAATAAAATAAAATCATAAGTTACCGTTACTCGAAGGAATAATTTTCACTTGCAAAATATAGCTCGAACAATAATTAATAGACATGAATCCGATCTGCAGCCAAAAAGAATAAATATATTTAGCAATAAAGTAAAATAAAATTCCAAAACTTGAAATTAGATACTATTAAAGTTTTATGGGTAAGTAGAATATATATACCTTGTCATTTTAATCATATTTTTCTATTTTTCACATCATCAAATTCACCCAATCCAAAACCCAGGAAGAGGGGGAAAGGGGGGCATGTGAATATAATATATTAAATTTGAAACATTTTAAAGCATTTACCACCAGTCCCCATGAGACAATCCACTCCAATCATATTCAACAATTAAACAACAAATGAACTCCACGACATCACACTATATAATTTATATAAACATATATAATAATCAGAAAAGAGTAAAATAAATTACCCTCTTAATGGGGCAGGGCTCTGGTTGTAGCCTTGTGTCTGGACTGTTGGGGAGACAGAGAGGAGGCGGAGAGTGTGGGACAAAAGGGATTAGGAATGCAAGTAAAGAGAGAGACTACCCTCACTAGTGGTGAACTTCAATGTCATTCCCATACTTTATGCGTAATTGAAGGAAAAGATGCTTTTGTGCTGTAATGACGAAATGGATGGCTTGGGTGGAGCTGTGAAAAGCACATGGAAAGCAAGTGGAAAGTAAGGAATCCAATGCCACATGTATACCCTACCTACATTTCTTTAAATTTATCTGAGCAATGTAGAAATTAGTGGCTTATGCTTTTTCCCTTTCCTTTTAATGTAGTAGCTTTGGGGTAGTTGGTGCCCCTACTATCATTATTATAAGGTCTGTATTTGAACTATGTTGGGTCTGCACTGTTTTCGTGCTGAATGGCACTGTGCTTACCCTGGTGAATAAATTGGGTTGTTAGCCCTAATTATCGAAAAAAAGAGAGAGACTACCCGAAAACCCTAAAATTGAAAAGACAAAAATAGCCCCTAATGCAGTTTCTTTTTTTTTTTCCAATAAAACAACAAATGAAGTAATTTTTTTTATTAGGGGATGCCGTGGTCCCCCCCCCCCCCCGGCCCCCTATGAATCCGACCCTGTCTATGTCGTTGCAGACAAAGGTAAATTGTTTGCATGTTGTATACTTCCATTGTTTACTTTCAAGTTTTGTTTTGAATATTATCTGATTTTTTTCTGTGAATCTGACTTTTTTTATGTGAATTGTTTGCATGGGTATGGATTATGAAGTTGTAAATTATAAAATGAAATCGGAAAAGATAGTTCTGTACTGCAACAAGCTGCTTTAGAGAACTTTTTCCAATACCTATGGCGTTACTCGGTGGAGGCTAAACATTTTTTTGAGAAGTGTCCGGAGAGTGGCAATTGTGAAGCCCTATTCCAGATTGAAATCGTATGTTCTTCAACCGTTTCTTTTCGTTCCTTCAATCTTTCTGCATGAATTAAATAGCGTAAATGCTGTCATAAACTGTTGTTTAATACTTACATACTTTGATACCAACATATGGAAACTATTGAAGAGGAGAAATATTTCACCAAATTAGAGGAGGAAGAAGGGATCACAAGCCTAAATGAGGCAGCAAATCAAGGACACAAGGCATCTGCTTATGTTCTGGGCATAATCTTATTTTGTGTGACGATCAAGATCGCAGGAAAACAGGGGTTTCGCTTATTATGGAGGTGTTTAAGGCACGAGCAATCGTAGAGTGCAGGAATAAAGTAAGGCATGCTATGTCGAGAATTTGGATGAACAATGCTCGATTCCAGCAAAATAAGGCCCATTTTGAGTGCCCGATGTATGAAGAACATAATGTATGGTGGAAAGGATTGCATCATGAGTGTTACGACGACGAAGATTTGGAGCAAAATCTTGTCTGTGATACTTGTAGATGTGGTCGTGAAATTAACTTCTTCTTCAAATCATTATAAAAGCTGAACAGATGATGGTGGTGGTGGTTCAGTCCTTTTTTGTTTTTTTAATTGTTGTAAAGAACTATTTGGTCTGCCATTATGCTTCCATTGTAGAGAAATGTTATAAGTTTTATAATTGAAATGTTATGAGATCCATGGCAGATGTACTATTACTGTTATAATTTGGAGTTTGATTTGAATGTTATTTGGAGCAGGATATAAAGAAGTAGAAAATACATGACAGATGTTGGGTTTGTCTGGTTTTTAATTTACAAATCGATGGTTTTTAATCGACGTCTGCCATTTTTCTGTTGAGGGAGGGGAAAGGTTGAAACTCATGCATGTTTGTATACCAAATCAGAACAATGCAATCTAATCATCCACTCTAACCAATTTAAACCCACCAAATCAATACTGTCAAATATACCCTAAACAGAAACCAAACATTTCCAACTCAAATAAGTATTTTGCCCAAAGGAAGGAAGGATTTCATTCATTCATTCAACAAGCAGCATACATCATCCACCATTTTCATCATTTACAAAAAAAAAAAAAAAAAAAAACCTAAGTTCTAACCTAAAATACTGAAAATAAACTAAAACCTAAACATCATCCATGGCATCTAAAAACAGAACATGCCATAGGCAACCAAAATTCCACCCAAAAAATTGCCAGTGGTGTGTTACTCAAATTACTAGTAACAACACCCACAAAAACAAAAGAAAGATTCTTGCTTGCTTGCTTGACATTGCTTGACCTTGCATGACCTTGCTTGACCTTCACCTTCCTTGGCCCCCCTCCTGCCTACACCTTCTTCAATAGCACCCCCACCATGACCACAACCAGCAAACCCATAAACACAAGAAGCCTCTTTCCAGACTTCTTCATCTCCCAAACTTGGATCTCTGTGTTGATGAGTTTTCCCAAGGTCTCCTGGTGATCTCTCCTCAGCTTGGAGAGTTTCCTTGTCGTCCTTGCCGATTCTGCAGCCAAAGTCGTGTTTCTGACAATGGTTGCAACGACAGGGGTGGTTAGGGCTGCGCAAAGGGGGTCATCAATCCATTCGAGGTAATCACACCCTTTGGGGCCACCAAAGAACCTGCATCGTGCAAACCTCCTCAGTGGGTTCGATGGTGTCATAGACACCCGAACCACACAAGGAAGCCCACACTTGCATGTCCTGTCGGTGTTTGAGTAACAAGGGCAGGATCGGCAGGCCATAACATTGGCATGGTCCAGAATAGCACCATCTGCCATGGTTGAGGAGGGGGAAGGAGGAGAAATGAGAAATTTGGGGGCTTGAAGAAGAAGAAGATCAAGAGAAGAGGAAACCCTAACGGTTGACTACAGAGAGAGAATGAAGAACTGAAGAAGAAGAAGAAGAATATGAATATGAATATGAAATGGGGGTGAACTCTGGGTTTTTAAAGAAGAAACGGAAGTTGGGGAGACGGAGAAGTGCATTTGATGTGGTACACCTTGGTACACTAGAACATTGGCAATATTGGTATTGTGATAATAAGAAGGTTGCGGGTTCAAATCCAGTACATTGGATGTGATTTTTATTATTTTCTTCATCAACTTCAAGTTCTTCTTTTTAAATACAGATTGTTTCCAATTAATGCTACACCTTGGTACACTAGAACGTTGGCAATATTGCTATTGTGATAACAAAAAGGTTGTGGGTTCAAATCCAGTACATTGGATGTGGTTTTTATCATTTTCTTATCATCATGAACTTCTTCTTTTTATCCTGCTACGTTTCATCTTCACCCTTTTTTTTGTGTTATTTTTAATTTTCTTTTTTAAAATGACCAAATGCAAAAGTGTTAATTGTTAAAAATTTGATTAAATTCTTTTACAACCATCCGTCTACAGTGTGAAAAAGTAAAAAATAAAGTTACAATCTTGTCAAATCAGAACTTTTTTTCAGCAAGCTCTTCATCTTCTAAAATTCAATTTCTATGTTCATCTTTTTCTCTGTCAAATAAACTGTTTCCAGCCTTTATTCTTCCATTATTGAAGCCACAGTTTAAAATTTTAGATCTGAATTGAATTAACAAACAATTGAACCAAGAAGCAGATAGAGACGTGCATTAATTATGATAAACATGCCTTTGAGAAATATTTATTGTCATTAATAAACACTTAAACTGGGAAAACTGTGTAAAAACTGCCTTTGGGAAATATGTTTTTCATTAATATACAATTAAACTGGGAAAATTGTGTAAAAACTGCCTTTGGGAAATATGTTTTTCATTAATATACAATTAAACTGGGAAAACTGTGTAAAAATTGTCTTTGGGAAATATTTTTTGTCATTAATATACAATTAAACTGGAAAAACCATGTAAAAACTGTCTGTGCGTAATATTTTTTTATCATTAATATACACTTAAACTGGGAAATACGGGTTAAAATTGCCTATGGGAAATATTTTCTGTCATTAATATACACTTAAACTGGGAAAACCGTGTATAAACTGCCTTTGGAAAATAATTTTTGTTATTAATATACACTTATACTGGAAAACTGTGTAAAAACTGCCCTTTCATCTTTCTGAATAATGTTTGGGGTGGTAAATATGATCTTTAAACTTTCTCCATTTTTATAGTTTCAAACAATTTTACCCAGTTTAAGGGTATTTTATTGACAAAAAATTATTCTAAGGCCAATTTTAATAGTTTTCAAATTAATTTTAGGGTATTTTATTGACAACTTCTCATTTTACATAGTATTTTTCAAATTAATTTTTATGATCTCTTTGGCCAAAAAAAACTTTCAAATTATTATTTTTTTGTCACCTTAACTAACTATTTTTGGTTTCATAATATATTTTCATTTTGGAATTCAACATTTTCAATTACATAATTACTAGTTTACCAAATATTTTGAAACTTGTTAATTATTTTTCGACCCTTAATCACCATTGTAATAAAACAAAAATTTCAATACAGGATGTTACTTAATATTAATAAAATATTTCTAAAAATTAAGATTATGTAAACAAAATTCATACCATAATTAAAAAGGAAACTAGTAATATTTATCACCAAACAAATACAGATCATGATTGTTGTTAATTAATTAATATTATTAATACAATTTTTGGGTTTTTCTCCCTCATCTTACAGACCATCTTCTTGTTAATTCTTCTGCATAAACTTCTTCTTCTTCTGCATAAACTTCTTCTTCTTCTTCTTCTTCTTCTTCTTCTTCTTCTTCTTCATCTGCATCGTCTTCTTCATCTGCATCTTCTTCTTCCATGAATCATAGAATTTAAGATGGGAATCAAAAGTCACAGGTAGATTAATTTCATATACAAAACCAATACGACAGTAAACAAAATCCATACCATAATTAAAAAGGAAATTAGTAATATTTGTCACCAAACAAATACAGAGCATGATTGTTGTTAATTAATTAATATTATTAATACAATTTTTGGATTTTTCTCCCTCGTCTTACAAACCATCTTCTTCTTCTTCTTCTTCTTCTTCTTCTTCTTCTTCTTCTTCTTCTTCTTCTTCTTCTTCTTCTTCTTCTGCATAAACTTCTTCTTCTTCTTCTTCATCTGCATCTTCTTCTTCCATGAATCATAGAATTTAAGATGGGAATCAAAAACCACAGTTAGATTAATTTCATATACAAAACCAATACGTCAGTTAACGTACATCAATAACAGAACAATAAGAAGCATCTGATGTTTCTTTTTCAAATATAATAAAATGATAACAATTGTCTTGAAAAACTACATTAATAATAACTCCATTTTACCATTACAAATCTAACTGTTACAAATTCTTCAAACAGATAAATACCAACATTCTGACAATTAAAGATGGGAAACAAAATCCACTCCACAGTTACATCAACAAAATACAAAGATGGGAAATGGGGTTTAGGTTTAGATGCCATAGATACATAGAGAGAGAAAGAGAGAGAGAGAGAAAGATAGCGAGGGGGAGAGAGGGAGAAAGAGAGTGACAGAGAGAGAAAGATTGGGGTGCGTGGGGGCTTCAGAGAGTTGAAGGGGCTTTTTTCAATAGCAAGAACTAGGGTTTTGGGGAAACAAGTTGAAAAGTGGGCGGGAATTTGGGTAGGGTTTTTGGGGAAAGTGGGCGGGAAGGGGTAGACGATCTTGGCCGTCACATTTTAATCAATCCGACGGTCCATATTCACTATCATTTCAACTGTCAGCAATCTATGTCCCAAATCACTGACCAATCAAATATCAAATACAAGGATTGTTATATTTTAATGATCATATGCTATATATAAATTACAAGGATGGTTTTACTAATTATAATAAATCAATGACATAAAATTTATTAATTTGATACAATTGTTTGTTGGTTGTGAAATTTTATTAATTTCGTTCAATTGTTTTATTAATTTTATTAAATTAATCCCTAATCCCTATTTTTATTAAATTTCAATATTTTTTTATCGACTAATGTATTTGTTTATTAATGTTATTGTCCCCTTCTCTAATTTGTAGATTTTAATCGCAACTTCAATATTTTTTTTAATGACTAATGTATTTGTTTATTAATTTTATTGTCTCCTTCTCTAATTTGTAGATTTTAAATGCTACAATCATGGGATCCAGACAAATAGAGTTGAACGAGGATTATGACAGTGATTCCGAGTATGATCCGTTAGAGGAGTTGTTGAAACATGATGACGGACCGACTGGTGACGGTAATTGTAACAACTTATTTTGTGATTTTATTCGGAGATGAACATGATGTTGGTATACCCGACTTTGAGGCGGATGATGGGTTGGGTGGCGGTTTCATGCACGTAGATGATGTGGATGACATGAATATTCTCGATGTTGGTGATGTCACTGCCCCTTTTTTGGGGATGGAGTTTGATTCGGTCGCGGAATTTGAAATCCACATGCATGAGTATGGCCGTGTCAATGGGTTCCAAGTATGTATAAGGAGTTCTGAAAATTTACCTACACAACATACCATGGAAAATGAAGCAGTCTACCAGAGGCTAAGGATGGTTTGCACAAAACAAGGCATGTTCAAGTCAAACTGTTCAAATCCAAACCGATCATCTAGCACTTCTATCACCGGGTGTGGTTTCAAAGTCACTGCCACATTCCAACAACAAAGAGGCAAATACAAGTTGACTACAGTCGACACAAACCACAACCACGAGTGTAATCCTACAGACACGAAACACATGCAAAACTACAAGTTCATAAGTTTGGGGAATCGGAGGAGGATGATAAATAACGACACCGGCGTGTCGATCTCCAAGAACTTCAACTCAATTGCGGTACAATACGGTGGGCATGATCAAGTTCCTTTCGACGAGAGAGATTGCCGCAACGTTATCATCAAGGTAAGGAGACTGGCATTGCAAGACGGAGACTTCAAGGCGATGACGGAACATTTTCAGGAGATGATGTTGAGTAACTCCAACTTTTTCTTCATGTATGACACCGACGACGTCGGAACTCTGAGGAACGTATTTTGGGCGGATGGGAGGAGCAGAGCAGCTTGCGAGGACTTTGGGGACGTTGTGTCGTTCGACGCGACTTATGTGTCCAACCGTTATAAGATGTCATTCGCTCCTTTCATTGGAGTTAACAACCACGGACAGTCCATCCTGCTCGATTGTGCTTTGTTGGCTGGAGAAGAAGCCGATAACTTCATATGGTTGTTTGAGACGTGGTTGAAGTGCATGTCGAGGAAAGCACCAACCGCGATCGTAACAGATCAATGCCAATCCATAGGTCATATTTAATAATCCTATTCTATTTTTTTATATGCACTTAAGTTTTCCACGTGATTGACATTTTGTAACAAGTTAAATGTTTGACGTGCAGGCAAGGCTATCGCAAAGGTATTTCCAAATGCGCGACACAGATGGGCATATGGCACGTGATGAAGAATGCGAAGAAACATCTATGCAACAAACCAGAGGGGAATGATATTCTTCGAGGGCTCAGAGATACTCTTTACGATTCTCTTGATGTCGAGGAATTCGAAGCAAAATGAAAATAGTGGGTTGACACGTACGGCCTATACACAACTCCAACTGGTGCAATGACATGTACGATAAAAGGCATAGATGGGTGCCGGTATACTTCAAGGACGAGTTTTGGGCAGGAATGTCAAGCACTCAAAGAAGTGAGGGAATGAACTACTTCTTCAAAGGATTCGTGAATGTCAACACAACACTCAAACAATTTGTAGATCAATTCGGATTTGTTCTAGCAAAGAGAGTTAGAGAAGAGGACAAAGAAACGTTACGTTCAAAGGATAAACCAGTCCAATGTACATCGGACTTTTTTTTATGAGCATGTATTCCAGCAGCGATACACTTCAAATGAGGTGAAAAGTCTGATTTATGTTGTGAACGCCGAGAAGACACATAACGACGAGAGGACATGCACTTACGAGGTGATTCTTAGGAGGCCACCGTCGAAAGAAATCACAACTAGACGATCCAGGTTTACCGTCATAGTAGATAGGGAGACCCTAGAAATGAAGTGTGACTGTAAGAAGTTTGAGTTCAAGGGAATATTGTGCTGCCACATACTGCGTGTTTTTGGCGAAGAGGGACTGGATTACGTTCCGGATAGGTACATTCTCGACCGGTGGAGGAAGGACTTGCCGAGAAAACATCTAACAATCAAAGTTCCGTACTACGAACTGCAGTGGTCCAAAACAAAAGAGGTTATCCGATTTGAAAAATTGCAAAGTGCATTCGAGCTTGTTTCGACGCTGGCCATGATGGACGAGAAAATGTTCAAACAGACGATCACGGCTCTTTCAGAGTTGACTAAAAAGGCACAATCCATTATGGGGGACCGTAATGGGATTGTGTCCCGGTGCATAAACAAGATCGACAGAACATACGGTACGAGGCCTGTCGAGGAGGGAACTTCTCGAACGGGTTCCAATGACAACACCAACAACTCTATCCATGTGAACGACCATGTCGATAAAAGGGGTAAAGGTAGGAGACAGTCAAGGAGAGCAGGTTATCACGATGAACAGCCCCGTACCAGAAGGAAAACACAACAAACGCCTCCGACCTCCAGTGTTCCACCAGGCTTCCAAATGCCACATGGCGCCATTGTTCACCCACGATTCCAAATGACACCTGGATTTGGGTATCAAATACCGCAAGGATCTAACGCTCCAAATGGGTTCCAAATGTACCCCCAGGTAATGTAATAGAACCCTTTTATTTTATAAAGTAATGATTATCAAAAAATTCACATTACAAATGATTTTTCACCTATAATTATGCAGGTCTTGTTCAACAACCCCCTAACTATTCCTCCTACTCATTTTACGCAGGTAAGATTAATATTTGATATAACCGCATTATGTCAATGATGTATGTCAAGTGCATTAAACCTAACAATATTTATACACGCAGGGTCAGGGTCAAACACATCATTCCGAACAAACAAGATGAACATGAAGATGATGAAGATGAAGATGAAGATAAAGATGATGGGCTTAGTTTGTAGATTAGGGAAATGGGTTTATTTATGCTAATAATTTGTAGTTCATTATGAAAGTCATGTAACATATGGATTTATGCAACATTTTATTGTTTATTTCAATTTCATTTTCAATCAATGGAAATGATGAATCCATGTTGAGCATACTACTTATATTTAACAATATTCTACTATTGACAAATAAATAAATGTTAGTGAGAATACAAATTGAATAATATATCAATGCCTTCAAATATCAGTGACTTGAAATGTTAGTAAGAACGAATTGGGACAAAAAAGAAACAAATTGTTACTAAGAATACAAATTTGGACAAAAAAAATGTCAGAAATTTTATTAACAATAGAGATTGGGAGATTGAGACAAAAATAAATACAAATTGATTGAATAATAAATAAGATTACAACCTGCTTCTTTCCAGCATACAAATTTTATGAAAAGTTGTACATTTTAATTATACATATATAAGTAATACAAGCCAGAAAAAACTCCATATATCTGTGCCTTCAATCCATGGATTATCCACTGCAAGGTGTTGAACACACATAAAAAAACTAGTAAAACCTAACATTTTCTAAACTGATTTGCATCCAAATATCAGATTTGAAAAATATACATTAAACTCTATCTACTTTATTTGCTATACAGATTTGCATCCAAATAGCTAAACTGATTATTGTCCTGACTATTGTAAAAGGGGACCATAAAACCAGAATCAACAAGATTTCAAGGGTTAAAATAGCCATAGTCTATCTTAAAATTTCAAAATAACATCACAAACAATTTTTTGTCAAAACATAATACAAGAGTTTGTAATGAAATATCGAAAATGTCTGTTTAAATACCTCTAACACCCTCCCAACTTAACCCTAAAAAAAAGATAAAACATGCAAATTCAGACATGACCCTTCGTTTTCCACAACAAAAACAATTATGCCTTAATTACTTTTCAGCATGCAGATTTATGATCAAAATTCAAATCAAAGAAATCACTTTATAAATACTACTACCTCTTCTACATTTACCATCTCATACAAATGCATCTCTTCTTCCATTATCTTTCAAACACATTCTTTTGTCCAAATCAAATGGATTCTCCTAACTCAACCATGAAACTTCCAGCCACCCAACCCACCGAAAATGACAATGTTCATCTTACACCTCCCCCGTCTCTAGCTACAGTAAAAAAGAGAAACACCGGATCCATCACCAAACCCATCGCCCAAACCATCTCTAAGCACACCCAAAACAGCTAGGAGAAAACTAACCCCAAGAACTCCAAATGCAGAGGCCCAACTTTACGAAGTGAAATACGAAAGTCTAAAGGCTGAAATTCAAGAGTTGTTCGCACGATTATCTCAAAATGACAAGGGGGTGATGCTCAAGAACTACATTTGGAGTGGGAAGGGATTGGTCGAGCTGGACATTATACTGAAAGCATCCCAGTCAACTCCTGGGAGGTGGGGCATTGCAAAGCAACTCCACCCCTTTAATTCCACAGGAAGTAATCTGGGCAGAAAGCGGAAGACCCCTGAAGCTTCCTCCCCAATTCCAGAAGGCACCCCCATAATCGACATTGATTAGGTCCCCCACTCCCCCATCAAATGTTTGTGTTGGTTTAGCTCCTTCAAACTTCGGCAATGTTTTTTTCTTTTTTTCTTTTTCGGTTTTTATGTTGCTCTTTCTTTTGTTATTTTCCGGCAGTTAATCAATGAAGTGAACTTCTTTTGTTACTATTTTTTAATTGCTTTCATTGCCTCTAGTTGCTTTCATTCAACTATATCCAAAAAAATTCTGAACCGAGAAAATAAAAGGAAAAAATACATCTTAACCCAGAAAAAAATACATCTTAACCCAGAAAACCCCAAATCAACGCAAGAAACCGTAAAAATTTAACAAAAACGAAGGAATCTGAACCAAGAAAAGAAAAAAAAACAGGACAAAAACCCTAAACAATTGAAGAGAAACGAATCAACTTATCTGAATTGTTGAATAAAATTGTCGTCTTCATTGATGGTGGTGGTGAAGGAATATGTCGTCGGATACGCCATCTTCTACTTCTCCGACATCTATGGTTCCGCCGTCATCTACATCTCTTACTTTTTTTTATGGTACTGGTGGGTGGTGGTGAGTGGCTAGGGTCTCGATGGGCTGGGGAGATTGGGAGCCGTCGTCGACATCTCCGACGTCTACGGTTTCATTGCCGTCGATGGATGTGGGGGGAGAGGTGGTTTCTTTTGGCTGCGGAGGTGGAAAAGGAAGGAGAATGATGATGGAGCTCCATGCGGGTTTTGGGAAATGTGGGCGGCTGTATGGGAAATAGGAGAGAGGGACAGTATTTATGAGGAGGGAGGGTATAATGATATATGGCCAGCATGGAGTTCCAGCTTGTAATGCCATGTCATACTATATTATGAGCTGGCAGGTGGGTTTTTGACCCACTGGGTCAGTTAAATTTTTTCCTAAAATGGGAAGTATACCAGGGAGCATAATTTGTGTAGGAATTAGAAGGAATGATTTGAAATGAAAATTCTACCATAGTTGAATTTATTTTCAACTATGGTAGTTGAAAAATTTATACCATTCATTTATAAAAAATAAATCATATTTTGTTAAAAACATTTATATCCTCCTAAACATGGCTAATTATTGTATCAAGCTACTTTGATCAACCTATATTGATTTTGAATTTTTTTATGTTAAAATTAATGGTATTTTTACTTTTCAACTACGTTAATTGAAAAAAGTCAATTATGGTAAAATTTTCTTAAAAATATTCAATTTTGTAAAAAGTTATAACTTAACATATAGATTTACTTATTGTAACAAGTCCAATAATAAATATATATATTAATTTTAATTATTAATGATAAAATTAAAGATACTAAAGTTGAAAATATTTTCAACTATAATAGAATCTCCATGATTTGAAATCATAAGTTAGGTAACATTACAAGAAGCGGCGTTTGTGTTGTGCGTGTGCTGTTCCTTGCTTCTTTACAGCGCAACGGTTTCAAACATTCTCTCTCTCTCTCTCTCTCTCTCTCTCTCTCTCTATCTCTCTCTCTCATTGAAGTTTGAGTGACGGCTCTTTGTTTACTCAATTCTCTCCCTTGATCATCGGAAATCCCAGCCAAGGACAACTGCAGAAAACCTTCACTTTTTGTTGCTACTACCACACTCCCTCTGAACTCCCTCTGTTGAATTTTCATATCTTCTTTTACTCACCAACGATCTCTTCTCATTTCCTCCCACCATGAACGACCTTCTCTCGGTATCTATTTCTTCTTTCTCGCTCCTTCTCTTTCTGGGTTTTCATTATTGCTCTTTCATTTTCATTGGGCGTCCAAAATGATTGTCTATGGTCTTGATTTGGCTGCCCGGCTTGCTTAATTGTTGTCTGAAAAAAATCTATTTATCTGGGTGAATTTGATGTTTGTTTGGATCGTTTATGAATTATGAGGGTACATCTATGTACTTATTGTCTTAAGGGTTTAATGCAAGTAAGATGCTTCAATTGGGATTTAACGGGAGAAATAGGCTTCAATTGTGGTGTGGAATAGGGCATGATCTTAATCCACTCCACTCCCATAAAGGAAGCATCTTTTCCTGGAAATATTCAGCTTTGTTCTTCAATTTTTGCATCCCAGATGACAGATGAATTCATCAAGTCATCTTAACTTCTGATATCCTTTTCCTATCTGGATTCTGCCATTTCACAGCTTGTTTAAAGGTTTAAAATCAAGCTGGAGTAGCTTAATAAATGAGTATGGAGTGTGGTGTTTATTCCCTGTTCTTGCTTACCTTTTCATTCAGTTCTTCATTTTTAATTTGTAAACACAAGGGCCTCGTGAAGGAGATTATTATCGAAAAATCCCCGATAATGCTGCCATACTCAAAATCTTATGGAGCATGAGTGTAGATAAACTTCAAATAAGGCTCCTATCTATACCCTGTGGGTATATTGGGACCTAGAATCCATTGCTGCTTTATTTGTAATCTATTTGTGAGGATGTCACATTGTCCTTGAACATTTTCTGTTCTGTACTTAAATTCAGTGCTTTGTTCTGTAATTCTTATAGGTATTGTTGTGTTTATCTTTACAGGAGTTATCTGAGGCGCCCCGTGCTCAATCATCCAGAGAGGGTGATATTGAGATGGGAGGAAGAAACGCTCCCAGTTCTGGTGAATTAAACTTGCAGAATTTCTCTAAGAAGGTAGCTCCAGATTTGTCTTATTGTTTATTTTTGAGGTTCTCTGGGCAAGATTCACGCTATAACTGAGTTGCCATATTGACTAATGAAGTTCAGCGCCTGTATTTGATGGACTGATACGTGTTATGTTTTCTTCGCTGTTCATCTAGGTTCAAGAGATTGAGAAGCAATATGATAAGCTTGATAATTTATTGAAGAAGCTGCAGGTATTTCTTAATGTTCTCTTATTAACGGCATGCCATGTTAACAATTTCTTGTTTCTTTTAGTTTTTTATTTGTTTTGAAGTAGGATTTACATCTGGATACAGGCCTGTGCTTGATAAGCTTCATAAATTCTCTTCTTCTTCTTAATGTTCTTGCTCAATGCATTGATACATCTGGATACAGGCCGCACATGAAGAATCAAAAGCTGTTACCAAGGCATCTGATATGAAATGTATGTTCTTCATTCCTTTTGCATTTTGCTTTGAACTTGACATAGCTTGGGTGTGGTATGGTCGGTATGATTACCTGATATCGCCCTTAATATTGAGCTTTAGTAAGGTTACTTGTTTTGGATTCTAGACTTTATAGCCTTTAGCCCTTTCGTAGTTTCGTAAACTTTTTACTTTCAAAGAAAAAGAAATTCTGAAAATGACTGGTCCAAAACGCACTGATGGTCATCCTAAAGACAGGGAAACATAGCCTCGTACAAGGTTACAACGTTTTAGGAACATGACATGACTATGCATGTTAAATGTGCATTCTAGAAACTGTTTGTATGGACAATCTAGCTGATGTTGCCAACTGCTATTTTGAAGCTATCAAGCGGCGCATGGAGAAAGATATTGATGAAGTCCAAAAGATTGCACGGATTATAAAATCAAAAATTGAAGAGCTTGATAGAGATGTAAGATGTTAGGTTCTTTTTTTTTTTTTTTTGGGTGATTTTCCCCTGGTGAGCTTGTAGGCCGACCCTTTTGTTCTTCCAGAACTTGTCAAGTATGCAGAAGCCCGAATGTGGAAAAGGAACAGCAATTGAGCGAGCAAGGACCCTACAGACCAAGTAAGTTACTTGTCTCAAAGTAATGGGTAGTGTGCTGTAGATGGCTTCCTACAAATGATACATGGTTCTATAAGTTTTTTTTCCCCTCTTTCTTTCTTGTAACCTTATTGTTTGAAATTGTCTTGCCATCAAATCCAATATTTGTTTGTGTTATTGGTTCTACCAGGGGAAAAATCATCACTAAAATGTTCTGACAGCAGTGATCTATAAGCTGCAATGGAGAACTGTGCAGCTCATTTCAAACATCATCTTATGGGCGGTTAGTTTGGCCAAGCTGGCTAAATAGCCTATTCTTAAACATAAATTTCAACTAACATTTCCGGTGATTATTTAGCCGTATTTCCTGAGCCTCGAACCCTCGATGTGCAACTTCACATCTATATGTGTGTATGGCATCTTGCATCTCATATTCACAGTCCTAGGAGCGGCATTGTTATATTCAAAGATGATGAAGTGGTCTACTATGGTTCATATACAAACTGCTTTGTTGATATGTCTGGTGTTGTAGACATTTGGTTAAGTAGTGCACACAGATCTTGTTACTATATTCACAAGCTTGCTGTATTACGCTGGAAACATGATCATGTGGCTTGATCTATTTCAGGATTTGTTGCTCTATGTTTCTATGCTCCTTTCTAATGTGCATTATTAGAATTGAATTGATGCTATTAGTGGTTATTATTTTGTTTGACATCTAGAGTGATGTTTAATAGTATGCATAAACATGATCATGTGGTTCTTTATGAACTCAATCATCCTTAACTCAAGCTATCTTCTTTGCAGTGAGTTGAAAAGAAAGCTGAAAAACAAGATGGGAGAATTTCAGGTCAAATCATTGTTTTAACATGAAATCACTTTGTCAGCTTATAAGTTTCATCGCTTACTGAAAGTATCTGCAGACTTTAAGGGAAAATATACATCAAGAGTACCGGGAAGTTGTTGAGCGTCGTGTTTATACAGGTTTGGTCTATGAGATTGTTGAAAAGGAATCATATTGTTGTTATGCTTGGTAAGGAGCTAACAGTGCCTCCTTTGGTTTTTATGTGATATAACAGTGACGGGTCAACGTGCTGATGAAGAGGTGAATACTTAACTCCTTTTCTTCTCATGAATTCTTTTTGAGGTCTCCATTTTTTCTGCTCACATTTGTTTTCCTGATCGGTCCATGGCAGACTATTGATCGATTGATTGAGACTGGTGACAGTGAACAAATATTTCAGAAAGCAATACAAGAGCAAGGTCGAGGACAGGTTTGTCTTTTTTGGCTGTGCTTTTCAATTTTCTGCTCTGCCTTTCTGCCCTGCCCCTTATCCCCCACCCTCTTCTTTTTAGGGGGTTGGGGGCAGCTGGAAGAAAGAACTGAATTTGATGCCCTGACATTTCACATACATTTTTTGAAACCCTCAAATCCACGAAGGAATTTTTGTTTGCACAATTGTGATACAGTGTTACTCCGTCCTGATAAACTACACTATACTTCTTTTTGCAATGAAATCCCTGTAGTCTTATAAAGCACAAACTTAGATATATGGTACATGACATGAATACGCGTGCGACATGGTTACAGTGGAAAAATTGGCTTGTCGCTGATTCATAGCCTGCTGTTCTTATCTAATGCTTGTTACTAGAGCCTTGCCATCCAATGAGATATTAATTAACTTGATACCTCTAGCTGAAAGTTCATCATGACAAGTGGACAATCCCTTACAACCATTGTGAAATAGGAGACGTATTGTGAAAAACAAATGCCTTACATATGTGGGAAGTATTCTTCATTCTGGATGATCCTGCAGTTGTGATTCAGAGATTGTACGTTTGCTGAACATATCCCCTTTTAGAAGTCCACTAGTTGTGGAAATTAACAGTTTTTGCTTCACAGTTGCCACAGTCATGTATAATTGTTTGAAACCAAACTAGGTAGTACATTATTTTCATCAATTTATATTAGCTCTTTAGGTTCAATCTGTGTCATGTAATGCGGTGTTGTTGCATCCTTTAGGGGGCTTGATGCTGTTAACTTTGTAGTTATGGTCTGTTAAAGTGAAAAGCCGTAAATGCCCGGTATCCCCAAGGTCGTTGCTCTGTTTCAGAAAGGGGACAACCTAAAGGCTTATGATTTGTAGGTTATGCTGTTAATTGTATTAGGTTTAAACTAATCAGTCAAATATGCTTGATAGATGGATGCCTGTGGGCGTTGATCAACATTGATTTGATTTCATCTTTATGCGCAGATAATGGACACACTCGCAGAAATACAAGAGCGCCATGATGTGGTTAGAGATGTGGAGAGAAAGCTGCTTGAGCTGCAACAGGTATGTTGCGTGGAATGTTACGGTTATCTTAGATTCTGAAATATATTCATCGCTTTGTATCATCTTGCATTCCTTGATTTCAAGTTCCTGGAAAGCTCATGCTGAGGATGCTGCTAAAATTAGTGTTCCGTAAAGGAAACAAAACATGCAGGTCTATGTTCATGAACGCAGAACTTTTTTGTTTTCCTGGGCTAAAATAGTCAAGTAACCGGCACATGCTTGCTTCGTTAGCCATTACTTGCGGAACTTTTTGTTTTCCTGGGCTACATTAAGGGATCGGTATCAATGTGAGTCCCTTTAGCAGTCTTCAGCATTGATGCAAAAGAACTGGAAAACAACTCTCCATATTTTCAAAAACAAGTGACTGGTGGTATACCCCCCCCCCCCCCAAAAAAAAATAAAAATAAAAAGGAGCGATTGTCGCAAACTAGGGCATGAACTTACCTGGACAAGCTTTACCACCAATGTAGAGCAACAGCAGGAGAGCAACTTACTTTGGCCTCTTTTGTGCAGATTTTTATGGACATGGCTGTTTTGGTCACAGCACAGGGGGAACTGATCGATAACATTGAATCACAGGTAAGAAAACTCAAATAGGGATACTGCTTTCTTTTCTTGTTTTTTTTTAAAGGAAAGCCAAAAGTGTTAAAGGGCAGAAAGGCGACTACAGGTGGGATTTTAACCTGGTGTAAGACACAAATTCCTTAGGACTTTACCAATAGATCTAGTTAACAGTTTCGCAAAACAATTGACATGAAAAATAATTCCTGTTTGGGCTGCCTCCGTAGGTATCAAATGCAGTAGATCATGTAAACTCAGGGAATACAGCGTTGCAGAGAGCAAAAAGCCTTCAGAAGAGCTCACGAAAATGGATGTGCATTGCCATCATAATCCTCCTCATCATCGTAGCTATCGTTGTTGTGGGGGTACTCAAGCCATGGCAAAGCAAGAGCGGTGCTTGACCTTTTCCCCGCCACATTTTGTATATTCCTATACATAGCAGAATCTGTACTTGCTTTGTTTTCATGATTTTGTTTCTATTCGTTGTCTTTCTTCTGATTGAACCATCATTAGTGTGTATTATAGCTCTTTTTTGAGGGTGTTTTTTTTTTTTTGAGTGAATTATTTGATCAAGTTGTCTTAACTAAATGCAGGAGTTTGAGAGTATCTACGCTGCAAATATGGCACCTTGTGTTAATCTAAACTCATCCATTTTGGATGTTTTTCAAACCATGTTCAATATTATTTTGCTTCAGTTTGGATTGGTTGCTGTGAACTTTGGATCGAATCACTGTCTTATAAATTTGATATTTGATCAATCAAACTTGCCTTGGTGACTGAAGCAACATTGCAGGACATTTTTGATGGACCTATTTCAAGTGTCAGACTGTCAGGTTGAATATATATTCATTTTTGGTTCTTTCATAAACTTGACAATTGCCTTTCCATAGACAAATACCAAGAAAAACAAAATGCAGAACATTAACAGATTGTCATCTGTAATGATCAAAGGTATTTATTTTTATTTACTGCATGCCCATAACATGCAAGGCTGTGTTCATTTACAGACATTATCATTAACAGATACTCCAGTTCCCAATAGTGCTGATTTAGATGAAAACCTTAGAAACATACCTAGCTTGTGTGACATTTTAGCACTTGTAGAAAAAAAAAATTTATGTCCAAACCTGCCTATAGTAACACTTACATGTTAATTAATTAGGATGCAAAAGAATATTTCCTAGGGACTATGCAACGCAGCGTAAGTTGAATCATAGTTCATGTACAATAATGTCAGTTTCTGAGCAAATATTTACTGCAACATATATAAACCATAACTTAGTCAAGAAATGACTCTTACAGAACTTGTTCTTAGCCAAAGCTCATACATGACCATATAGAAAGCATCAAAATCAACTGGTTTAGCATTCCATTGGAAATGCTTCCTTACCTTCAACACATTAGCCTGCAATGTAGAATAGCTTTGAGGGGTAATCTCCTCAAGGATTTTCTTGAGATTAGGAATGTCAGACGCAGTCACGACTACAGAGAAACTTTTCCAGTTTAGAATGTCCATGAAGGGGAGGTCGTAGTAGTCAGCTACGATGACTGGCACACATCCGTAGTACAAGGCGTCCACTACACGGGCTGTATTTACCTCAAACCCCTTGAGGTGGAGGCAGTATTTACTCTTTAGGAGTTGCTCTGAGTAGGGCGTCTTCAGCCTCCCCTCATGGGCAAATATGGAAGACTCATTCTTCCATACCTCGAGAACCCGTTTGCGTACCGGAGAGTTCATTGCTCCTGCAAAGAAGGCCAACCTCTTCCTGCCAATCTCAAAATTAAGTAAAAATCAAATCTCAAGATACCAGTTACTCAAACAAATTGTAAAGGCTAAATGAATTGTTTCACATAAACAAGTTGTGTATGCAAATATTTGTTTTAGACGGGTAATTTTAGAGTTTTATCCACAACTATATTAGTTATGTTGCTATCTTCCATATCTCCTAAAGTGACCAATAAATAGGGTGGTGGGGTTGATGATTAAGCGATAAAGCGACGTTACTTTTTGAGTTTGGACTATAACCACTATTATGGGTATATATAGCTACTATTGGGTCTTAAATATTCGCTTAACTATTGATTGAGATAGCTCCATATGGTATTAAAATTTGGTTTTGTGAGAGGTATCATGTTCAAATCTTACTAGCCCCACCACTTATTGAAGCAAGGTTAAGGCAACAATAATTACATCATTCATGCTTTAAAGCCAACGAACATATATAAAACTATTATTGACCTTCGTTTATGAGCTTATATATACTTTTTTCGGTTTAGATGGTTACGTTCTGTTTACACAATGATGCACTAGATACTAGCAATTGTATATAACATTCTAAAAGCACAAGATAGCATTGGAGAAGGAGTGCATCCTAACCTCTTGGATGTATTAGCAAGATTGAGATGGTCCTCATGCCTAGGCCAAACTTGAGGGAGGGAAACATCCTTATGAGCATAGTAATTAGGAAGAAAGTAGCTAGATGAACAAACAACTTGAATAGCGTTAGCCTTCACTTGCTCAACCTTGTCCATCGCCATCCTACCTATAGAATGGCAAGCAACATAAAAATGGTCGGCCCCTCCACTTTGATTCCAGTAAGGATACTCCTGAGTGATGCTTGTCATGTACAGTTTGATAAAGTCTTGGAGTCCGGCTACTCCAACCCTCCGATCGTGCCTCAGATTGGCAATCGAGAAGGGGAGGAAGAAGAGATCCGCTTCTGATGGGTCCCGTGTGACGAAATGGCTCTTAAACAACACATTCTTGAAGTAGGCTTCACTCGCGTAGTTGCCTCCCGGAGTTGCATCATTTTGTGGGAGGAATACCTTAGCAAATGGGTCGTTTTTCTTTGGCGGGTAGATGTAGATTTTCAGCCTTTTCATTTCCTTGTAGTTCTCCAAGAAGAATTGTTTGTCATGGAACACATGTACGTCCTCCTCCTCCTGCTTCTTAGCCTTGCTTTTCGATGATCCTGTGTTACAAAATGTCAGACTAGCTACATTAATCGCTCTCCATCGACTTCATATGTGACTTAACAAACTTATGTTGCGGTAACCTAAGCTTTTGTCAATCTACATACACAAAATAACCATAAATAAATAATACCATCAGTCATTCTAATTGGGGAATTAGAATTAAGAATTTATGTATTAATAACTAGTATGAAATAACTTATTCATTGAACTTTGTATATCACCATCTCACAATAACTTATTCCGAGATAGAGTAACGTGCGATGAGTGTACATGTGTGCTTAGTTTAAAAAGCTCGAAGCACACAAAGCACAAAGGGTCTTAGAGTCCAAGGCTCAGACCTTAAAATGAAGACATAGGTTTTTATGAATGCCAAATATGTACTTATATTGATGCTTAGAGTTATTTCCAAATCATTAGTTTTTTCAAAATAAGTTGGATTCGACATCAAAGACGTGATACAACTTTATTATAACTATGAAAAGTAATACATACTTTGCATTCTTTTAGGCCAGAAGGGACACAAGAGGAATAAATGAAAGACAAAAAATATTACAAAAACAGAGAAAATCACAAAAAATTAAAGGGGTGTACATCATTGTAGGGAAAAAGTTTTCAACCTTGGTTGAAAGTACCAAAAAATACATTTTTTTTCCTATCAACTCACAATGAGGTAATGAGTTTAGGCTTTTGGCTTTTCTGAGCCTATACACATTTGAGGTACAATGTTTCAAACTAAGCTTGTGTATATCTTGTTTATTTTACATAGGTTTTTAGATTACAATAATTTCATCTCTGAGATGTCAAGTTGTTCATAATTTGAACTTCTAAAATACCTTCAAATGCTCCTAATTTTACGCAGGGGTGAATTTAGAAACAAAATTTAGCGGGGTCAAATTTAAAGCCGCAGGTATTTGAAGATTTATATCTAATAATTGAAGCCGATTGCCCTTTAGGCCTCTCACTAGCTTAGCTCCCATGTTTGATTATATATATATATATATATATATATATATATATATATATATATATATATATATATATATATATATATGAACAGACCTAGTATGAAGAGAGTTTAGGTAGAAGGCGAGAAGAGTAAATCATAGCCCTTGATTTGTGGTCATGCATTTCGTGACCACAGTCCCTGAAATCCATGATCATAGTACTTAAAATCTATGATCATACTCCTTGATATCTATGACCATACACCGTCAGATGCTAAATCAAGGGTTGTGATTTGCTCTTCTCACCTTCTGACCTAAACTCTCTTCCTACTGGATCCGTTCCCTACCTACATATATATATATATATATAACGTTCTGACCTAAACTCTCTTTCTACTGGATCCGTTCCCAATATATATATATATATATATATATATATATATATATATATATATAGGATAATTGGATTTTAATAATCCCTACTTTCACCAATTGGACAATGGTGGACCGTACTTTCACTTTGTATTCTGGTGGTCCAAAAACAAATAAAATTGGATTATAGTGGTACCAAATCCACCTCCACATTCTTCTTATTTTTTTCATTCCTACACTATATTGTTTTTGTTTTTTTCGTTCCTACCCCTAGAAAGTTAATGAATTGTAGTTTCTATAACATTTTTTAAATTATTTTTTTGAGACTCCGAATAATTATTATAATTTTTTAAAAATAATAAAAGTGAAAAAATCGTAAAAAATAGTAAAAAAATGAAAACAATTTGGGAAAAAATGCTATAAATTCATTAAAAATCATTGCAAAGTGTTATACTAAGTTTTGAATCAAATGCAACACAAAATCTATGATTCCCTTGAAAATATCCCACTACAATCCAATTTTATTTTTTTTTGGACCACCAGAATACAAAGTGAAAGTACGGTCCACCATTGTCCAATTGATGAAAGTAGGGATTATTAGAATCCAATTATGTATATATATATATATATATATATAAACTTAAATTTATGTGTACTTAAATTATTAAAAGTCAGAATGCGAGACTTGTTAACGCTCATAAATTATTACAAAATATTTTTTATTTATACTTTCTTATAAATTGTGAATCTACACGTGAAATATGTATTCTCTGATATGTCTGGCATGATTAGGGTAATATTTATACTTATCAATGTAGCCCACGAATGTTATGCGCTTATAATTGATACTGTAATCAATAACTTTCGATAATTCAATTAAAATATCTAAGAATTATCTTAATTTAAGGCACATGAATGTTCAAATTTGTTATGACCAACAAAATTTTTAAAAGAAATTTCTTAAAAAATAATATATAGTTGATGTAGCGGAGGGGTAGGCGCGCATAACTGAATAACTGCATTTTCGGTTAATCGTATATGCGGTTAACTCCTTTTGCGATTTTCGTAAATTATAAACCAAAACCTATATATACCACATTATGCGGTTAACCTCAAGTGAAATTTGGAAACCGAAACCGAACCAAAACCACCGATTAACCGCATTGAACACAGTTAACCGCTTTTTGGATTTAATTTACGGTTTACCTCGGTTAACCACCGTTTTTTGAGATTTAAAGTAACAACTATAGGGTAAAAAATTAGCATTTTACTTTGAAATTTCATATTTTGCTATTAAATTAATCAAAATCGGTTAAATGCTTTACAAGAATACAAAACCTAAACCTAAACCTAAACCGATTAAGTTATAACATAAACCACATTTTTCAAAAAAAACACAAATGGTTAACTGGTTATACCAATTTGATTTTTAAGGTTTTGTGGTTTTTCGGTTTAGGTTTTTTGCGCCCACCCCATAGCCTAACACCGAATAAGGGATGACCATGCTTTAAACATACGTAAAAGTGGAATTCTTATATGGTAATTCTCAGAGTGCTTGTCCAATTCCTCTAAGAAATAAATCATTTTTTAAAAAAAAACCATCAATGTATACTGTAGAGTTCTTCATAAATTAATTAATATTATTGTAAAACTAATCGATATAAATATAAATTTAATAATTTTTTTTTTTCGAAATATTAGTATTAATAAATTATCATTGTTTGCATTGCATATGAGGACCTACCTATATGGTATGGTACATATATATCAAGGGCGGAGGAATTGGATGACCCACAAGGGTCATGGCCTCCCCTCATATTTCTACAATATCTATATAATTTTTAATACTAACATATAAAAAATGACAGGTGGAATACAATGGCGCCCCCTCCTCAAATATAAAAAATAATATTAGCTGTCAATTTTACACAATTCACGTGAATCAGTGGATGCAGAGAGGACTTTTTCAATTGAAAAATATCAAATTTTTTACACTAATAACCACAATTATTATAATATTAAATGTTGATATTTCCAATTCTAATTCAACTTAACCTCTCGACTCTCTCTTTCTCTCAATTACAGTATCAAAAGTAAAAAAAATAGGAAACTTCATCCTTCCATTCCAGGTCTTCTCTACAATGGTTGTCCAACTTCCTTTCTTAATTTTTCAAACTTTCATTAATATTTTTGAGATCTCAGTCGGCCTTTACACATATATTATGAAGCTTCTAATTTATAGTATATATAATCTCTTTCTCACTTGCTGAGTTAATAAAATTTTCAATGTTCCTCCTGTTTCTTGTCTCTAATTTTCATTCAATCTTTTTGTTATCTGCTATTAAATTGATGTTGGGAATCGGTTTGTTCCAGTAGCCATGTTGTCAAAATTAGAGAAATTTCTACAGAGGGCAAAGGCTGCGAAATTTAAGAAATTTTCAAGTAATCTTTGGATAGTTAATTATGTGATTTAGCTTTTTAATATTTCAATTATTCAGTATAATAATTTGGTTTAGGTAATTTCTAATTGGGTTATGTGGTTTGATTGGGGTTGCAAAACTGAAAATTTATGTCAATTTTTTTTTCCATTAATACTTGTGTTTGATTTCTTGTGAAATTATTAAGGTGCTATGCTGTAATAGCGTAAGTGTAGACCTGGCAATTTTCGACCCGACCCGTAAAAAATGGGTTTTGAACACGAAATTCTGACCCGGACCCGAAAATGACCCAACCCAAAGAACCCGATAAAAAGCGGGTCAGGTCGGGTCGGGTTTGGGTCGACCCGTCGGGTCAGACACTTTAATTTTAAGTGTTTTGTCTACTTTGGCCTTGTGCAAAAAAATGGGTCCATTTCATGAAAATTAAGACCCAAAAGTAAAATATTGGGTGGCTTTGGAAAGTCATGCGTAGAGAGAGACATACAAATGAAATCATCAAAATAATAAATGACCAAAACAAAACCCTAACACTGTCACTCACTCACTCTTTCAGTGAACCCTCAAACTCCTGCAGTCCCCCCTCTCTCCTCTCTTTCAGTAAAATAGTGTATTATTGTCCAAGGTCAAAGTTCAGAGCATTATTGTCCAATACCCTAAAAGTTCAGTATATTAGCATGACAAAACCCTATATATTTCATAAGTACTGTTATTCATGGATTATTGATGTAAACCGCGTAATACTTGTAGACTTGAAGATTACCAAATTTTGTCCTTTAGGTGTATAGTAATATGTCTATACAATTATGACATATCGTGTTGGTCGAACTTGGAAGGGAATGGTACATTATACACAGGTGTCTTTGACTAATTATAATCAATTTTATTAGTTGTAAGTGACTGAGAAAAAGGGCGGTCATGACCCGTAAACCCGACCCAAACCGGCCGAACCCGGAATACACCCGACCCGTATTTACCCGAACCCGAAATACACCCAACCTGTATTTATACGAACCCGATATACGACCGACCCGTAACCCCCCGCCCGCCCGTATTGACAGGTCTACGTAAGTGTGTAGTTGATACCAAATTTATTTGAAATTTATTTTTGGCCCTCCTGACCAAAGATCCTGGCTTCGCCCCTGATATATATATTTTCGGTGGGAATTTTACACCACCACGGCCACAGAACCAAGGGTAAAGGTGATACACCCTCACAAGGCCACAACTAGTACCACGATGGTGAGCTCGGGAGCACCATGTTTGATGCACCGAGGGCTACCTCATGTGGCATTTTACTTTTTTTTGGTGCAACATCTCCTAGGCTTAGCTTAAATTTTTTTTTTTTTCCTTCTCATACTCACTAAAACATTGTTCATAAACAAATCATACCATGCTCTTAAATTTTATTGTAATGCTCATAAATCTCATGGAAAATGTTCATAAAAATGCATTACAATGCTCACAAACTAAACTTTGTAGAGACAAAATATGCTAATAATGACAATAAATAAAAATTGAAAAGTATGGCTATATAACAATCATGGTAAAACTCTATAGTAATGCTCATAAAAACATTATAACAATGTTCATAAATAAATCATATAATACTCATTGACTCTACTACAATGCTCATAAACCTATTGAAAAATGTTCATTTATCAAAATGCACTAAAATGCTCATAGACTTTATAGAAACAAAACATGCTAATAATGACTATAAAAAAATAATTTTGAAAAAAGTATGATCTTATAAAAATATTATTAGAACTCAATGCTCATAAAATGCATGTATATGGAATATTAAAAATAATTAGTATACTCAATGTAAAAAAAATGCCAAAACCACAAAAAATGAAACAAAAAAATAATAAAAATTAAAAATAACAAGTAAATAAATACAAATAAATTGTATTGAAATTTTAAAATAGGCTTGAACTAAAGTATTGTGATCCTGGCTCACCATCGGTTTTTCAACAACCTCAAGAGGGAGTTAATATAGTGAATCACCAAATGAGTCCAAAAACCATCGGTTTTTCAACAACCTCAAGAGAGAGTTAATATAGTGAATCACCAAATGAGTCCAAAACTTTTCATATAGGACAAAAAAGAAAGGAATCCCCTAAAACTATCCTTTTAGTGAGAGAAACCAGTGAGAGAAGCTCTCACCTACTTTTCCTTTCCACTGCCCAAATTAATTCGACATTTGCTTCCTCACATCCATTCTCACCGCTGCAATCAATTCCCCAACAACGTGGCAAAAGCTTAGCCTCTTCTTACCTCCACCCACCAATATCTAGTGCTCGATACTCGGTATGAAGTGATCCTTAACCTCCTGAGTAATGGCCTCATTAACTTATCCGGCGTCGGCACATCAATCCACATCCTGTTAAGCGGTCACCGAAGCTAACCGTTGCTTATTTCTCACAAATATTGACAATGCATTTTCTCTTATTGACTACCAGTTACTTTTGTATTAATGGTTACTTGCTACAGTTGTCCTAACGTGAAATTCGAAGTTAGTTCCTGACAAATGCCTGCCATACTTTTTTTTTCGATAAGTAGGGCAACAGCCCAAAATTTTATTACCGAGGTTAACCACAGTGTCCAATAGGCACGAAAATAGTGGTCCAACCAAAAAGTTCATTACAAGCCGAATTGTTCAAAACTACCTCATACAAAAGCTAGTTTTTCTTTTTTCCAGTGGGTACAAAAGCTATTCCTTTATTTCTTGTTGTTAGATAACTGCAAGATAATTACATGCTCAAGATGCTCCTATTGGACCTCCTTTACTGCCTTTCCCTCTTTTCATGTGCCTTGTTCCCCCCCTTTACCATTTGTATGCAAACATATAAGGGATAGTACTAAACTTTACAACCAAAGTTGTAGGTGAGCAATCAATTCCTTCCCTCCAATAGCTAGCCCATAATGTCACCCTCCACATCAACTAATACTTTGTCAATCTTGCTAGCTGAATTCCTCCTGATCCATATGAACTGCGTGTCTGCAGGCAGATCTTCCACATGCAAGTCTTGTATCAACTCATTCAACATCCTCATGCATTGGGTGATTTGAGTGTCCCCCTCCTTTCCTCAGGTGATAATACTTCATTGAAGTATCCCATAACAATCATTGACGGTTGAACAGTCCACTTTGATTGCTTGAGCTCATCCCACAGTAGCAATTTTCCCCATGATCATTTGGTGCATATATTAAATACACTGCACATCCAAGGTTAACTTCAACCATCTGTCCCACCACACATATCCACCTCTCTCCTTTCTGGTGCATTGTGCAGTCAAATTGCTTCTTATCCCAAAGGACGATGAGCCCACCTGATCTTCCCAGTGCAGAAATGTCTAAAGCTTCAATCTCTTCATTACCCAACACTTTCTAATGTCCCAATGACTAAATGTCTGATGTTTAGTTTCAACCAACCCCATAATACTCAAGGACTCTTTCCTTAATTAGCTTCTTGATCTCCCTCTTCTTATCAAAGAGCCTAAACCCCTAACATTCCATGTCACAATCCTCATTGTATTCAACCACAGGGGCCTTCTCTTTTCTCTCCTTTTTCTTTCCCAATCGCCTCTCCTTTTTCCACTCCAATCTTTCAAAATTTTCTATTGCTTTTTCCTGACTACCACGAATTCTTAGGCCACTCTTTCCTCCCACAACCACTGCTTTCCTCGCAATAATTCTATTGGTAGAAGTTGGGCTCAATTCCCCCAATGAAACACTTTGGTTTTGTGGCCTCTGGTTTGGTGCATTAATGATGGGAAATTCCTTGAAAGGGTTATCATCCTCTTCAATTCCAAGATTGTTCACATGATCTGGTGTTTCCCAGGTAGTTTTGCTTGTTGTGTGCTCTTTGTCTATGGCTATTTATAGTACTCACCCCTTGGGTTCTCAAGTATTTATCCCTCCCCACTGTCACAAACGAAAGAAAATGATGGGTGCAAGTTCTTCAGCTTTTAAACCCTACAACCCGCCAAGCTCTCTGCCCCCACATAATTCAACCCAGACAACACAAACCACACTACTCCTATACTTCGTTTCCCTACCCCACCACCAGCCTTTACTTTCCAATGGGAGCATGCATTCTTGGGGTTTATTTTCTTAAGACCTGGCAGGCCCACCAAGTGGCGGAAGTGGGCCGAAATAATTAGCACATACATGGACGATTCACTATGGAGAGGGTCGGTCACGATGAGAAATTGTTTCTTTTACAAATCGGTAATCCTAGAGACAAAGAATCCCTTTTGCAGGCTAAGAATGTTGCCATGGATGGATCACTTCCCATTCTGAAAGTCTTGTGGAAAACATCTCAATATGGAAGCGACGGATTTCAATCTTACGTCGCTTTGGATGAGATTATCAAGGCTGTCGTTTAAACATCGGTACAGAGGGGCGTTGAGGATGCTCCAGCCTGTCTTGGGTATGATTGAGAACTTTAGCTTTTTATATGAGTGTGACTTTATGGACCATACCGAGTTCGGGTCCGTGCTTCCTTGGCCGGGCTTGTGATTCCTGACATGATGAGTGAAACCCTGAACTGACATTCTCATGCTAAAACCGCTCACCCGCTCGTTCTCAAGAATCGATACACCTTCACAAAAGGCGGGGTGATGAGTAACAAGTTGTCGTGGTTTCGACGAGCCATTCGTTATGGTCGAATGAATAGGCTCGGGTTTTGTGAACAGCCCCGGGGGCCTAGGGACAGTGTCAGGTCATCTCGAGATGAAGAAGTACGAGATATCGATGTTCCGGTGGGGCCCCGATATAATAGAACCCAAGGAGGAAGGAGCAGCACTAGGAGGTCAAGGCAACAGGCTGTAGAGCCTGCTACACCAGGTTGTAGCGCCTGTTATACCAAGTGTAGCGCCTGCTACCTTGGCCAGGGAGTCCGTAGCGCCCGCTACGTGCTGGGACTGGGCGTGGGAGCTAAAAGGGTATATTGTACACTATGGCACCGATCTATTCTATTCCAACAAGATCATGGCGTTGTCGCCGGTTCCACCATACAATACCACCCACCTTATGAACAGGTGTAGGACCCGGAAAATTCTCGTTCGGGAAAATTGTTTCGGATGCGCTACTTATGTGATCGGGAGCCGACTAAGGTTGCTTAATCCTTCAATAAGGATATTTTTATTTTCGAAATTCATTTTCGAGATGATGAAACTTTATTTATTTACAAGTCTGTTTTTTATTATTTTAATTATTTGAAATTGCACAAAATATTTTGATAATAATTTAATCTCGACCCACTCACCAAGTCCAAGCCCAAGAAACAAGTGGGCCACCAGAACCCATTAAAACCCGCCTGGGTTTTAATGAATTCTGGGTTAGCCCTCTTGCCTCCCCGGCCCAGAGAGAAGTGGGTTGAAATTGGTAAACCCGCCTTGGTATTATCAATTTCTTGCCCATTTCTCTCGGGTCCGACCTTGAATTAATGAGAGAGATGAATTAAATCATTTTTTAAATATTTTTATGCAAAAACGAATATTTTAAATAATTAAACGAATTTGTAAAATTTTAAAGAGTCTCCAGCCGATTTAATGAAACAGACAAATCATAAAAATAATAAAAATTGACTCCAGTCTACGAACACGAATTCTAAGTTCAGGGGTAAGGTTACGGATTCGAGAATTATAAGAATTCTCGAATCCGCCTGTTTGAAAACAGACTCTACTAAAATCGAACTTGAAAAGAAAAAAGAGCGGGGAGAAGTTAAATGAATTTCACGATGTTTATTATTCCGATCATGCAAGATTAAAACATGATGCTTTCTTTACAAAATAATGTACAAGTAAGAGAATTACAGTATAAGTTACATGATGAAATACAATAATAAGAACGATTACCGAGCCTTGTTTAAAGGTGATGAACGAGATGGAAATTCACCCGTTGAGATGACCTTGATTCGTGGCTTGGATGGTAGGATATGAGTGGTTTAGAGGGTAGTATATGGGTGATAATATGGATATGATAAAGAGGATTATGAGAGGATTAGATATGAAATATGGATGATGAAGTTTTGAGAGAGATTGGGTAGAATGATGATAATAGTTTTGGGTAGAGTAAGGGTATTAGATGATAATAGTTGATGAAATGAGGGAGAAATGGAGGGGGTATTTATAGGTGAGGGAGTGAGATGTTTAGAGGAAAAAGAGAGGGGAACATACCCCAAAAATCAAGCTATCTCGAATCAAAACCCAGGCGGGTTACAAGGGGTCAAGGGCAAAGGCAATGCACGTGGGGCTATGATCATGGGATTACATGGGAGGAAGAAAGTTGGCGCCATAACAAATTAAAACTCAGGCGGGTTTTATTTACTCTTCCCACGGATCGGTGATGTGGCTGCTCGAAACGACGCGTCTTGCTGATCTCAAAAGCCAAGCGGGTTTTGATGTCTTTCCCGGGCCGGAGTTGCTTGCTGGGCCAGATTTCTGGGCCTGGAAAATGTTAAAACCCGCTTGGGTTTTAAAACTGGCTAAGTGCAACTTCGAACGACCATAACTCTTTCATTTGGACTCCGATTGAGGCAATTCAAAAGGCGTTGGAAAGCTTATGATGTGTACTTTACTCTCATAAAAAGAATTGGGGCTAACAAGACTTGTGGAAAAAAGAGATTCGAAATGGTGGGCATATGTATGTGGAAAGGGTAGAAAATGAAGGTTTTTTGTGGTGGGTTAGCCCAATAGCCTTTGATTGATGGAGGCCCAGTGGCTTGGCTTTCCTTTTAGCCTCTTTTCTTATTGCTCCTGATTTGTACACTTGTCCCGGTACAAAATGCGATGTCTACAACAGGTATCCGGAGGTTATGAAGGCCCCTTACATCGCCGTTCTCGATCGTCTTCGACGCCGTCGTCCCCTGAGACTAGCCCTAATCATTCGTTGGGCTCATCAGCACAGATTGTTCCTATTGTCGAACCTATGATGCACCTTCCGGAGCTACCGCCGTACTATGAAGATTTCAACCACACTTTCTAGGGCAGAAACCCTACCACATCCACTACGTTTGTGCATGGGGAACCAAACATTCCCATTGAAGGCAAAGGCATCTTCAACTGGCTCATTCACACTGCTAAAGGCGCTAGTAATCGTTCAGGAGGGGTCCTCTTCTACATAGGCTCCATTTCAGATGGAGGCACCAGAGCCGACCGATATAGTGCACCTCAGCATGAATGTCACACTGCCACTGCCCCCAGTCCACATCACCAAAAAGGGTAAGGAGGTCATGACATATGAGCTTCCACTAGAAAAGAGAAGAGGTTAGCTCATCATTGGCACAGTAGATCCACTACCCCATCTGGTGAACACAAATCTTTTGCTTGGAACCAACCTTGACAACACACCATCCCAACCTTCACCTGAACTCCCTCGAGACCAGTCACCGGATCCACAAAATGATACTAGCACCAATGAATCCTCGATGATTGAGGTTCATCAAATGTCTGCAGGTCTGCCATATTGCCGCTCAGCTACGTTGACCATATGGACGTGGACATGGGTAACATCCAGCATCCCGGGCCCAAACTAACGGTTCGACCACTGCGTGAAGTGCCAGCACAACAGCGTGGTGTCACTCATTTTCAACATTCGTCTAGCCTCAAACTGTCTTTTACCATGGTAGAAGCACTTCGGCCTTTCTGCCAGCTGAAACAAAAAGCGTAATAGGGTTCGATCGTCGGCAATAACATTGGACCCAACTAGTTTTGGTTCGAAGGAGATATATGCGGCCATCTCCAAAATGCTCAAATGTTGTCATCGACACTCAGTTACACAGCTAAGGATTAAGAACGTAGCTTCACCACCCTCTAGAATTGAAGAGGAGGCACTAGAAGGGGCGTGCCTGGAAAAACTCCCTCTCTCTAAAATGGAATTACTGAGGTGTTAGGATGCCAGAGGCCTCGATAATCCCTTATCTGCGATGGATACTCCAACACCACTCCCCCGATGTGATATGTCTATTTGAATGTATGACTTCAGTCTCTTCAGTTTATCCTCGCGTTAAGTGTCTTCGTTTTAATCTAGTTCTAGGTGTTGATGTGGTGGGTAGAAGTGGTGTAATCACAGTGTTTTGTAAACACACCATCGATGTCGTTTGTCTGCTTTCTAGTGTCAATATTGTACACTTGTACTTTGTAGTGTTAATGATGAAAAGGATGGGTTGGGGTATTTGTGCATGGTTTATGGTCATCCTCAAGTACAAGATCGCCTATCAGTATTATCCTCCATCCAAACACTTTGCAGGCAACACCCAGGTCCCATGGTCATTATAAGAGACTTCAACCAGGTTGAATTTTTTTCACAAAAGCATGGTGGTCTCATGTACATTCTAGGCCAAATCGAGTTTTAGCAATGGAGGTCCATTAAGGGCTTATTGTCATTCCCTCCATGGGGCCTCCTTTTACATAGACAAACCGGCGCTAGGATGATCAGCTAATTTTGGAAGTGCTAGATCGTGGTTATTTGGGTGGGGAAAGTGCTAATCGAGTGCTCCTGCAAAAAAAATGATTCGCTCCTGTAAGGAGGAGTTGAGATGGTTGAAAGGGAAGGTGGTGAGTTGTCTGGCAAGCCATCAGGGAATTGGGGATCAAGAGTTTCTCTATGGGTGTTTTTGGTGGATGTGGCGAGAAGGAAAAGGGATACTCAGGCGGCTGCAGCTTGGGTGTTGGTGGATGAAGGAAGGAGTGTTGCTTCCAACTGTGAGCGGCTGGAGGTGGAAAGCATCGTACAAGTGGAGCTATATGCTATTTTGCTAGCCCTCTTGGAGGGTGGTAGGAGGGGATGGGAGAATGTTTGCATTTGCTCATACTCAAAATTGGCGATTAATTTTTTATGGAAGCCTGATTTTGCACTGGTCGAGTGTAGAAGTTTGGCAAGGTTCTGTCTATTGAAACACAGGGGTTTTGTAAGCGGGGTTATTAAGAAGGTTAACAGGCAAAAGGTTGATCCAGCACACAAGTTGGCGAAACAAGCCAATGGAGGAAGATTTAGCATCCTGGCGAGAACCGGAGTTTAATCCTTTCTTCTGTTTGTGTTTCTTTTATGTTCTTTTAGGTTATGTATGTTGTTTATGTATGTGTAATCTCTTGTTGTCGTTCTGAAAAAAAAAAGAAGAAAAAAGCAGTAGACAATAAGTCGAGATTGTAAAGTCAACGCAATCGATGTTTGTACATCCTAGGGTGCTATCGGATGACTAAAATATGTAATTAAACATCATAACCCCTTCTGAAGCATCTAATTAAACAGCATTGGAAACAAAAATAAGAGGATTATACAAAAAGAACGTACCAGAGGAAGATAATAGCTGGTGATTAGGAGTGAGCAAAGAGTGATGATTGTTGTAATTCCCATGAACATCATCTTCATAAACAGCATGATCATGTAATCTTCCCAAAGGAGGAGAGGCAGAGGCAGAGGCTTTGTTCTGAAAAGCAGTGGTTAAAACTAAAAGGTGGTTATGATTATTATGGAATTTATGGAGGGAGAAAGTGATGTCCAAGTGAGGAGGAGACAAGTAGAAAACAACAGAGAAGCTGGTTACAAAAGCTATTGTTATTGGCATCAAAGAAGGTTTCAGAGGCAGCTTCAACCTCATCATCATCCATGTCCTTCCCATTGTTGCCATGCTTAGATATGATTATGCAAATTCAATCATGAATTTGCAAACATAATAAGACGTACTAATGGAGGCTGCCCATTCCTTATATTATGCAGCTATCATCATCATATTCATTAACTAGCTAGTTAGGTGGGATTTTCCTTTTTCTGCTCTCTTTTGTCAATAACATTCTTTCCTCACATTTCTATACTATTCCTTCATTTCCTCCATACCTGTCCCCTCTCATTTTTTTTCATTGAAAATTCTCATAGAATAATCTATTTTGACTAGTATTATATTTCAAGACATTATATTCTCAATCGTTTTTAACATTATATAATATATATTTCTGAAAATGTTTTCTATTGTAAATTCAGAAAACGACTTGTGGTACCTTATATTTTCTAGAAATTACTTTTATACTCCATGTTTTTAGAATGTATTTCAAAATACCCCATAATTTATGGTTCTATTCGGTAAAAAGAGTGGATTAAGTAGTGAATAGTTGTTAAGGTAGTGGATAGTTGATCTCTATTAGAGGATAGCTGATAGCTGTTAAAATAATTATCTGTAAATAATGTGTTCAGTAAAATCAGAGGTTAGAGTAGCTAGTGAATATGAAATGACCAAAAAAGACATGTCTCTTCTTCTTGTTATTGTTATTATTATAATAATAATAATAATTATTATTGTTATTATTATTGTTATTATTATACTGTCGTTGTTATTAATTATTATTCTATCATCATCATCATTATCATTATCATTATTAAATACTATTCCGCCACAGTTTGTCCATTTTTTACAAAAGAGGTAGAAAATTTTAAATTTTGAACGTTAATTTATCAAATTATATATTGAACTATTAGATAAAAACATAATTGTTAGACTTGTAATGGAAAATGCTTTTATATCAACATAATTTTACAAATCTTGGTAATCTAAAATGTGAAAATTTATTGATCAAATTATTACATCGAATACCGTCGAAATAAAATGAGACAATTTTTTTTCATGAAGAAAGTATTATTATTATTATTATTATTATTATTATTATTATTATATTATATTTTTGTGGATAGGTACACTTGCCATTAGGCAAGATGTATTGTGTTCAGTCAGACATGATGCCCAAAAATTGGACTAGAAATTTTTTGTTTTTTTAATCATTATCGGTCAAGAATTTTTTTAGCAAGCGGTGGGTAGAAACGCTATCATCAGCGTCTTACGTTACTATGAGTAACTCATGTGAATTTATCTAAAACGCTAGTTTAAATGCTATATGGTAATTCTAAATGCTGCTGTGTACCAAATATTTAAAATTGATAAAATAGTATCTTAATTTATTAAAATGCTACCGCGCGCCAAATGGGGCTTAAGTAAACAATTGTTAATTAGGAGGATAAATTCGATAATTTAAACATATGTCAAAATATCGTCTAAAGTGTGGCATAATGAACGAGCAACTTGAAACTTTTTATCAACAGTATATAAATGATGACGAAACACGTTAAAGGACAATAATATAGGGTAAAAAGTTGTCAACTCCACAAAATTTTGTTGACCAATGCCTCGTACAAAATCAAAAAAATCTATATAATAGAGATGTTTTTTTTAAAAATAAATATACTTGGATCATATTAAACTCCGCCTGAATAAACCTCCTCGAATTCCTCCTCTCCATATTTTAAATCTTAGAGTTCAAACAATATTTTTAATCTTTATGGAAATAGTTTAATTTTATAGTTATTATGAAATAGTTTAATTTTACCATAAATCTATATATCTTCTAAAATATATAGTTTACTCGACGTTTTGATTGTGACTTATGCGCAAAGAAAAACCCTAGTCTCCTCTCTTCTTTTTCTATCTACAAAACTCTAGTATCCATCTCCTTAGAGGGGTTGCCATCGATTCTTTTGTCGATGGTAGGCCCCAATTTGCTTGATTTCAACCCCAGTTTTTAGTTGGTTTATGTTTTCACAAAGAAAGTTAGTCTCTTCTTTTGTAAGAGTTTTTTTGTACCATTATTTAGGGTTTTTTTAGTGTCTTTCTAGAGTTTTTGTTCAGTTTGTATGGTCTAATACATTGGATGAAGATCGATTTTCAAATCACTATAGCATGGGTTGTGAGGTTCTCCATCAAGGGTAAAGATGCAGAGTTATTGAAGAAAAATGCAGAGTCATCGAAAAAATCGGAGTCAAACGTCAATAAGATTATTATTAGTTATTTGAAAGTTGAATTTCATATCTATGTTTTAGATCTACAATTGTTCAATCACGATTTTCATTATAAGTGTCGTATGACTTGCTATTAACGTACTCGTTATGCTTGGTTTCAAAATATATATATATATATATATATATATATATATGTATATATATATATATAGGGAAATTGGATTCTAATAATCCCTACTATCACAAATTGTATGGCAATAATCTCTACTATCATTTTGGATTCTGGTGGTCCAAAAAAAAAATTGTATTGTAGTGGTACCAAATCCATCACCACATTCTTTTTATTTTTTCCATGCCTACCCCATATTGTTTTTGTTTTTTTGGTTCCTACCCCTAGATAGGTAACGAAGTGTAGTTACTAAAACATTTTTTAAATTATTTTTTTGAGATTCGAGCAATTATTATGATTTTTTAAAAGGAATAAAATTGAAAAAATCATAAAAAAATTGAAAAAAATTGGGAGAAATGTTGTAAATTCATTAAAAATCATGGTAAAGTGTTATACAAAGTTTTAAATCAAATGCAACACAAAATCTATGATATTTAGCGTATACACTCGATTTTGTCCCACTACAATACAATTTTATTTTTTTTTTGACCACCAGAATCCAAAATGATAGTAGGGATTATTGTCATACAATTTGTGATAGTAGGGATTATTAGAATCCAATATCCCTATATATATATATATATATATATATATATAGTTTACTTCAAGTCATTCTTCCCTCTTACGTTTTCCTCATATAACACCCCCAAATAAATATAGACAATCTAAATAATACAAAATAATATTTCAGGTGACATTTACTTGCTCGTGGAGATAAATGTCAATCATTATTATTGGGCCTTCAACCTTCTTGCTTAAACACTTAGTCATATATTCACCTAATTTTATTTTTATATTTTGAATCAAAAACTGAAACACATATCATTGGTTTGAAAAATCCAAATTCATAATATTTATGTTTGTTTGTTTTCTCCTCTCCCATTTATATACTCGATCAATTAAAAGAAAGATATTAATTGTTACGTACCGATCAACTCAAATCGTATTTTTTGTATATTTATCTTCAAAAACCTTATCATAGGAAAATATATTTTTGAAAGATTTAGAATACAATGGGGTTTTAAAAATTTCTTACTAATAATTTATTATTTCTTTATATTTTCATTTTTTTGAACAAAGTATTACTCTTAAGATTTATTCTCTTCAATTATTTTAAATTTGAATCAATGTACCACTTAAATATCCTTTCATTTTTTATTTTTTTTGAGAAAGAAATATCCTTTCAAATTAATTATGTGAAAACAAATGAGGTGGGTGATCAAATACCACATGCTCACAATTTAAAATCATATGTTGCATCCTAATTCTCTTTCTAGAAAAATAAATGGCAAAGCTTGACATTAATAAATTATCAGTAGAAAAGAATGGGAAAAGCAAAGAAGGAAAAGAAAAAACATTCGAGAGATTTTTCCTTTACCTAATATTTTGTTTTGTTCCCCCATTTTCACACATGCTCAAAATTTTAATTTTCTCAATAAATATCTATATATCTCAAACCAGTGTAGATCTTCTCTATGTACATTTGCTTTTTTGATACATAAATTTTGTAAATTTAATGCCCAAAAAATATTAGGGAAAAGAATAAAATCATCTTCGTAAATTAATATTTGAAATTTTTTTTAAAAAATGCATAGCCTCTATATATATGTACATATATATATATATATATATAGGATAATTGGATTCTAATAATCCGTACTTTCACCAATTGATTAAATAACATGATCAGATCTTTTCACTTTGTATTACATTCAAAAAAATAAAATTGGATTGTAGTGGTACCAAATTCACCTCCACATTCTTCTTATTTTTTTCATTCCTACACTATATTGTTTTTGTTTTTTTCGTTCCTGCCCCTAGAAAGTTAATGAATTGTAGTTTCTAATATATATATATATATATATATATATATATATATATATATATATCCTATAACATCCCAAACAATGAGATTCTAAGTCAAATTGTTATCTTTTTCAAAATTCTTTTACAAATATCTTTTTTCGCTTATTAATTTATATATATTTAGCTTAAAGCATATCTAATTTCAAACTTATTCTTTTAAAATCTTAATAATTTTGTATTTCTGTTAACGAGTGAAACAAGTGTTATACAGTTTGAATTTCTAAACTGAACAATCGGGTTTGCATAGAAAAGTTTGAGTTCCTCACAAAACACATTATTTTGGTCAAATATTCAAAGTTTATATGACAAACTTAGATGAATAGGTTTTTAATTTGATTTTATTATTATCAACCAAAACACATTAAATTTGTCCAAAATAGAATTAATTAAGCTTTAAATTTTGTGACTACTGAGGAAAAATATTAAGAAAATTTAAATACATAGTGTTTTAATGATATTGTGCTGATTACTAATTTTCCGCATATATTTCAACTTTTATATTCTGCACATCAAGTAATTTTCTTTTAATTTTAAGGAAAATTATATTTTACTTTCAACTTTTGTGTACCAGTAGTTCCTATTTTTTTCTTTTGTATTCTGGTGGTTTCAAAAACATAAAATTGTATTCGAGTGGGATACCCTCGACACTACTAAAAATATGTGTATTACCAGCCACTTTTTTCCAACCAATTTAAAATGGTTGGAAAAACCAACTATTTTAGCTACCATTTGATATTCCAACTATTTTTCAAAAAATTTAGTGGGAAAAATGGTTGGAATTTCCAACCAATTTTGCTAAAATTGGTTGGAAAATTTTTCTACCATCCTTTTTCCTACTATTTGAAATTGGTTGGAAAAATGGTTAGTAATCCAACCATTTTTCCCACAAAATTTTTTCGAAAATAGTTGGAATATTAAATAGTTGCTAAAATGGTTGGTTTTTCCAATCATTTGAAATTGGTTGGTAATACACATATTTTTAGTAGTGCGAGTCAAGACGCAGTGACTCGGTGGAAATTTGACGTGAAGAAGAAAGAGAAGGGAAATTCCGACAGTCCACGTCAAATTTTTACCGAGTCATTACCCTTTGACTCAGAGACATCCTAACATAATACAATTTTTATAATTTTGGTACGAGCATGAAAAAACAATAGAACTACTAACATACGAATACAAATGTTAAAAGTAAGGAACACCATAGTCCAATTTTCCCAATTTTAATGTCACATTTATAAGGGTAAAAAGAGAAATTATGATGACAATGAAACTTCTCAGGAATGAATCATAAATTTGAAAACTCAAATTAAACCCACTTCGGTGCAACATCAATCGAATAGTCCGTCCAAGTTACAGATAATAGACATAATTGTCCAAGTAAACATAATTGATTGGGTGTTATAAAAGTCTTAATAAAATAGTCAAAAGGAAAGACGAAACTTGCGCATAATAGCAAGAGTTATATCCCTTTCCTTCGTATGGTTGGTTATGGTGCGGTGAAATTTGAAAAAAATGTAGTAAGGTGGGATGAAAGTTGTGGTAGGTAGGGTAGGTTAAGAAAGAGAATATGAAAAATAGGGGAGAAAAGTGAGGATAGAGAAAAATGAAAAAATATATTGGTAATGAGTATGATGTAATGTGATGAAGAGTGGTAGAAAATTAAAGAGTATGGTATAGTGTGGTATCGCAACGCAACCTACTGCATGAAAAAGGGACATAGACACCTTGTTCGATTAATTAAGTTTAGCTGGTTTTTTCCTTTTTTTTGTCTTTTTTGGGAAAACTGAGCATTGAACCGCACATTTTTGTAATTGAATAGGAAAAAAAAGAATAGTTTGAGGACGAAGGATCGTTGAGGAAAAGAGGAAAAGACAAATTAATAGGGCCTTGTACTTACATTCATATATTATTAATCCCCATTGCCCACACCTCAACTATCCACTATTATTACCAGCAAAATTTTTGTTCAATTTAAGTATCAAAATTTATTAGATTCAAAAAAATTCAGATACAATCATAAATTTTTCGTTGGAATTATAATATACATTAGTTGATTTGACCGAAAATTCAGATGTAATATTTCTTATTTTTATTGTACAATCAAATTTAATCTATTCCAATATTCATATTTAATTTAACCAATCTAAATTTAAGCTGGAAATGAATTTTGGTCAGTGGTGATCCTGTTTGGCAATCAACGGTTTAAACTTTAGTTGTTTGAGTTAGCTGATTGCAGGAAAGATGTTTGGTAAACTGGCTTTTTATGAAAAATTAAGAAGCTTTTTGAAAACTAATTTATTGGATTCAAAAAGTTAATATGAAAAATTAAAAGCTATCCGTGGACTAGGGAGAGTATAATATTGTATTGGAGATTAAACAAAAAAAAAAGGGAAATGTACAGTAGGGTGGCTACTTCAATTGGTACGTAGCCTAAATTAATCAAATAAGTTGGTTTGAAAAAGAAAAACCCATCAAGTTGCTTTTGATGGGACCAACGCCATGTGGTGGTACGTGCATGCATGTTTATTGAATTTACAGTAATCATCCTGTACGTACGTTAACGTTGTGTTATCCCTTTCAAAATACTAATAATTATGACTGCATTTCCCTCTGATTGGGACTAAGATTCCCCTATATGTATACATTCATCCAAATCCTGCCTAGCACCCCAACTTCAGTGCCCATACTGGACACAAAATTTTGGATTATTATTATTATTATTATTATTATTATTATTATTATTATTATTATTAGAGAGAGAAACTAGAGAGAAGTTAGAGAGTGAAATTGTGAGGGTCAAGGGCGATATTGAAAATTATTATGAAAAAGTGAGCGACATTAGTAAAATGGAGGACGACGAATAGTAAACGGGTTTTTTTTTTTGGAAATAGGTATGGGCGAAAAATTGCTGGAGGGTGTCACACATCTTTTTTAACTGACTCGCGGGTCACAATTTTTTTTAATGCATTCTCGGGGGACATTAAACTTACTTAAGTGGCTGGGGGTGACAATCCGACATGTTTTTGCTGAAATCCGGCAAAATGTGTTGAAAAAGACAACAATACCCTTATTTTTCTCTCTAATTTAACTTAATCTACCCTTTATCTCTCTTTCTTTTTTTTACTCACCCTCTTCCTCCATAATTTATTCATCTCAAATCCTCACCATTTTAAAAACCTTTATATTTAATTAAAGGGGATTTAGAAATCAGGTTGATGAAGAAACTTGAGAATAGATTAAGCAGGGCAACTTCATAGCAGTTATTCCTTTGCCAAACTAGCACTTTCAAAAACAAAATAGTAAAGAAAACCCTTCATACAGCAGCAGCTCCATAACCCAGCTTCAAAGGTTAGTCATCCTGTCATGTCGGCATCAATGGCGACGACGAAGAACCCATGGTGGGCAAGCGAGATCCCGATGTTGGCAGTGGTGGTGATTTTTTCGACGCCGCCCTTGCTGGAGGTTATGACGACGACTCTCGCCGTTGTTTCGGCAAGTTGGGGCTTGCGATTGTACTGGAGGATGGATTTGATGGTGGGGAAGGAGGAGCTAGGGTTTAGGGAGTGATAGGGTTTATATGGAGGGGTTTGAGAAAGAGGGAAAATGGGGATGAATTGGAGGATGAGAGGGAAGAGAAGGAGGTGGGGATTGGAGAAAGAGGGTGGAGAGTGAGCATTGCTGCAAATGTGTGGTTGTTAATGGAGGTGGAAGATGATTGTTTAGACCCAATTTTGTGTCTAAATACCGCCTAAATCCTTAGGCTTTTGACTTGTTTCGTAGTTTAATTTAATAACTTTTAATACGTTTTTGGTTATTTTGTAGATTTCGGAGTTTTTACTCAAAACATGATAAAAAGGGTCATTTTGCAACTATTTTGGGAATCCCGAGATTTCCCGAGTCTTGGTCGAGTCAAAGGCGAAGGAAGCGGAAAGGCCGGACGTGTCGAGTGGCTCAAAAGTTAGAGAATTTGCTAAAATTTGCTAAGGCGTAGCCCCCGCCACACTCATGGTAGCGGCCGCTACCTTCCTCTCATCCTTTGGCTATCACCCGCTCCAAGGCGTAGCCCCCGTCACCATTTTTGTAGCGGGCGTTACGCCCAGGACATCTTTGGGGCCGAGCTGGACCGTACCCACGGTCCTGATGACCGCAGCCACGGTGGGTTCAAGGCATGTGCAAGGAGTGAAGTGGCCGAGCAGGACCATACCCACGGTCTTGGGAGACCGTACCCACGACAGTGTGAAGGAGAGAAGTTTTGTCTAACCTAAATCGTCAGACCGTGCCTACGGTCCAGAGGCACCGTGCCTACGGTGTTGCGAAGCGAAATCTGCGATTCACGCAGACCGGGCCACGGCCTCGCTGCATCGTGCGACGGTCCCCTGCAGATACGTTTTTCCTGCGGAGTGAAGTGATGAGTTTTGAGTAACTAACTTTGCTTGTATATATTACTAAGAGGTCTTTTAGCAGATGAGGATATACTTTATCATACATTCTATCATATTAGCAACATTTTAGCTTTCAATTAGAGTAATTCCTTAGTGGTTAGTGAGTGTTTTACTTGGATTATTGTTCTTGCAATGGATTTCATTGGATTTCTATTGAAGTTTTGAAGTCTTATCTTATTATTGGAGCATTGGATTCTTACTATTCTAGAGCATCTTCCTTTGGCATCAAATTAATGAGCATTTCTTAACTCTTACTCTCTTTAGTTCATCATTTACTATTTAATCTCTGTTTTTGTTATTAGAATTATTTGGTATTTGTTTATTGTTATTATTGTTGATTTGAATATCTTCATAAGTATGAATGAAGTTATTATTATTGTTAGTATGTTAGATAAGATGATTAGAGGCTAGAACCCTTATGGGTTAGGGAGAAACTAAGGATGTGAATGGTGTATTTGGATTGGGTTAGCAATTTTAGGAGGTAATTTGTAGTGGAATCAATTTCTCATTCCTATTCTTCCCTCAAGTAGGATGTATTTGGGATACGAAAGGCCCCAAATACATCCAACACTTGAGTTGGAAGGTTGGAATAGGGATAATTAGCATTCTATTCATGAAAGCGAATAGAAGCTAACTAGAGAATCTCGTTTCTTTAACCCTCCGGGTCGGTGGTGGGCTTGTAGGAAATTAATCCGGATTATCCTTGAAAAGGGAAATCCGGTGGGTTTATTCTAACGGGATAGTCACTTGACTCTACTATCTTGTTGCTTTCTAGTTGCGAAACCCTTGTCCTTATTACCGTTTGCATCCCGAAAATCTCCCGACACCCATTGTTTCCCATTTGACTAAACCATAGTTGTGTTTGTTCTGTTTTCACCTTAAACCTCTCGTTATCTTGTGATCTAGAGTCAATTAGTTCTAGCAAAGGCCCCTAGCTCCCTGAGAAGAACGATACAAAACCGAGGCCTCACGAACCCTGTTACAATGATGAAGATGAAGATGAAGATTTGAAAATTAGGAATGGAGGATTAGTGGGAGCTTGGGTTTCTAGAGCCATTAACAACCCCAGAATAAAGATGATATTTCAACGGCAAATAAGACTTTTCCCTCATTCCGGGCAAAACCCGCCGCATTGTCACCCCCAGCCACTTAAGTTTAATGTCCCCGGGAATGCATTAAAAAAAGTTGTGACCCACAAGTCAGTTAAAAAATATGTGTGACACCCTCCAGCAATTTTTTGCAGGTATGGGTTTATGAGTGGTTTTTTTTTTTTTTTTTTTTGAGGGGGGAAACAGGAGAGCAACATAAATTAATAGTTTGTCATGAGTACAAAGGATCCAATCTAACTTGGACATACCCGCATCTATAGTTGTTCCTCCCCACTAGACTTAACTTTAGCACGGTGATGGGCAACAAGATTCCATCCCTTTTTCTATGCTCCCAACTAGAACTATTAAACTGCCTATCCAACAAAATCAAGTCTTCTAGAATTAAGCCTAGTTTACTACAAAATATATAGATGTTGCTTATTCATGCATGCGTGGATGTACAGATGAACAATCTGACAAAATACCACTGACTTTGGCCTCAGCAATTCCTGGTTCTACAGGTTGCGGCCAATAACAACTTCCCTTGGTAATCTCTAGCAGCTACAGCCAATTGTAACCAATCTCCCTCCCTCAGAGAAGCGTCCAAGTTAAAACTTAACTTGGTTCCACTTTAGAGACCTCCACACCCTTGACAAAGTCTGTTGGATAGGTGCTTTCATACCATTATCAAAGCTCAAGAGTTTCAACACTTCCTTGGTTGTCTCCTGTGCCCTTTTCACTAGGATTTCGGCTGGGATCCGTTTGTGGTTGTATACAAACTCGTTACGAGCAAACCATATCAACCAACGAGTGCTGCAATTTTCTACCATAACTGTTAAGACACCAGTTTTCTATCATGACATGCCTGCGATGAAGCTCAACTTTTGTAGGTAGGATATCCAACCACTACCTCCACAAGAAAATATTGGCTCTAGGGATAACTCACATCCCAAATTTTGGTTAACACATAGTAAAAAAACAGAAAACGGTTAACACAAACGAAGCAATTAGTACCAGTCATGGTTTATGTATCTCAAAAAAAAAAAAAAAAAAAAAAAAAAAGAAAAGAAAGAAAGAAAACGGTGATGACATATGATGTTTAACGCTATCAGAGTTTTTACTCCTCCATACCTTCCAAAACAGCAAATGGAGAGGAACTCAGGTGCTTTGAGATGCCACTTTAATTAAGATCTGCACATTAAATTTTCAATTCTATAAACATGCAACCTATACAACCCAATGAATCTAAAACGCAATTCTAGTCCAAAAAAACATACACATTGAGAATGTTGATAGATGCCGAAATATCAAAAATCAATACTCCAAAATCTCATCACATAGTGAGCTGTGGGGGGATTGGATACACTATATTTTAGCCCTAAATTTTACAATTTAAAAAGATTGATTACAATTGACCCAAGACAGATGCCAAAAAAGCCATTGCAGGAAAATCACAGGTCATGAGCAATCACCGCTGCGCAGACTCTGAAGAAGCTTCAAGTATCCATCATATTCAGGGCGTATGAACCTGCACATCGCAATGGGATTATGACAAAGAAAATGTCAATCATGGCCGACAGGAAAACAAACCAAAAAAACTGGTTTAGTCATATAGTAGAAATCATGCGACGATGAGTATGTAATTGTACCCGTGTCGGAAAAGGAAGTCAATGATGACAAGAGGGCAATTGGTCTTGAAAAATTGGGTTTTCTTGATCACATTCACAACATATGGAACAGGTATCAATCTGAAGCTCTCCACTTCACCATCTGTTTGTTTGTTACACACACAAATCAAGTCTCAGAGAATAAAGTCTGCAGGTAAATATAAACATGAAGTGCCATTGTCTGCTTAAAACAACCTTGTTGGTAACAAATAAAAGAATGAGTTAAAGAGCATGCTAATATAAGGTTTTACCCTGATTTTCAGGAACAAAATCTTTAGGAAGCTTCAGATCATAACAGAAAAGAACATCTCTCTTGAACCGGTAACCGTTGATATCCATGTAAGAGACAGCACCCACAGCTTCAACACTGATAGACAAAACACAACAAGATCACCATGTCAAACTTTGAAAGAAAAAATATTCATGTAAGAGAATGCTATACAGGGTTACCCTGATTCAACCATTTTTACGACATAGTATTCCTTGTCGAGGATGAAAAGTTAAGCCACTAGTATCCTGTCAGTATACAAGTGACTGGCATGGGTACTTAACTTCGAGTATCGATGGACTAATGAAGCTGTCTCAGTCATACAGACCATCAACATCTCATTGGTCCAGTTCACAAAGAGCATCACTCAAGAGTGCAAACAACATAGAACTTTCCAACACGAATGCTCCATTTGATTCATCGAAAATACGATGGAAGGAAAATTGTACTCATTCCTTACTAACCTAGTTTTCAAAAGTCTCATATTCTCCAACCAACCCCTCGCTTTATTCTCTCCGTTCCCCAATCTTCCATTCCCTTTTTTCTCCAGCCTTACAAATCAAATGATTTTAGCTAATCATAGCTTTCTTCAACTCTCCTCTAGTTCTGGAAGAAAAATTTGTTGAACCGTGATGTTTTCCGTCAAACACCTAAACTCAATTTTTGTCTTTCAGTCAAATAAAGGAGAGCAGGTATTTTTTCTTTTCATATTATTTTCCAAGAATCAAATAGAGCCTAATGAAGCAAAAGAGGGGCTGTTTTACTTCTTGGAAATGGATATTGGAATTCCTGCTTCCTCCTCACATTCCTTCAGCACATTCTCACCACAGGCAATTCCATGCGGCTGTCATTAGCATTAAGTCATTGTGAGACAATTATTGAGGATGGCAAAGATGGAAAAAATATCAATCACAAAAGTGAAAATGTTCAAATTCACAGAGTCTCAGATCTTAAACAAGCAACCAATTGACAAATGCAAAGATAACCAATCAAGTCAAGCACTAAAAAAAGGTGAAGGGACCATATAAAATAAAAGCTGGAGAAGAGAGATGTACAACCAACAAAATCAGAAGGATTGGTAATAGTGTAGCAACCAGATCAAACCAGAAGAGTGTCAACGTGAACCTACAAGGCAAATGATAACAGTAATGATCTTTCATCACGCCAGTTCATTTAATCTATATATAGACAGGTTGGAACCAGTTTGTATAATTCTTTCACCCCCTGAGTTGAGAGAATACCAAAACCAATGCTCCAAAATCCCGCCCAGGCGAGATATAGACGGGTCGGATATAGTTGTCTTACCCCTAAATTTTATAATTTAGAGAGACTAGTTCCAATTGACCCAAGATTTAGAAATCGTTTGCTACCTACTACTCCATGGAAAAGAAGTAGATGAGGTTTAATGAGGTATTTCACTTTAGTCCGTTACAATCTAAGTTGAAAAACAAACTTTTTCAACTATGCTGAGTACAAGAGAATGGTTACACTATTTCCAGATAGAACTGAAATGCAAAAAAGATTTAAATTGACAGAGAATATAATGTACTACCAAATCCAAATCAAAATCCCTACCACCAAGAGTCCCACTAAAAAGATTGACTGCCTAGTGCCCTACTAATAGTAGTACAGAACATGAGTATGTACTTGCAAACACAACCACTATTGCACCGTCCTTAACACCAAGAATTTTGAATAAAATCCAAGTAGATGACAAACAAGTGGCCTGCCTTAACTTGAATTCATATATTACACAATTTCCATATATTACATGATTTTAAGATTACCAAATTTCCTATAGTTGGTCACTTTTTTCGGGAAGAAATAATCAGTCCATTATTCATTGTGGAGCTATAGTATTAATCGGCTGCATTAATAGAGTACAAATGACAACCTACTCATACCCTCCCTAACAGTAATGGTTTAGTGATTGATTTGGATGATTTGGATGTCAAACAGCTCACCTAGGACTAAACAAATTACACCAAGATCACCAAAACAAAGAAAAACAGCAAATCATCAAGGATAGAAAACAGTACATGCAAACTAAAACAAAATAATCACCAAGGATAGAAACTAATCACCTCAAAGGATTAGATACACCACAAAAGAGTTGATTAAATAGAAAGATAAAACAGGTAGACAACAACACTCAATAATCAACTTGAACCTTCTAGGTTACCAGTTTAATTAGGCAAAAACAAATGCTGAAACAAGAAATGTCCCAATCAATGGACAAAAATCCGACCAACGAACAAGAGCATAGAAGCTTATGAATCCAGTTCGAGTGGAGTTCGGAGGTGGAGATCGGAGTCAAACGAAGAGAGATCAGATCAGTGGAAAGGATCGTTCTCAATGTTCTTTCAAGTACTCCTCGAAAACAATAAATCATGTAGAGAAAAGAGTTTGTGTAGCCTACTTTTAAAATATCAAAATGAAACTTTAAGGCTAACCAATCCTCCAGCAACAAGATGATCAAGCATCCCTGGATATGTAGGTTTCGCCAGACTTCTTTTCCCAAGCCAAAGAAACTTTTGCCCTTCACTTTCGACGTAACCATTTATGTGCACTCCATATGCCTGTTCCAGTTAACAAAATCCAAATAATATCAATGTTTTGCTTCCTATTGTTAGAAATTGTATAATGAGAAAAAGATAAAAGAGATGTTACAACTCATACATAATAACAATTGACAATACATATTCAATTAGTAAACCATGTCATGTGTTCCTCTTCAGGTAAGTTTGTTTTGATTGTTGGTCCAGTTCAGCAATTACCACTCAGAAGTGAGATCAGGACGCTCTCAAAACTGAACGCGCAATTGTGTAAATGAGATGCGGACAAGATGTTTTCTAGTTTCCCAAATTAATGCCAAGGATACCTTTCTAAACTAACATAAGAACTCCTCCTGCATGGCACTTGACACAAAAAAGGCTCCATCGAATTACATAAGCTCACAACACTTGTACTTTCTCATCCTGTATCCACACTTCAGAAATTAGGACCCTGAAGAGTGACGTAAAAGTATACCGCAAAAGATTGATATTAGAAAAGTTTCTCATATTCTTAAAAGTTGGCAACAGGTATTCCTTTTTCACACACTACAGAAGTTAAGACTTGTGCATTGCCACCATAAGAAATGATGTGGGTCAAACCGTACTATTTGCCACATAGTCAGACACGTCAAATAAGCTTACCTGTTTTAGCCCCATATGGATCAAAATCACAAAAAATGTACCCACTTTCAAGAAAACAAACCAAATAACCCCAAAATAACTTGACTCAAAACATGGCCATCAAGAGCAACTCAAGGAGCTTCAAACCAGACAAATAAGCTAACTGATGGAGGAATGACTTATTTTAGGAAGAAGTTTAGAAATAATAATAATTAGATATTTTATATGTTTTAGTTTCCTATTCATATTAGGAATATATAATTAGATAGTTTATATGTTTTAGTTTCCTATTTATATTAGGAAGTCTTCAGTCCTCCATCACCAACTCAAACATTAAAAGAGCACACACAGCTCAATGGAGCAGTAACAAGACTTCAAAACAACACCAAAGACCAAACAGAAACAAGAGGGGATGAAATATTTGAGCACCAACTATAGCCGAGGGTATAGTTGTGCTTCTTCACTGATTTTTGGACTTCATATGACGTCCCATAGTGGATTGATCATCAAGGCGTTATCCTAGTACTCAGCATATTCAAACAAATGCAAGAAAAGAACATTTTGCCCCTTGTTGACTCTTTTGATTATTTTGAGCCATTTCAAATTTATTTCTACTTCTTTAGTCCTATAGTGAGCTTGAAATTTCTCATGCTCACAATGTTATTTCTCACATTCTCACAAATGTTATCTCCCACAGGATCCATCCACCCCCCCCCCCCCCACACACACACACCGCCCCATAACTCGTTGGCGTCCCACCACAATCCAATTATATTTTTTTTTGGACCACCAGAATACAACCAGAAAGTAGGGATTATCGCCATCCAATTTGCAAAACATGGGATTATTATAATCCAATTTTCCTATATATATATGTGTGTGTGTGTGTGTGTGTGTGTGTTAAGAACATCCCTCCAACCTTCCATCAGCACAACAACAAGGCAGTTGACTGAGGGGAGAGGGTAGAAGACAGAACTTGAGGCTCATGGTATAGAGTTTCTCTCTTGATAATTAACATGATTTACTAGAGCCATGAGCATCCTCACCTTTATTCCAAAATATGGAGCTGCAGCACGTTCCAATGAGAAAAATATTTTCCCCCCAAATTCTGGTGTGACAGGATAAAGCTGGTTTAAATCAATGCCAAGAAAAATCAGTCCACAATATCAAGGATAAGAAAACAATTGTGTTCATTAGAAAAAATGGATTGGGTTTTCCATGTTCCAATTTAGTCATAGAAGCCAATGGAGTAGACGATAAACATAAGGCGGTACCTCATTCCTGATACCTGGAATCAGTTCTGGTCCTAGGCGCTTGATTACGTCTCCAACTGCAGCAGTCCTATCCTCAGGAGACGTCAGCGCTGGTTGTAATGTCACATGAAAACCAGACCGATCATTGTGTACTGGATTCTCTGGGAATGAGAATACATCTTGAAACCTCCTCAAATGGGCAGCAAAACTTCAACGAGACAATGGAAATGAGTACAACCATAATGATTTTACAAAAGGACACAAAAACAACAAGGTTGATAAGTGGCAAATAATTATCACTACTCTATCAGATCTCCATAGTACACAAATAAGTAAATAACCATGCACATCCCAAGTTCTACATCCATCTCATTGCACAGTATTTCTGAGCTCAATCTATATACTAAGAAAGGATTTCACAATCAAATCTATCTGTTACCTTATCAGTCATCAATGTAACTAAGGTATCAGGTTTTGGATGAGGGTGCAAAAGTAAATTGCATATGAAATCTCCAAATACTCCCTCAAAAGTCAAATCTCAAACCCACTGTTTTCCCTTGATTTGTGGCCTCTCTTGCAAGTGTTGAGAGATACAATTGGCCCATAAAGAAAACAAGTAGAGTTTGCATCAAAATTATTTTCCATCTGTTTTTTGTTGAGGAACAAGTTCTAAGTTCCAAACCACAGGACAAGTACATTTTTTTAATTCAATCCATCCTAGATTAATATGTTTCATCTATAGTATACTAGAATTTCCACCCAATTATTTCTTAAATATACCGAATGTGATATTCCTCTACTCAACGCCAAAAAAAAGGGGGGGTAAATTCAGTGCCAAAAATAGAAGCATATCTGGTTATTGCAGAATGTTTGAATTATAATATATTAAAAATGAAGCCAAACTGAGGAGTTGGGGCTTACCCATTATGTACATAGCCAACAACTTGGGCATCCACAAGAAAGGGAACAAATTGACACTGTTTTTCCTGGTCAGAAAAAGAAAAAAAGGAGGAAAGGGTTCAGATTCTGGGGATTTGGTAAAATGATGAGTTGATGGGCAGAAATTCTGTAGAGAGAAAAAAGAAAGAGACTGACGAGATTGGTATTAGAAGCTTGAACTTTGTGAAAGAAGGGAGTGAGGTCAGAAGGGTGAGATTGTGATTGACCAATGCGGATGACATCGTCCCAAGAGAAGGTGTTAGTTGAATTAGAGGGAGTTGGATTTGCAGTAGAAAAAGCCATGAAAGGGAGGATGTTATGGGGGGAAGAAAAAGCGTAAGAAGAAGAAGAAGAAGAAGAAGAAGAAGAAGAAGAAGGGAATTTGAAGGGGGAGACAAAGGAGCGCATTTTGGGATGGGACAGAAAAGAGGCTTTGGAATTGCAGGCCATGAACATGGAGAAACTCATCGTATCGTATGGGAATAATTGAATACAACTTACACCACCGGAGTTGGTCGACGTCGCTCACTCCCCCGGATTTTTCTGTTTTTTCTCATCTATCTAATTTTAAGGTCGTCGTACTCTGAGCAAATGCAATTCTCACACCAAATCATGTTTTTATTGCCGCTCTGCTCCTCTTTTTTCACATCACCCATGATTTCTATTACCTCCGTCCCAAAATATTCGATCGTTGTTTACTCACAAAATATAATAAGTTACAATATAAAATTACTATCATTGTAATCTTTAGTAAATTATCTTTCTAATGGTAGTGATTTCATATTTTAATTCATTATAATTTGTGATTAAATTAACAGTCAAAATTTAGTCAACGGATAAACATTTTGGGACGGAGGTGGTACTATTTTTAATTTTATCTCACCATAATCCTTGGGGTGACTAATAATTTATTTTGGCCGACTATGATAAAAGTCATCTCGTGTTAAATCATTAGTCACATTCGTATTAAAAGTCGTTCTAATATCACCTATTAATCATAATAAAATATTAAAAATGTCACCCTATAACAAGTTCGTCTCACAATAAAATTTACGTGAGAGGATCTAATACTAAAATTTGCGTTGATCATTGCATACAAAATCTCCATCAACAACATTGTTTTTACCTTCATTGATTGTTCTTTTGGCAAGGTATTTTTCTTCAACAATTGTTTATGTGATGATTAATTATATGATATTGATCATTAATTGAAACTCAATTGTAAGTGACCAAAAAAGAAGGTCAAAAGTAGTTTCCATCAAAACCTTATTGACTGCAAATGAGTTTAGTTAAAATGTTCAATTCTAAGGTTTTTTTTTTTTTTTTTTACAGCTCCACCTCCAGCCCGTGGGGTAACCTCGTCCCTTTTGCAGCTCCAATGATTTGTGATTACGGTTTGCATATTGAGAGACTGAGCCTCAGCAACTTATTAAGCAATACCAATATATATTGCATACACCCAGAGCATGTGTTTCAGATATTTATAAGTGAACAATCATTGTTATACGAGTGAACAATCTAATATCTACGATGAACAATCTAATATATATAAGTGAACAATCATATCATTCGGAGCTCGTGCTCCGGGTGCACATAATAAATTGCAAAGCAATACACATCACCTGCTTAATAATACACACACCTAGAGTATGTGCTCCGGATAGGTATAAGCGAACACTTATGTAATTGGGAGTGAAGAGCAGGTAGATGTGAGTGAACAATTATGCTATTAAAAGTGAACAATAAATAGATATGAGTGAACAATTACACTATTGATATTAAACAATGACCATATTTGGAGCACATTCGTCAAGAGCATATAATAAATTACACCTGCATCGCGTATGCTTGTACGGAAAAAATTATGAACCATTGCTGAGGCACTGTTGGATTCATATCCCGGTTGGATTTATGTCATCCCATAACAAACACCAACTAGAGTGAATCATTCAGTCAGTCTCTGCTTTTAGATGTTCTGTATCCCGACTGGATCCATATCCTTCCAATACATCTTCACCAGCATATTCACCATAAAAATATTCCAGCAATCTGGCATGTAGCTCAGATGAAATGATATTATGGTCTTTAAGAAGTCTTACAAAGTGACTCGATTGATCTGCATCTTCATCCTCCTTCAAGTGTTGTAAACATGCTGCCAGAGACACCTTATCAGGCTTCCAGTTTCCAGTAGGAAAACATTTCATGATAGCACCCTGCATTGCATCTGTTGCCTTTTGTATCTGATTGCTCTGAATATATCCTAACGACATCCCAATACTAGGTAAATAAGTTAGGTTTTTTACATCCTTTTGAGACCGCCCTCTCAATTAGAGACTCAGCCTTGTCTATCAGACCCTTTTTGCAATATGCGCTCATCAAGATATTTGGAACACAAATGTCTTTGCTCAAAGTACTGCCTTCCCATTCCTCGAGAATTTTTCAGCAGTTTTTAAGTCATTAAGCTTCAAAATTGAGGATAACATTTTCTTATAGCACAGGTTTGAAACTTTATAATTCTTGCATATCTCCCAAACTCTTAAGGCGTCCTCTTTCTTCCCTATTGTTGCATAGATGGTGAGAAGATAAGCAAGGACCTCGTGTCTTTTTTGTGCCAGTGACGCTAACTTCTCAGATTTTTCCAGTAAATTCAAGGCCTTGTCTGCCAATCCAAATCTTTGATATTGACATGCAGCAGTAGCATATACACTCCAGTCGATATCAATGTCAGGGTCAGATTCTATTTTAGCCAGAATCTTCTCGAATCCCTCAATGTCAGAGTTAGCTCCATAGGCCGTCAACAGAATGTTATATGTAACTATGTCAAACTTTACCCCTTTCACATCCATTTCATGCACTAGATTATCTGCTTTCTCACGGTTCTCTGTTTGAAAGTAGAGATTTAGCAAAATATTGTAATTTAAGGCTGGTAGAGGAAATCCCAATTCCCTCATCCTTTGCATAGTTGCTTCTGCTTTATCGACGCATTTTTCCCGTGCATAGCAGCCAAGAACTGTACCATAGACTGTTACATTTCTAAACTGCTTTGCAACATTATTGAAGAACTCCTCTGCTTGTTCAATTCCATGAACTTTTGCAATCAGTTGCAGACGGATAGCAATATCAGCTGCTGAGGGAATCATGCATCTCTTGTCAGTCATCCACTGGGAGACCTACCAACAAAAGGGAGCAACATGAATTAGAAATGTTCCAAGCCCAAACTAGTAAATAAGCAATACTTGATGCTACAAATACACAAATTACATTAACCTGTCGCCAGTGTCTTAACACTAGTATCACGAGGTACCAGATCTTCTGGAATTTGACAAAGGTCACCCTACTGAACAACAAATAACTGAAAATGGATGCCTACAAACTATATTTGTTTTGTTTAACTGATTTTGGAACAGGAATTAAAGAAACCTAGCAATTAAGCAGCCTGAAGAGTCCACTGCAAAGTAGTTTGAATGATCCAAATATGGACCATATTTGACAAGGTTGGCGATTGATCGCAGCAAACCATACAAAATTAGGATTTAGGAACAAATCTTTATTTGAAACGGCCAGACGAGAGAGTATAATCGCATCTTATAATACTTTCTCCCGTTGACAGAACAAGTACAAGACTACCACCTCAAAGACTTTTGCATGTGTAGTATCTATAGTTAAAGAAGATGCTCATCAGGATGACAATGACAATCAGGTTGCGAGCCAGGAAGTAAACTGACAGACACAGTCATAACAGCTTAGGTGTGATAATATACACTACTCAACTCATGGAAAAGCAAATCCTAAGTGGAGTTCTCAGATACTTGAATCAAGCATTTCACCTCTAATAACAAAAACGAAAGCGAAAACCAAAGTCCCCCCTCAAACCTAAGTATTCAACATGTTAGGTCCTCATGAAAACGAAAACCCCCCAACAAATCCTAGATGGGCAGGACAAGGAATCAAGCTTCAAACCCTAGATCCTCGCTTGAAAACACAATGTTCCAGCCATGGCAATGCAACACCCAACACAGAATGGGACTGATCAACAGGGCGACCCTCGGCAACCCACTGATCAAGCAGAGGTTCTACGGAGATATTAGGGATACCAGGGGGGGGGGGGGGGATAGTCTTCTGTACAGAGAGAGAATCATGGGGTACCAATCTCTTTTCTTCTTTCTGTGTTGAGTAGTAGCAAACGAACCCAGAGAAAAGTTAGCAAGTGGAGAATCAGATACTCGCCCTTGGCCTGGCCCAACGTCGGTACCTTCTTCATCTTCCTCCTCCTCCTCTTTGATGCTCACTACTTAGTAATCAGTCTGATATGAGTCCCGGACACACAACCGACCTCATCCACGCGCCGGTTATCACATTAAATTGCCCTTGTACTTTTCCACTGCAATAGCCTTCAAATTTTGTTAAAGAAAAATGATAAATATCTCTCATCAAATTAAATATGGATATATTTAAATCACTCGTAAAATTATAACATACCCCCTTTTTAAATCACTCATTAAAACTTGATATATTATGACCAAAATTAGATTGCCCTTGTACTTTTTTATTACAATAACTTTGTTAATTTTCATCGCAATATAACTTCTTTTAGTAGTGTCATTAAAGGGGAGGAAACATTAGTAAAAAAGGGGTGACATATAAAAATGTCCTTTAAATATAGGGCAATTAGATTCTAATAATACGAAATTTTGACCATATAAGACTAAATAATATGAACTTTTGATTTGGTAAGAAATAATACAAACTTTAATCTCATGTTGCTTTGAGCAGTACACTATCGAATTAAGTTGAACTTAACTCGGCGGCGGGTGACGTTGCGGCTGAGAAAGTGTGACTGGGCATTGTTATTAATTTTTCATCTAAATCACTCATAAAACTCAAGCCTAGCCACATCACTTGCTGCCGAGTTAAGTTGAACTTAATTCGGTGGTGTCTGTTCAAAGCAACATGTGATTAAAGTTCGTATTATTTATCACCAACTCAAAATTTTATATTATTTATTAACTAGGGGTAGAAAAGGGATAAAGTAGTTAGAAAATTTGACACCCAATTAGGGACGAAGGTAGTATATTACAACGGAAATTAACAAGGCTGCAACGAAATTTTTGATCTGACCGACAAACCTTGCGATGAAACTTGGGACGGACCTTGCGATTGTTTTTGGTTCCGCCGCAAGGTTTCGCAAAAAAATTTTAAATACTTTTAGAAAGAAAAATAGGTCTCGCGACGGAAAAATTCCATGGCAAGAATTTTTTTAAATTTGTTTTTCCAAAATTTTTTATTATTTAAAAAGATGGCCCTTGTATTGTTTTCAGAGGGTTTTTTTGCTACAATTATATATATATATATATATATATATATATATATATATATATATATATGGGATAATTGGATTCTAATAATCCCTACTTTCACCAATTGGACAATGGTGGATCGTACTTTCACTTTGTATTCTGATGGTCCAAAAAAAAAATTGGATTGTAGTGGTACCAAATCCACCTCCACATTCTTCTTATTTTTTTCATTCCTACACTATATTGTTTTTGTTTTTTCGTTCTTGCCCCTAGAAAGTTAATGAATTGTAATTTCTAAAACATTTTTTAAATTATTTTTTTGAGACTCCGAATAATTATTATGATTTTTTAAAAATAATAAAAGTGAAAAAATCGTAAAAAATAGTAAAAAAAATGAAAACAAATTGAGAGAAACGCTGTAAATTCATTAAAAATCATTGTAAAGTGTTGTATTAAGTTTTGAATCAAATGCAACACAAAATCTATGATCCCTCGAAAATATCCCACTACAATCCAATTTTATTTTTTTTTTTACCACCAGAACAAAGTGAAAGTACGGTCCACCATTGTCCAATTGGTGAAAGTAGGGATTATTAGAATCCAATAATCCTACATATATATATATATATATATATATATATATATAGGAAAATTGGGTTCTAATAATCCATATTTTTGCAAATTGGATGATAGTGGTCCCTACTTTCACTTTATATTCTGGTGGTAAAAAAAAAATATAATTGGATTTGAGTGGGACGCCGTCGAGTTGAGTGGTGGTGACTCGGTGGTTTTCTGACATGGCACATTGGCCACGTGTTTGACCGGGTTGACTTTAATGTGCCATGTCAGAAAACCACCGAGTCACCACCATTCAATTCGGCGGCATCCCACTCAAATCCAATTATATATTTTTTTTTGGACCACCAGAATACAAAGTGAAAGTAGGGACCACCATCATCCAATTTGTAAAAGTAAGTATTATTAGAATCCAATTTTCATATATATATATATATATATATATATATATATATATATATATATATATATATATATAGGAAAATTGAATTCTAATAATCCCTACTTTTGCAAATTGGATGGCAATAATCCCTACTTTAAATTTGTATTATGGTGGTCCAAAAAAAAAAATTGTATTGCAATGGGACATAATCTAGAGTATACCCTAAATATCATAGATTTTGTGTTGCATATGATTCAAAACTTTGTATAGCACTTTACCACGATTTTTAATGAATTTACAGCACTTTTCCCAATTTTTTTGAATTTGTTTTCTATTTTTTATGATTTTTTCTATTTTATTCTTTTTAAAAAATCATATTAATTGCTCGGAATCTCAAAAAAAATAATTTAAAAAATGTTTTAGCAACTACATTTCTTTACCTATCTGGGGGCAGGAACGAAAAAAAACAAAAACAATATGGGGTAGGTATGAAAAAAATAAAAAGAATGTGGTGATGGATTTGGTACCACTACAATACAATTATATTTTTTTTTTTACCACCAGAATACAAATTGAAAGTAGAGATTATTGTCATCCAATTTGCGAATGTAGGGATTATTAGAATCCAATTTCCCTATATATATATATATATATATATATCACACACATGTTTAGATATTATTTGAAACAATTCTATTTGAATAAGACCCTGTTCTTTTCTGCGGTTGACAAACTGCAGTACCGCTGTAATTGTTTGCCACAACTCACCACACTTTACCACAAATCATTACTTTTCTCTCTCCTCACTTTTCTCATCTACTTTTTACATTCTCTCTCCTCACCTACCCCACATACCAATAACCTACCACAATTCCATCACACCTCACCACAATTCCACCACACCTCACCACACCATACCGCAAAATATAGCAGAAAAGAAATACAGGTATGAATTATTCATACATTCTAGAAATTTGAATAATAAATTTGAACACATAATGTTTCAATTCTTCATTCATTCAATTGAAAAAACAAACATAAAAAATTAGAAACACATTTAAATTGAAATCATGAAGTTTTCTTGATGAAAGCCTAATCTCCAATCCAATAAACAAGACTCATTTTGTTTAAATTTAATTTGGTGCACCCACACTACATTTGGATCCAGTCGTTTTTCCTTATCGAGTTTGCGCTTAAAGTTTTTTTGATAACAAAAATATAAAAGTTATTAGCAAAATATAAACTAATTTAATATACATAAACATAAAACAAGAAGAGATACACCAAATATATAGATTACAAATGTGCATAGGATGTATACGTTGGGATTCAATGCCCTTTCGAAATAAAGCTCACATGCGCACGCGCACACATATATATATGTTTGGGATCCAAGAGAGTCGCTCTCCCCGGCGCACAAATTGACTTGTCAATGAAATGCCACGTTTTTGCTTTTGCAAAAGAAATAAAAAAAAATGTTTGGGACTCAGGGAGTTAGACCGAAAAGGTTGAAGGTTGGGGAAAGTGTGATTAACGATAGTCTATTTAAAAGCTTGAAAGTGTAATTAGCAATAATTGAAATACTTAAGCCAACTAATCCAAAATATAGGCATCAAAACATATTATTAAGTTTCCTGGCCAAACAAACAAACGAAATCTCAGCCGTAAATCGTAATGTCACCTAAACATAATTATGACAAAAATACTACATCCGTTCCAAATTAATAGTCACTTTGAGTCTTTGACTAAATTTTGACCATTAATTACTCACACATTATAATGAGTTACAAAATGAAATTGTCTTCAATAGAAAGATATTTTCCTAACAATTATAATGGAGGTAATTTTATATTGTAACTCATTGTAATTTATAAATAATTAACGGTCAAAACTAAATAAAATGACAATTAATTTAGAATGGAGGGAGTAATATCACTTAAAAAAAGTACATTTTGAAGAAACAAAGCATTTATAATTATTACATCAAAATATGAGGTAACTCAAAATTATCTTTTGCCCTCCTAAGTCGGGAGAGGTTAAATTTTACTTGAGCAATTTTCCAATACTCTTTACTTAGACATCAAAGGACATAACATGAGCAAAACTGTACATGGTTAACAAAGAAAAATCACAACCAGGTACGCGACCATTCCTGTGTAATTCCTTGGACATGAAGCGCATAACATGAACAAATGCCTTTACGTGACCAATTGCAGAAATAACATAACCTTATTTGACTGGAAATGAGTTTAGTTAAAATGTTCAATTCTAAGTGTTCTAAGTTTTGTTTTTTTTTTTTCAAAACATAAAAAAAAGTACTAGTCATCTACCAACTATAGATTAATCATATAACAAGCTTCAACTTTCTGCTGGTGACAACTGCACTTGTATGCATATCGTCCAGATAAACAGTATGACATAGGTTTCCACCTCCAGCCCTTGGGGTACACTCCACCCTTTGCAGCTCAAATGATTTCTGACTACGGTTTGCAGACTGAGAAACATAAAGTTGCTGAGGTAGTACACATCATCTATGCTTGTATGAAAAAAATTATGGACCATTGCTGGGGAGCTGTTGCCAAAAGCCAGGGACATGTTGGGGTCACAAAGACGGTTTATTGAGTCCTCTTGTCTGCACCCGGAAGCCTGACCTATACTTGGTTGTATAATAGAAAAGGGGATGGGAGAGGGGTTTAATTCACATCGTCCCATAACAAACACCAACTAGAGTGAATCTTGGTTTAATTCAGTCAGTCTCTACTTCTAGATGTTCTGTATCGTGGTTGGATTCATATCCTTCCAATACATCTTCACCAGCATATTCACCAGAAAAATATTCCAGCAATCTGGCATGTAGCTCAGATGAAATGATATTATGGTCTTTAAGAAGTCTTACAAAGTGCTCTGATCGATCTGCATCTCCATCCTCCTTCAAGTGCTGTAAACATGCAGCCAGAGTTACCTTGTCAGGCTTCCAATTTCCAGTAGGAAAACGTTCCTTGATGGCATGCTGCATTGCTTCTGTTGCCTTCTGCATCTGATTGCTCCGTATGTATCCTGATGACATCCAGTACCATGTAAACAAGTTTGGTTTTTCCCATCCTTTTGAGATCACCCTCTCAATTAAAGACTCTGCCTTGTCCACCAGATCCTTTTTGCAGTATGCGCTCATCAAGAAATTTGGAACATGAATGTCTTTGCTCAAAGAACTGGCTTCCCATTCCTCTAGAATTTTTTCAGCAGTTTCTAGCTCATCAAACTTCAAAATTGAGGATAACACTTTCTTATAGCACAGATTCGACACCTTATAATCCTTACATTTCTCCCAAATTCTTAAGACATCCTCTTTCTTTCCTATAGTTCCGTAGATGGTGAGAAGATGGGCAAGGACCTCGTGTTTTTTATTTGCTAGTGACACCAACTTCTCAGATTTTTCCAGTAAATTCAAGGCCTTGTCTGGCAATCCAAATCTTTGATAGTGACATGCAGCATTAGCATATACACTCCAGTTGATATCAATGTTAGGATCAGATTCAATTTTAGCCAGAATCTTCTCGAATCCCTCAATGTCAGAGCTAGCTCCATAGGCATCCATCAGGATGTTATATGTAACTCTGTCGAGCTTTACCCCTTTCACATCCATTTCATGCATCAGAGTATCCGCTTTCTCACGGTTCTCTGTTTGAAAGTAGAGACTCAGCAAAACATTGTAATTTTTGATTGATAAAGGAAATCCCAGTTCCCTCATCTTGTGCAGGGTTGCCTCTGCTTTATTGACACACTTCTCCCGTGCATAGCAGCCAAGAAGTGCTCCATAGACTGCTAAAGTTCTAAACTGCTTCGCAGTGTTATTGAAGAATTCCTCCGCTTGTTCAATTCCATGAACTTTTGCAATCAGCTGCAGACGGATAGCAATATCAGCTTCTGAGGGCATCATGCATCTCTTGTCAGTCATCCACTGGGAGATCTACAAACAAAAAGGAGCAGCAGAAATTAGAAACGATGCAGGCCCAACCAAGAAAATAAGCTATATTTGATGCTCCAAGTACACAAAATACATTAACCTGTCGCTAGCGGCTAACACAATATCAAGAGGTGCCTACTTTTATGGAGTTTGACAAAGGCCACTCTGAACAAAAAATAACCACAAATGGAAGCCCACAAATTACATTTATTGTAAGCCATTTTGGAACAGGAATGAAAGAAACCTAGCAATTCAGCAGCCTAAAGAGTCCACCATAAAGTGGCCTGAGTTATCCAAACATGGAGCCACATTTGACAAGATTGAGGAATGATTGCTGCAACCCATACAAACTGATTTGAAGAAGCCAGAAGAGAGAGTACAATTGCATACATCACAGAGGAGTTTATAATTTGCTCTCCCTTTAACAGAACAAGTACAAGACTACCCTCTAAATGCAGACTTCATTCATTTGGACCATCTTCAGTGAAAGAAGATGCCCATCAGGATGAAATGTTGAATCCAGTTGGGAACCAGGAAGTAAGTTCACAAAGACATAACAGGTTAGGTGTGAAATTTACATTACTCACGTGGAAAAGCAAACCCTCATGGGCGAGTCTAAGTGGAGTTCTCAGGCATTTCACTTCTACTAAAGAAAATGAGAACCCCCCCCCCCCCCCCCCAAACACACACACAAAAAAACCCACAAACACAAAAACTCGTTTTCAACATGGTAGGTCCTAATGAATAATTAAACAAATCCTAGCCAGACGTTCCATCTACATGAATGGATCCTTATCCATATGAGAAGTTTGCATAAGCTACAATGTGAGAAGGGTGTTTCAGCTACTTGGTCAATTCTCAAATAAGTCTAGAAACAGTTTGTTTTGTTGGGAACAAGTTGTTGTCCCACATTGGTAGAAAAGTGAGAGTTGCTCTACTTTAAATAGTAGAGCTCTCCAAAGCTATTTGAACTATTTGAGACAAGGGTGGACTTGGTGGTCCACGCGCGCGCGTGCGCCGCCGCCGCCTGGTCGGTTGGGCCGGGCTCGGGTTGGTTTGGTCACATTTTAAACAGCTCTTATTTTTTCAGTCTCGTTTTTGACAGACTTATTTACTGCGCGTGTTTACGAGGGCATTGGAGCTTGAGACTGATTGTTGGGGTCTCAATGCTTGATTGAGCAGTCTTCCAGATTGCTAGTTTCAAAGCTGCCTTCTTGTTTTCATCTCCCCTCTATTTAAGTGCTGCTCTTCTTCTCTTGTTTACATACAGAAAAAAAAAAATCTCTCTGTGTTTTCATTCTATCTTTCTCTACTTCTCTTCAAACTGTTTGGGCAATTACTCGTTTACTCCAACTGGTTAATGGAGAATGCACAAAATTAGCCAGACCGTGTAATCCTGGGGAGTGGCCGCCATTGGAGAGTTTGCATCGGTGCTCAGGCGAAATCACTTTCAGGACAGTGGGTTTACCACGCCACGGTGTCCTTTCTCTCGCTCATATTTTTCAAGTAAGATCTTTCCTGCTTTGATTATTGCTAATTTTCCAACAAATGGATCCTTATCCATATGAGAAGTTTGCATAAGCTACAATGTGAGAAGGGTGTTTCAGCTACTTGGTCAATTCTCAAATAAGTCTAGAAACAGTTTGTTTTCTCCACTTTTCCTAAATTGGTCTCCATTACCATTTATTGGTTTTGTATTTGAGTGCGGCATCAATAGACACCTGAGTTTTTGTGGATTACAACAAATTCTACTTATTTCATCCCACAAAGATTTTTTTTTATGTGTACCTTGGCTTGGAGATTGTTTTACATTTTATCAAACTTGAACGTTGCAAAATCTTTATCTAATCGATGGCTCTCAACCAGCAATATGAGCACGGTCCTCATTGACAAGATGATCGCATCATTACATAGCTTCCGCTCCAAGCTCCACTTCCAAATTTAGCCTAAATAATGCTAAACAAACCTCCCTAAAGAGCCTTCCCATCAAAAACATCCCCTTTCATATTGTGAAATCTAACAAATCCATAATTTTTGTTAATACTAGCAACTTTGTAAGGAATATAAGCACCACCACACTACCGCAAATAGCAAATCCATTCTTGCAGTTGCACAAATTTAACATTGGGTGATAAAATTTTATAACAAACACAGAATACAAGTACTCATACTGGGGCTTCTGAACTTCAAGCTACTCAAAATGCAATATGTGGATCCATGAGATCGCCATGCAAATCCTTGTCCCCCCTTTAACTATCTCAAAACTTAGATAATTTCCAATGCTCTATCAAAGGCAGCCAAGGAAGCAACATCTTTCCAATGCTCTATCAAAGGCAGCCAAGGAAGCAACATCTCTGCCGCCAAGCACCAAATCCACCGCGACACAAAAGGCCAGGACAAGGACTCACAAATCAAGTTTTAAATCCTAGATCTTTGCTTGAAACCACCATGCTCTAGCCTCCAGCCATGGCAAACAACACCCAACACAGAACCAAAAAGAAAAGGCAGAAATACCAAGCCAAACTTACAAACAGCCGTGCCAATCACCATTCTACTGCCCCCTCAATGGTTAGCTCCCTGAGCTCCTCTATTGAAGTAAACTCCAATCCCCTTCCTCATTTTGGCCCTTTGGAGGTAAGAGGGGAGAGTTGGGTCAGCAAAAATATCTCAATCTCCATTTCTTTTGTTGTGGAGCAGTAACTAGTCAACACATCTGATATTTATAACGGCCTGCAATCTTGCCACAAGTGAGAGTTCAATCTAGTTGAAGGTATTGATTTCTATAGGCATTGCTTCACAAAATTAACACATTGCATGATGTTTTACTCGGCTCACTTTTATCTATCAATTAGTTTTATACTTTCATTTAGTGGTTTCCAGCATAATTCAGCACCCGTGTGTGGACTTATAAGGGCTCAGGAAATATACATAAAAAGGCCGGAAAATTGGATTATAATAATCCCAATGTTTACAAATTGGACAACAATAATCCCTACTTTCGATTTGTATTTTGGTGGTCCAAAAAAAAAAATTGGATTGTAGTGGTACCAAATCCACCTCCATATTCTTTTTATTTCTTTCATTCCAAAACCATATTGTTTTGTTTTTTCATTCCTACCCCTAGAAAGGTAATGAAGTTTAGTTACTAAAACATTTTTTAAATTATTTTTTGGAGGCTCAGAGCATTTATTATGATTTTTTAAAAGAAATAAAACTGAAAAAATCGTAAAAAATTTGAAAAAAATTGGGAGAAATATCGTAAATTCATTAAAAATCGTGGTAAAGTATTATACTAAGTTTTGAATCAAATGCAACCCAGAATCTATGATATTTAGGGTATACTCTCGATGATGTCCCACCACAATCCAATCTTTTTTTTTACCACCAGAATACAAATAGAAAGTAGGGATTATTGTTGTCCAATTTGTAAAAGTTGGGGATTATTATAATCCAATTTTCCTAAAAGGGCCTGACAATGTTACTATGTGTAGGAGCTGGGAGGTACTGATTTAGTTTCTTTTAGCAATGCTTAACACAATGAATATGTTACATAATAGTTAATAATGTTTGACAAACACATCCATGGATTATAGAAACAGGAAGAGAAGCAGAGGAACAAGGGGATTGAAGCATTCAGGTAAAGGGTACAAGGAGCAAGCTGCTTCCTAATATGTATTCTGTATAGCCATTAATTTCATTTTGATTTCATTTTTTGTGCGCTACTTTGGGTGTAGTGCAGGCCATAATTTGAACAACAAATGCAGAGCAGAGCAGGAAAGGAGAAAAATAGAAGAAATGGGAAGAAAAAGAGAGAATGAGAAGAGACCTCGAGGGCATGTCTAGGGCGGCGATAATTGCGGAGCTCCTTAATAATCCTTCGAAGTTGAGCCTGATCGACATGGCGGCCATCAGCGAGCCACTGATCGAGGAGAGGGACAACGGAGATATTGGGGCTGCCATGGGGGGATAGTCTTCTGTAGAGGGAGTCCTGGGGTGCGAATTTCTTTTGTTGTTTCTGGGTTTGGGTTTGGGTTTGGGTTTGGGTTTGGGTTGAGTAGCAAACAAACCCAGAAAGTAGAGAATGAGGATGTTGAGAGTGAGAGGGGAAACTGAAATCCCATAGAGGTTTGGCCAACGTCGCTACCTTCTTCTTCATGTCGATGCTGAGAGTAGTAGCAGACAGCAGTCAGTAGTACACTATTTTTGGATTCAGGTCATATAGGAGGAGAAGGGAGGGGAGGAATATTAAATAACCTGCTTTCAGCCCTGGCCCTGAGGGTAGGCCCAAGGGGCAGCTGCCCAGGGCCCAGGGTATAAAAAAATTTTAACCTTAGTTTTAAGGGCCTAACATGTGCAGTTTTAGTATTATCAAGGGCCCCAGCCCACCGCTCACTTCACGCAGTTAGGCCTCACCATTTTAGTCACAACTTTAGTAATTACTAATCCCCTTTTTTGTTTGTCGCCCTGAAATTACTGGCGTCGCCCTTAATTGTCCAAGTCATTTCCATTACATATCCCTCACTAACTCACTCATCCTCTCTCTCTCTCTCTATACTCACTCTCCCTCACTATCTCTCTCTCACCACAACCCATCATAAGGTCCCGCCGAGTCATCCACGTGACCATCACGCCACTGCCGCCACTGGCCGTCGATCGTCTGACGAGCCACCACCCTACAACCTAAATCAAGGTAAGTTTGAGTAAATTTATATCAATTTAAAGTTGAATTTGTTGTTGTTTTATGAATAATTTTTGTTTTATAAATTTAATTTTATAAGTTTTGATGGTTACATGAGCATGGTGGGGATTAAAGTAACCGAAATAGTGTTAAATTTTTCCCGGAATTCGCCCAAATCGCGCCCAGGAAAAGACCGGGCCATGAGTCGGACGTGCCCAAATCGCGCCTAGGCCTTGGCCTAGGCGCGATCTGGCCGCTGCCCAGCCAAGGCTCGGTCTAGATCTGGGTGCGTTTTTGCTATTTTTCGGGCAAAATTTAACACATTTTTGGTTTTAAACTAGTTGATTTTGTAAGTATTGGATATGAAATTTTAATTCGTTTGATTAGAACGGTTTAATGTGGTTTGTTTGTGTGTATGTTCCCAAAAAGAAGAAAAAAAAAGGGACAAAATTGTGCCCGGTAAACGCCAACGCGCCCAACACTAGACCGGGCCAGGACCCGGACGCGGCTCGATCGCGCCTGGGCCTTGACCCGGACGCGATCTGGCCGCCGCCCAGTCAAGGTCCGGTCTTGTTTTGGGCGCGGTTTTGGGGCATTCCGGGCAAAATTTGTCCTTTTTTTTGTTTAAAAGTTGTTTGTTTTTGAAAATTTGACCATGATTTTGTGTGTACTTGATATGCAATATTATTATTTTTAATTGTATAAATTATAAATTTAGTATTATTAGTTGTAGGTGTTATTAATATAAATAATAATATTTTTATGAGAATAAGTAGAATTATTGTATAAATAAAATATAAATATGGGTTTAGGGTTAAATTTGTGGGTTTGGTAGTTTAGAGTAGTAAGTAGGTTAATTTATAGTTTTAGTATTATTAGTTGTAGGTGTTATGAACAGAGGTGTAGTATGGACTCTGTTATTGTACAAGGAGAGTGTGTTTGTTCCTGTTAATATATGGATGGAAAGAAAGTCTTTTTACGAGTCTTTTTTAGCCGTAGATTAACAAGAACAAATACACTCTCCTTGGACAATAACAGGATCCATACTCAATCTCTTTTTATGACATCTACAGCTAATATTGCAACTACAAATTAACCTACGTACTAATCTAAACTACCATCACAAATAACCTATTTCCTTATGTAGTAAAGTGTTATAGTATTAGGGTTATATGGTTTAGGGTAGTAAGGTTTTAGGGTTTAGGGTTAAATTTGTGGGTTTGGTAGTTTAGAGTAGTAAGTAGGTTAATTTATAGTTTTAGTATTGTTAGTTGTAGGTGTTATGAACAGAGGTGTAGTATGGACTCTGTTATTGTACAAGGAGAGTGTGTTTGTTCCTGTTAATATAAGGATGGAAAGAAAGTCTTTTTATGAGTCTTTTTTAGCCGTAGATTAACAGGAACAATTACACTCTCCTTGGACAATAACATGATCCATACTCAATCTCTTTTTATGACATCTACAGCTAATATTGGAACTATAAATTAACCTACGTACTAATCTAAACTACCATCACAAATAACCTATTTTCTTATGTAGCAAAGTGTTACAGTATTAGGGTTTTATGGTTTAGGATATTAGGGTTTTAGGGTTTAGGGTTAAATTTGTGGGTTTGGTAGTTTAGAGTATTAAGTAGGTTAATTATCTGTTTGTATGTTGTCATGAAAACTAATATCTTGCAGGAATAGAAATGACGGGGAAAAACCTCGAAAGCAAACTTTCACTCACATTTAAGAAGTACGCAACTGGCTGGCGAGCAAAAAAAGATGGCGACCCGCATACACGCGGACGCATCGATCACCGTCGTGCGCGCAATGAAGAAACGACTACGGGTGATGGTGCGCGACTCGGCCGTTGCTAGCGGCATCCTCACGGCGTTTACGCGCGCTACGATCGCGAGTCGACGAGAACCATCTAACAACGTCGATGGGTGATTATATTGACCAGCTAGATTCAATGATGGCGTCTGGTAGTCATGGGCAAACCGAGCATGCACAGAGGGACGAGAAGGAGGTTGATGTTCAGGCTGTTGATTACGTCCAACTAAGACATAGGGATGGTAAGTTTGCTCCGAGGAAGAAGAGCACCCAGAGTTCTGGGGTAGATCAGGGGGGTTCTAGTTCAGCCCCCAAGAAAAAGAGGCAGCGAACCGACGACGATTGGAAGATTACGGGGCCGATGCCTGGTGGTCCTTCGACTCCTGAGGTGATACCGAGCTTCGGGGGACATATTGCTTGGTTAATTTGGGAGGGGGAGGAACGTAATCTCGAGATCATTGAGTGCATTACTAGGAAGGTGGCACTCGGTCAGCTTATGGACGTGTTGGGTAAGATGAATCCGATATCGACGGAAGCGATCAAGCGGGGACCGTTGGCGAACCTAGGCCGTTTGATGTTCGAGCACATCGATCATTCCTTGATCGCTGCATTTGTTGAGAGGTGGCAACCGGACACCAACACATTTCATCTTCCTTTTGGTGAGATGACCATTATGCTCCACGATGTGGAGAAGATTCTAGGGCTCCCAGCTGATGGGAGTTTACCTTCATCCCCTGACCGTGAAATGGTCAACACCTATGTCACTTCCCTGTTTCCATACGGTATGACAGATATCAGGGCCCGCAAAATATATGAGAAGGGGGGCCTTCTTGACAGTGAGGTTAGAAACCTCTGCAGCGACCCCGACGTTCCGCCGCGTATCCAGATCCGGGCATGGTATTTGAGTTTGTTGGGGAACACACTGTTGGTGGACAAGTCACGAGATAGGGTGCGTCCACATGCATATGGTAGCACTCTACGGGTGGACGGAGTGGCATGGGCAGTGGTGGCTTTGGCATATCTGTATAGGCAGTTGGGTATGGCCTCTAGGACCGGGACTAGCAAGATTGGGGGATGTCTGAAGGCGTGGATATATGAGCATTTCCCAACTCTTAGGCCCAACCACCCAACATATGAATCGGGGCCACGGGTTAACAAGTGGTCGGTGAGGAGTGAACCACGTACGCTGGAACGCCTGAGGAAAATAAGGCGCGCACTAGATGGCCTAACAGAGGAACAGATTGTTTGGTGTCCATACGAGCCAGAACCTTACAAATCATGTCTGCGTACGACATACCATGGTGTCATTCGGGCTTATGATGTGACTGAGCCCTACATGCCTATTCGTACTGTCCGTCAGCTTGGTCTTGTCCAGAAAATCCCCGGCGCCCCAGACCCACCACAAAAGGAAAGCCGCCCAGCAAATGGTACATATATTTTGGCTTGTAGCGATGCACTAGTTGATGTAGGGTGGTCCCGATTTCCACAGACCAACTCCATGTCACCTGTGCTATGGAAACGGTGTCGTACCCCATGGGATGCGTAACTGACATGATTTGGTTCTGCAATGTCTCACACCCGTACCTGATCCAGGATTACAACCCGGGCCCGACCGTCGTAGATGATCCTTCGACTATGGAATATGTAAGTAATTGATTTTTATTTTTTTACAAATTGATTTATATGTATATTTATTTCCTACTAATTTGAGGTATCGAATGTTTGTTTCATGTTGTAGTGGGCTCATGAGTGGCCACGACGTGCAGTGCATATGTTCGAATTCCCGTTGGGTGGTCACGTACCAATTGAGACTCACAACAGCCTCCTCGATATGTATGAGCAGTGGTGTCGGCATATGCACATTCAGGCCCCTCCCACGTCCGGCCCCAGAGGTTGAAGAAGAAGTTGATGAAGAAGATGATGAGGAAGATGATGACTGATTGTAGTTTGTCGATGTTTATTTCTGCTAGAACATTTGAACTTTATTTAAATTTAGTTTATGTTGTATGTGACAATTTGACTGTCGTTTGGTTTCTTTTTATATTGTATGAACAATGTTGCCCCAGAACCATCTATTTACTTATGTTTATGTTTATAATGTGTTTTCCACAATGTTGCATAATTTTTGAACATACCCTAAACAATATGGGGCAAATGGAGTTTAAATAGGTGACAATGTCTCAATGTTCGAATTGGAAATAAATCACATGTCTCAAATACAATTAGAACTAAATCATATGTTATCCCTACGAATTTGTCTAAGTCTAGACCACAACTGAAAACGGTCGAGAAGAGGGACATCAAACCCTTCAACGGAGTAGTCGCAGGCACGTCTCCATCTAATATCCAACGGAGGCAGAGGACATCCTTGTTGCAAATGCACGAGAACATAGTGGGCTTTGTGGATATGTGCTAGAGCTACAACGCGTTCGGGAGCAACAATACCGGTCGGTACATTGAGTGGCAAAACAGTCATGCATGACTCAGTTGTATGTTGGCCGCGTCCATGAACAGTTGCGAGACTAACAAAAACATAGTTCAGTATGGTGGCAGCTGGAAATATATCAGAAGGTGTTTCTAACCAATGTTCTGGGCCGCATCTTCCATGCAAATGACCTCCAATCCTGTTCATGGCAATGCGCATCGCGTCATCGTAGCCGTAAGCCGCATCGTACATTTGCAGATTTGATTTGATTTCATTTTTCATGGTATTTCTAACCATAGCCCACTTATGTTGGCCACCAAAACCAGCTTCTCCAATACATCTAAACCCACAGTTGCCATCGTCGACAACATCCGTCCAGCCAATGATGTATGGAATAATGAAATCAGGAACGCCATTTGGCCAAGGAAATGCACCAGTAGTCATTTGTTGGGTCCCTGCGCGTATGAATAAAAAGTTGTTAAAACATTTAATTTTTTTGTCAGCTAATTTTTGCACACAATAATACATAATATCGCTTACCAAATGATCCACCGCCTCCAACTGAAGAAGAGCTCGAGGGTTTCTTGCTACCGCGTGTGCTAGATTTGCTACTCTGACTCTTTGAACAGCGATACTCAAAATTACTTGGCTGACGTTTAGTCGACTTCCCTATAGACTGTCTCCCTCTCCCCTGTTCTTTTTTCTCAGGATCTGGTATGTCGTGCTCCTCTGGGTGCATCTCACTGTTCAATAACCGAGCCATCCGACGTATCACAGCGGGATCACTTGCCCTTATCTTGTTCACAATTGAGTCGAAAAATTCAACATCCTGAGTAGATGGATCAGGCACCGTGTCTGATTTATCCTTATCACCTATCACTTCAAGTTGCCTCTAGAAGATGTTAATAGCTTGGGCGTACAAATCAGCATCCCGTACCTGGAGGCCTAACATCGAACATGCACATGGAAGGCGATGTGTTTTCCACAGAATGTGTTGACACAGTTGCTCCGAACCGTGCTTCAATTTCGACACCTTACTGTACTCATTGTTTATCAAGTCCATCGCATAATGAGAAACACGACCATGTAGATGCTTGGACAATGAGGATTTCCTCAACACTGCGTGTCCACTCCTAGACTGCTCTAGTGCCCTCCTGATCTCGGTATGTTGGTTTTCTATCTGGTGATGAGCCCTTTTAAACAACCGATCAAATGAACCACAGCCGCTACCGAGGTAGTACTTGAAAGTCGAATGTTGACTCTCAACTCTAGAAGTCGCGATGTTTCCCATGTGAATGACATCGTCGGTGTATGCCTGCACAAACTTCTCCTTGTACTTCATCCATGTATTGGTCAAATAATCAACAATCTTTTCGTTTCTCCCAACCCAATGTGACACCAAACACGACCATCTATAATCGAATTCCTCAATTGTGCTCGAATAGACGACGCGGTTCCACCACATGTTCCTAAAAAACGATCCTTGTCCATTCTTCTTCCCGCCAGTCAGGTCATTAACTTTGCTCTCAACGTCGTTCCCTATATGCCATACACATAATAGGTGAGGAACTCCATGAAATACGCGTCCTATAGCCCATGACAAAGCATGCTCTCTATCAGTGACGATCACGTTCGGTTTCATATCGTCGCCCAAGATCTCTTGCAGCCTTTCGAGTACCCATTCATATGACTCCTTCAGCTCATCTCTCATTAAGCAGTACGCAACAAGAAAGTTATGATTCGTACAGGTGACACCAACTATCTCACAACATGGCCATTTCTTCTTGTTCGTCTTGTACGTACTGTCGATGAGTATAACTTGTGATATATGTGCGGAAAAGCTTCACCGAGTATGGGTGGCACATAAACAACATATGCAACTCGCCATCATCATCACGTGCAGTCCAGCACATGTAGCCGTGCTCATTTGCCAAGTGAAGGCAATGTTGCACATGTGCCCGACCATCCATCTCCTCCGACCTAACTTTAAATCTCTCGTTGTATATCTGCCCCACGTTGGCGTTCTGATCCGGAAAATTCGCTTCAACGATGTGTGTATCGTAGCGAGTGCAACGATGTCGATCATTTCACGTACATGGACTTTCATTTCAGCTGTCAACGGGTTTCCCCTTCTGTGTCCCTCGTAAAGAATAAATCGATGATTATGCATCCCTTTGTCACCCGGGTACGTTCGGACAACCCACTTTTCCCCCGTTGGAGAGAATGCGCATATCATGAATGGACACTGACACGATTTTGTCTTCGTGTTTAACTGACTGTCGCAATCAATCGTACCTATTTTCCCTCGATATTTCCCATATCGCCAACATCGCAGATAACATCGCACTGGACAATCCACTTTTCCATTCTTTTTATAAGAAGCTCTGACCAATCTGAACCCAAATCCTCTAGCAATGCCGTCGGCCCATGCATGTAGGTCATTGACAATATCAAACCACTGCTCCGTTGCAAATTGTCCCGAATAATCTATGCCGTCTCCCCCAGATTCCTCAAGCAACACCTAAACAAAATTAATCAAATATAATTATACATAAGATTAATCATGTTTTTTTTTTAAAAAAAACATATAATTATACAATATAATCGCACGTCCATATTGCGTTTCAACCTTGGCCCAATCACGTACAAGAAGCGCCTGTACCAAGGCTGAGCCACGGAAAACTCGCGCCCTAACCAAGGTCGAAGAGCGCCCAGGACAAGCCTGGACCAAGGCCCAGACGCATGCTGGGCGCGTCTGGCCCTTGGACCAGTCTAGTCCTTTTCGCTCTTCGACCTTGGTTGGGTCGCGACTTCTCCGCGTCTCAACCTTGGTCTAAACGAGATCTGGCACGATTTTTCAACCGACGCAAAAATTACCAATTCAACATAATAAACAACAATTAAACATAAAATTTACCTCTTCTTCTTCAGATGATGATTCATTACTCATTGCTAGAAAAATTAGTGTTTAGATTTTGAGGATTTAGAGATAGAAAGAGTGGGAGTTTCTTCTAGAGAGAGAAGGAGAGAGAAAGAGAGAGAAAGAGTTTGGGAAGTATTTGAGGGTGAAGGGTATGAAATGGAATTTTCATGTCAATTAAGGGCGACGAACAGCAAAATAAGGGCGACAAAGAGCAAAGCCCTTACTAATTAGGTATCATTTCTACGTAGAAGGCTAAGAGTCAAGACAGACCCCCACAACCCTAAGTCCCTAACTCCTCCTTCTTCCTCCGTCCCTATCCCCCCTTTTCTGGCAAAAACATTGACTAACCCAAAAAGATAACATACAGAGATCCATCTTTCTTCCTACGCCTGCTTAGAATATACCCAAAAACATGCAAAAAGGAAAAAAAAAAGGTGCAGATTTAGCTGTCGAAACTTGCGAATTTTAAAATCCAATTCTCTCAACCATCTTGACTTTGGGAAATGGTAGCAAGGATAAGAGGAGGAAGAAGAATAAAAGAAGGGGTGCTAAGAACAAGATGACCAACAAGCAATCCTTCACTTTGAAATGTGTCAAAGAATGGGTCTTTTCTTGCAACAGTGACGAGGAAGAAGAGATTGATTTTCTGCCATAGGTGGTGAATTTGGACAAATTGCTGCTTGATTTGCATTCTCATTTGACCTATAGTGATGGTTATTTGTCCCCTTCTGTTCTAGTTTAGAGGGCTTATCAAAATGGAGTAAGTTAATTTCTTCTTTTATGAGATTATTATTTTGTTTCTAACTCTAATAGCAATAGCACCAAATTTTTATTTAATGGGAGTACGCTTCTTTCATAGGGCTTATCAAAATGGAGTGACATTTGCTTGTTTTCTTTTTATTTATTGGCGCATGTGAATGTTTAAAAATATTTTTTAGATAAAACTATGACTGTATTTTCATTTATGTTTACTCGAGCGACAAATTTGTGTTTTTTGGGCATAGAAAAATCGCATTTTGTATTAATTTATTACTCCCTCCATCCCAAATTAATTGACACTTTGATAAAATCTTAACCGTTAATTACTCACAAATCATAATGGGTTACAATATGAAATTCTTGTCATTAAAAAAATACTTTACTAAAAATTGTAATGAAGGTAATTTCATACTATAACTCATTATAATTTGTGAATAATTAACGGTCAAAATTTAGTCAAAGTGTCAATTAATTTGGGACGGAGGGAGTAGTTAAAAATAAAAATTAGCTTTTCACATGTAGGCAGTTGACTAAAGTCGTAGTATTGTTCTGTAGTATCGTTCTTTGGTATGAATGTTGATGCATTTTTCTGAAAGGGCCCAAATTTACAAAACTGATCTACTACATTGTCCGGGGCCCCGAGATTGTCAGGACCGGGCCTGCCTGCTTTACCCTTGTTTGGAAAGATAAATAGGAGGGGAGGGGAGGATAACTATTTACCTCCATTCCCCTCCATTAACTCTCTTTTCATTAACCCCCAATATGAAGGTTAATGGAGGGGAGGACAACTTATTATGTATTAAAAAAAAGAAAATAACTTTATTAACATAATAACTACTTAATTTTCCTTCGCTCTCCCTTTTCTAATCCAAACACAACAATTAACCCTTCTTACCCCTCGTTCTCCTCCACCTCTAATCCAATAAAGATAAAAATAGATCTCCTCCCCTCCCCTCCCTTCCCCTCCCCTTCCCTCCCCTCTAATACCCTCCCCTCCTCTTCCCCTATAATAACCAAACATACCAGTAGTCCCAGAGAGTCGAGTGACAGACAGTTTCCCGAAGGCGTAGGTTTCAATTTTGCCTCCAATTGGAATTTGGAAGAGATGTCGTCTTTGGGGCAGCCTCACTCTTTCAAAAATTATAATTTTTAAATTTATTTACTAATAATTATTACTGGAAAAACAATTATGATCTCGAGTTCATAGTGCTCCATGCGCCAAGTGCATCCTTTTCCTTTTTATTTTTTTTCTAGTTTTTTGTCCGTTACTTCCGAGTGGGTGTCAATTTAGGTGAACGATTACAATTTAAAAATAATTGAAAAATATCAAAAATTATGATAGAAGCAGAAATCAAATATCAATCCAATATATATATATATATATATATATATATATATATTAGATTCCAATAACCATATATAGGGAAATTGGAATCTAATAAACCGACCTATGAGTGTCCTTTGATCTAACAAACCAACCTTTGACTTTTGTTTTCGACAAACTTAGCTTAACTCCTTATTTTTTTCCAACGAATTGTCATCGAGTCCAACTCGTCGGAAGTGTGACGTGATAGTGGTGATAGTTTATTTGGAGGTTGTTTACGCAAAATTTAAAAAAAAAATAGGGCATATGTTTTGCTACTTAATTTGTCTATTCAACATTTTTCATTTTTTTTTCATTTTTTCTAAATGTCCACCTCACCCCCTCCCCCCTCTCTCCTTTTTTACTTAATATCTACCCTTTGCCTCTCCCCCAACCTCTCTCCTATCACCTTTTATGCCAAACCCCTGCACCGCGACCGTCACCAGTGTCGGTGACTTCGCGCGTGCGCCAAAACCACCACTATTCACCACCCCCTCTTATGTTTCTCAAGCATCAAGTAAATCATCCTTTCAAATGTCTCAAGAACATTTCTGCATACATCTTTAATCCGACTAGCTTGGAGGGGGAGGGGCAAAATTCATGTAGAAAATTTGTAAAATTGAGATCGATGGAAGCTTCGAAATTCCAAAAATGAAAAGGGAGGGTGCTTTAATTTGGTCGAGGTTGCGGCGGTCGATCTTCAATAGCAGCAAACTAAAGAACATGGGGTGTCGAGATTGAGTTTTTGCAAGAAAGAACATGGGGGTTGGGTTGTTTATGCACGGGGGTGAGTGAAGATAGAAGAGGGGGGAAAGACCGGTGGGGTTCTGGTGGTGAGGCGGCTGACCGTGAGGGTAGGGTTGGTGGCGTGATAGGGAAACCAGAGAGAAGAGGTTGGGGGTTGTGAGAAATAAGAGAGAATAAGAGGGGATCCAGGGATGAGAGAGGTTGGGGAGGGGGGTCGGGCTAAGCAGAGAGAAGGAGGGAGAGAAAGAGAAAGACAAGGGAAATTATCATGATACACTCATATCATGATAATTCTGCATCCAACTGTGCATTGTGTAAGGGAAAATACATGATGTTGCAATAAATATACATTGCAGTGCTTGAATACTGCACCTAATTTTGGAAAATATGCATTATATGATAGAAAATTTATCACCGACTGTGCATTGTGTAAAGGAAAGTATGCATCCAAGGTGGGAAAAACTGCATTGCGTAAGGGAAAATATGCATCCAAGTTGGGAAAATATCTAAGTTGGGAAATTATCATGATACACTTATATCATAATAATTCTGCATAAGGTGGGAAAAACTGCATTGCGTAAAGGAAAATATGCATCCAAGTTGGGAAAATATCCAAGTTGGAAAATTATCATGTCGTACACTCCTAGCACGGTACACCCGGTGTTGTATCATAATTTATGGGGGGGGGGTGAGATGGACATTTAGAAAAATGAAAAAAAAGAAAAAATGTTATATAGGTAAACCAGGCCAACAAAACACATGCTCTATTTTATTTTTTTCTTTGTTTCTTCTTAAACAACCTCCACATGAGATATCGCCACCGCTGCGTCATACTTCCGATGAGTTAAGCTGAGTTCGTCATACCTCCACATAAGTATGACGCAGCGGTGGCTCGTTGGAAAAAATAAGGTGTTAAGCTGAGTTCGTCGAAAGCAAAAGTTAAAGGTTGGTTCGTTAAATCAAAGGACACTTATAAGTCGGTTTATTAGATTCCAATAACCATATATATATATATATATATATATATATATATATATAATGGGTACAAAAAGTTAGGACTGTAACTTACATATAGATCATTCTCATTTCATATAAGAAAATTTGCTTGTCTATGTAAAAAAAATTCAAAAAAAAATTCATATAAGAGAATTTATTAATGAGAAACAAAAATTATATTGAATTTCGTTTCATGTACAGGTAGAATCAACCTTCAAAGTGATATTTCTTTATCGTAAAACATTACTTAAAGTTCTATTAAACGGTAGAAAGTTAGTAATTTATTTCTTTATTTTATTTGTATTTCTTTAAAAAGTATTTTTAATATTGCAATTTCACTGCTATAAAGATTACTGTTTTAAAATCAAATGGCACCATAAAAAAAAGTCAACTATCGTTTCCATAAAATAAATTGGATAATATATATTATATGCACTCGTAGCATGTGCGTTAGATATTTGTGAGCCGGGGCGGATGTGGTGTATTACAAATGGTTTTTCAAATTTTGAAATAAAATATACATCTAAGTAATATATACATGTTAATTGAATAAATGAACATAAATTATTAGTTAGTCTAGTGGTTTGGATGATATAATTACATGTGATAGGTTGTGAGTTTAAGCTCTCTAGCAAGCTGCCTTTGAAGTTCCCTTTTTTTGGGAAAAATTTGACTCAACTGTTACATTTTCGTTTTTCTTTTTGCAAAATGAGGATGATATTTTTTTTATGGTGACAAACAAAAGGAAACGAAGAAATTAATTATAGTGACAAATAAATTTTAGGGTTTTTGGCTCAAAATAATCCGAAGTCGGAGGTCACTGGTCGAAAATAATCCAAACTCACTTTTTGGCTGAAAATAATCCAAACTTGTAACCTATTTACTCGGACTAAACCGAAATCGATTTCCGACGTCAAAATACTGACCGGTCAGCTTATATAGACCCCAGTCAGCATAAATTCAAAACCAAAATCAATCAAAGAAACACGTGCTCCGACTACCCAGTCAAAATTCTGACGCCGGAAATCGATTTCGGTTTAGTCCGAGTAAATAGGTAAAAAGTTTGGATTATTTTCAGCCAAAAAGTGAGTTTGGATTATTCTCAGCCAATGACCTCCGAATTCGGATTATTTTGAGCCAAAAACCCTAAATTTTAATAGAGACAATTATTGTAACAAAGAAATTGGAGATAGAGATAGTACTATTGAGTCTCTTATTCTCGAAAAATGGATCATTCTCCCTAACACAAATTTTTATATTATAAATTGTAGGATGGGAATGTGCCTGGTTCCTTCCCTCCCCCATCCTGAAACCACGTTTTTGTGAGGGTTGAGATGAGAAGGAAAAGATCTTATACACATATATTTATTTATTTTTTTTTTGGAAAATTGTTAAACTTTCCATTAACAAAAACGCTTTCTACAAAAGTACTCTAGGCATACCTAGAGGGGCTTTAGATGGAAAGCCTAAACCAAAGCAATAACACCCCAACAAAACAACTATCAAAACAATCAAGCTAACCGACTATTAACATCGCTAATTATGAAACCCACTATACAATCAAAATTTCTTTCCGAATTTTGAAAAATTCGCAAATTTCTCTCAAACCAAATATAATAGATAGAAACTGTAACCCCCAAACTCAATTTGTTTTTGATATTCCTTGGTCGCCTCAAACAATCTTGAATCTAGTTATCCCAATTCAAAGATGTATCAAAAGGTCTTGACAAACTCACCTCAACCACTTGACGAGCAAACTGGCATTAGAAAAATAAATGATCAACTGATTTAGCATCAATCAGACATAGAGGACATCTGTTTGCAAGTGAATAACCAAACTTCTTCAATCTGTCCTAAGTCACCAACCTACCATAAATTGTCAACCAAGCAATGAAGGAGCATTTATGGATCTTAAAACCATTCCAAATAAGCTGAAACCATTCAACTCTATCTTCATGATTCTTCAAAAATTTATACCCCTCCTGAATAGTATAATCTCACTGCTGCTGCTCCAGATTCTTGAACAAAACAGCAAGAACATCTCGAATTTTAATAAGTCTTCTCCAGTACCAACAACTATTATGCTTGGGCTGACAATTCCAAATCGAATGTTTTTTCAAGTAGTGGTGATGTATCCACTTTACCCACAAAGACTCCTTATTAGTAATCAATTGCCAAATCAATTTTCCTGGAGCAGCAGAATTCCAAGCATGGGGATCTTTAATATTAAGACCACCCTCCGGCTTAGAAAGGCAACAAGTAGACCAAGCAATTGGGGGGGGGGATTTCTTCTAATTTGCACCCCATAAAAACCCCCTACACATTTTAACAATACTCTCGATCACACTCTTAGGCAAGATAAAAATTTGAGACCAATAAGTGTGTATCGCCATCAACATACTATTAACCAATTCAACTCTCCCAGCATAGGTTCATAGGTTAATCTTATAACCGCCCAACCTTGAATACGCTTTGACATCTTTTCAATTAACAAAGCACAATCATGTCTGTTTAACTTGGTAGGCTTTATAGGAACTCCAAGATATCTAAATGGCAGTGAACCCTCCTTGAAACCAGTCATAAATAAGATCTTAGACTTAGTTGTATCATCAACCCCAACCACAAAGACATTCGATTTTGAACTGTTAGGAATCAAACCAGAACAGTCCGCAAAATGCTCTAAAACAGAGTATAAAAGTATCACACTCTCCACATCCCCATTGCAAAAAACCAACAAGTCATCAGCAAAACAAAGATGTGCTAATTTCAGTGATTTACAATGTTGGTGAAATCTGAATGTCTCTGTTGAAGTAGCCTTCTTGAACGCCCTTCCCAGATAGTCCATAACCAAAACAAATAAGAGAGGCGAAATTGGATCGCCTTGCCTTAGCCCACTCTTGAAATAGCCAAAAGTTCTTCCATTTAAACCAACAGAGAAGGAGGCAGAGGAGATACAACTCATGATCCAATCAACAAACTTCAAAGGAAAGTTTAAAGCCAGCAGAAGATTCCTTAAAAAGTCCAAGTCAACCGTGTCATATGCTTTCTGAATGTCAATCTTGAGCATACAATTTGGTTTCACATTGCTACGATTATAGAATTTAACAATATCCTCCGCAATCAAAATGTTATGTATAATAGATCTGCCTTGGATAAAAGCAGACTGTGAGATGTCAACAATGTCAGGTAAGACATTCCTCAGACGATTGCTCAAAATTTTTGTGATTGACTTATACAGGACATTACAACAAGAAATGGGTCTCAATATTCACCAACACCATCAGGATTATTTACCTTAGGAACCAATGCAAGAAGTGTAGAATTGATCTCCTTGAGTAGTTTCCCAGAAGAGAAAAAACTCTTAATAGCAGTGCATATATCCTGACCAATAACAGGCCATGCTTTCTTGAAGAAAGTCGCATTATAACTGTAACGCCCTGAAAATTTAATTCTAAACTTAACGGTCAAAATCAACGGTAACAACGGAAGACTCATTTTTTTTCTTTTTAATTGGGCGTTACTGCCGTATCCCCGAAGGAATACAAGGCAAGAAGGGAAAACTAACTAATCATTAATTACTTCAATTTAACAAGCGAAAAAAAAACTTCAATTCTAGAAACAACACAAACTAAGCATCACTAACTTCAACTCTAGAACATAAACTAAACTTATTATCAAAACTAACTTCGTCGTCCTCACTGCTAATTCCCATTCCCAGCATAGAATGCATCACCTGAAAAAAAAACATTTAAAACATGAGGAGGACTCAATAATGTCTACCCCTAACCGTTAAAACAATTCAAAATCCATTTTAATTCATTTTTGGGGGAGAAGTGAACAAGTCAAATCTTTTCAAAATCAACTTTCTTTCCCAACCAACCAGAACCATCTTTCCAATTTATTAAGCGGGCAGACCTTGCTTATTTGGCCCTCAAAGTCCAAAGACCTCACAATAATCATATCACAATCTCATCACAATCTCAATCTCAATATCAATCTCAATCAATCATAATCTCAATCATATGAATGGCCATCCATTTCATACACGTGCATAAAACTAACCCGGGGAAGTAGCACCTATCAGGCATCCCTGATCTCTTGACAATCTCCCTGCAGGAACAGATCCTGGTCTATGGAGCATTGCCCGAACAAACAACCATATCAGGGCATCCCCTGATCTCTTGACAACCTCCCTGCAGGAACAGATCCTGGTCTATGAGACGTTGCCCGAACCCGCATTTACGTCTCATATGAATTATTAGTCAGGTTTAATAACAGATCTTTCCAGTCTCAATCAAGCCATTCCCAATTTCCAAAACCATTTCCAAATCACGCATAAAGGACTGTCCATATTTTACCAACTCAAAAGAATATAATCCACATCCAAAATAGACAGCCAATTTCCACCATAAAATCCCTTCGGGATGCAAATCGCAAAACAACCGAAAAATCAACAAAATAATTAAAGTGCACCCCAGGGGGATTTAGGACATAGGCATTACCTGACAATTATTCTCCTTACTTCAGAATACACTTGAGTTCATTAGATCGAACGGTTTAGCAACGCGCCTAAAAATAACAAAAATTTCTAAAATTACAACGTGTCGTACAAAGTTAACGCAATCTATTTTCCACCTAACCCACCCCTAGGAACACTATAAGGTTCCCATCATTCATAAATTAACATTTTAAACATATCTCACATATTATAAACCATCGCATATTACAAACACATACATATGACAATCAATTGAATAATTCACACATAACAACACATTAATTCAAAAGAATAACTGGACAGATTGCAACGTCTGGATAAAACGAACCATAACTTGACTTCCCGACATCCTATGGGTATGATTTTGGACTTTCTGGAAACCACAGGATGTCTACTAAAACTCTTATGTTGATCTCGAGACCTAAAACACCCCCTAAGGTCCTCAAAAACAGCCAATTACAGAACCTGTCCAGATCTGACCTAGGTGCGTTATTTGGGTCGTAACTCAGAATATAATATATACCTCCAAATCCCGATCCGCAAAATTCCTTTGAAAGCTAACATCCTAAGGTACCTCCAGACCAAACGGTAGGGCTAAATATTAACTACATAATAAATTCTGTCCTTACGACTCATAAATTCTGTCCAACTGACTGGGTTTTTATTTCGAGATTTTCGATCCTAGTTCCAACCATACTATCCCGGAACTCCAAATTGAGGTTCTAACCAGCCTACTAGGGTCCACTACTTCCCTTTTCACTCTCATAGCGCAACTAAGGTCAATTTACACATATACTAACATAATTGCCACAATAACATATTAATTCTCAATCAAACACATACACCAAAAAATTCACCCTAATAATCGAAATAAAAATGAATGAAGCATGGATCCCTAAACATCGAAACACACAAGGGACCAGCAAGATACTATTTTACCATAATATAAACAATTTAAAACCTTTTTAAGTAAAGGGAAATCGATAATAAAATATTTTTAAACATTCACATGTGCCAATAAATAAAATGAAAACAAGCAAATATCACTCCATTTTGATAAGCCCTGTGAAAGAAGCGTACTCCCATTAAATAAAAATTTGGTGCTATTGCTATTAGAGTTAGAAACAAAATAATAATCTCATAAAAGAAGAAATTAACTTACTCCATTTTGATAAGCCCTCTAAACTAGAACAGAAGGGGACAAATAACCATCACTATAGGTCAAATGAGAATGCAAATCAAGCAGCAATTTGTCCAAATTCACCACCTATGGCAGAAAATCAATCTCTTCTTCCTCGTCACTGTTGCAAGAAAAGACCCATTCTTTGACACATTTCAAAGTGAAGGATTGCTTGTTGGTCATCTTGTTCTTAGCACCCCTTCTTTTATTCTTCTTCCTCCTCTTATCCTTGCTACCATTTCCCAAAGTCAAGATGGTTGAGAGGATTGGATTTTAAAATTCGCAAGTTTTCGACAGCTAAATCTGCACCTTTTTTTTTCCTTTTTGCATGTTTTTGGGTATGATTCTAAGCAGGCGTAGGAAGAAAGATGAATCTCTGTATGTTATCTTTTTGGGTTAGTCAATGTTTTTGCCAGAAAAAGGGGGATAGGGACGGAGGAAGAAGGAGGAGTTAGGGACTTAGGGTTGTGGGGGTCTGTCTTGACTCTTAGCCTTCTACGTAGAAATGATACCTAATTAGTAATTACTAAAGTTGTGACTAAGATGGTGAGGCCCTAATTGCGTGAAGTGAGCGGTGGGCTGGGGCCCTTGATAATACTAAAACTGCACATGTTGGGCCCTTAAAAATAAGGTCAAAATTTTTTTATACCCTGGGCAGCTGCCCCTTGGGCCTACCCTCAGGGCCGGGGCTGAATGGATACACTTAATTAATCAAATCAACACACATGAATTCAAACATAAACATCAAAACTAAGCTAAATAACTATATGTAATAGCAAACAAAACATAATTTACCTCATAAACTCATGCATGAATATACTGACAGTAATAATGACCAACGTAGACTAAAATAACAGTGAATGAAACTGATGAGACAAACATAGAGTAGGGTTTGGGTTTTTACGCAAAAATTGGACAGAATTAACGGCAGAACGGGCGGCGGTCGGGGCTCCGGTGACGTCGTCGGAGGCGGTGGGTGCGTTTGGGTGGTCACCGGATAGTGGGCAAGCGCCGACGAGGGTCACGGTCATCGGCGGAGTTGTGGTGGTAGTCGGGGTCGAAGCCAACAGCGACTGCAAGCAGCGGTGGCTCGTTTCTTCGCGTCGGGGCGGTTTCCGGTGGCAGCGTTGGCCGGCCGTGGTCGGGGTGAAGTCGATGATGATCGTCGGCAAGCCCAGGCGTGGCGATGGTGGCGGACGGTGGTGAGAGAGAGGGCGAAGGAAGAGAATAAAGAGAGAAGGTGAGCGTTGTGGTCGCTCTGATGTCGTCGGCTTGTTGGAGGCGGTTCCGCGAGGCGAGGCGCAGCTGACAAAGTGTGGTCGGTGCTGGCGGTTGTTGGGATCCACAGCAGAAGAACGAGAGAAGAAGAGGGTGGGGTTTTAGGGTTTTTAGGTTTAGGTTAATTAGGAGTAGTTTAAGAAATTAAACAACTTAATTAACTTAATTAAACAAATAAAACTGGGGCAATACTTATGTAACCGTCCACTAGCACAAATTTAGGGAAAATTTAAAAAAAACAATATTAATAATAAGATTAAATAAAGCTAATAATAATAATAGAAGCAAGAAATAGTAATATTAATAATCTATATACTTATAATGACAATCTATGTGGGACCCAACAAATACTGCAACGAGAGCATTTCAAGGAGTCTCAACCAATCACAATTAAGAAAAAAATGACACAATTTTTAATAATTTTTGATTTTATTTTCAATCGGATTTTATTATAAACCTAAGCTGCTTGGGACTCTGACACCAATTACAGTTGTCCCATAGCTGTTTTAAATTTAATTTAATTTTATAATTTAAAAAAAACTATTACAAATCCTATACGGCTTTGGACTTTGATAACGTTTCCAACTGTTCTATATCTGTATATATTATAATAAAAATCATTATGGGTCCCGCAAAATAGAGCCATGGGAGTGACTGTTGGAGAATTAGCCAATCATAACATATAAAATTATATTTTTTTACTATTTTCAATTTTTTATAATTTCAATCCAGATTTTATTTCAAAATTAAAAAAACCAGAAAGTATCACTAATCCTTGATTGCTTTGGACTCTTAATTAAATTATTTTGGTGTTGCCTATAATCTATATACTTATAATGACAATCTATGTAGGACCCAACAAATACTGCAACGGGAACGTTTCAAGGAGCTTCAACCAATCACAATTAAAAAAGACCCAATTTTTAATAGTTTTTGATTTTATTTTCAACCGGATTTTATTATAAACCTAAGCTTCTTGAGACTCTGACACCAATTATAGCTGTTCCATAACTATTTTAAAGTTAATTTTATTTTAGAATTAAAAAAAAACTATTACAAATCCCATATGGCTTTGGACTTTGATAACGTTTCCAACTGTTCCATATTTATATATATTATAATAGAAATCATTGTGGCTCCCGCAAAATAGAGCCACAGGAGTGACGGTAGGGGAATTGGCCAATCATAACGTATAAAATTATATTTTTTTACTATTTTCATTTTTTTTAAATTTCAATCCAGATTTTATTTCAAAATTAAAAAAACCAGAAAGTCTGCTTTGGACTCTGAATTAAACTATTTTGGTGTTACCTATAATAATAATAATAATAATCTATATATTATAATAGAAATCATTGTGGGTCCCACGAAATAGAGACATGGAGTGAATGTAGGGGAATTGACCAATAACAACGTAGAAAATTATATTTTTTTTATTTTCTATTTTTTTTATTTTCAATCCAGATTTTATTTTAAAATTAAAAAAAAAACCATAAAGTATCATTAATCCTTGACTGCTTTGGACTCTGAATTAAATTATTTTGGTGCAAATAACAATAATTATTTTGGTGTTGCCTATAATAATAATAATAATAATAATAATAATAATAATAATAATAATAATAATAATAATAATAATAATTTATATATTATAATAGAAATCATTCACATTTTAGAAAATTTTCTATTGCTGAATTACATGTTTTGTCGGAAAAAAATTATCATGATGTTTTCCATGTAACAATTTCATTTATATGTCGTTTGGTTTATTTGTATGGACAGTTACTTATCCATGACTTTTATAAAATTTCAAAAGTAGGTAATTGAGTTCGTTCCGTGCATCACACGGGTTGAAGCCTAGTAGTAATAACAATAATAGTATTAATAATAATACTAAAAAAAAATCCAATAATTAATTAAATAAAACTAACACATACTCATCAAATATTAACATCGAATTTACCAAAATACCTCTATTCCCATGCATAAGCATACACGTAGAAAAGACTATATTACCATTAATAATCCAACGACGGTCCTACGAGCTCAAGTGTTAACAATTTAAACACAACAATAATTAACGGACATAAAATAATACTAACGACGTAACGGTAATTATACTCGAATTTTCCGGGGTTTTACAATAACCATCCGGACCCGGGCTTTTTTTACCATTCATGCTGAAAAAGACTTCTTTGATCTCTAAATCTGTGATCGGAGCACACAAATAATCTCTAAATCTGTGATCTTATACATATATATTTACAAACACATATATGTATATGTATATGTATATTGAATTATAAGCTTTAAATATATGTGTAAGAAAATATTAAAATGTTTAAAATATTGATGCCATAGAATAATAAACACCACTCTTCCCATTATCTTTGTTAATTTAACTAACTTGTGAAAATCAAGACACTCTGAAATTTTATAATTTATTCAAATTGTCCATATATTAATTGAGAATAATAGTTGTTAAAATTATAAAAATTAATAAAAGTTTATTAATTTAAGATAAAAATGGAACAATATCTGTTAAAGTTGTAAAAATGATAAACAAATTGGGACAATTAAATCAATTAGGATAACAAATATTTTAGCACCAAGTAGTAAAAAAAAAAAAATGTAACAAAGGAAACTAAAATTAAGCATCATCATCCTTTAATACTGAAGCCTCCAACTTGAAACTGTTCACCGTAAGCCAACTGCTCATTGATCATCCAAACATTAAGGGGTGTTTTGTTCCCTCTTTTTTGGCAAAATTTGACTCAACTGTTACATTTTCGTTTTTCTTTTTTGCAAAATGAGGATGATAGTTTCTTTATGGTGACAAAAAAAGGAAACGAAGAAATTAATTATAGTGACAAATAAATTTTAATAGAGACAATTATTGTAACAAAGAAATTGGAGATAGAGATAGTATCATTGAGTCTCTTATTCTCGAAAAATGGGTCATCCTCCCTAACACAGATTTTTATATTATAAATTGTAGGATGAGAATGTGTCCGGTTCCTCCCCCCCCCCCCCCCATTCGTGAAACCATGTTTTTGTAAGGGTTGAGATGAGAAGGAAGAGATCTTATACATATATATTTACTCACTAACACACACACATAGAGTAAATTACATTTACCCTACCTGACATTTGTGGTAATAATTTTTGCACACCCAACATTTGTGAAATAATTTTCACCTTTCCTGACATTAAGTGTTCATAAATTTAAACCTCCTAAGATATTTTATAATTGATTTTTGTTGAATTTTTCGGCGGAACATTAAATAGATAAATATGAATTGATTTTTTTACCCTTGATATTAATTTATATGACTTTTAATTAAATATGAATTGATGTTTTTACCCTTAATATTAATTCATATGACATTAACAGAGGAGTGTTGAAGAAGAGGAGTGTTAGAGGAACCGACTGTTGGTGTTTTCTATTTGGAATTTCGACACACCTTTTTTCATACAAAACAATGAAAGGGTCATTTAAGTCATTTCCTTCTCAATATTATGGGCAACATAGTATATTCACATAGTCATATAGGGGCATTATTGTATTTTCTCATTTCCGATGAGAAGTAACTGGATTTTGCCACTAAAAATCACTTTCTCTTAATGTCAGGTAAGATGAAAATTATTTCACAAATGTCGAGTGCGCAAAAATTATTACCACAAATGTCAGGTAGGGTAAATGTAATTTACTCCACACAACATATATGTATATTGAATTATAACCTTTAAATATAAGTGTAAGAAAATATTAAAATGTTTAAAATATTGATGCCATAGAATAATAAACACCACCCTTCCCATTATCTTTGTTAATTTAACTTGTGAAAATCAAGACATACTAAAATTTTATAATTCACTCAAATTGTCCACATATTAATTGAGAATAACAGTTGTTGAAATTATAGAAAGTAATAAAAGCTTATTAATTTTAGATAAAAATGGAACAATATCTGTTAAAGTTGTAAAAATAATAAACAAATTGAGACAATTAAATTAGTTAGGATAACAAATATTTTAGCATAAATCAATATTCTCTCCCTCCTAACCCTAGCAGCCTAGAAGACTAAACCCTAGTGCCGGCAAACGGGAACGGAGCCGTGAGAGCCTTTTGCCTTCGGTGTCAGATCGGGAGGCGGTGGTGGTGCCTAGCAAGTAGGCTTCGTGTGGTGGGAGCGAGTCCCCAAGAAATGGTTTGGAGGAATGAGGTGTTGAATTAGTGTTTGGACTACCTTTCTTGGAAGTCAAGAAACCTGATATGGCCATGGAGAACTATGAGGAATTGGATCTGAGCAGTCTGCGCTCAACCGAGGCAGAAGAAGAGATCGTGGAAATAGAAGAAGAGATACCGGAAGAGAAGAAGGAGGAGATTGAGTTGAGTCTTGTGGGTCATCTAATGACGACGACACCGTTCAACTCACGAGTGCTGAAGGACGTATTGAAGAACGTTTGGAGGCCCTCTAAGGGAGTCGTAATAAGAGAATTGGCCGATAACCTATTCCTTTTCCAGTTCTTTTCAATGGAGGATAAGTTGTATGTACTCAATGAGGAGCCATGAGCCTTCGACAACAAACTTCTTAAGGTGAAAGAATGGACAGGAATGGAGCAATATCGAGAGATAGAATTCCGAACGGCTAGATTCTAGGTGAAAACCTATGACATCCCAACAGTGAGATAGACAAAGAGCTTTGCAAAAATACTAGGAGATAAAGTGGGGAAGTTTGCAGGATGTGAGGAGGAAACAATGTGCGAAGCGGACAAATCCCTGGCGTTCCAAGTAGACGTGGACGTGACAATGCCTCTCCGGAGAGGTTTAATGGTAAAGATTGGAGGTAAATCAATTTGGATCCATTTTAAATATCTCAAGCTTCCTGACTATTGTTATGGATGTGGAAAGCTGGGACATCTCTTGAAGGCGTGTGATACAGTGAATCCAAATACGCTTGGGGAAGAGCTACAGTACGGGCCATGAATGAAAGCATCACCACTGAAGTAAAAAGGAGGAACGTTGAGGCGGAAATACAAGAGGAGAAAATAATGTTTCAAAGTCTGAGAAACAAGCAACCCCAATCGAGGGCGAGGCTGACCTTTACGTCGCCGGTGAATAGAATGGGGCTAGAGGGGAAGGATGAGGGTGGCGGAAGCAACTTACATTTCAGGATGATTATTGACGGGGAGGAGACGGTGAAGGTGGGAAACGAAATCTTCAAATGGAAAGTGGTGGGGAAGGATATATAGGGAGGTGGAGGAAAATACATAGCCATTGAACACAAAGCAAGCTCAAGACAATCTTACAGACCAGAGGTGGAGGTTGCCATGCAACCCCGCCTAGAACAATGAGTATCATGTGTCTAAGTTGCCGAGGGCTGGGTGATCACTCGGCAGTTAAGAATCTCCGAAGCCTAATTTGGAGAAGATCACCACACTTGGTATTCCTATCGAAAACCAAGAGAAGTAGCAAGGAGATGATGGAAATAAAAGGAAAGATAAGGGAGTTCGAGGGGGGTTTTTGTAGATGCTAGAGGCCGTGCTGGAGGCCTAATGCTGCTCTGGAAGAAAGAGATGCAAGTTACAATTTTATCCTGTTCTTCCTACCACATCGATGCAAAAATATTGGAGGACAGGGGGACCGAATGGAGATTCACGGGGATCTACGGGTGGGCGGAAGACACAGCAAAATAGAATACTTGCTTACTCATCAAAGAGCTATATTCACACAATGATCTATCGTGGATATAATCCGGGGAGAACCTAATGAAATTCTTTACCATAGTGAGAAAAGGGGGCGGCCCCATGAAGAACCAATATATTCTACAACTCTTTTGTGATACTCTTGACGAATGTGGTCTTTATGATATGGGGTTCTCGTGTTATGAGTTTACATGGAACAATCGCAAGGAAGGGACATATTTTGTCGATGAGAGGTTGGATGGGTACTGTGCCAATGGTGAGTGGCTGTCTCTATTCCCCACGCTAAAGTGGAGCATCTTGATGAGGATGTTTCTGATCATTTACCCATTATGGTGCGCTTAAAGGAAACTACAAAGAAAAGAAGAGGGGGGAGACGACGATTCCGTTTTGAGAGCATGTAGAATCAAGAAGAAGAATGCAGAGAAATTATACAACAAGCTAAGCTTGGGGTATGATGGAGACCGGGGACCCTTGGGATCAGGGGTGGATCTAGAATTCGAGGCTAGTGGTGTCAGGTGTAATTTGCCTTGGAAAGGTTAAAATTGAACGGAACACTAACAAAATTTAATAATAACATAAAAGTCGGAAAATCAACATTGACCATAAAATGATATTGAATTACTATTACATGCTACATAATGCAATTTATGTATTTACAAAAAGTAATTTAACCATATTTGTTCATTCGCACAACAACAAGCAATTTAACAAATTCTAATTTAATCACATTGCCTTGTTCCCACAAGTCGAATTCATGACTTGGAATCAAATGTTGAAATAAATTTAATAAAGAGAAAAGAATAACTTAGAAAAATAATAATGGAGTGGCTCACACAAATTATAATCTAATGATGGGGAGATTGAGATTATAAAGAGATTGTAGAAGCAACTGTTTAAGTCGACCCCAAAAGATTAAAAAGAATACAAGGCATGAAAGGAGCCCTAAGGAAATTTGAACCAAAGCTCACATGCTTCACTTGCAACAAACAAACTAAACACAATCACTAAGCTATTCAAAGCTGTGTGGCCTTAAGTGGTTTCAAACGCTATTTATATAATAAGTTTTAATTTTTTTTCTTTAACTGGAATTTTTCATTCCTAAAATCATAGTGGTGTCAGTTGACACCAGAGTCTACAACATAGATCTGCCCCTGCTTTTATGTTAGGGTTCTCTCTCTATCTTTTTTTTTCCTTTCTTTGGAAAGTAAAGAATATAGGAATTCTACTTGAAAAGGTCTATTGAGCCAATACAATCCAAAGTTCATATTTAGCAAACAAAAAAGAGATATATCAAGTTTTCAACAAAACCATCCTCTAAAATATTAAAATCAAGGGATTTTGGTTGAGAAAAATCGGTACTGAGGGCCTTGTGATTGAGAATAATCCAAAGTGACTTTTTGGCTGGTGGCAATCTATACTTATTCATTATTTTCTCGTAGCATTCCAGATTGAAATTCCGGCACCGGAATGCTTATGTGACAATCGGAGCACGTGCCCTTTTAATTAAAAACATGCCACGTCAAATTTTTTTAATTCTATTTTATCGTTTAACTTACATTATTCTCCTTGCACTTACATTATGAGGGGAAAACATTAGCAATGAATTAAAAGCAAAACATGCCTTATCGTTTAACGATAAAATAGAATTAAAAAAATTGACATGACATGCTTTTAATTAAAAGGGTACGTGCTCCGGTTGTCAGATCAGCAATCCGGTGCCAAAATTTCAATCTAGGATGCTACGAGAAAATAATGAATAAGTATATATTGCCACCAGCCAAAAAATCACTTTAGATTATTCTCGATCACAAGGCCCTCAGTACAGATTTTTTCTAGCCAAAAGCCCTAAAATCAATGTGCTTTCTTCAATTAGGCAAGAAAAAGATAAAAAATACAATTTCCTTTTGTCCATATGTCTGTCTAGTTTCATGAAATTCAAAAAATATGGGTCTGTTTTAATATTTTCACCTATCAAATCTTTTTATGTATCGTAATGTAAATTTTGGGACCTATTACTTTCTATGGAAAAATGATAAGACAGATGGGTACATTTAATTTAACATAAAAAAACACAAGAAATATCAATTTTTTTTTTTTGAAGTAACATGACAATCATATTAGAAATAGTAAGCATCCAACAAAAAAAAAAAAAGAAATAACAAACAATATGCGTTGGTTATTAAAAAAAAAAAAAGACAAGCATTAGATTGTTACCTTCTTTTTAAGACAGATTGTATTGTTTTACTATGGCCAAGTGGCCAACCTCAACCAAAAGAATGGAAGTATGTATAGGAAAAATTTTGACATAATAAAAATGAGTTTAGCCAAAATTAAAACTAAAATTGAATTAGAAATTGTTACGTTACACAAACAAATGTTACGAACGAGTTACTGAATCTCATTATAAATATCATTAATGTGCAAAAACGTTACACAAATGTAATTCATCAAATGGTTGCCAAAGTGCAATTTGTCAATGACAAAATTTACAATATCTACAATAAATTAATAATAAAACGAAGAAATAAAATTAAACAAGTTGACAATTTTGACAGATTATTTATAATGATGATGAAGTATGCATGTGACAATTGAATGTAATAAGAGGAATTTCTTTTACAATAATTCCTTGCGCAATAATTCCAAATCGACATTAGTGTTCAGCAAGGGGGGTTACGAAATCAAGAAGAGAAATATCCATAGAGATGGATCGATGTAATGGAATTTCTTGCGCAAGAAAAATATCTGGGAGTTCCAATCCATATCGGAAAGTCGACGAAGAGAGCTTTCCAACCAATTCAAGATAGGATAGCAAAGAGGCTAGCGGGTTGGCTTGATAGATTTATCTCATGAGCTGGACGGGAGGTGCTCATAAAGAAGGTGGCCCAAGCAATACCCACATATACCATGAGTATATTCAAGCTCCCGACTGATTTTTGGTGGGGCCATGGAGGAGACAAAAGAAAAATTCACTTGGTACACCACTCAAAACTAGTGCAAAGAAAGTTGGACGGAGGGCTGGGATTCCGTGACCTAGAAGCGTTCAATGAGGCTCTCTTAGCGAAACAAGTGTGGAGACAGATGCAAGACGATTCTACGCTTGTGGCTAAGCTATTAAGGGTCGATACTATCCAAAAGGTGACATCCTAGAGGCAAGACCAGGAAGGAATCCAAGCTACACCTGGAGAAGTCTGTGGGGAGCCAGAAAGGTGACACAAAAAGGCTCGAGATGGCTAATTGGAGACGGAAAATCGGTGAACATTGAGAAGGATAGATGGATCCCGAGACCATTCTCCTTCAAGCCAATTGGGAGGAGTTCAAATTACACCTGGCCAGAGAATATGAAGGTGGAGGAGCTCATAAACAAAATAGAGGGGTGCTGGAAAGAGGATGTGATTAGAGATATCTTTTTGTGGTGCGACGCTGACATCAATTTGGGTATCCCACTATGCACTTCATGGCCAAAGGATATTGATCTGGCATTTTGACAATGAGGGGAGATTCACGGTTAAGTCAGCGTATCACTTGATTCGGAGTATGAAGAACATGGATCAAGCAGCGACAAGTTGGACTACTTTGAAGGAGTTCTGGCGTACCCAAGGTTGTTAAAATCGGGATCCTAACTCGAAACTATGGGGAAGTTAGGATCGAAAATTAGCCCATGTAGGATCATGGATCGTGTGTAAATTGTATAATTGTAATGAGGATTTTGGACCATAAAATCGTAGGATCGTTAATCAGGATCGAGATTTTAATAACTATGGGCGTACCTTACGGAATCTACAAATTCCACCAAGAATGAAGGTATTCATATAGAGAGTAACCCAGGGAGCACTCCCAACCAGAAGAAATATAGCTCAGAGGGTTACAAATTTTAGGATGAATTGTGAGATTTGTGGAGCAATGGAGGAAACCAATTTCCATTATCTGGTTAGATGTCCATTAGCGGAGGAGATATGGGAATCGAGTCCTTTTGGGGAAGAGACTAGGGATACACATGAGATTGGGATGATAGATTTCATAAAAAGAGCTGCAGATTTATTGAAAAAAGATGAATTGGGGGAATTCGTGGCGGTGATGTGGGAGATTTGGAACTCCCGAAACAAGTTCACGCATGGTAAGAAGGTGGTTCGTCTGTCAAATGTAGCTAACCGAGCCATTAAAATGGTGGACGACTTTCGAAGGCTAAAAGAGCTGGGAAAGCCACTGGAGAAAAAGAAGCACAGTACTTGACTCCACCTGCGCCAGGATATGTGACACTGAATTTCGATGTGGAGAGGAGACAAGATGGAGGAAGTGGCTGGGGATTTGTAGTGAGGGACAATCTGGGAGATGTGGTGCTGTGCGGGTCGCGTAGAAACGAAGGTTTTTCCTCCCCAGAAGCTGAAGAAGCACAGGCATTCCTTTTTGCACTCAAATGGACTTTACTGAAGAGTTATCTAAGAGTTGAAGTGGAAGGGGTTGTCAGGTGCTAATATCAAAACTGAGAAAGGAAGATGGGGGTGACTCCTTTGCTGGATTTATAATCGCTGATTTGCTTAATTTTAGTTCCAATTTTGAATTTGTGAGTTGGACTTTTTCTCGTAGGTGTTGTAATAAGGTAGCACATGAATTAGTTCATTTTCCAACCATCGAACCTCGGGAGAGAATATGGGAGGAAAGTGGTCCAGATATAGTCTATGATCTGGCTAGTGAAGACATGTGTACCTTTATTGAAAGTGAAATAATATAAGCTCTCTTTGTGTAAAAAATAAAACAAATATTTGAGCATCGAGTAGTATATAAAAAAAAAAAGAAAGAAGAAAATGTAACAAAGGAAACTAAAATTAAGCATCATCATCCTTTAATACCGAAGCCTTCAACTTGAAACTGTTCACCGTAAGCCAACTGCTCATTGATCATCAAACATTAAGGGGGTGTTTGGAGGCCACCATTAGTTATTTAGGCTTTTTTTGTTAATGCTTTGTTAATCGCTTTGTTACTTTTATTTTGGTTGTTTGTGTTAGTTGTTTGTATAAAATATGTTTGGTAGAGTTAGTTGTTTATAATATGACTTTTTTTGTTTAATGTCCAACTATACCCTTAGCTTTATCTTCAGAATTTTTTTGACCTTATGATTTTTTAAATTCATTTTTAAGTTTTTCCTCCATATTTCTAGTATTTTTTTATTAATAGTTTTTTTTTCCCGTTGTATTTGTATGTTCAACAAATAATCACTAAAATTTGGTATTTATATTAATAGGCTAATAACTAAATTGTTCAATATTGATTGCCAAATTTTCTAAAGTAAGAAATTTTTTTTATCCCAATTTACTTTTACATTAATGTTTGATATTTTATAAATTTTTATCCCAAATTTACTTTTAAAATTTTTATTAATTGCAAAGATATTTTTATCCCAAGATCTTGGATACCAAGATGGTAAATGGTACTCTACACTATAAACAACCAAAATAATTTGGATGGTAATTTTGGTGGAAGATGGTTTAAAAATTAAAAGAAACAACATTAAATAATTGGGTTAGTGGATGCTAATATATTGAACTTTTGAGATATTGGACAATAATACACTGAACTTTGACCTTGGACAATAATGTACTGAACTTTGAGGGTTGTTAGACAATAATGCACTCGGAACAATTTAGATGGTGGTTGACTTGGTGGTGATCTTATGGGGTTGGTCGAGAAGATAAATTGGCCAAATAATTTCTAAATTTATGACATGTCTACTAATCTACACAAGCAAATGTGATTTTATACAATTACAACAATAATCTCTCAGCGAAAACACGTTTAAGCAAATGTGATTTTATGTTTTTTTTACTCTTTTCAAACTTCATTCCCTTTGCTTATGTGTGGATTAGCTGATATATCATAAATTTAAATATTTTTGGGTCAATTCATCTTTTCCACCTATTAAGTAGGATTGCCACTGAGTCAGCCACTGCAGAAATCATTTTGGGTGCATTATTGTTCAACACCCCCTAAAGTTCAGTGTATTATTGTCCAAGGTTAAAGTTCAGTGTATTATTGTCCAGCACCCAAAAAGTTCAGTATGTTAGCATCCAATAACCCTAAATAATTTGGATAATAGTTTTGTAATTTTTATGAAGTAGGTGGTCAATATGGTAATTTATATTCCAAAAAGGCAAAAGTCATTTACAAAAAGCTACTCTTTGTAGCTTTTTACAAAATGACTTTTTGGAGATAAAAAGTCACCTCAATCCGCCAATCCACCAAACACTCCAAATTGGCTTTTTAAACTGTCAAACAGCCAAATGCCTCTCAAAAAGCCATTTTCTCCAAAAAGTCAGACACCAAACACACCCTAAGAGAAATTGGAATATAATAAGGAGCTTCAACTTGATTGTTCAGCACCTTGTTCCTGTTAGATTTGGAGGTAATATGTTAATGGCTACAAGGTTTTTCCTCATTCCTTTACATCACTTCTTTGTCCCACATAGGAAGAGTTGGAGTGTTTTGAGTGGCTTTAAATATTTCACTCTCCTATGGGTTGTTGTATTGGCTTAAAGGTGGGTTTTATGGAGGAGGGCTTGGTTTGGGCTTCCACACACGCGCGCTTGCCGCCGCTCCGTCCGTCTGGTCCGGGCTGGTCGTGGGTCGGGTGGTTTTATCCAGTTTGATATTTTTTGTGTCATTAAATTGATAGTCGTTAATATCTTTGACCGAATTAATTCCGATCCAGATTTTGCACATTGCCCTTTATTATTCCTTGATTCTTGCCTACCATTAAGTTTTTTGTCCCTTCAGTTTTTCTTCCATCAGATCTGTTCCTCCCTATAAATTGGTGTTCTGGTTGTTGTTTGAAGACACAAAAAATACATCCATCATTCCCTTCTCTTCTCTTCTTTTCTCTGGGCATAGAGTCTTCCATACTCCAAGTTCTTGGCCACGAGTGCACGTGTCCAGGGGCTCGCTGAGTTAATCTTGGGGAGTGACGGACTTTTCTCGATTGGCACCTAGGTAGAGCCGTATTCGTTTTCAAGGCAGTGGTCATCCCACGGCTCAGTTTCCTTCTTCCCACAGCCTTGATCTACTATTTTTCTAACAATTTGAAAGCGAATAGATCAATGGCTACTCTACAAAAATCACTTGCAGAAATTTACAAGATCGAGGCCTTTGATGGAACCAATTATAAACGCTGGTCACAAAAATTGCTTCTCTGTCTGGAGCAACTAGAAATTGATTATGTTCTGTGAACTCCACATCTCGAAGATCCAGAAGCTCCTCCTCCACAGAATGACCCAGAGCAAACTCCTACTGTCCAAGAACTCCAGTTGTCCCGCTCGATGAGAATCGCAAGAAGAAACTAGAGAAAGACAACAAAGTGGCTCGAAGTTATCTTCTCAACAATATGACGAACCCGCTGTTTGATTTGTTCGTCGTGTTCAAGTCAGCCAAGGCTATATCGCAGAAACTGGAAATCAAGTATAGTGCTGACGATGCTGGGAAAAAGAAGTATGTGGTTGGCAAATGGCTGCAGTTTTAGATCCTTGATGATTAGCCCATCATAGAACAGGTTCATGTCTATGAGAACCTGTGTGCTGAAGTGCTGAATGAAGGAATGAAGATGTGCGACGTTTTGCAAGCAAATGTTCTGATCGAGAAATTCCCACCATCATGGGTTGACTACAGGAATCATCTCAAGCACAAGAAGAAAGATCTGACTCTTCAAGAGTTAATTAGTCATATGAGGACTGAAGAAGCAAATCATCTGAAAGATAAGATGTCTTCTCTTTCTTTGAATTTTGTTAAAGCTAACTTAGTTGAATCTGTTGTACCATCTAATAAAGACAAGTTCAAAGAAAAGAATAAGGATTAGAAGCAGTCTAAGCATCAAAATCAAATGAACAAGCCTAGCAATAAAATCCAAAAGCCTAAGGTTACCTATTATGTCTGCGGCAAGCCAGTGTTGGGAATGTCCCGAAAATGTTCTGTATACATGGAGTCTAAACCAATATAATATAGTGATTATATGTCTTGCTAGAGACCTCTATATTCGGTAATTAAATATGTTTAATTACAACTATATTATTTGGTCCTACTAGGTCACACAAGTCAGTGCCCTGGAACAATGTATGTAACCTAAGTAATATCGTATTATGTTTAGGAATGTTGGGAACTGATTTCTCTGAGAAATCAGCCCAACACGGACCGAATTGAACTCAACACGCACCGAATTAGACTCAACACGGACCGAATTGGACTCAACACGGACCGAATTGGACTCAACACGGACCGTGTTGATCCAACACGGTCCGCATTGGTCTCACGGTCCGTCTCACCGTGGATCGTGGTGTTTTGCCACGGATCGTTGTATCTATAGGCCGATTTAATGGACATAATGGAGGCCAACACAGACCGTGTTGGGCGTGAGAATGCGTCGTCAATTAGGTCAGCCATTAGGGTTTTTTAATAACCCCTTTCCCAAGTCATCCTAACACTATAAATATAATCTCTTTGAGAGATTTATCGAGCGAATTGATTTAAGACTCTTAGAGAGATACCAGGGCGACTTCATGAGTTCTTCTCTCTTTTAGTCTATAGTTATTGTTTCTTAAAACAACCATCTATACCACATACATCCTAAGATTAAGATCTGTCTTGATCGGGTCGATCTAGCAGTCGACTTCCTGGAGTGCTGCGTGGACTTTTCAGTAGAGGATTTCTCATTGGAATCTCAAAGGTCAACCTCTACATCAGCCGAAATAACATTAAAGGTATAATTACTAAAGCCTCTGCAATTGTGTTTTTCTGGGTGATTAATTGGTTATAATCGTTATGATTTTCCACCAATTAATCTGCTTATATTTAGGAAAGGGAAATTGGATTCTAATAATACGAACTTTTGGCCATATAAGACTTAATAGTACAAACTTTCGATTAGGTTCTGAATAATATGAATTGTGACCCCTTGTTGCCCCCAGCAACACGCCACCGAGTTAAGTTGAACTTAACTCGGTGGCGGGATGACGTGTTACTGGGGGCAACAGGGGGTCAAAGTTCATATTATTTAGAACCTAATCGAAAGTTCGTATTATTAAGTCTTATATGACCAAAAGTTCGTATTATTAGAATCCAATTTCCCTTTAGGAAATAGATAACCTAAAACCCAACAGCCAGGCTATAAGGCATATCAGTGTAAACAACGCAAAGGAGCAAACCAAACCCAACAGAAACCCGCTAGACTGAATGGTGGACAAAATCAAGGTAATTTGACTGAAAATTCTGAAGTGTTTTGTGCAGTAACGGTGGAAGCCAATCTTGTAACCAATAACACTAAATGGATTTTGGACAATGCTGTAACCAGACATTTCTGCACCAATAAGGAGCTGATGCATAATTTTGAGGAAGTTCCTGATGGTGAACATGTTTTCATGGGCAATGCTACCACAGCAGTAGTGTTGGGTAAACGAAAGGTTCTCTTCGTAGAAACTTAGTTTCTAGTAGTCTTCTTGATGTTGCTGGATTTGAGGTGAATCAAAAGGCTGGAAAGATAGTTATACTTCGTAATGAGGTATTTGTTGGGAAGGGGTACCTTAGCAATGACTTATATGTTCTGAATGTTGCTTCTGATGTTAATGAAAATGCTTTTACTTTTGCTTATATTGTTGAGTCTGTTGATCTTTGGCATGGTAGACTTGGACATGTGAATTATGCTTCATTAAACATGCTAAAGAACATGAAATTAATTCCAAATGTTAGCACAGAAAATCGTTTAAATGTGATGTTTGTGTTGAGGCAAAATTCGCCAAGAAACCTTTTAAGTCAATGTTGAATGTGAAATTTTAATAAATTTAAAATTGTCAAAGTTTACTTATTTATATATGTAGATATATATGAGGAAAAAAAAGCGAAAATCTTATGCTTTTATATTTAAATGTGGTCCAGCAAATTAGGACCTCTTGTATGTTGATCGAAAATGATAAATTGATAAGCACAATCAAATTAGGCTAAAAGAAAGAGGGAAAGAAATAAGGGTTAAATTCCCTTGGTTAGCGTGACCATCTAATAACCGAAAAAAAAGAAGGAACAAAAATGGCTTTAACAAAAATTAGGACCTCTTGTATGTTGGTTTATTCGTGAGAAGTTACGGACTCAAATACAAAGAAATAAAAAATGGTTATGAAATTTAATTTATTGTAGTTGACTCCCACGTTCTCACATTTCCTAAACTATCTTGGCCTTTAACTGCAAACAAAAAAGATCAACTGCTCTGTTGTGTATAAATATACCGACGTTATAGCAGTAGAAGGGGGTTGGTGCTCATGTTTTTTTTAATCGCTGGAGAAAATTTCTGGGCAAAGGCAAACGGAGAAGACGATAGAAAACAGAGCAAGGAGGAAGCTTGAAGGTTTACAAAGCAGACTTGAAGAATTCGGTAGTCCAAAGGTATTTATTAAAACCTGCTACTGAAATGGTTCTTCTTCTCCACTGGGTTCTTTCAAGTTTTCAATGGTAAGGAGCCAGCCCCAGAAAATCACAATACCAACCCACCCTTAATCCAAACCTCGACCATGTCAGATTACAAACATGGATTCTTAAGAATCACGGGTCTCTCAAGACCCATAAAAAAAGGATTTTCAGTAATCCTAGGTCCTTCGGGGCTCACAAAAATCGGATCCTTGTGGACCCCCGGTTGGTAATAACCCACACAATTCATGATTCTTAGGAAACCTCGGGTCCTTAAAGACCCCTACAAACTGGATCCTTGCAGATCTCGGGTTGGTAACGACCCATAAAAAATGGATTCTTAGGAATCACGAGTCCTTTGAGATCCATAAAAAATTGGATCCTTGCGGATCCGGGTTGGTAGTGACCCATAAACATTGGATCCTTAGGGATCTCAGGTTTGCAAAGACTCATAATCTTGAGTCGTTAGAGACCCTGGTCTCTTTCGGAGCCATCATTACTTGAGGTATATGGGTCCTGGAGCCTTGGGTTTGTTTAGAGAAAAAGAAACTAAGACGGGCTTGGTTCATTTGTGGTTCGTTTTGGCACTCAAGCTGAACCTGTGTCAATGTCATGGGACTATGGCAATATGACACATAAATTATCGCCCCTAATTATGATCAAGAGTCACAGTAAACAACTAAAATTGGGGAGTAAACAAATAATATCTTTACTCTGTTGTTTACATCTCAAATCTCATGTCACATAAAAAATATGGGGTTTGAACATGAGCGGATGTATAATTCACTTATATCATACAAATCACTGTACTTGATTAAATCAAACGGGGATGGGGCGCGTCTGGAAAATCAACAAGTTGGAAATATTTTGCAATTGTGAGATGGAATGTTAGTGCCTTAAAATCAAGAATAAAATACGTGGGTTTGGCAATATTTCATTTTTGTCATCAATGTCATAAAAAGGAGACAAAAATGACGTTTACAGAGTACACGCATACAAAGAGGGGAGAAGTGGATAACCATGGCCAACAATTTCTATGTCTAAGAGGGCTGACAATAAGGTGGACTATAAAAAAATATATGCAGTCCGAATGAATTAAAGCCAAGCTTTCACCCTTTGGCCTAATGTGATCAGTTTAGTGGTAATGTTTACAATAGACATTATGTGTGATCATCACTCAAAGAATGAGGTGGCAGTAAGCAATACATCAAGACGCCAAAAGGGAGCATGTGGCTTTGTGAATGATAGTTTGAAAGTGAGTGGCATTAAGCCATCTACTAAATTGAGATGGGGTAACATGTTGTCATACGTCAACTTGGTATCTATAGTATTTTGTTGGTAAATAAAAGGTGTCAAGCCAAGGAATTGTTTCAAAACAATCAATAATACAAGCTCATTTAAACTTGTATACAAAATACATGTAATATACTTATACAAAAAATTACTCCAAGGTACCCCAATATTTGGAAAAACTATTTTTCGGTACCCCAACTTTTCAAAACTTATTTTGAGGTACCCTTATTTTTTTGGGTTAGTAATTATTAGGTGCTTTTCCGGCCATCAATTTTATTAAGTGACCGAAATACCCTTATTTTCTTCTTTAAGGGTATTTCTTATAAAATGGAAGAATAAGGGTATTTCGGTCACTTAACCAAATTGATAAACGAAAAAACACCTAATAATTTCTAACTCAAAAAGTAAGGGTACCCCAAAATGAGTTTTGAAAAGTTGGGATACCTGAAAACATTTCACCAAAAGTTAGGGTGATGCATAATGGACCAAGGGTTGATCACATTACACACAATCTAAGGATCTTTAAAAACGAAGATAGGAATCTCCCTTCTCAAAGTTCAAAAGAACAAAAAATGGAATAGAAATGGATGAAAAAGGATGGAAAGAACTATGAAAGATGATTACCCAACGAATGGAAATGATGAACGAATGAACGATTGATGAACGAATGATGAACGAATGATGGACGAATGCTCCTTGAACAATCCAACGTTGTTTGATTCTTGAAAGAACACTCAAAGTTGGATGAATGTAGATGAACGTTTGAATGGATGAATGAATGAATGATAATGGCTTTGAAGATTCTTGGAGGATACAACCACACCACCTTCAAGAGACCTTCAATTCCTTCCTATCACCACCAAGGACGCCAACCTTAGATAGAAGAAGGGGATAGTTTCGTTCTCCCTCAAGAGAAACGAAGAGAAACTAGCACAAAGCTAGAAAGAACAACACATCATGTGTTTGATTGTATTTTGATTATATGATTGAATGATGATACAAGGCACCCTAAGCGGTCTATTTATACTAGTAGAGGCCCCCTTAGGCGTGTGAAATGCAAGAAACTTCATCTATCTAGCTTACATCATCCTAATCAAATGATTACATCATAAAGAAACAAATGAACTAAGCTAGATTACAAATGATGATAACTTGCTCAATACTTAACCAAATCTAAAGATTCTTGAACCATTGGAAAGCTCTTGGAATGTAGATTAATCCACTCTAGGACACCTTCCATGATAGCTTTATGGTTCTTGAGTTAAGGAGCAAATTACTTGAGTACCCTTGTAGATTTCTTCCAAGTAGAGAGATACGTAAGAGACTTGAGCTCTTCTTCCTCATAGGTGAGTATTTGATGTCTCCCTAGCTGACCTTGATGTATATAGCTGGGCGATTATACATCATTCTCCCCCAGTTGAAAAAGTTTGTCCTCAAACTTAGACAAAACTTCTTCTAAACTGTTACATAGCACTTCTTCTTATAAGATGTCTTCCCAAAAGTGTTGTTCCCGTCAACTTGCTTCTTCCTCTTACGTTTCTTGAAGAGATTACAAACTCTCTTCTTAAACGCTTTGAAATCATCATAGATTCCTTTGATGTTTGACTTGGACTTCCACTTTCTTCCAAGTAATCCATGGCCATTACAAGACTTGGATCCTTGAACTTTCTCCATGGATGTAGATATCCTCTGTAGCTTCTCAACTCCCAAGCCAAGTTTCACCACTTGGCCTTTATCATTTAGCATGAATCGATCCACTTTGATGACTTTAGCTTCTTGGCTCCTTCGAATCCTTTTGTCCACTTGAATTACCCCATTTGATGAGATATGTTGAAATAGCTCATTCTTGGACGAGAGGTAACGACAATTCTCCAAGTACTTCTCCAATTCTCCTTGTGGTTCCTCATGCTTCGTCATGAACAAGACTAACTCCAAAGGATTTACATACTCCTTTCTACTTCTACTACATACAAAAATGTTATCAAAGTATACAAATACAATCTCTTTACATTGCAATGGTACATACTCTTTCAAAATATGTTGTATACTATGAGAATCAAAACCGTTGATGTAGTTATCCACGAATTGAGCTTGATCCCAAAGAGATAAGTGAGAGAGGTCACTTGTCGATGGTGCTTGTCTTTCATCCAAATATTCACAAATAAGAACAAGTGATGGCATAGGATCTTGATCCTTTATAGGCTCACGGTTTCCAACCTCCATTGGTGTAAGAATGAGACTCCTTGGTTCTTCAAATTCATGATACTTATTCTCCATAAGTGTCATAAGAATGCTTTGACCCTCCTTGAGCCGTGACACACAAGGTGCTAATAAGGACGCCTCTTGGAGCATGATACTCCTATCATACAACTTTGATTCTTCCAACAAAGTATAGCTAGAATTCATAGAAGTAATATTACAATACAATGAATCTTTGCAAATATTGTAAAAACAAAGACTTACTAAACTTCTTGGATCAAAATAGATGTCCTTGTCATGAAGTGAATGACCGTGTGAATAACTCTCTATTTGCAATGTTTGGACCCTTGTCAATATTATTGCCATGGTCCTTATCAATGCCAATGCTAACGTCAAGATCCTCATAGATGGCACTACTTTCTCCTTCTTGGAACAATGAACACATCTTATCACGTTGCTCTTCTTCATCCACGCCTTCCTCCTCATACAATGGGTTATCATATACTCGAAACTCATCAATATTCTCCTCATACAAGGGATTGTCATACACTTTAAACTTTTCTTTAGGCATGCTACAAACTACATTAGCTTCCTCATTCATGCCAAGGTTATCACATACTTCATGAACATCCTCATACACGTCAAATACATCAAATGATTCACTTTCAACTTCTAGTTGCTCATAGGATGCACTTACAACATGACCAAAACTTTGACAAGATAGACTTGTACTTTGGTCAATGATTACCTCGTCTTAGACAATGGGAATGGGAAGGCTTATGGGGTGATTTGAGGTGCTTTGGTTAGTAGGTGTGAGATGGGATGGGGGCTGATTTTGTGGAGTTTGTGTGTGTGTACGGGTTTTGTCCAAGAGTTCTTTACTCTTTACTTGATTTTCAACATCAAGAGCTAAAGAACTTAACTCTTCCAAGTTTGTGAAAGGTTGATTTATAACAACACGTCGAATGTAATCATTAAAACCAAGAAAGTAACATACCAAAACTCGTTGATCATTCTCCTTAAGGGCATACTTCCATAGTTGCCACTTGAATTCTATTGTATATTCAACCACATCCTTGCTCCCTTGCTTCATTCTCTCAAGCTTGTTGATGTAGTCACGTGAACAAGCGCTTCTTGATCCCTTTTGAAGAATCCCAAATTCTTCCATTTGTTCGGAGAGATCATCAATTTGTTGCTCCAAGCGTTGTAATTCATGTTGAGAACTCATGCTAGATCTTTTGCAAGCAATAGAATATGAATCTTGATACAAAAAGATCACAAAAAACTCATGGGTTTGGGGTTAGCACGTGGGGATGAGAGGGGGTTGTGTTTGGGTTCGGTTTGTGTTTGGGCTATGGGTTTTTGTGGAGCTAATGGTTCTTTATGAGTTCTTGATGAATTCTTGTTGAGTTCTTGGAAGAACTAATGGATGGCGTGTGATGGAGAGATGGTATGAACGTTTTTGTGATGGAATGTTTTGTAGAAAGATGGTTCAAGAACTAAGAGAATCAAACTCCTAAGCTCTGATACCAATTTTGATGCATAATGGACCAAGGGTTGATCACATTACACACAATCTAAGGATCTTTAAAAACAAAGATAGGAATCTCCCTTCTCAAAGTTCAAAAGAACCAAAAATGGAATAGAAATGGATGAAAAAGGATGGAAAGAACTATGAAAGATGATTACCCAACGAATGGAAATGATGAACGAATGAACGATTGATGAACGAATGATGAACGAATGATGGACGAATGCTCCTTGAACAATCCAATGTTGTTTGATTCTTGAAAGAACACTCAAAGTTGGATGAATGTAGATGAACGTTTGAATGCATGAATGAATGAATGATAATGACTTTGAAGATTCTTGGAGGATACATCCACACCACCTTCAAGAGACCTTCAATTCCTTCCTATCACCACCAAGGACGCCAACCTTGGATAGAAGAAGGGGATAGTTTCGTTCTCCCTCAAGAGAAACGAAGAGAAACTAGCACAAAGCTAGAAAGAACAACACATCATGTGTTTGATTGTATTTTGATTATATGATTGAATGATGATACAAGGCACCCTAAGAGGTCTATTTATACTAGTAGAGGCCCCCTTAGGCGTGTGAAATGCAAGAAACTACATCTATCTAGCTTACATCATCCTAATCAAATGATTACATCATAAAAAAACAAATGAACTAAGCTAGATTATAAATGATGATAACTTGCTCAATACTTAACCAAATCTAAAGATTCTTGAACCCTTGGAAAGCTCTTGGAATGTAGATTTATCCACTCTAGGACACCTTCCATGATAGCTTTATGGTTCTTGAGTTAAGGAGCAAATTACTTGAGTACCCTTGTAGATTTCTTCCAAGTAGAGAGATATGTAAGAGACTTGAGCTCTTCTTTCTCATAGGTGAGTATTTGATGTCTCCCTAGCTGACCTTGATGTATATAGCTGGGCGATTATACATCATAGGGTACCTTCGAGTAATTTTTTGATACTCATATGTTTATGTCAATTCCAAATGGTGGCCATGACATGAAGATTTTTGTCTTTCTGAAGTATTCAAGTCTAACCAATATTTTAGAACTACGTTGACTTGATCCCATCAAGAGTACGTAGGAAGCTCGATGTTAAATTTTTTCGTGTTCAGTCACAAACTCAAAATCTCCGTTAAATTTTTCCCATCAAGGGTACGTAGGGTCAAATTTGGCCAATAACTACGTAGACTTGATCCAATTAAGGATACGTAGGAGGCTCTATATTAAATTTTTGGGTTTAGTCACAAATCCAAAAATTTAAAATTATATTTTTGGGTTGATATTCGAGTCCTTTTATTTTTGCGAGGAACAAATAAAACACAGTTAGGTTACATGTCATGAGCCAAATGATCCAAACTCCACAAAAACGTCAACCAACCTTGTCAAATTCCCAAACTTCCAAGCGGACAAAATTCGAGCCAAATAAAAATAACCAAGCTCACAAAAAAATTTCGCTCTCACAAAAAAATCTCAAATGTCCATTTTTGGCCCTATGTTACATATTACATGTGACATAAACAAATAAACAGGTCATCCGTTCAGAGATACAGGCTGTCCTGTCAAACAGCCAAACCTGCCAAATGGACCCAAACCAAGTTCAATAAAGTTTCGGAGCTCACAAATATTCCCCCCGTTTGTTACAATGGCCAAGTTTCAAGTTTCTTACAACTTGTAGTTACGAAATGTTTTCTAGTAACCGAAACGAGCCAACTCTGACGCATGTTTTTCCTGCTATATTTTAAGTCTCTTAAATGGACCGAACTCGAGCCAAACACGAAGTCCAAGCTCTCAATTTTGTCCCACCGTTCTAAAAGGGCTAAGTTCAAAATCTAACGACTCTTGGTTACATGGTACTTTCTTGTAACTTGAACAAGCCAAATGCAAGTACCACAAAATTATCCTTTTTAAATATCAAGTCCGTCAAAGGGACAAAATCCGAGCCAAACACAAATCCTAGCTCACAAAAATTCCCCCCTCATTCTTAAAAATCCAAATCCCAAATTTATATAGCCTACGGTTACATATCGTATCATTTTGTAACCAAAACATGCTAAACTCAAACCCCACAAAATTATATCTTCCAAATCCCAAGTCCGTCAAATGAACTAAACTTTATCCAAATAAAAATACTAGACTCATAAATTTTCCTTTCAAATTTTTATTCGAGCTGTAGACTCAAAATGGGTCTACAACTACATCGATTAGATCTCAACAAGAGTACATAGGAAGCCCGTAACAAGTACGTGTACTACGGGTGCAATCGACAAGTCACATTAAATTATCCGACCCCATGAAGGACTAAGTCGGAAAAATGACTTTAAATAACGGAACTGCTCTAACATTAATTCGGCCAAAATCCCGTAACAAATTCGAGTCCCTGTTTCGGCGATTTATTTAGCCGAACAAATAACCAAAATGGGTAAAAAATAATGGTTATTAATTTAATTTAAACAACCCAAATGAATATCAAAATTTCCCAAACGAACTACGATCGGTTTAATTCCTTTTAAAGGGGTATGTAGGCAGCTCATAATAAATTGTGAGTGCAACCCGAATTCCAAATTAAATCAAATTTTCCCCCTAACGTGCACATGAAGAATGTGTATGGGTAGTACACTTCCTGGAAGGTGCCTACTCAGCCATTATCTGATGCAAGTAAGCTAGGGGTCAGACATAAAGCTGATGTAAATTTACCTCGACTAAAAATAAAACAAAAGATGGAAAGACAGGTAAACGAAGCGAGTCAGAATCAAAAGGTGGTCTCCCAAACGGGGATGTAATTAAGGAGGTTCAAACTCTTGAATAGGGTCGTACTCAAAGAAAATAATAAACCGATGTATTAAAAAATATGTCGGGATTATTGTGTGGGAAATTTATTTAATTTATTTTATGTTATTAAATTTTTTGCTCAACCGTCAGTAACGACAAGATCTACACAGTTGCTTGAACTTATTCATTCCGACTTAGCTGACTTTAAGAACACAATGAGCAAAGGAGGAAAGAAGTGGTATATTACTTTTGTAGTTGACTTTTCTAGATTTACAAAAGTTTACCTTCTTAGGTCTAAAGATGAGGGTGAAGAAGTGTTCTTAAAATAAAGCAGAAGTTGAGAATCAATTGGACCAGAAAATTAAGAGGCTTAGGTCTTATAGGGGTGGTGAATACGATTCGACTTCATTAGTTGTTTTTTGTGAGAAAAATGGTATTATTCATGAGACTACCGCCCCTTATACACCACAACAAAATGGTGTAGCTGAACGCAAGAATTGTACCCTTAAAGAAATTTGAATGCCATGCTTATAAGTTCTGCATTACCTGATAATATGTCGGGAGAAACTGTTTTGACTGCCTGTTTTGTTCTTAATAGAGTTCCCCATAAAAAGATGGACCAGACTCCTTATGAACTATAGAAAGGGTATGCCCCTAACCTAAATTATTTGAAAGTGTGGGGGTGTTTGGCTAAAGTTGCTTTACCTAGTCATAAGCGTACCAACATAGGCCCAAAAACTTTTGATGTTATTTTCATTGGTTATGCTCAAAATAGTGTTGCTTATCGTTTTATGTCTATAAATGATAATTCTATTTCTGAATATAGAGATGCTGCATTTTTTGAGCATATATTTCCATTGAAGAAAAATGTGCTTAATGTGGTAACTGAAGTTGTGCCTGATGATATGCCTGAAAATGTGAGCTTGCCTGCCTCTAGTTCTAAAGCTAAAAATATGGAAACTAAACCTAGAAGAAGTAAAAGGCAAAGAACTGCAATTAATTTTGGACCTGACTTTGTTACTGCTTTTCTAGTTGAAGTTTCTAATGGTTATGATGCGGATGCCTTGACCGAGGATTTTGTGTCTTTATTTCTTGTTGAGGAAGATCCGAAAACATATGTCGAGGCTATTAGGTCTGTTGACGCAACTTTTTGGAAAGAAGCCATTAAAAGTGAAATAGATTCCCTAGAATCTAACAAAAATGGGAATTAACGGATTTGCCTAAGGGTTGTAGACTTATTAGTAGTAAATGGATTTTCAAAAAGAAGGCCAGACTTGTTATTAGAGGTTTTGACCAAAAGAAATGGTTATATTATTTTGACACATATTCTCCTGTGACCAAAATAAGTACCATTAGAACTTTGATTGCTCTAGCTACTATTTTGATCTTGTTGTGCACCAAATGGATGTGATGACAACTTTTCTTAATGGTGACTTAGAGGAAGAAATTTATATGACCCAACTTGAGGGTTGTGAGGTTCCTGGTCAAGAGAATAAAGTGTGTAAGTTGAGAAAATCTCTTTATGGTCTAAAACAAGCTCCTAAACAGTGGTTTGAGAAATTTGATAGTTCTCTTGTGAAAAATGGATTTGTAGCAAATTTGTCTGATTCTTGTGTTTATTCAAAGATGATTGGATCAGATTATGTGCTCATATGCTTATATGTTGATGATATGTTGATCTTTGGTACAAATTTGCGTGTAGTCAATGAGACTTAAAATTTGTTGTTTTCTTTGTTTGAAATGAAAGATATGGGTGAAGCTGATGTGATCTTAGGGATTAAAATTCGAAAAACCAACTCTGGTTATGCTTTATGTCAGTCACACTATATTGAGAAAGTATTAAAGAAATTTAACCATCTTGATGTGACACCTGTTAGAACTCCTTATGATCCTAGTATTTCATTAAAGAAGAACAACGGACCTAGTGTGTCTCAATCTGAATATGCTAAAATCATAGGAAGTGTAATGTTCTTAATGAACTTTACTCGTCCCGATATTGCCTATGTTGTGAGTAGATTGAGTCGTTATACGTATAATCCTAGTCAAGAACATTGGAATGCCCTTCATCGTTTGCTTAAATATCTTAGAGGTACAATTAAATTGTGTTTGCATTTTAATAAGTTTCCTGCTGTTGTAGAAGGATATTGTGATGCAAACTAGATTTCAGACCTGATGAAGTTAGTTCTACTAGTGGTTATGTATTTACCTTAGGTGGAGGGGCTATATCATGGAAGTCTGCAAAACAGACTTGCATAGCCCGTTCCACCATGGAATCTGACTTTATTGCTGTTGAGTTGGCAGGTCAAGAAGTAGAATGACTTAGAGGTCTGTTAGCAGACGTGCTACTATGGAAAGTCAAAAGACATCTATCTCTATAAATTTTGACTCGCATGCAACAATTGGAGTGGCTCATAACCGTGTCTATAACGGAAAGAGGAGACATATCCGTGTTAGACATAGTGTAGTGAGACAGTTGCTGGAACATGGTGTCATATCCTTGTTGTATGTGTGATCTGAGAAGAATTTGGCAGATCCAGTCACTAAGGGATTGACTAGAAGAGTTGTTCTCGAAGCATCAAGGGTGATAGGGCTTAAGCCTATAGCTTGAAGAGGTATGGTGGATACCAATTATTTGGTCAAATGAAACCATACTAATCTTCGAGGTGCAGTCCATTCTTATCCCTATGGTGCAAAGTAGTGCTTTTAAGGTAGAGATTATCCTCTTTATGAATCCACGCCCTTTGTGTGTGTTGGGGGGGGGGTGCTTGTGAGACGCACTGATGGATTCACCGATTGAAGAATGAGGCTCTGAGCTATTTGCTCTTAATAATTCCATAGTCACATTTGTGGTGGTCTATGTTAAAAATAGACTTGATGGAATTACCAACGTAAGTGTGAAGGTGTGGCCTCCTTCTATGAGAGGTGAAGGCTACCTCTCTAGAGCGCTTATGAGTCCCAAGGTGTGCGCATGGGCATAAAGGCGCAAATGTTTCTATCGCGGAGTATGGATTTCTTCAGGGTTGATATGTGTTGTGGGGGTCTCAATCAAGCTCTTTCAAGTTCAAGGCCTAGTCCTCTTGTCAACTTGTTGATTGTTACCTCACTCCACTAATGTGTCAATTCAAATCAAAAGATATTGACGCCTAAGTATCTGACCCGTTTTTGCCCAGGCTTCTTTCTTTTCTCTTTTCCTTTTCCCTTGTATGCCATTAGTGAGAGATTGTTAGATTTGGAGGTAATATGTTAATGGCTACAAGGTTTTTCCTCATTCCTTTATATCACTTCTTTATCCCACATAGGAAGAGTTGGAGTGTTTTGAGTGGATTTAAATATTCCACTCTCCTATGGGTTGTTGTATTGGCTTAAAGGTGGGTTTATGAAGGAGGGTTTGGTTTGGGCTTCCATACGCGCGCGCGCTGTCGCCGCCGTCCGTCCGGTCCCGGCTGGTCGTGGGTCAGGTGGTTTTGATCCGATTTGATATTTTTTGTGTCATTAAATTGATAGCCGTTAATATCTTTGACCGAATTAATTCCGATCCAGTTTTTCTGCATTGCCCTTTATTATTACTTGATTCTTGCCTACCATTAAGTTTTTTGTCCCTTCAGTTTTTCTTCCATCAGATCTGTTCCTCCTTATAAATTGGTGTTCTGGTTGTTGTTTGAAGACACAGAAAATACAACCATCATTCCCTTCTCTTCTCTTCTGTTCTATGGGCATACAGTCTTCCATACTCCCAGTTCCTGGCCACGAGTGCACGTGTCCAGGGGCTCGCTGATTAACCTTGGGGAGCAACCGACTTTTCTCGATTGGCACCTAGGTCGAGCCGTATTCGCTTTCAAGACAGTAGTCATCCCACGGCTCAGTTTCGTTCTTTGCCACAGCCTTGATCTACTATTTTTCTAACAGTTCCAACCAAATTGATTGTTCTACATCTTCAAATATCTGGGCATTAGGAAGTGAAAAACAGGGGAGGACAGAGACTGAAGAATTTTGTATTGTAGATCAGGCATATTGCTTGCTTTGCCCATTTCTTCTCCCCCACCACCAAAACACTGCATCTTTATATTATAACCTAATTACTTGTGATGTACCTATACTGATTGTCGAAAACAGAGAGATAGAAAAGTGGTAGGAACTCGTAATTTCTTTTTCTTTTTCTTTTGGGTTTTAATATGTTTCTTATATTGAAAAATTGGCAAATCCAAGATACAATCTGTAAATTTTCATTACTCACTGTAATTTTTCATCCATCCTGACCATGTCCACCAATGTATGATACTACTGTAATTTTGCATCTCAACATCATTAGCAACGCGCTGGGATTCGTGAATACCATCGAGAATGGCCATTGATGTTTCGAAATAAGTAAGTGGGTGGGTGGACGCATGAATATATACCACTTGCAAGGTTTTTTACTTAGAAGCGGTTGAAAAAATGGGAGGAAGAAATTAAAAATATCAGGGGGAGATTGAGACGAACGATAAGGGACGAAATTTGAAGGAGAATTGATGTCGTTCACTTTGAGGAATGAATGTGAAGGGGATAGAGGAAGGAAAGACGTGGGAGTATAAAAGAGATTTTAGAGGGGAGTTACAGTGTGTATTGGTAACCGTACATAACTGTAATTTTTGGATGTGCAGGATGGCGGTTTTGCCGAGTGTAAACGTGTTTTAAGGAATGGGAGAGGCAGGGGCGGATCCACATGGAGGGTAGTGGTGTCAATTGATGCCGCTAATATTTTTTTTTTAAAAAAAATCTGTTTAGAAATAAAAGGGAAAAATATTTAGATTGTATAGCAATTGAAAATTTGACACCACATAATATTAGAAAAATTTGTGTAGCCTGTTGGTTCTTGGTAGTACAAGGAATAAGAATGTGCTTGTCTAGTAGGTTGCGGGTTCAATTCCTAATGCCACCCTTTTTAGCTATTTCGTTTTTTTTTAATTTACATAGACGACAAACATAAAATATAGCCGACTGTTGCAGTTTTTAACACGGTTGCGGACCCTTTTTTCACTCATGCCTACAAAAGTAATCCCTTCAACCTCTCTAACCCTAACTCCATTATTGAATTGCAATTTATGTAAGTCACTCTATTATTCTTTTCTCAAGTTACTCTTTCCTCTTTGTTGAATTTATTCTCATACTTCGTTGCAATTTATGGATTAGATTTATGTGATTAAGTCAACGTGATTAAATTAGGGTTTGTTAATTCTCTTATAATTGCTTGTCGTATCACTTGTATGTGTATGAATCATGAATGAGCAAATTTTGTTAAACTATCGTTTGTACACTTATTCTCATATATTTTGAATTGGATGTATTAGTTTTTTAATATTGTTTTTAGCGCTTACTTTGACGTTTATGTATTAGTCTATCATGAATTGGCTATATTTTGATGTTTATTTTAGCGTTTATTTGTGTTCAATTTTTTTTAAAAAAAATTATCTGACACCACTGACTTTAAATCCTGGATCCGCCACTGGCCGGAGAGGGAAAGGAACCGGGCACATTCCCATTCTACAATTTATAATATAAAGATTTTTTCTTTGTGTAGTTTTCATTTTTCTTAAATAAATATAACAATTAAGGCTTCTCTTTTAATATGATGCTTCAATATATTTTGTGTTTAAATTTTTAGCTAACTCAATTATGCTTTTTATTTATTTATTTATTTATTTTTATTTTAAATTTTCTTTATAATTTTCATTATATTCTTTTTATTGTTTTATAATTTAATTTTTCTTGTACTTTTAGGTATATTTTCAATAAAAATAGTTTATGACCATTATAGTATAAATTTATGAACATTCACGCTAAAAATTATGAACATTGCATGGAATATATTATGAGTATTGTGGTTATAGCTTATGAACGTCCACATTAGAAGTTATGAACATTGCATGGGATGTGTTATGACGTAGTTAAAGTTTATGAACATTATATTATATATTTATGAGCATCCACATTACAAATAATGAACATTGCATGTGATATGTTTATGAGCATTCATATACCTAAAAATACGACGGTGAGCCTGGGTTCACTAAGTTTTTGTGCACCCCGAGGTTCGCCCCTCAAATTATTCTTTTAATTTGTTTATTTCCTTTTAAAATTTACAATTATTATGTAAAAGTAGTGAAATTGTGGCAATTAGTATATGCAATTGATTGCTCATTTGCAAACGCTAAACATATTTAAAATCAGTATTTGTTGCAATTACTATATGCAATTATGTAACACCCCTAGGATATTAATCATCAGATTATGCTAAAAATCTACTTAACCCAATGATTAGCGCGGCGGAAAACTCACATGAGGGCATTACTGCAGTCTATCCAAGACACGCAAGGCTAACTACATCCATACACACTTCCAAACCATCACATCATGCTTAAGTTAACAACTTTACAACATAATGCATAACTTAAATCCAACACAATACACCTTGATAGCAACTCCTTAAACTATAAGACCAACTTCTTCTCCCAAATCACCTTCGTCGCCTTACATGGCCTAAGGGTTCGTCCTTCTTGTGTCTTGCCTTTACTCTTAGCCGGTTAACCTAAAACAAAAACATAAAACTTCGAAACGTGAGATAAACCCGCTACGTATACCCCTATAATGTAAAAACCATTTCGAAATTTAATTAGTTATTAGCGCGGTTCCAAAACCTTTAAAGACAACAAATATGGATAACAGATGAACAATGAAATAGAAATATAACTTACATAACATCATCATAACTTAACCTGTACAAGAAAACATGACTTGACCTGTTCATGAAAACATGGCTCAACCTGTATCTTAACTCATGACTCAAGTGAAAACATGCTTGTGAGTTTCTTCCTTAAAATATAACATAACATAGATTAGAAAGTACCGAACCCAAATCATATATCACTTGACATAGAACATACATGAAACCATACCATAAACTTGACCTTAACCCCCAAAAATCAAGACTTATAAACTTTGGTATGTAACTTATAAAGCTTTACTTTGATTCAAATATCTTGGGTAACCTAGGATACTTAAACCTCGATTGCCCTATTATTTTCTTGAAGGTATCCTACTTGCGATCATCGGCTAAGCCTCCGTATGCGCATACCCAAACCGATCAGGAGATCTGGATGGTGGATAAATATCCTATACTAGCAAGATTTCCATGGTGTGCAACTTAGGCACTATATACATATTTTCCCTGGTGTGCACAAGGCACGGCTAACATGCTGTGCTCTAAGCCACGAGTCCCCTGGTGTGCACTAAGGCACGATTAAACATGGTGTGCTCCTACGGCACGATTAAATCTGAGCGAGGCCTTTTTAATTAAAACTTTTTAATTAAAACTTAAAGGTATCCTTGTAATCCTCTTGAATAAGGGTTGTACTTATAAGGAATTTATTCATGAAATAACTTTTAATATCCAAAGTACGGAATTACCGTAAAAGTTTCTAACATAGAGGATGCATAGCATAAATACTTAGAGATAACTGTAAATTAACCTGATAAATCAACCTTGGTACCTAAAAATCCATGGGAACTTGTATATACTTTTGAACATAAATCATGAGAATTTACATATAAACATAAATAATAAAATATGCTTTCAGAACTTGGCATAAAAAGATTAATTCACAATAATATGCATAAAATATCAGGCAATATACATACCTGAGGACTTAAAAACACGTACTGGACGGGCAGAGATTTGAACAATAGTGCAACGATCTCTTGGAATAACTTTAAAAGAAACGAAATCATGAATTAGATCTTAACTTAGGTGGTAGCATGGAAGAATACTTAGGGAATTTTCTAAGAATAACAATAATAAACTCGATTTCTAAGGCGTACTCATAAGATCATATCTTATCCTTCAAACATCGGATCATGGCATGAAAGAACTTTTCAGAAAGCTTGGATCACCAGCTACAACTTTCTAGTCATGAAGGCCAAAAACATAGTTAACAGGGTATAAAACCCTCATCTTAACAAGCTGCCCAGAAATAAAGACTTAAAACTTCCTTCCTTCAGAGAATCATAACTCAAGCTATACTTATCGGTTTGGGGCGTGTAAGCTGTCTATGGAAAGCTTATGACTCATACTTCAACTTTCATTTTAGCCAAAAACTGATTTAAGCATGGGAAAAAGTTGGATTCTGGCCAAGAACACAGGCAGTCACCAAACATGTTCTGGGTAAACTCAGATTTTTGCCTCTCACATAAAAGCTCATAACTCTCTCTCCCAATATCCTATGAATGCATATCATACCTTTCTGGAAAGCTTCAAGTGTCCCCTACAACTTTCATGTTTATCAATTAAACCAAAAAGACCTCTAAAGCTACGAAAAATACACATCTTTGGACTGACGTTAAAAAATCTCAGATTCACATCTTACGGTTTTGGCCATAACTCCTAATATACATATCGAAAAGACGAGCTACAAAAACCGGGTGTTAACTAGCTTCTTAGACTACCTAATCATTCTATAAATTAGCTCAAAATCACAACTCCCATTCTCTGGAAAAATCAAAACCAACCAAATTGCAATATTACTTCCTTAATTCACTTTCATGCATGATTAAACCTAATAATTTATCTTAATCAACTCCTAAAACATAATCTTCAACCATAAGTGCATATTTCCATAATCATAACCATCAAGAAAACCCTCATTTGACTCTAAATTATAGGCGTGCAAAACAAAATCTCACCTATTTTAAACCTCCCCCACATAATCCAACATGCATAACACAAAAACCATCAATTTACTTAATCTATATACATGCACTTAATCTTTTAATCGATTCTTCATCCTTCCACAGTAGATTCAATTAATAAAACCTCATGCATGCCCCAACTTCACACATCCTTCACTCATTCAAACATTAAAGCATAAAACCAACACCACTTACCCAAAATTCCACTTGATTTTTAAGCTCTTAGCAACCTCCTCTTGAAGACCTTGGAATCCTTGAGTTATCTTTAGAGAAAACCTAAGAATAACAAGAAGAAGAACTTAAAACATATACTTGATTCATCCTTAAACGAAGGGAGAAGATTTGAGTGAGATACCCCTTGAAATAGGAAGAGGAAATGAAAGAGGAGGTGAGGTGATGATGGTGCGTAGGAAACATCGCTGCGACCGGGCAGTAGGACGACAGAAGAGCAGTGAGGGGCTGTGGTGGTGAGGTGTGGTGAGAAAGAGGTGAGAGCAAGAGTGAGAGGAAGGGTGGTGTTTGAATAACTTCCAAATGACTTAATGTCATCTTAAATCATATATAACATAAACATACCAAGGCCCAAAATTCTTTCTTCCCTCCTCCCTAAACCCAATTTACTTAAACGTAGTCTACCGTAAAAATATTATCGGTAAAAAACCCAAATAGATATTCATATATATACCTCCTTGTGATTTCTCATAATTATACCTTAAATTGACTCGAATAAAAGAAGGACCCGGTATCTCGGTCTCAGAAAAGGAATTCGTAAACAATCATTATCACTATAAATTATCGAAAGAGAAACATTAAGAAGAGAAATTTTAGACTGATATAGTTGACGATCGTTACACTGTTCAAGTTCGGCAAAACACACACTTGGTTCGAAAAATTTGGAACACGCGCTTTAATTAATAACAATTATTTTTAACCTTGATTATTTAAGCTAATTAATACGTATTAGGGGGTGGTTTTTGTTTGGGTTATTATAAATTCACATGCAAAGAAGTGAACATTTTTGACATTCCCTGATATCTATAAATATGTGAGTCGTTCATCTAAATTTGTTGCTCATTTTCAAACCCTAAAACAAGTATTTGCATGTACTAGAATGTATCTGATTCTTAGGTTTCCTTTGGCATGCATTCAAAAGTTGGAATATTTTACATTAGTGAACAACATGATCACGGTTGAACAACTTAGATATGCTTAGTGAACAATTACATGAATGAACATATTTGGCATTCCCTAATATCCATACATATGTTAGTTATTCATCTAAATTGATGTTTCCGTTTAAATTGATGCCATGTATTCGTAAATCCTAAAATATTGACATACTTCCAAATGTTGTGACCTTTTACATTAGTGAACAATATTGAGATCATCAAAGAACTAATAAGACATCATGGGTGACCAAGTTCTTTTATTGTACAGTTTCATCTTTGCCTGATACCTATGAATATGTGAGTTGATACCTATGAGATGCAGTTGGTTAAACAAGGGAAGATATTCAAACCATTGATCAATTTGCAAACTTAAATTCAACATAACCTTTATTCTTTGGTAGCTATGAGATGCTACCAAAGAATAAAGGTAATGTTGAGTTACATTAGTGAACAATAGTAGGATCACCAGTGAACAACTTAAAAGAATGAACAATTTATGTGAATTTCAGAGCCAATGAGGACCCGATTGGTCAAGCAAGGGATCAAACAGAGAAGGACACTCAAACCCTGCATCAGCCCAAATGATGTATGCAAGGTCACAAAGATCAGAGTCTGACCTCACAATACACCACACAGGAACTCACACACAATGCTTATGGATTAAAACAAAGCTAATTGGAAACAATTAGCTGGAATAGATGACAACCCAACAAGGAAATAAAAGGATAGACTTGTGTTCACTCTGATACAGGCACACCACAGAATAAACACAAGGGCAAGGACTTAGTTACCTCAGCAGATACAGGCACACCACCATTGAAGCAAGTAAGCTCTACACACACCACTAGGAATGCCAACTCCTAGATACTGAAGTAGGTTCAACCCAAATGAGAGTTTGCTGACACTCACAAACGAGAGGCTCAACTAAGGCACTCAAAATACTATTGAAAATATCATTGGGGGCCTGTTTGCAGAGAAAAGCGGAATGTATTAGGTATGAAATTAGAATCCAAGGGGGTTGGGTATGAAATTAGAACCCCAAATTAAAAGTGTTTGGTGAACACAGGAATGGAATCAAAGTTATTATTATTATTATTATTATTATTATTATTATTATTATTATTATTATGAATATGAATATAATGACAATAATTACTATTAATAATTAATTATAATTTAATAGTTAATAATTCCAAAATTAAATATTAATAATTATCAATTATTAGTTATCTTATTCATTATTGTTTATTATTTATTTGAATCATTCAATAATAATAATAATTTATTTATTGTGATTTATTATTTATTCTTCATTAATTTATAATTATTATCAATTATTAATAACTAATTTAAATAATTATTAATTAATAAATAATTATTAATATTTATATTTTTTAATTATTAATAATATTGTTGCTATTATTAATTAGTATTAATCATAAATTATTTTTATTTTCCATATATTATTTATTATATTTTTTTATTAGTTATTATTAATTATTATCAATTATTATTAATTAACTATAATAATTAGTAATTAATATTTAATTATTAATTAATAATATTGATTATTAATTATTAATATTAATATTAATTATTAATATTAATATTAATTATTAATTATTAATAATTATTAATAATTATTAATTATTGAATTTTATTAATATTAATTAATATTAATTAATATTGTTAATTATTAATTATTAATATTTTTATTAATGAACATTTTTTATTTTTTATTAGTTATTAAATTTTTTAATTATTATCAATTATTATTGATCAAATGTAATAATTAATAAATAATTATTAATATTAATATTTATTATTATTATTTTTATTATTATTATTATTATAATTATTGTTATTATTATTATTATTGAAGAAAAGGGATAGCCTATTCCCCTCACATTTGGGAGGTTTCTAATCCCCCTCTTTGGGAGGGATAGCAAATCCCCAGGGATTGCTATTCCATTCCAGAAAGAGTTATCCAAACAGTAAAAACAGGAATTAGAACCCATTCCTGACCTATTCCATTCCTTTTTTGCTCACCAAACATGCCTTGATTAGTTTGCAAGATGTTGAATACATGCCTATATATAGCTAATCCTAAAAAGTTTGATTAGAGGCACTTAATTAAAGTAACCTGCTAATCTCCCTTCTAATATAGCTGCTGAACTAAATCAAATACATCATATTACAACTTATGCTAACTAATACAATCCGGATACATTTGAAAAATAAAAAGAAATCACTGCTGGCTTCTGATTGGACCAAAATCCCAAGGTTGGCAATTCCAGCCAATCAGAACCTTTCCTAGCTGGGAGGGTAAAACTTAAGTTACTATGGTAACTTTCCCGGGCCTTTCTAAGCTGGATGTAATCTCAACAACTTAAGGAAGGTAGGGAAAGACTTAAGTAACCCTCATTGTAGGTGAACAAAATACCTAGCCTCAGAGCTGAGGTTCTGGAAAAACTGATAACAAACAACCATTGTAGGACTGCTTGTTCTGGTGCTTGTAACTTAAAGTCTTCTAGCTTAATCATGCTGGAACTTGCTTGGAACTTGAAAATTGCATGTCAAGGAACAAAAAACTCCTAAGGACCCTTGGTTGAATCTCACTCAATCCAGAGATACTAAATTGAGAAAGAGGCCTGCTTGGACTGGTTTTGTTGGGAACTGGATTTGACCTAAATGGCCAATGCTAGTGGAATGGATTGTTGTGTTGTCCAGGACTTGCCTTACTAATGTGTAGCAAGCCTGGATGGATGATGTTGGTGGGATGGTGGCTGTTGAAGTATCCTTGATCTGTTGCTGAGGCTGGAAGCCTGCTGTTTCTACTGGAATTACTCCAACAACTGCTGAGTTTGGCATAACATGGCTTGCTGCTGACAATGCTGATGCTGAAGTTAGTGGTGTAGCCTCCTTGGGTGTTGAAGATGATGTAGAAACTGCTCGTGCTAATCCTGTGGCTGAATCATCTCCCATCTCCTGGTCTGAACTTGCTGGTGATGCTTGAACTGCTGCTGGACTTGCTAGATGGTCTCCATCACCAAACATGAAGAGCATTCTCTACCAACACCGAAGAGATCATTAACGTCAAATTACAATGACGAACAAATAGTTAGCTTGCCAATGAACAATTTACACAAACGAATGCATTTTCTAATTATATGGGATCACATCTTAGCTAGATCTTGTTCAGTGTTATTCATTAATTTGCAAGTGTTGGTTAATCTACAAATTTACCAGGTTTCTCATGAAAATACATTCATGAGTCATATACTTTGTATTTGCAAACCCTAAAATTTTACCTGCTGCATGTTGCCTTTTGCAATATATTTAAAAGTTCTCAACTTTGTGTTGTGAATACGATTAAAATATCAGAAGTAGACAACAATATGAAAATTAATTGTCATTGTTAAATTTTTATGAACTTTAGCAGCAACGAAGAAGCAATTGCTCACATAATAGATATGAGAATCGAAAATGTTCATCAAGAGGCACCTCCTAATCAAACTATTGCTCGAACACAAGCAAGGTAAATTTATATCACAAGTGAACAATTTTCACATGATCAGTGAACCTTACTGAAATAATTTATGTGAACTTTAGAGCCAATAAAGGCCTTTAATGTGATATAATCAACTATTCGCGGGAATGAGAAGAGTTTTTCCCTATATTACACATACTTGCTAACTGCGATGAGAAGAATTGTTCACTGTCAAATTGTATTACATAATGCATTAGATTAATACATTTGTTCATTAATTTGGACTAAACCCACTTGAAACATCCTATACAACAGGTCAAAACGACAGAAGGTCATGCGACAAGATGACATAGAACATGCCTCATCCCCATTATTAAAGGCAGTTCAACAGAACTCGACAAACAAGAAGATAAGTTTAAAGGCAACTGCAAGTGAAGAACCCGTAGGTTCCATTGGAAAGTTGTCAATAATAAAAATGAACTCGTGGAAACGGTTAGTAGACATAGAATGTCACCGCACACATTGTTAGAGGTCATAGGGAGATTAACTTATGAACAATGGGCAGTAGTGACAGAAACAAGCTTTGGGGGTCCCTTATCCATACAGATCTCAACTATCCTAAAGAAGCTAGCGCGATGGCTAATAGAGAATTTTGATGTTGGGGCTTGTTCTCTAAAGCTACCTAATGGAAAGGTGGTAGAAATTTCATAGGAAGATGTGCATGCAGTTATGGGATTACCAATGGGGCACATGGAAGTGCCAAATTTGACAATAATGGACGTTGGTGACTCCTTCATAGAATTTCTACAAACATGGAGACATCGGTGGAATATTAGAACAGGGAGTCCTACAACAGCAAGTATGTGGGAAGAAATTCAGGAGAACGAAGGTCATAGAAGTGAATGTCTCATAGATTTTCTCACTTTTGTTGTTTCAAGCATCATTTATGGTAACCCAAATAGAACATGCAACTTCCATTTCAAGATATTGAAGGATGTTCATATGATAAAATAGTACAATTGATGCTCGTTTGTTCTTCGTTGCTTGACCAAAACAGTACTTGTGTGGAGGAAAAATAAGAAAAAGTTTTACACTGGACCTTTATTAATCCTAATGGTAGGAACATTATCTCATTGCAAACTTCATTTATTTGAAATTTTATTTTACATTATTTGTCCCACCTATGTCACTAATGTGTTCAATTTGTTGGATTTGTATTGTTACCTGGACAAAGTCCAATTTGGAAGCATGAAGACAACCAATTGGTACCTCATGGCCCTAAATTCGACTATTGAAAATGTTAGGAAGCGTGATGTTGTTGAACAACGTGCTGGAAAATATGGACTTGGAAGAGTAGTTGACACGATCGATTAATTATCGGAAGATTGAAAAGCTTGCTTAGAATGAGATGGAGAAGTACTTTAACAAAGATTGCCAAGACGTATCAACATTTGCAAACCCTCCTCCATATATAGCCTCGACATGTGCTCATTGTCCACCAATTCCAGCCCCGATGTGATCAACTAATATTAGTTGATTATGCATTCCTTCCTGCTGATGATGCACACACAAAAGAGTAAGACATATTTTTTTAGTCATTTTATTCGTTGGCATATTTGACTTCATTTATCAAAACAAATATCGTGTATTTCATTTTTGCCACACCTATATAACGCACAATGATTCCTGGTTGTTCACTGTATCAAACAATATTGTTCACTTTCCTAACTGTGGTTGTTCTTTATACCTAAATGTGTAGTTCACTCATTAGTATTCCTAATTGTTCACTCGCTTGCACTTTGGATGTTTACTACTCTGCCACCATGTATTCATTGGAATGTTCTGAATTAATTATAAAGACTAACATAATGTATGGCTATCGCTAGCTGGCATATTTTTGATCTGTCACGTGATCAACTAATATGAGGTTATTATGCTTCCTCCCTGTTGATGATGCACACCCAAACGAGAAAGACATTTTCTTTAGTCATTTTATTCGTTGACATATTTGATTTCATTTGTCATAACATACATCATGTATTTTTTTTTTTTTTTGGCCACGCCTATATGATGCACAATGATTCCCGATTGTTTACTATATCAAACAGTGTTGTTCATTCCCCTAATTGTGGTTGTTCACTATATTAGAATGTGTAGTTCACTCATTTGCATTCCTGGTTGTTCACTCTAGATGTTTACTACTCAGCCTCCATGTATTCATTGGAATGTTTTGTTTTAATTATAATCCCTAACATAATATATGTCTATCGCTAGCGAGCGTCTTTTTGAGCGAGATCGTGAAGAAGAGAGCATGCGTCTATGGGTTACGAGAGACGTAATGGGATCACTATCTAGGTTAAATCTACGCCTGAAAAATTAAATCATCAATGTCATGATTGTCATCTTCAATTGCATGGAAAGAGAAAGAAGTCCAAGCCCACCAAAAAAGGTGTTCTTCACTGCATATGTTCATGTAAGTTACTACATTTTCCAAATAGATTATATTTTATACTTTGTGACTTAGAAAACCCTTCACTAACATCAATTTCATACAACATAATTTGTGAAAAATCACAGTCAGCTATTCAGGCAGCAGATGAGAGAGGAGAAAAATTAAATATAGCATTCGAAAAAGTGATGAACCTAGAGTTGAAACTGTGTAATTGGCTTAACCTGTACAACCGACAATTGGAAACATTATGAATACATTATTTTATACTAAATTGTCGGTTGTCCAGGTTAAGCCAATTACACAGTTTCAACTCTAGGTTCATCACTTTTTCGAATGCTATATTTAGTTCTTCTCCTCTCTCATCTGCTGCCTGAATAGCTGACTGTGATTTTTTTTCACAAATTATGTTGTATGAAAGTGTTGTTAGTGAATGGTTTTCTAAGTCACTGAGTACAAAATGTAATCTATTTGGAAAATGTAGTTACTTACATGAACATATGTAGTGAAGAACACTTTTTTTTTTGTGGGCTTGGGCTTCTTTCTCTTTCCATGCAATTGAAGATGACAATCATGACATCGATGATTGAATTTTCCAGGCGTAGATTTGACCTAGATAATGATCCCACCATGTCTCTCATAACCCATAGAAGCATGCTCTCTTCTTCACGATCTTGCTAAAAATGACGCTCGCTAGCGATAGGAATATATTATGCTAGGGATTATAATTAATCCAAAACATTCCAATGAATGCATGGAGGCTGAGTAGTAAACATCTAGAGTGAACAACTAGGAATGCAAATGAGTGAACTACACATTCTCATATAGTGAACAACTACAATTAGGGGAGTGAACAACACTATTTGATATAGTAAACACCCGGGAATCATCGTACATCATATAGGCGTGGCAAAAAAAAAACACGATGTATGTTATGATAAATGAAGTCAAACATGTCATTGATGTCAATGAATAAAATGGCTAAAGAAAATGTCTTTCTCGTTTGGGTGTGCATCATCAACAGAGAGGAAGGCATAATCAACTCATATTAGTTGATCACGTGACAACTCAAAAATATGCTAGCTAGCGATAGCCATACATTATGTTAGTCATTATAATTAATTCAGAACATTCCAATGAATACACGTAGGCAGAGTAGTAAACATCCAAAGTGCAAGCGAGTGAACAATTAGGAATACTAATGAGTGAACTACATAGTTAGGTATAGTAAACAACCACAATTAGGAGAGTGAACAATATTGTTTGATCCAGTGAACAACCAGGAATCATTGTGCGTTATATAGGTGTGGCAAAAAAGAAATACACGATATTTGTTTTGATAAATGAAATCAAATATGCCAACGAATAAAATGACTAAAAACACATGCCTCAGTCTATTGGGTGTACATCATCAACAGAGAGGAAGGCATAATCAACTCATATTAGTTGATCACGTGACAACTAAAAAATATGCTAGCTAGCGATTGCCATACATTATGTTAGTCATTATAATTAATTCAGAACATTCTAATGAATACATGTAGGCAGAGTAGTAAACATCCAAAGTGCAAGCGAGTGAACAATTAGGAATACTAATGAGTGAACTACACAGTTAGGTATAGTAAACAACCACAATAAGGAGAGTGAACAATATTATTTGATACAGTGAACAACCAGGAATCATTGTGCGTTATATAGGTGTTGTAAAAAAGAAATACACGATAGTTGTTTTGATAAATGAAATCAAATATGCCTTACTCTATTGGGTGTACATCATCAACAGGAAGGAAGGCATAATCAACTAATATTAGTTGATCACATCGGGGCTGGATTTGGAGGACAATGAGCACATGTTGAGACTGGATATGGAGGAGGGTTTGCAAATGTTGCTACGTCTTGGCAATCTCTGTTAAAGTACTTCTCCATCTCATTCTCAAGAAGCTTTTCAATCTTCCGGTAATTAATCGATGGTGTTCTACTCTTCCAAGTCCATATTTTCCAGCACGTTGTTCAACAACATCACGCTTCCTAACATTTTCAATAGTCGAATTTAGGGCCATGAGGTACCAATTGGTTGTCTTCATGCTTCCAAATTGGACTTTGTCCAGGTAACAATACAAATCCAACAAATTGAACACATTAGTGACATAGGTGGGACAAATAATGTAAAATAAAATTTCAAATAAATGAAGTTTGCAATGAGATAATGTTCCTACCATTAGGATTAATAAAGGTCCAGTGTAAAACTTTTTCTTATTTTTCCTCCACACAAGTACTGTTTTGGTCAAGCAACGAAGAACAAACGAGCATCAATTGTACTATTTTATCATATGAACATCCTTCAATATCTTCAGCAAATGGAAGTTGCATGTTCTATTTGGGTTACCATAAATGATGCTTGAAACAACAAAAGTGAGAAAATCTATGAGACATTCACTTCTATGACCTTCGTTCTCCTGAATTTCTTCCCACATACTTGCTGTTGTAGGACTCCCTGTTCTAATATTCCACCGATGTCTCCATGTTTGTAGAAATTCTATGAAGGAGTCACCAACGTCCATTATTGTCAAATTTGGCACTTCCATGTGCCCCATTGGTAATCCCATAACTGCATGCACATCTTCCTATGAAATTTCTACCACCTTTCCATTAGGTAGCTTTAGAGAACAAGCCCCAACATCAAAATTCTCTATTAGCCATCGCGCTAGCTTCTTTAGGATAGTTGAGATCCGTATAGATAGGAGACCCCCAAAGCTTGTTTCTGTCACTACTGCCCACTGTTCATAAATTAATCTCCCTATGATCTCTAACAATGTGTGCAGTGAATTCTATGTCGTACTAACCCTTTCCACTAGTTCATTTTCATTATAGACTACTTTCCAATGGAACTGGCCGCCTCTTCACTTAAAGTTGCCTTTGAACTTATCTTCTTGTTTGGAGAGTTTTGTTGAATTGCCTTGGAGCGTGGGGGTGAGGCATGTTCTATGTCATCTTCTTGCATGACCTTCAGTCGTTTTAACCTGTTGCATATGAAGTTTCAAGAGATTTAGTCCAAATTGGTGAAAAACTAATGAATTATGTAATACAATTTGACAGTGAACAATTCTTCTCATCGCAGTGGACAAGTATGTGTAATATAAGGAAAAAATTTCTCCTTCCCGTGAATAGTTGCTTATATCTCAGTGAAGGCCTTCATTGGCTATGAGGTTCACATAAATTATTTCAGTAAGGTTGAACACGTAGTTCATGATCATGTGAAAATTATTTACTGATCATATGAAAATTGTACACTTGTGATGTAAATTTACCTTACATGTGTTCGAGCAACAATTTTATCTGGAGGTGCCTCTTACTGAACATTTTCGATTCTTATATCTGTTGTCTGAGCAATTGCTTCTTCATTGCTGCTAAAGTACACACAAATTTAACAATGACAATTAATTTTCATATTGTTGTTTACTTTTGATATTTTAATCATATTCACATATCACAACACAAAGTTCACAACTTTTAAATATAGTGCAAACGGCAACATGCAGTAGATAAAATTTTAGGGTTTGCAAAAACAAAGTATATGACTCATGAAGGTAATTTACATGAGAAACCCAGATAAATCTGTAGAATAATCAACAGTTGCAAATTAATGAATAACATTGAACAAGACGTAGCTAAGATGTGATCACATATAGTTAGAAAATGCATTCGTTTGTGTAAATTGTTTATTGGTGATCTAACTATTGTTTGCTATTGTAATTCGACGTTACCTACCTCTTGGTGTAGGTAGAGCATGCTCTTCATGCTTGGGCTATTGCAAGGTTTGAGTGTCCTCCTCTACTTGATCCTCTGCTTGACCAATTGTGTCCTCATTGGCTCTGAAATTCACATAAGTTGTTCATTCTTTTAAGTTGTTCACTGGTGATGCTACTATTGTTCACTAAGTAATTCAACATTACCTTTGTCCTTCGGCAGCTATAGTATCATCTTCAAGGGCAAGCTTACCAATGGTTTGAATATCCTCCTCTGTTTGACCAGTTGTATCCTCGTTGGCTCTGAAATTCACATAAATTCAAATTTGTTCACTTATTCATAGGTATCAACTCACATATTCATAGGTATTAGGCTCAGACGAAACTGTTCATTCAGCGAACTTGGTCGCTCATGATGTCTAATTTGTTCACCACACTGATCTCAATATTGTTCACTAACATAAATAACTAACATAGCATGTATTTAATAATATTTTAACATAGCATGTATTTAATAAATAACATTTGGAAGTATGTTAATAATATTTTAGGGTTTACGAGTACATAGCATGTATTTAAGCGGAAGTAGCAATTTAGATGAACAACTAACATATTTTATAGATATTAGGAAATGACAAATATGTTCGTTAATGTAGATTGTTCACTAAGCATATCTAAGTTATTCAACCGTGTTGTTCACTAATGTAAAAGATCCCGACTTTTGAATGCATGTTAATGGAAACCTAAGAATCATATGCATTCTAGTACATGCAAATACATGTTTTAAGGTTTGCAAATGAGTAGCAAATTTAGATGAGCGACTCATATGTTTTAGATATAAGGGAATGACAAAAATATTCACTCATGTAAATTATTCACTTTGCATGTCTAAGTTGTTCACCCATGATATCCATGTTCTTCACTAATGTAAAAGATTGCAGCTTTGAAATGCAAGTCAATGGAAACCTAGGAATCAGATAAGGTCTATAGTACATGCAAATACATGTTTACATTGCAATTATTTAAACGGAAAGAGTAAACTTATGTTGACAACCATTATATCATGGAGCAGAGCAGAGTATGATGGAACATAACATAGTATGATTGCAAATACATGGATAAAGGTTTCCAAATACAAGTGAATTACCGATTTTTCTGGACTGCGTCCTCTTCCGTTTCTTGCGATGGTAAGTGAAGTTTAGGTTCGACAAAATTGACTCTTCCATAGTTTCTCTAAGTGTTTGAGGCAAAAACAGAGTGGTAGATGAACGAGGAAGGCGAAGGATTGACGGCGACAAAAACGGTGGTTGTGTTGAGTTGACTCGTCAAGCCGCGATCAAACCAGTTTTCTGGATTTATGTAAATAAAGTTTAGTTTTCCCAAACCCTAGCCGATTTTCCCACTGATTTGTTTGTCCCCCGGCCTTCTTCTACCATGCTCTTCTTGTTGATGTTCCATCATATTTATTTGCTATTCTCCATCAGATAGAAATACACAGGACATAGATCGAAATGGAGGGTTGGTCGAGAATCGTTGATTTGAGAGCCCAACATAATAACAAAGTTGAGGAAGAACAAAGGATTATTTCATGAGAGAGAGAAATGGAGGTAGTAGGAGCCCCCCATGTTCAAAGATGAAGAATATTGAGTACTGTACTCCAAAGAGAGAATGGGAGAGTAAGAGAAAGAGGGCAAGTTGAGTGAATGGGAGTGGAAAACTAGATTTGAGAGTTGCGGCTATACCTTACACGAGTATTATCTAGGGTTTCTCATTAAATTTGTTTTCTTTTTTTATTTTATAAAATTTATTCTTCCTTGGGTCATCATGTTTGGGCGTTATGACAGCTTGTTTTATTTTGTTCTTTTTCATTTTTTTTAGGTGACTAGCCATATTATAAGGGTTTTGATCACATAATCAACAAGGTAGATGTAATTTAATAATGAAAACCAATGATTAAATTTTTTGGAACTAAGCAATTTTTTTTTTCAACTCATTACCGGTTTGTATCGGTTTTAACCGGTTCAACCAGTAACCCGGGTCAACCGGTCTGACCGTTTGACCCACTGGGTCAACCAAGTTGGTCACCGGTCCGGGTCTGACAACATAGGCTCCAAGAACACATAATATACAATATATATTACATGCATGGATGCATCCGAAGCATGTGCTTCATATATTTGCGAGTGAATAATCATAACAATTAGAGTGAACAACCTAATGTATGTGTGTGAACAATCGTAGCTCTTGGAGCACATGCTCCAGGTTCACCTAATAAAATGCACATAATATATATTGAATGATGACAAAATAGGTAAAACCTTTGAGAGAAAGACCATCCCATGGTTGCATGATTTACCATTTCCAAAAAAAAAAAAAAAAAAAAAAAGAAAGAGGAAGGAAGACAAAGTGAGGACATCTCCCTATATATGTATTTACTTATTTTGGTGCAGACTGTGAAATAAAAACGCAAGCCTTGGCCCATTTATTTTTACACTAGCCATTATGTCCATCCTTTAGATGAGGTAATTACTAAAATCGTTCATTTTATTTTTGTTAAAATGAAAAATTATAATTTTATGATTGAATTTTATTGCATATCTAATAATAATAGCTCGTATAAAATATATTACATATATCAAAAAAAAGAGAATTTTAGTGTTTTTAGAATTAATTACAAATGAAATATTGTGACAACTAAGATTAACCATATATTTTGAATTATCATGTATATTGGATAATTTGTGGTCAAAGTTTATCAATATTGCCTATACATTAGTGACACCACACTTGTCCCAATTTAATTTGGAAAGTTCAATACATCAATCTAGAAATTGAGATGAAAAGTTTTGCGACTTGCCAATGTTATCCATATATTTGAGGGTAATATAGTAAATTTGTGTCTGAACACAAATCTACAAGATAAACTACTGATTAGTTATTATATTCATGAATAAAAAAGTAAATTTGTGTGTGAACACAAACTACAAAACAAGCAAGTAGCTAATTATATTATCATATTCAAGGATGAAAGAAAAACTACCTATGTGAATACAAGTTAACAGGCAGGCAGACCTTCAGAACACACGACAAAACATTCTCTTCTAATTTGTTATAGATATAGAAATGGTCTCTTTGTACCAAAACTGTAGACTTATCTTTAGATTGAGAAACCTTGTTTATGTTGACAAAAACATGACTGTTACTTTGACACTGTACTATAATTTTGAAAAGAGAGAATAAATACTTGAAAGAAATAACACATACACATAAGCTTAAAAGAAATAACACATACACATATAAGCTTAAAAGAGAATAAATACTTGAAAGAGATAACACATACACATAAGCTTAAAAGAGAATTATCTGAATCCATAAATCATATCTAAATAGTCCAAGCCAGAGGGGGGTGGTCATCAATTTACAAAATGGAGGGAGGGAGGGACCGTGTCTTGGCAGCGACGCGTTTGGGAGTCAGAAAGATTAGCTTTGTAGCCCAGTTCATCTCTCGTAACCTGCAAACTTCATCTGTTCCTGAATTCTCTTCTTTGCCTTGTTTCGTCAGTCTTCTCTCTTTCTGTGTCAATTCTCTATATGTCACAAATGTAACTCCAATCCAACAGCAGAAGCTTTTGGACCCATCATGTAAAGCTACATGTAATCCAAGCATGACAAGTGAAGCCTATTCATCAATTTTGACATCACGAAGGAGGCGGGCAGCCAAGGCCCCACATCGGCGCACTTCCCAATCAGAAAGATCTGGCCTTGGTAGCCCACTACTAGTAACCAAGCATTCCCTTGTCTCCCTCAGGTCGCTAAATTCATCTGTCCCAGATTCCCCCTCTTCACCATGTTTGCTCTCCTTCTCTTTCTCAACATTCTTTATAACTTCATCTCTTTCTTGGCTTGTTGCTGGTGCATTTCCAACAGCACAAGCCTTAGCTCCCATTATGTAAAGCTCGATACTTGGGTGTCGGTACTTGTAATCCATCTACACAACCATAATTCAATTAAGAATACCAAACAGAAAAGGCTTCCAAAACAAGTCACTTCGTGGGTTTAGACAGATTCCAAATTGAATGGTGAAACAATCAGATATTCGAAATTCAGAGCATATACTCGGAAATACAGGCAATTCACCCAATCAGCTTTTCAAGAACACGCCAATTCACATTGCTAAAGTCAAGTAGTCCAAAAATTGGATCCTGTGTATTCTAGGCTCAATCAAGTTTGTTTTCAGCAGCAACAATACCCCCGAAATAGCATATCCTTTGACCTTACGCTAAACCATTGAGCAACAGATCACCCGTGAATTAGAGATTGAATATGAGGAAACACAAAAACAAAAACAAAAACAAAAAAAAGGCCGCACAACACAAAAAATAGCATACCCTTGTTTTCGGAACAGTTTTGACATCAAAGTTACTTTTCCACATTTGAAGCATCTTCTCATGAACATCTGTGGATCGTATCTCATAACCCAACTGTTTCATAGAATTTTAAAAACTGTTAATTGGTACTACGTGTAAATGATCCCTGAGTTGACTTAAAAATACATTACCATAATGGTTGTCCGTGGTCCTGACAATTCCCGTATTGTCTGCAGCAGTGGATCCAAAAGATGTTCAGCATAAACCTGCGATCCAAAATTCCAAACATTCAGCACCCTTTTCTTTGCATGGGATTGGTGTCCCAGTAATAACACTATTGCCTAGTGCCCTCATCACCAAATTTTGAGATCTTAGTAACGCAATGGATTTTCTTCCCATACCTACTTTTCGTGAACAAATAAAGATTTGAAGAGGGATTCATCAAACATCGGGATGATCAGCTCGAAAATTCAACTGCCTTTAGTCTATAATACTCAGGATGTTCCTCATGTGAAAGTAACTATGATGGATACTCAACAATTCCAGCAGATATGAAAAGTTGACATCCATTTATGAGCAAAAAAAAAAAAAAAAAAAAATCCTTCTACAAGGCACACTACTTTATGAAAATTATTTAATAGACTCTCTTATTCGAGATCAGAACCGATACTGCTTATTTTATTAAAAAAATCTGCCGTCACTTTTTCAATCTAAAAGTGTACTGGCCACATATTGATAGAAAATAATGATTTGAGATTTCATCAACAAAAATCAAAAGTAAAAAACATTATTCCCCATCTAACCACCCAACCTCCAAATCCTCCATCCTCAAAGCTGTCACGTATGTGCATGCTTTATACTTCCTCCTATCTGTTTTATCTGACTTTTTAATCAACTTTTCTCATTTCATATCATTTGTTACTTTATAATACCAATTACTACTTTTCTCATTTCATATCATTTGTTACTTTATAATACCAATTACTACTTTTCTCCAAATATAGATTTTGGATAAGGATGTTTAACTAAATTTCTCACTAACTACCCTATAATTTTTTGTGGTATTGGTTTTCTCCACCACCTCCAAAAGTCGAATGAAAGAAAAGGAGGGAGTGCTTTTTTTTTATTTTCTTCCTATTACTTCAATAACTTTTAAGTTCTCCAATTCTATTTAATCTTAAACATTTACTATCTCCTATGTAATTTTTTTCAAATGAGCATTAATTACAAAAGGTGCTTTTCAAAAATCTCTTTGGATTTTTTTTCCCTCAAAAAATGTTTCTAACAACTAACTAGTTTTAATTTTCTTTTTCTTAGTCTCTCTTATTGCTAATGTTAATCATATTTATTTCTTATTAGAACTTTTTATGAGATAATATTCACCATAAGAAAAATATTTTCAAACAAATCAAATGTAGGTAAATTTTGGAAACTTTGCGTCTCAAATTAACATTAATATTACTTTTTTAATATTATTTAGTTTGCATTAAAATATCATTTAAGAAACACACATTTTATTCTATAGTTTAGCTCATAATCTGTGTGGATTGGAAGAAAATATGATTAATTTGGTTCACAATAAAGGTAGATAGCAAGAAACCTGGAAAATAAATGAGAGAAGATATATCCTAGCCTTCACAACACGAGGTATATCATAATGCATTGTAAAATTAAAGGAGCCCCAAATAACTTTGACAAAATATAGGGCACAACATGGTAACTTTCTGGACCAGAACCACGCAAATTATCAAAAAATGACAATTTTGTAACTGGACAATTACAAGTTGCAAGACTCAACAGCTTCTACTGCAGGTCCTGCTCAGTGCAGTCAAGTTGTAATAGTCATGAGTAAAATTTCGTACACTGGTCACCGTTAGCCTACAAACTAAAGAAAGTAGCAGCAGAATGGTTCCATAATCCATACTCCATAGGTATCAGGAACTATTTACTTTCCAGCACTCATTAGCTACCAATTTGTTTTTCAGTATTAAACAAAACTAGGAAGAGTAAAAAGATTGTATTTATACCAAAACATTTTACTCTGAAAAAAGATTTCAAGTCTTCCAAGTATCCATTACTGTTTGTGGTAGTTGCTAAAGACAATCAGATCACACTGTTTTAACACTTACTCAGAAATGGAAATGGAATCTTTCGGTAGCGAGCTTACCACATCAGTGCCGATGACATAGTCATAAGGTGGATCAACAGATTTTATATGGTCCATATTACCCCAATCCAGCTCCGAAACTTTGATAGATCCAAATATATCTAGATACAAAGTCAAAGCAAGCAGTGTTAGTAATGTATCTAAAAAGTGAGATGAAAGCATCAATATTCATTGATGAACTTAATATCCATAAAAAGGGTACCACAAAATCAGGGGAAAAAATAAAGCAAAGAGAATCACAGACTATGTAATGCCAGAAGAGGAGACAAGCACATCTTCCATGCTGATACTACCTAAATTCAGGTTAGCCTGCATGATTATTGAAGTATTACGATCAACATTTCTCTGTAGCAATGGTAGAACTTCTTTCTGGTCAGTTGTAACCACATCGCATCCCAGCATTGCCATTGCTACACAATAGGAAAGAAGAAAAACCAAAATTAGGTAACATTTACATTGCAATAAACCAAGTATAACAGAAATATATCACACTTCAAATATGTAAAGGAAAAGCCTTTTTATAGATACATAAATAACACATATCTTGGCAACAGTTAAGGCATACCAAATCCAGCCACTCCACAGCCTGCTCCAAGTTCAATGACTCTCTTCCCCTTAAGCTTAGAAGGGCAAAACCGTCCCTTTATGCTATTCTTTTCCTTCGGAAAATCAACGCAAACATTGGAAAACATATAATCCACTATTAGATATACAGCCTTACACATAGTACAGCCGCACACAAATTCAAGCAGAAACAAACCCCAAAAGTTGCTTAGAAATGAAGCCTATCCAAGGGAACTCGGTACCTAGCGGCTAGTGGTCACTCTGATGAGTCTGGTAAATGGCCAAGACTTAGAAGCAGACAGATTTTGTCACTTTTCCTCCTAATTGGATAGTAACAAGAATAGATTCACACAAGGGTTCATAGTTTCAACTTTTTATGAATGCAACTCAGACAAGGACAGATTTCAACTTATCTCTGTCATTCATACAAGCTATTTATCAAAGATTCTGTATGAACATATTCAATATGCAAACTGTAAACTCCGCCCATTCTGTATGCACATAAAGCCTAAAAAGACGAAATGAGATTGAAGGAAGACACAGTTCTTTAGATTAGCAAAAAGCTTAACTTCCAAGAGTTTGAAAAAAGGGTCGTCGAAGATGCTCAATATGAGCTGACCTAGGCTGACAATACACCAAGATGGAAATAAAATAGATAACTAAACAATGTCCCAGAAAATGAATGAAATACATGGATCATGAGTCTCTTAAAAGTTAAAAGTACTAGAGACATTGGGTAATCCAAAAGGCATAACCATATCAATAAGCCATCTTGAGTCATAAAGGCAATTTTGCATTCATCCTTGAGCCTAATTTGCACTCAATGATAACCACTATGTAAGTCTATCTTATAAAATCAGTTATAGCCCTCATGAGGCAACCAATCATATCCTCTAACCTCGGGATGAGAAACCCATACTTGATGGTTAATAGTTGTACTATCCACACATCCTCCATGTTCCATCCCTCATAGGAGTAATTAGGGCAAAGGCAACACTAGTGCTCATGCTATGATGTACAATAGACGAGAGTTCCTGAACCTGCCTATTCAACTCAGCTCGCTCTACTTATCTCCATCATTCATACAAGGACAACGCTCTATTTCACATTGGTTGTCTTCTTCACACCATGGAAGTGGATGTTCTAGGCCTCGACAAACTAAAGGATGCTTATTATTCCTGTCCTGATTTTGGTCCCATTTACACAGACCTCTTAACTGACGGTCGTTGAGCGCATGTTGAATTCTTACTCTAAGATGGTTTTCTGTTTTGAGGCTTCTAAGTTGTGTATCCTGCAGACATATTTTAGAGATTTCTTAGTTTAGGAAAAGCATGCAGGGGGATGCCTGGCCATTTAGGTAAGGTAAGGACGATTGCCATCGTGGAGGACCGTGTCCATTGGCTGTCTCTTAAGAGGGAAGTTTCAGTGTTGTACCGGTCAATTAGCTAAGGCAAGGAAGCATAAAACAAGGTTGTACTGACACTCCACTCCATTAGTTATCCCCCATGCTCCTTGGAAAGACACCAGTATGGATTTTGCTTTCTACTTGCCTAGGACTTCCCATGTTCATGACTCTACTTTGGTTGTGGTAGATAGGTTTTCTAATATGGCCCACTTTATTGCTTGCAGTAAAACGGATGATGCTTCACATGTTGTTAAGTTAGTATTTTGTAATAGTGTTAGGTTGCATGGTCTTCCAGTCTCAATTGCAGTTCTGCCTGGTCGAGACATCAATTCTCGATTTATTTATTGTTTTATCCATGGTAGAAAAGGTCAGATGGCAGCATAAGTGTAGTAATAGTGATGTACAAAACTACAACCTTGGGAGATCAATGAAAACAATGAACCAATGACTAAGCTGTTCAAAAATCAGTTCACGGGTCAGTGACAGGAAACTGGAATCTGGATAAAGGCATATCTCAAGCTGCTGTCATCATTAGGGTAAGCAGTTCCTGTACTGTCAAAAATTTGGGAACTGCATAGTCCCTAAACTTTCAACCATAACATAATTCTGGTTCCACATACCTACTATGTCTAAATTAAAATTTTCACAAGGGGGCGTTTGGTATCAGGGAGGTGGGAGGTGGGAATGGAAATACATAAATTGGTAATACAATTTCCATGTTTGTTTTATGGGAATGGTAAAAGATGAGGGATGGGATAAACGGGTGTAAACCCCCAACTCCCAATAATTGATTACCAGCGGGGAGGGTGGTAATTCATATTGGGAATTCATAAGGCATATCAATACCAATATTATCCATTTATCATCATACTAAATTAATATTACCGATACCACCTCACTCTATTTAAATTAGTCAAGGGTATTTTAGTACATTTGCATTTATTCCCAATCCTACTCCTACTTTGGAGTACCATGTAACAAACAAGTAACTTGGGAATTCATAAACTCATTCTCATTCCCATTCTCATCATCAATTCTCATTCTCATTCCCATTCCCATTAGATACCAAACGGGCTGCAATAGTTTGCTCATTGGATTTTTACCCTCTGTGGAAGATGTTTGATATACCCAAATTCAAAACTTAAAGGTTGGAAGTCATTATTCCCGATGCTCTACATTTTTTAAAAAATTAAAGATATTACATACCAGGAAAAGGAAATGGAACCATGTGGACCAGGTTTCTAATAGAGTTAATTAAAAGTCAAAACCGGTCTTGCGTGCCAAGTTTTAAAAAAAAAAATAGAAAAGTAGATACTCCTAGTCCTAATAATGCTAGTTACAAAGAAAGAGAAAATCAAGGTTACATAATTTGCATCCTGTGTTATTGAGCAATTTAATTCACAATCAAGTCCCACAAAACCTCAAAAGAAAGTTCTAACATATACAAATGTCCATGAAAAATCTCAAACTAAACGCCTACAGACTGGGTCTGGAGATTAATTTGGCGCCAGAACAGGAACCAGTTGGATGGAACTGGAAGCAACCCATTTGACAAGCTCAATTTCTGATTTCTTACCCATTTGACTGGTTCCCATCCAGTTCCAAATAACCAAAAATCATGCCCAGCCTTGATCCTGAAATTCTAAGTTTTCCCTCCAACTACCAAGTAGGCAGTTCACTTAGAAGGACTGTGGGTGTGAAAGAAAAGGCCAAAGGATCACGTATGAATAAAATATGCAGAAACATAAATGAAACAATTGCAAGTACAGACTGAGTAAGCAAGTAGAGAATGGAAATTACAAGTGATTGGAAATAAACCACAAGGGAAACACACTGAATTAGCATCAAATTATGAGGTCATATATGTATATGTAGGATTTAGTCATAAATCTTCCAATTTATTCCCAATTCAAACTCTCACAAACGAAACAATAAGGGTTGGAATCAACAAATAAATATCCATTCTGAAATTTGGATTCGTACTCCACTTAAGAAGGGTACATTGCTAAGTACTAAATTCAAGAAGTCAATATTTGTCGCAGAAACCGAACGAAAGCAATCTTCAGTATTGAATTACTCTTCTTTCTATTATTTTTTTTTTCAATGTGACTTAGCATAAGGTGTAATAAATACCAGATACTTGGCAAAGACCATGGATGCATCCCATACTGTAGTCCCCAGATGCTTAGAATTAGGATCCTGTCACAAACAAAAAATGCTTCAGAATACAGTGGTACAATAGAATACAATGAAGCAAATGCCTTGCCAAGAAAACAAGGGAAAGAAAACAGAAATTAGCACCAGACACACAGCAAACAATCATAAATGGCTCAATGCAGAACCAATCCCATATGAACCCCATCCCAATTATATTTTGAAGAATATTTAACATTACATGCATCACCAACCTTTATTCTTAATCCAGTAATTAGGAGAAAGGATAATGCAAATTCTGAAGCAGTCAGTCAGTCATAGTCAATAAAATAGATCTTGGATTATCAGGCAAAGCTTAAACTCAGCCTCTGACAATATCCCTTAGCATAACCAGATTGGCAACTGTTTTGCAGCAACTTCTGGAAGGCCATGCTCAGAAAAGCACGGATGCAAGAACTCTGGCTATGATGTATCATCAACTACACATAATCATGCGCAGAGGTGGCTAGATGGGCATATTGTAAACATTTTTCTTTCGTTGCACAAAACTAGCCATAAAGCAGCATAGTACCTGAGAAAACTGCAATTGATGCCCTAGCAACTCTATGGCAACAACACATGTGTTTGGCAAATTTAACCTGCAACACATTAAAGTATGCTACAAAATGAATTTTTGGCCAGAAAACAAAGAAACTAATGAAACATCTAATCGCAGAATTCCATGATCGTAACAGTTCTAAACGGCTTTAACATTTTCAGTAATTCAGTTCACCATGCATCAAGCCTAGAATATTGGACATCATATTCCACAATCAAAGTAGAATAAGTGCATCTCCAGTAAGTTTCAAAGAACTTATAATTTTTGAAGAGTGAAGGTAATCATTCAACTTCAGAAATGAAAGTTTGAACATATGGTCAATGTACTTCAGTCCTATGTAGATGCAATGGTATAAACAGTTCCACAAACAAATTTGAATTTAGAAGCTGGAATAAGCTGGATATAATCACATGAAATTTTCCACATTCTCCCACCAGAAGAATTGCCTTCCAGCAGGCAAGTAATAAAAGAACTCGCTATGCATTGCATATGCATACAAGCACTAAATTTCGATGCACATAAATTTCATATCCAACCACAGTTTGCTTGAAGGAAATATAGCCATCAATCATCATACTTAAATCAATCTATGGAACCACCTATAAATTGCTACATTCAGAACAGCGGAGGATGAGCAAAAACAACTCACAGCTTTAAGAATAACTAGACTTAAATTATTATATAGAAACAAATTTTTTTTTAAAAAAGCCACTATTTACACATAATTACCAAGTCTGCTGCCAGTACCCACTGACAGTGACCAAAGAAAATAAGCTTTCTTTCTAATGCATGGATCAATAAACTTAAGGCGCTGTTCTACTACTCTCACCTTCAGAAACCTGGAGACGGACCTTTTTATACTATTGTGGGGGGAACTGAAAATTGGGGTGCATTTCTCAAACGGTGCATTCAATTAATTGATTGTAATAAATTTCCATGTAGTTTCAACAAGCCACCAGGGAAAGAACATGTCAAATATAGCACCTCATGCCACTATTTAAGCCTTTGCCGACGTACAGAATAGAGACTTAGGAGTAAATATATGACAAGAAGCAAAAAGCACAGCACACATTGCAAAAAATCCATCATAAACCAGGGAATTCCACAGCATGAAGAATGGAATCTTCCTCTCCCATCCCCCTCATCACAATCGCACCTCAAATAAAATTTTAAAACAAAAAAATCAATAAGAAACATATGTTAATGGATAAAAATTATACTGAGGGGGCATCATCTCGGTGCAGTTTCAGACACTATACTTCAGGATGCACACTTAAACTGGTGAAATTTACCATATATTCAATCAAAGAATACTTAACTTGTGTGCCACAAATTCATGAATAACAGCAGCATCAGAAAGACTCATTTCTAAACTTGTCACTATCTTAGCCAGAATGCAGTACATCCAAGAACAAAATATGGAAAGATCAATTATTCAGGCCTAAGGAATATTGATGCACAGAACAGAAATGTGGTAAATACAGATATCTGAACAGCAAGGAATAAAATGCTGCACAGGCTAAGCCAGGGTTGAGGCTTCTGCAGCCAAAATCCTTCCCTGGCATGATCAAGTACAAGATGACTAATATTAAATTTATTAGGTATCCTGAATCAAACAAGCAGGGATTGAAGTACCTGTCAGACTCCATGTTTTCATTCACATCAGGATTATACAAACTGACAAAGAGTTATCTGCCACATGAAAAGAAAAGAATGACTCAGTAAAACAGAATATAAGAAGAGACTAAGTGAGAACTAAAACTAATGATATAGCCTAACCGAAAAGGTGGAATCATTATTACATTATTTACATACATGTACACGATGTCCCAATACCATTTAATACTATCTGGATTTACATGTACTCTTGTACTGAAGACTATAAGATTATGAAACATGTATGGTGTGTGAAAATGCAAACAATCCTTCCCCCCCCCCCCCCCCCAACCCCCCACCCCCAAAAAAAAAGGAAAAGCAGTTAGTGCTACTCTCACCTACTGATATTACATTAATACTGACATTATCCTTATTTACGTGTACTCATGCTCTAGAACCCTCTTCCCTAATAAGAGGATTGATAACAACACAAAAAACAGAAAAATATCCGCGAGCGCACTGAACAGCTTTGAAGCGGCACTGGCCTTTTGCAATTGGGGAGCACTTCTGCTTCAGAATTACTTCCAAGTCATCATTTTGACAAAATAAGTACACTGATGGCATCGTAGTTAATTAAACACAATTATACTACAAAAACAAGATTGGTCAATTTGTATTATTGATATGAATCGGCCAAACTAACTCAAGGAAACTTAGCTCTACAACATTTAGCCAAGTATGGAAAGAAGTATAGTACCTTACGGGCATTTCAAGCTTTAAACAGTATAAACAACCTAGGTTCGACCAAAACTAACCTGAATACTCATTAATGACGTGTAATGCTGTTTCCTTCGCATATTTTCAGTAATCACTAATTTAAGAAACCGAAATTGAAACCAGGTCTTATCATTCTATCATAACATAATGTATCCACATAAATTCAACAACTAGTGTCAAAGACGACTATTTACTTCTTTCTAATATATATGAAACCAAGGCTTGAATGAAACAAACAATCGAATAGTTCATATAACCATATTCAGCACAACCAACACCAAATCAATCCCATGTTCAATACTGTAATAAAAATAAAGATTATTGCACAATAATACACTGGACTTTAGGGGTATTGGACAATAATGCACTGAACTTTTTTCTTAGACTCTAATACACTGAACTTTGAGGGTATTGGACCTTAATGCACCCGGAACAATTCCGGCGGTGGTTGATATGGTGGCTTTTTTCCAGAAAAAATATATTAGTCATCTGCTTATGTGTACTTTCTTACATAACAAAAATTTTAACTTTTTTGCTCCTCAATTTCTCAGCCGGCCACAAGGACCGCCACCAAGTTAACCACCACTGGAATAGTTCTGGATGCATTATTAGTGTCCAAAAAAAGTTTAGTACATTCCAGTGTATTATCATCCAAAAATCCTAAAAATAATGAAATAAATTCTCATAAGCCATAAACTCATTCAGCAGAAATAAGCAATTCAACACAAACAGCATAATAAGCAGAATTCATGCAGTCAAACAAGTGTGGGACACTATGTCCTTTTTTTTTGTTGGATAAAGTTGTTGAGCATACTTTAAGTATAGTAAAACCACTCAGCAGAATCAGTAACTAGGGCAAAAACTCGTCAAAATGATCCTCCGCATTCCATCTTAAATTAAGAGGAAAACAACAACTCGAGCAAATTCAAATCCCTTTGTCCCACGTCAAACACACTGTCGCAAGAATGCTCAACGCTGGGTCACAAGCTTAACTCAAATCATGAAACACCAGAACTTGGTTTGAGTTCCAAATTCGATCAAACTAGTGATTAACTAAACAAAGCTTTAAAACTGATTTGAAAAATAGGAATTACCGAGTTGGGTCAAGCAGAAATAGAGGAGCGAAGCCTGGACATTGGCAAATTGGAAGCAAAGGCAGGGAGAAATCGAGCCAAAAGAGATGAGCGTGTTCACCACCTCACCCTGGCTTCTGCTGTCACCTAGTTCGTTTGTCTATCAGAGGCGGAGGGCCGGAGGGGAGGTGACTAGAGGGGGATTCATTTCTATCATGTATTTATGTTTGGATTATAAGTGTGAGGAAACGAGTGGTAAAAACAATTAATTGGTGTGTTCAAATTAGAAGTGGGTAATGGGCCGGGGACCTGTCTGGCCCGAAAAGTTGCGGGTCAGGACCATTTTTTATGGCAGCCCGGCCCGGCCCGAAAGATCGGGGGCCTGAAGAATGGTCGGGCCGAGTTTGAGTCAAGGGTCTATGACTCGCCTCGATCCGCAAACCCAATTATATATGTGAAAAAGAAAAATCCGAATAAAATACATTAGGGTTTTATAAGTCTAACTATCTGAGCCTCCTCATTTCTCTCTCTCTGGTTGTCAAGCACACTGCCTCCCCCCGCCCTAGTCTCCCCCTTTTTTCTCTTTGGTCGTTCTTAAACGATCTCTAGGCGTTGATGGGGCAACCGGACATCTATCTCAATCGTCCGTCGCACCAGACCGTCATCTCTTTCATCGGTCATCCATCTCAGTCGTATCGCCAAGTCTGGATCTGTCTCTCAGTACCCACGCAGCATGCAGGTAACGTCACCTTAGTCTGGATCTGTCTCTCACTCTTACATCTTTTCGATTCCTATGTTTTTTGTTCTAATTGTTGTTCATTTGTTTGTTTTGGTGGAATTTGATTGAATAGTGCAGCATTAGCAATCTTTCGGTGTTTTGGTTTTCGTTTTGAGTTGAGAATTCAGATTGTTACGATCCAGTTTTAGTGATATTTTTGTTACTTATTTCAGAGACAAATATTTATGTGCAGATATTAGAGTACCTTCTTCTAGTTTTCTCAATTCAAATGTCTATATCTACCATCCTATCATCACTACTCCGATTATGTTGCTCAATTCTTCTAGGCAAACGGTTTAGTTTAATAAAATGTCAAGCATGATTGGTGTTTTAAATGGAATTTGGTTAAGAAAGGTGTTTAGATTTGGGTTATTTCTTTCTTCTTCTTAGTTTTTTTTCCTGATTTTCCTTTTAATTTGCTCTTGAATGGATAATTCTCATCTTGTTGTTAACCTCCTTGTTGTTAAGTATGTCTAGGTTAAACAAATTCTTTGGTATCCCATTCATTACCTTTGTTATTTGTTAGCATTTTTTATGGTGGTGTGGAATGTTTCTCATCCTTTTTACTATGTCTTATCTACTTCCCTTTATCTTCTTGCATTTTGTTAATGGAAATAAATTACAACATGATTGTTCTTTGCTTAGAGTGAAGTTAAGTGAAATAACATAAGTTGATTTTTTTTATTTTAACGGGGAAGGGAGGACTAGGGAAGGGGAAAAAGTAAAGTGAGGGAATGGAGGCAAAAAAGTAAACTGAATCAGTGAGAGGGACAAGACTGTGTTTGGTTTTATCGTGAAATTCGGATTGTTTGATTATACGTTTGATATTACATTTCCATTTTCTAAGCTTGAAAGAAAAGTACTGTACAGATTAATTTGTCTTAATTCAATTAAATTAGGTCATGTTCTATGTGTATGGATGTTATGGGTGCATTTGTCCCTTCATGATCATTTTGGTTACAATTTGTGAGTACTTTGATTAGGTCTTGTGTGGGATTTGTCTTACAGTCACGTTTGGGTGAGATTTATTTTATGTCCAATTGATGCTAATTATGATTATTTTTGTTTTCTTTTTGTAGCTATGGAGACGGGAAGTGGTTCAGGTAGGCCACTATCTACATTAGTGCACCAAGATTCACAAACACCACATGGAGATGGTTTCACAAAGTATGAACAACCACCAAAGAAGTAAAAACAAGTGTCCAAGGATGGAAGGATTATGATAAAATTCGTGGTAGAACGGCTAAGGAAGATAAAGCAAAATGCAAACATTATTCTCTTTTGTTGAGTGCATATAGTAAAATGGGACTACTCATCTAAAACAACATTTAGAGAGATGTCTTCAAAAGGTGAATCATGATATTAGGAATTACATGTTGGTAACTGATGCAAATGGGCTAAACTATTTTGAGTAATTTTAAGTATGATGATGCTCATGGTAAGAGGCTTATATTGTCATACTTGGTTGAAGATTCACATCCTTTTAAAATTGTTGAGATGAGAGAATCCAAAATTTAAACCTTTTAGTAAGCATATCGCAAGGAGGGAACTTTTAAATTTGTATGCGAAAGAGAGAGAGAGAGAGAGAGAGAGAGAGAGAGAGAGAGACAATGTGAAGGATTTGATTCGTAATGCACAGGGGAGAGCGACATTGACAACTGATAATTGGAGAAATGATAGCACTTGTGAGGAGTATATATGTGTGATTGCACACTTCATAGATGGTAATTGAAAATTGCAAAAGAGAATCTTGAGGTTTAGGTGTTTGGTTCCTCCTTATGATGCCACTTGCATTTTTAATGATTACTTAGCTTTTACGACAATAGGATTGGAGCACAAGCTTCTTACAATCACCATTGATAATGCTTCATATAATATGCCTATGGTGAATCGTATCAAACGACATGCACTAACAAAAAACAATCTTGTGGGTGGAGGTGTTTTATTTCATATTTGTCGATGTGCTCATATTCTGAATATAATTGTGCAAGCTCGATCGAATTCGTTTTCAAGAATTCTCACTTTTATTCATAATATGGTGAAGTGCATTGATAGGTCTCCTGTTAGAAAGAAAAAGTTTTTTGATGTGGCGGAGAAGAATTTTGACTGGCAACTAATAAGAGGTTTAGGCTTGATATGACTGTTAGGTGTGATGTAGATTTGGTCCCAAATCTTCATCATGAGAACCAAGTGCTTGAATTCATTCAAAGGGAGCTTGAAACACTCACACCTTTCACACGTCCAAGTGAATTCTTCAAGGGTGGATCGGTCATTTGTTCTATATCACAAGATCCTTGAAGATATTGAAGAAGTCATCCAAGTACCAAATAATCCACATCAAAGAAGCTACACATGGGTTTTTGAATCTTGAAGATTAGACAAGTATTGAAGGAGTTATAGTCTTTTCTTTATAGAGTTGTATTTTAGAGCTTTTATGATGTAATAAATGTGTAGGATGATGTAAGCCCTAAGGGCCTAGAGTCTTGATTTGTACACGCCTAAAGGGGGCCTCATTTTGTATAAATACCCCCTTAGGGTGCTTTGTAATCACACATTATTCAATACAAAATACAATCAAACACAACATGATGTTGTTTCTCTCTAGCTTTTGCTAGTATTCTCGTTTCTCTTGAGGGAGATTCGTCCCAATTGTCTTTTTCTAGCCTAGGGTGGCGTCCTTGGTGGTGATAGGAAGAGATTGAAGCATTCTTGAAGGTGGTGTGCCTATATCCTCCAAGATTCTTCAAGTGCCATTCATATCCTACATATCATTCCATTCGTTCGTTCATTCATTCCATACGTCAATCATCATTCCAACCATCTTTGTTTGATCTTTCAAGTGTTGATCAACATAGATTCGTCCAAGCATCAATCGTTCATCATTCAATCATCAACAAGCGTTCGTCCATCATCATCTTGGTAAACGATTCATCATCTTTTCGTTTATCATTCATCCTTTTTCATTAAATTTAGTTGAACTTTGAGAACTAAGAGTTAAAGATTCTTATCTTGGTTTTTAAAGATCCTAGATTCTAGTGTAATGTGATCATTCCTTGATCCATTATACATAAAAATTGGTATCAGAGCTTAGGAGTTTGATTCTCTTAGTTCTTGAGCCATCTTTTTGCAATCTTTCCATCACAAATCCATTCCCCACCATCTCTCCATCTTACGCCTACCATTAGCTCCACAAAGAACCCCATAGCCCAAACACAATCGAACCAAAACACAATCCCCTCTCGTCCCCCATACGCTAACCCGATTTTTGCAAGTTTCTTGTGATCTTTTTGTGTCAAGATTCATGGAAAGTACAAGCACACCCACGACACAACCCACGAATTCTCAAGAAGATGTGGAATTCATGAGGCGAAGAATTGTTTTTCTCTCGGAGCAATTGAAACGTTACATGCATTTGCAACATAGAGTGAATCGTAGAGGAAGTGATGATGAAGAGGAGGTACAAAGTGAACGAAATGGACGTCCTAAAAGGGAGGAACGTTTTGACTTCAAAGTGGAAATCCCCGAGTTTGATGGTAATCTTGATCCCGAAAACTTTCTAGATTGGATGCAAACTGTTGAACGTGTTTTTGATCTTAAAGAAGTCCATGATGAGAAGAAGGTGAAATATGTGGCCCTTAAATTGTGAAAACATGCGTCCATTTGGTGGACTAATTTGCAAAAGAAGAGGCAAACCAAAGGGAAGGACAAGATCAAAACGTGGATTAAGATGAAGAAGAAGTTGCAAGAAAAGTTCCTACCACCTAGTTATCTCCAAGATAACTATTACAAGTTGCAACGTTTGGTACAAGGGAGCAAAAGTGTTGAGGAGTACACAAAGGAATTCGAGCATCTTCTTTGGCGTTATGATCTCCAAGAAGATGAGCCACAAACCTTGGTACGTTTTCTATATGGTTTAAATGATTGGATTCGTAATATTGTTGAATTACATCCTTACCAATCTTTGGACGAGTTGAGTTCTTTGGCCTTGAAAGTAGAAAGGAAAAGGAAAGAAAGGGGAAAAGAAACCATATCCAAGTACCAAACATCATACAAACCCTCACAAAACACACGCCCATACACCCCACAACAAAACCCCCCATTCCCCACAAAACAACCAAACACAAAAGCACCACAAAATCATCCCCCATCCATTCCCAAACCCCACGTCCAAGAATCAAAACCCTTAGCCTCAAGGAGATGTTTTCGTTGTCAAGGGTTAGGACATTATGCTTCGGAGTGTCCAAACAAGAGCGTAGTATCTTTGGTGGAATATCAAAGTGCTTTATATGTGGAACCGGAGTATCATGAAGTTAAGAATGAAGAAGAGGAAGTAGGAGTTGACGTGAATGAAGAGGAAGTAGAGGAAGCGGATGAAGGTGAAATGCTTGTAGTAAGAAGGGCCTTAAGCGTAGCTTGTGTTCCAAATGAGCTTGAACAAAGGGAAAACATCTTTCATACGAGATGTACAATCCAAGGCAAGGTGTGTTCTTTGATCGTTGATGGAGGTAGTTGCACAAACGCCGAATCAACAACTATGGTGAACAAACTACAATTGGAGGTTAGTCCCCACCCATCTCCCAACACGATTCAATGGTTGAGTCATGGGAAGGGCATACGAGTGGTTCACCGAGTTCTTGTAAGTCTTTCTATTGGAAAAAGTTACAAAGATTCTATATGGTGTGATGTAATTCCTATGGATGCTTGTCATGTTTTGCTTGGGAGACCTTGGCTTTTTGATAGGAATGTCACGCATGATGGGAGAATGAGCACCTACTCGTTCGTTCTCAACAAGAGGAAGGTTACCTTAGCTCCTCTCCCACCATCATCGATTATTCGTCCCCAACTACACCAACAAAAGGAGGAAACCAATCTTGTGAGTTTCATGAAGGCCGAATACCATGAGTTTCAAGAACATAGGGATCTTATTTTGGCAAACTTGGAGGAGGAAGAAGCGTCCCCAACTTTTGAGCATGCACGTCTTCGACCACTTTTGGAACGATTCAAACATTTGTTTCCAAAAGAAATGCTGAATGGGTTGCCTCCAAGAAGGAAAATTGAACATAAGATTGATCTTGTTCCGGGTTCTATGCTTCCAAACAAACCGGCCTATCGTATGAATCCCAAAGAAGCACAAGAAGTGCAAAGGCAAGTGGATGATCTTTTGTCCAAGGGCTTGATACGTGAGAGTATGAGTCCATGTGCTGTCCCGGTGTTACTTGTGCCTAAGAAAGATGGGTCCCAAAGAATGTGTATGGATTGCCGAGCAATAAACAAGATCACAATCAAGTATAGATTTCCAATCCCACGTCTTGAGGATCTACTTGATGAGCTTCATGGGAGTGTTGTGTTCTCTAAGGTGGATTTACGAAGTGGGTATCATCAAATAAGGATTCATGAAGGTGACGAGTGGAAAACAACATTTAAAACGAAGGAAGGGTTATATGAGTGGCTTGTGATGCCATTTGGTCTTACGAATGCCCCCTCCACTTTTATGCATTTAATGAATCATGTTTTGAAGCCTCTTATTGGCAAATGTGTTGTAGTTTACTTTGATGATATTCTTGTGTATAGTAGAAGCGAAAAGGAGCATGTGAAGCACTTAGAGTTGGTTATGCATATTTTGGAGAAAGAACAACTCTATGCCAACATGGAGAAGTGCCACATTTTCTCACCCAAGATCGTGTTCCTTGGGTATGTCCTTTCAAAAGATGGCATTCAAGTGGATAAGGAGAAAGTAAAAGCCATTCAAGAGTGGCCTACACCCACGTCAATCCATGAGGTACGAAGTTTTCATAGTTTAGCTTCTTTTTATCGGAGGTTTATAAGGAATTTTAGCACCATTCTTGCACCCATGACCGAATTATTGAAGAAGAAAGAGTTTTCATGGAATAAGAGTGCTAATGAAGCTTTTGAGATGATTAAAGATAAATTGTGTCATGCGCCTATTCTTGCATTACCTTGTTTTGATAAAGTCTTTGAAGTTGAGGTGGATGCAAGTGGAGTTGGAATAGGAGCCGTGTTATCTCAAGAAGGCCGACCTCTTGCCTTCTTTAGTGAAAAGTTGAATGACGCCAAACGGAAGTATAGTACATACGACAAGGAGTTCTATGCTATTATAAGAGCTCTTGAACATTGGTGACACTATCTTCTAAGTGGTGAGTTCATCTTGCATAGTGATCACGAGGCTCTTAAATTCATTCAAGGGCAACACAAGTTGAATCCAAGGCACGCCAAATGGGTGGAGTATATGCAAGCGTTCCATTTTGTTATCAAAGATAAAGCGGGTCATCTAAACAAAGGAGCGGATGCATTATCAAGAAGGTATCTACTCACTCATGTTTTAGATTCAAGAGTCCTTGGGTTTGAGCACATTAAAGAATTGTATGTAAATGATGAGGATTTGAAGGAGGTATATGAGCTTTGTAAGAAGCATCCCCACCAACTCTATCACATTGAGAATGGATTTCTTTTCAAAGGAAATCAACTTTGTATTCCCAAGAGTAGCATACGTGAGTTGTTGATCATGGAGGTCCATGGAGGATCTTTGGCGGGTCACTTTGGAATTGAGAAGACATATCTTATGATGAAGGAGCATTATTTTTGGCCAAGCATGATTAAAGATGTTGAGCATATGGTGAAGAGGTGTAATACTTGCAATATTTCCAAGGCTCACGCTTTACCACAAGGGTTGTATACTCCTTTGCCCATTCCACATCATCCATGGGAAGATGTAAGTTTAGACTTTGTAGTGGGTCTACCAAGAACGGAAAGGGGAAGGATTCTATCATGGTGGTCGTTGATAGATTTTCCAAGATGGCTCATTTCATTCCATGTCATACTACATATGATGCTACCAAGGTTGCAAATCTCTATTTTGAGGAAGTTATGAAGCTACATGGCATCCCCAAGACCATGGTAAGTGATAGGGATTCAAAGTTCCTTAGTCATTTTTGGCTTACTTTATGGAAGAAGCTTGGAACTACTTTGAAGTTTAGCACCGCTTGTCATCCACAAACGGATGGACAAACCGAAGTAACTAATCGTACTTTGGGAGCTCTACTCCGAATCTTGGTGAGTAAAGACAAGAAAGGGTGGGATACTCTTCTATGTCATGCTGAATTTGCCTTCAATCGGAGTCCAAGTAAAGGCACGGGGTTGTCACCTTTTCAAGTGGTATATGGAAGAAACCCTCTCCAACCAATGGATCTCACGCCCATATCTACATCAACAAAGTTTAGTTTTGAAGCTAACAAAAGGGTGGAAGAGATTAAGAAGCTACATGAGGAGGTTCGTGAGAAAATTGTGAAGTACACTCAAGATGTAGCTAATAGAGTGAACAAAGCAAGTAAGAAGGTTGTGTTTGAACCTGGAGATCTTGTTTGGATTCACTTGAAGAAAGAAAAATTTCCTTCTAAGAGGAAAGGTAAACTTGTGCCAAGAGGAGATGGTCCATATGAGGTTTTGAAAAGGATTGGTGACAATGCTTATAAGTTACAACTTGGTGATGATTATGAAGGGAGTTGCACTTTTAATGTGAGTGATCTCAAGCCTTATTATGGTGGTAATGAAGACCTTCCTAGTTTGAGGACAAACTCTTTTCAACTAGGGGGAATGATGTAGATTTGGTCCCAAATCTTCACCATGGGAACCAAGTGCTTGAATTCATTCAAAGGGAGCTTGAAACACTAACACCTTTCACACGTCCAGTGAATTCTTCAAGGGTGGATCGGTCATTTGTTCTATATCACAAGATCCTTGAAGATATTGTTGAAGAAGTCATCCAAGTACCAAATAATCTACATCAAAGAAGCTACAGATGGGTTTTTGAATCTTGAAGATTAGACAAGTATTGAAGGAGTTATAGTCTTTTCTTTATAGAGTTGTATTTTAGAGCTTTTATGATGTAATAAATGTGTAGGATGATGTAAGCCCTAAGGGCCTAGAGTCTTGATTTGTACACGCCTAAAGGGGGCCTCATTTTGTATAAATACCCCTTAGGGTGCTTTGTAATCACACATTATTCAATACAAAATACAATCAAACACAACATGATGTTGTTTCTCTCTAGCTTTTGCTAGTATTCTCGTTTCTCTTGAGGGAGATTCGTCCCAATTGTCTTTTTCTAGCCTAGGGTGGCGTCCTTGGTGGTGATAGGAAGAGATTGAAGCATTCTTGAAGGTGGTGTGCCTATATCCTCCAAGATTCTTCAAGTGCCATTCATATCCGACATATCATTCCATTCGTTCGTTCATTCATTCCATAGGTCAATCATCATTCCAACCATGTTTGTTTGATCTTTCAAGTGTTGATCAACATAGATTCGTCCAAGCATCAATCGTTCATCATTCAATCATCAACAAGCGTTCGTCCATCATCATCTTGGTAAACGATTCATCATCTTTTCGTTTATCATTCATCCTTTTTCATTGAATTTAGTTGAACTTTGAGAACTAAGAGTTAAAGATCCTTATCTTGGTTTTTACAGATCCTAGATTCTAGTGTAATGTGATCATCCCTTGATCCATTATACATCAAGGTGAAATTATACTTACATGTTATTTGATCGTGTGCTTTATTATAAAGATGTGTCCATTTATTTTGCTGAAAGGGATGGTGTTGTGAGATCCCTTGCACCTTCATTGGATGATTGGTAGAAAGTTAGTTATGTGCATAAGTTTTTGAAGGTGCATGTTTTATGATGTGACAAATATGTTTTCTACTAAAAGTCTCCTACTGCGAACTGTTATGTCTTGGGGTTGGAAGATCCAAACTATTTTAAAGGACATTATTATGGCCCTTTTCATTCTTTTGAATTTGCTGATATGGTGCGAGATATGCAAAGTAAGTTTTACAAGTATTGGGGTGAGTATAAGACAGGGTTGAGTTGTGCTACAGTCTTGGACCTTTGGTATAAGGTGACATTTATTAAGTACACTTGTGTCAAGATATATGAAAATGAAGGTGTGAATAATCATGTTAAGAATGTCATTACTTGTCTTAGAAAGCGGTATGATGAGTATAGCCAAGCATCTTCTTCTAGGGTTGCGACAAGTGAAAATGTTGCAGCTTCTGGTTCTACAAGTAGCAACATCCCTAGCGAAAACAACCAAGATGATCTGGTTAATTATAATAACTATGTCACTCAAGAGAGAAAAACTTCCCAAATTGGTAAGAATGATCTTGTTAATTATGATAACTAGTGTCAAAATGACTACAATCAAATTTTTTTTTTTTTGGAACCATTAGAATTCAAAATGAAAGTAAGGATTGTTGCTATATAATTGGTGAAAGTAGGGATTATTATAATCCAATTTCCCTATATATATATATATATAAATGATGGCAAGGTAAGTGTTGGAAAAATAAGGAACAACAATGGATGGGTAAACCGGGTATAATAAGTGAGTCGCAGGCGCACTTACTCTCCTTGGACTTTTGTATCGACCGTACAAAGTCTTAGGGATAAAACGCTCTAAGAACTTAGTTTCAAGCTTCCAATGACAACTCTAGAAATGCTTGAGACCAAAACTAGAGAGGCGTGTTTGGTTGAGTGAGAAAGAATCAACAACATGACTCACTCATCTTTTTCTTTTATTTCTCTCGTCTTGAATGTCATCCATGACACCTCCTATTGATAGGACTTTGAAGAGGCACCAAAATAAGATATGATAGACATCCTTGGAAATAACCACCAAAAGATGTGTCTATCCTAAAGGATAACCATTAATGGATAAGGATAATTGGATAATGACGATCAAGATCATCATTATCCACTTAATGACGCATAGGACGATATCCATGAGAAACCGAGGCAAAACTTGATGAAATGCAACATGTGGAATGACACAGTTCATGTTGCCTAATACTTACCTTGATTTTGCCTCTTATTGATATCTTTTATCTATACACTTGAAATTATCTAACAGTAAGAAAATTAAGGAAAGAAAACAAAGAGTGATTCCAATTCTCGTACGCTATTTTTTCCCAATAATTTCTTCATAAATGATGCATTGAATATTAGGAGAAAAGCTATTCTCATCACATTGACGGTAAGATTTGGTCACCTTAGTGGCCGTCCAAATGATGCATTGTATGTTAGGAGCAACACTATTTGTTCACATTAACAATGGAAATAGTCACCATAAATTGTTAGTAAACAACTAGCTCGTAATGGTTTCCTTATTGGTGACTCACATACTTTTAAGGAGTCTAGTGTTGATGTCATCAACCAAATATCACTCGTGCAGTAGATTTTTTATATTAATTGGAGTTGAAAAGATAAGAGGAAATGCGGAAAAAATGAAGCTAGCCAATTGACATTATTGTCTAGAAGGCGATCAAAATCTTATAAGCTAAAGAGTAGTTGCGATGAGGATAATTCCGAAAATAGTACTCGTCAAATGGTCCGTAGGTTAGTGAAGCTTGAAAATTTGTTGGACTTGAACATTCTGAACTTAAGGATGATAGTACCCACTACCCACAATAGCTCCTTTGAATCGAGGGATACAGAAGAAATTGCACAAGAGGCTATAGAGTTTGCCTCGATCATTGGGGTTAAATTTCAAGGAGGCTTGGAAGACACATCAGAAGTAATTGCTGAAGAAATCAGACTGGAAAAGGGCAAGAAGAAGAAGAAGAAGAAGAAGAAGAAGAAGAAGTATCTTTGAAAATAGTAGCATGGAAAGTGAGAAGGTGGAGTCAGACAATTTTGCTCGCTGGAACTATTAGGGTTTGTTTGGACCTAGGAAAATAGGATGGAAAAAAAATCTCGTGGAAAAAAAATTAGGAGGAAAATTTTTTTGGGGTAAAGTAAATTTCTTTCTCTTGTTTGATTTAAGTAAATTTTGAAGGAAAAAAATTGATTTTCTATTCAATTTTCTTTTCCTTGTTTGGTTTGACAAAAAATACATGGAAAAATAAAATTTGCAATAAATCTTGTAAATATCAAGTTTCATTTTTTAGATCATATGATGTGATTTGGGAGAGAAAGAGAAAGTTAGAGAGAGAGAGAGAGAGAGTTAGAGAGAGAGAGAGAGAAAGAGAGAGAGAGAGAGAGAGAGTAGTTAGAGAGAGAGCGAGAGAGAGAGAACGTTAGAGAAACAGATGGTGAGCATGAAAAGAAAGAGAGACTTAGAGAGAGACAGAAGAGAGAGTGCGCGAGAGAAAGAGGGAAGAGATTAGAGAGAGAGAAAGAAGAAAGTTAGAGAGAGAAGAGAAGAGACTTAGAGAGAGAGAGAGCAACGAGTTAGAGAGAGAGAGAGACGAGTTATAGAGAGGATGGAAAGAAAGGTTGGCTTTGATCCAAAATTTTTCTCTCAACTTTCCTTTCATTTTTTAAGGGAAAACTTTTTATTCATTGTTACTCCAAATTTTCCATTGCAATTTTCCAACTATTTTTTTTCTATTCTTTTTTCTTTAATTCAAACAAAGGAAAGATTTTCATTTTCCAAAATAATTTTTTTCTATGCTATTTTCCAAGGTCCAAACAGACCCTTAGAGTCTAGAGATGAAATTTGGCACTGAGTATTTTGAAACAAGGATGAATAAATGAGTGTTGGAGAAGGAAGATGTGATGTGAAAAATGGAGAGATATGAAAGTGTGAAACTGAGATTAAGAATGAAGGGGGCCTACAGGTGTAAAGAATTATTAGAGCCTAGATTTGATGTAGGGGAATTGAATTTGGAGGGTATAATATGTTAATGGTGCAACATCAATTTATGAAAAGTAGAAAGCTACCAAGGGTAACGAGTTTATAAATAAATTGGTGGGCATTCGGTGGAGTTTTGGAGTATTGGATTGTTATTCATTGTTTATTCACTGTAATGTGACTACCATGTTGTAAAAGCAAAAGCTACAAAAAAGAAAGAAAATAAAGATGGTGGAAGAATGGAAGACATATATGTATGACTAGAAATTAAATCAGGAAGATTCAAATGAAGCAGTGGAGGAGCGGATGTCTCGAGCAGCAATATATCAAAGGAAGGATGGAGATGGGTCAAGTTCTTTTGATATACTTTTTCAATTGCTATATAGACCTATGTTATTTGGTCTAGTGATGCATTGTCTTTGAGCTTGCTTTTTGCTTTGCTAGCTTCTTTGCAGTAGCTTTTGGACATCAGGCATGCTTGTTACTATTTTGATGACAAGTTTGGGGTGGAGTGGCGTAGAGGTTAGAGATGTCCTTACTCCTTTTGCGTGGTAGGCATGTTTTTGTGTTTTCTGGAAGTTTTGTGTCAATGCTAGTTTGGCACTTGCTAAATAAATTTGGTCTCATGACCATTAACTATAAAAAAAAAAGTACAACTTGTGTTATCTACTGTTTTTCCTCATCATTCCAACTTGTGTCCTATCCTTTCATGCTATTTTAGTAGCAGTTAAAGGTCAACGACTAGTTATACATATTTGATTTTACTGCTTTATATGGTTTTTTCCCCAACAATAATAAAAAAGGGTTTTTGTACGCTAATATATTATATTTTGGGATGTTAAACAATAATACACTGAATTTTTTTATTGGACAATAACATATTATTGTAGATTAAAAATAATACATCTGGTACGATTCCGATAGTGGTTGGCTCGGTGCCAGTCATATGTGATAGGTTAGGGAGCAAAAAAAGTTAAAATCTTTACTAAATTAATGTCATATCAACAAATTCAAATAAACAAAGATAAATTATATTAGCAAAAAAATAAAAATATTACATTAAAAAAATGTGGAGTAATGTGGCGTTATGTTTTTTAAAATAAAATAAAACTCATTTGTACTTGCTGAATGCTGATATGTCGCCACCACGAAGGATCGCCACCGAGTCAGCTACTGTCGAAATCGTTCAAGATACATCAACTTCCAAAAATCATAATAAAAACACAATTACGTACCATTATGAATTGCAATTTAAAAGTTGGCTGAAATGAAAATGAAAAGAACTAGTAATTAAAAGCCGGATCAAATGAGAATGATAACCGTAGAAGAACATCAAATGTAATTACCCCTTGTATATCCAGATGATTTCCAAGACTTAAATTAATTACAGGACTTGAGACCAAGGTTGTTAGGATTGAGATTTTAATTAGGATCGATGAGTGTAGTTATGATCGGAATAGCAGAATCAGATCGAGGATCGTAAGATTCTAATGCAATAGGAAAATGTAAAAAAACGTTCAATAATAGTGAAATCTTAACAAATGTTCACGAGTAATGAAGCAATACATTAAACTGTATATTCAATGCATAACATTAAAAAAAAATTATATTGTGATGACAAAATTTTAAAGATGATAATGTGCGCAAAAATTATTAACTGATGTAGGATCGAGGATTGAATCGTAGTATCGTATTGCGATTCTAACACAAAATATTCAGGTTAAACTAGAATTGTGAGATCCTAACTACTTTAATATCCTAATAAGAGTTGGATCGATGGAAGGTTTTTGGATCGTAATCTCGTAGAATCGTTGATTCAGATCGGGATTTTAATAACTATGCTTGAGACAAAGGTATCAAACATGCTTAGAACAAGTACATGTTATTTTTCCATGCACAGTATAGATCCAAAATCCAAATCCAAATCCACATCAGATTATTCACACCATATTCAGCAGAAAATGGTATCTGGGTAGCAAAAGACTTGATTAAATTAAGACACATTAAGGACACGTTTGGTTGGAAGAAGGGGAATGAAATTAGATATCTTTGGGTATCAAGTTCCCAATTTTTATGTTTGTTTGAACTTTTTAGGGTTTGAGACTGATAATAAGGGCATGTTTGGTGAGATTTCAGGAAAGCGATGGGTATGGAATTAGAAATCTAGGGGGTTGAGTATGGAACTAGAACCCAGAACTGAAATTGTTTGGAGAAAAATTGGAATGGAATCAAATTTCATTTCTACTATTTGGTGAGCAGTTATGGAATGGAATCAAGTCTATTTTTATTTTTGACTTATTGTATGTATTGTGGGATACATTATTATGGAATTTTTTATATTTTTATTAGTTGTAATTAATTTTTCCTATTTTTAATAATTAATCATTGCAATACATATTTTTCAACTTTTTAACTTTTATTTGTATTGTAAAATATATTTCAATGGAAAATAGGCCGAATATGTATTAATATTCAACTTGCACAACAATTCACTGACAATAGTGGAAAAATACAACAATAATTGCAATGGAAACAAATTGAAGGCAACAATGGAAAAACCTCCAAAACGTCAGTCATGGCGGAAACAAAAATAGAAGAAATTTGCTGGAAAAAAACAGAGACTCAATCAAGTTTCAGAATCTCACTTTTGACAAAATTCAGAATTTATCCCACTTTTGACAAAATTCGTTGTACCGCCGTCCAATCTTCCTCACGCGCCGCCGTCGCCGAGAAGGGTACGAGCCCGTCTAGCCGAATTCGGTCCCTTTCGATGTCAATCCCCAGAAGCTTCTCCGCCAAAACGCCAAAAAGTTGGGTGGTGAAAATTCGGGTCCAGATCTTATCGGGTTCGGTCAATTCGGGTATTCGGTCAAAAACTCCAAACCCGGACCTTGACCGAATTTTAATTCGGACAAAATGACCAGACCCGAACCTGAATGACCGAATTTAAATTTTTGGCAAAACTAAAAATTAATTGAATATTAGACATTTTTACCGAATATGACCAGTTGACCGAATTGGACCGAATGACCGAACTTGACTGAATACGAAATTTGAGCCTCTTTATGTGAGTTATTAACACTATCTCATAATCAAATTTGGTCAACCTGAACCCGAATTGACCAAATCTAAATTTTAACCAAAATTCGGTCACCTCGAATTTGAATACCAAAACCCGACCCAAATTTAAATTCGGTCATGACCGAATGACCGAATTTTAAATTCAGTAAAAAGGCCATGTCTGAACCCCGATTTTTTCGGGTCGGACGAATTTTTGCCACCCCTACGCCTAAGTCTCCCTCGATGCCATCGGGAAGAGACGGAAGCTGGGGAGAGCGCGACGGCGGACTAGTAGAGCAAGCGGCGCTGCTGGGGCGACTTCAACTCGGGGTCGGGGAGGGGCCATTTCTGGGAGGATATGGTAGTGGTGGTGGGGATGGAGAAGGGGGAGAGGTTGAAATTCCACATGATTCAATTTGAAACCCCCCCAAAAATGGGAGGGTTCTAATTCCATTCCGAAATAGGTTACCAAACATAAAAAAAATAGGGATTAGAAACCTAAGTTATCTAATTTCATTCCTTTTCTTCTCTCCAAACACACCCTAAGGGGTTTCAAGTTCCTCCCTTTTGAGAGGAATCCCATATCTCTCATATTTGGGGGGAATGAGATCTAATTCCAAAAAATAATACAAAGATAGAAAAGAAAATATTATCATAATATTCTCGTACATAATGTTTTTCTTTTCCATCAATATACGTCTCTAACTCCTATCAAGAACCCTAACCCTTCTCCCCCATAATTTTGCCATTGTTGTCTGAAGAACAAACCTCGTCGGAAAACCTGCCGGCCATATTGTGATAGTCACTGACTAGTATGTGGTTTCTTCCTTTTTCTTCCTCCCTTTATCCTTTAATGAAATCCTTGTTTCCATTAATTGATGGTCTCCATTGTTGTTCAGTTTACGAAGGAAGAACCCCAATTATTATGTCCATTGTTGTTTTCTGAGTTTGTCTGGGCATCATCATCATCACCTCTCCAATTATTCCAAAGAAATTTGGTTTGCCATGAAAGGAATTCTGATTCTTTAACATAATGATCAGTGTTAGGAAAGTGTCCTAAAGTCACCAAATCTCTTGTCTCACAATTATTTATTTCCTAATTGTATTAGGGTATTATTTAGGTTTCCTTATTATGTTGGGTTTCCTAATTGTATTAGATTCTAAATCTAAAACGAGTGGGAGTCAAGTTAGGTTTATAGGGAGTCTTTCCTATAAATAGGGTCCAGTATTCTATACTTTATTTTACGGTGCACGGCGTCGTCAAGCACGGCGAACAATGATCGAGTGATAGAGAGTCAGAGAGGGAGAAAATATTGAGAGAGAAAAAGGTCTCACCAGTATTTTCCCAAGTGTATCCTGAGAGAGAAAGATTGAGAGTTGTTAGCAAGAGAGATTGTTATTGTAATCTCCTCTGTTGTGGATCGCATCACATCCTGTGATAGTGATCAGGTTGTACTCCTCCTTTCTCATAGTGGATTGTTATCTGACTGTCGCCGTCCGTGGGTTTTTCTCTGAGTTCTTCGGTTTCCCACGTGAATTTGGTGCTTCTCTCATCGCTTATATGTTGGTTCCTGAATTTTATCGTAATTTCTGTCATCTCAATTGATTTTATTTTCGTTTCCCCTGTTACCTTGCCTTTTTTTCTCTAACAAGTGGTATCAGAGCAAGGTGGAGATGGCTTCAATCATGAAGTGCGAAATTTCAAAATTCAAGGGAACAGGGAGACTGTAGTTGAAGGTGGTCCTAATTCAGCACGGGGTAAGGGATGTTGAGTATCCCTACACGAAGACTGATGAAGCGATGAGCAATGAGAACTTCAAAAGGGCTAAAGAAAGAGAACCAGGGCAGCCTGAGTTCGAGCTGAAGTAGGTTGAGCTCAAGGTGGATCCATCGGAACCTACAGTCAGGAGCAAGCCGCTGATGCTGCTCAAACAGTTCAGGTTGATGAGCTTGATGTTCCTCGATAGAGGAAGAACCGCACATGGCAAGGGATCATCGTAGGAGGGAGATCAAGAGATCGGCACGGTATAACGAAGAATGGGTGCACAAGAAGGGCCATGTGGAAAGTGACTCTTGGAGAAAGCTGAGAGACCAGAAGCAGGGTAGTAAGGATAACCGCACCAAAACTGGTACCGCAAACTGTGTTGAGTACGGTTCAGATGCAGAGGGGTTTAGTGTTAATGTAATGCCCCGACCCAACCCGGGCCGCAGACATTACCGATAACTGCTTCAAGGATCGCTGACTGGCCCCACAAATCACCACGAGTCTTTCGAGCGTGCTTCGTCCTCGCTAACACGCTGCCTGGGAAAACTTCACAGGAGGTCACCCATCCTTTGACTACTCCCAGCCAAACACGCTTAACTGAGGAGTTCCCAACGGATGAGCTACCATAAAAGAAGGTGCACCTTGGTGACATAAGTAGTCATTTGAATCCTTTTAAGTCACACTTTAACCACATATCTGGGGTGTTACAGAGTTAAGGATGGCGGTAGAACCCTGAAAGAGGTTCGTGAAATTCCTAACATAATCTGCAATTTGATATCTTTGGGTGCTCTTGAGGCTAACGGTTGCAGGTATGAAGGAGAATATGGTGTCCCAAAAGCACGCAAGGGTTCCATAGTTCGGATGAAGAGAGCCAGGAATGGCAGACTATACACCCTATATGGGTCTACATTGACGAGAACTACAAAGGCGGTCTCAAACTTTGATAAGTTCGACAGCACAGGTGGTCCTAAACAGTCATCCAAGCAGCGATATATGATGTTTACCGCTTGAGAGCCCTACGGGGCTACGCCCTGTGGAAGGGCGTGTTGATGGCGACAGCCAAGATGTTTATCTGGGCCGATGATTTGTTGATTTTAGTCCAAGGTGGAGTTTGTTAGAAAAGTGTCTTAAAATCACCAAATCTCTTGATCTCACAATTATTTGTTTCCAAATTGTATTAGGGTATTATGTAGGTTTCCTTATTATGTTGGATTTCCTAATTGTATTAGATTCTAAATCTAAAACGAGTGGAAGTCAAGTTAGGTTTATAGGGAGTCTTTCCTATATATAGAGTTCAGTATTCTCTACTTTATTTCACGACGCACGGCGTCGTTGAGCACGGCGAACAATGATCAAGTGATAGAGAGTCAGAGAAGGAGAAAATATTGAGAGAGACAAAGGTCTCACCAATATTTTCCTAAGTGTATCTTGAGAGAGAAAGATTGAGAGTTGGTAGCGAGAGAGATTGTTATTGTAATCTCCTCTGTTGTGGATCGCATCACGCCCTGTGATAGTGATAAGGTTGTACTCCTCCTTTCTCATAGTTGATTGTTATTTGGTTGTCGCCGTCCGTGAGTTTTTCTCCGAGTTCTTCGGTTTCCCACGTAAATTTGGTGTTTGTCTCATCGCTTATATTTTCGTTCTTGAATTTTGTCGTAATTTCCGTCACCTCAATTTATTTTATTTTCGCTTTCGCTGTTACCTTGCCTTTTTTTCTCTAACAATCAGTATAAAAAATTTGCCATGTAATAATAGAGAGATAAAGAAATTCCAAAGAAGTTCAAAACTCCACGACTGTTGTTCTGTCAAAAAATTTGATTTGCCATGAAATACTCATTGATGATGATAATGATGGTGGAAGATACTTTAGCTGTAAAGAAATTTTCCATGAAATAAAAGAGAGATAAAGAGAGAGTATAGCAGACGATGATGATGCTATGTATGTTGGAAATATTTCAAGAGTTTAAGATAATTATATAGCCTAAAGAATTGTGTATATCAAGTATAAGGAACATATATAAGTGAAACGTCAAGAATATGATCAACACGGGTGAAACTGGAAATAACACGGGTCGTGTTGTCTTCCAGAGAGCAAGGAAAATGTTCCTGGGCTCAACACAGGTCGTGTTGCACCCAACACGGACCGTGTTGGAGTCCAGGACTGTTTTAAATGCTAACGGCTATATGATTATGTGTAATTAGTGTTTGATATTGTTATTAAGCACGATTATTATGAGATTGCAACAGCTATATGACTTGACTTGGTCAAGGTCATATTCAGGCCATAATATCTCCATTAAGACTCTTGATTGTCCTTTGACTAGGGTATCCTAAGAGGGTGGAAATCTCCTATAAATAGGAGACATCCTAAGCTATTTGAGACACACCATTCTAAGCTAATCACAACCTCATTCTTGTCTAGACTGCAGCTATACTTGAGTGATTCAAGTGAGAATCTATTTCTTGAGTATTACAAGAGCTAAGTTTTATCCCTTTGAACATTTACGGTATAGTAAATAGTTCTTAAGGAAAGTGAGTATTAGGCCACGACTCTTAGCGTTATCCAAGCGAGTTTCCATTGTTCTATATACTGTTTACTCCCTTTCCTCCAACAATCTTAAGAACTATTTAGTGATGGCCTCGCTACGTGATATGTCTAGCAATTTCCAAAAGCTAGAGCGCTTTGAAGGAGTGGATTTCCGGCGTTGGCAAAGCAAGATGCATTTCTTGCTAACAACTCTCAATGTGGCATATGTGCTTAACATTGAGATTTCTCCCAAGGTAACTCAAGAACCTTCGGCCGAGAAGGTGACAACCGAGGAGTCTCCAAAAGAGGACACAACCGGGAAGATTTCCACGGGTGATGGAAGCAAGGAACAAGGAAAAGACAAGGTTCCCGTGGAAGATGCGAAGGCTACTCAGCAAAGGCTCAAGATGGAGGATGACGACTACATTTGTAGAGGATGCATTCTCAACGGGATGAGCGACACCCTCTTCGATGTCTATCAACATGTGGAGACAGCAAAGAAGCTTTGAGAGATGCTTGAAGCTAAGTACATGTCGGAAGATGCGTCAAGTAAGAATTTTCTTGTTAGTCAAATCATGAAATTTAATATGGATGATAATAGGAAAATTCTAGATCAATTCCATGAGATTCAACGAATTTTGAGTAACTTCAAGCAACACAATTTGAACATGGATGAAACTATAATCGTATACTCTATTATTGACAAGTTACCTTCTTCTTGGAATGATACTAAAAGGGCTCTCATGCACCGGAAAGAGGCTATGTCTCTTGAAGGTTTGGCTAACCATCTTCGGATTGAAGAGGAGTTACGCCTACAAGATGGTACCAAAGAGCAATCTAAGGTCCATATGGTGCAAGAGAATAAGGGAAATAAGAATAAGAACAAGAGCCACAACAAATCTAACAAGGGAATTCAAAAGCCTAAGTAAGTTTGTTGGGAATGTGGCAAACCGGGGCACACAAAGAGAGAGTGTTACCAATGGAAAAAGAAGCATGGTCTTTTGAACAAAGATACATCTAAGGGCAAGAGTAACAAGAAGGAACCCAATTCCTTTGTGGCTATGATTAAGGATCATATTAACATGGTATCCATTCGTTGTAATGATTGGTACATAGACTCGGGTGCGTCAAGGCATGTTTGCATTGACAAGAGTTTATTCAAGACTCTCAAACAGGCGGATGATGGTGTGAAACTCTACATGGTCAACAACCATCCGGTGAAAGTTGAAGGCATTGGGCAAGTGGAACTTGTTTTCACTTCCGGTAAATCTTTGCTTTTAAATGATGTGTATTTAGCTCCGGAAGTTTGTAAGAATCTTGTATCCGGTTATCTCCTTAGCAATTTTGGTTTTATGCAAGTTTATGATGGAGATAATTATGTACTTTCCTAGGGTTGGACTTTTGTAGGGAAGGGATATGCTTATGGGGAGATGTTTAAATTAAATGCGAAAAGTAATAAAAATGACATGATTTCCGCTTATATGCTTGTGTCTTGTTTGAATAAATCTTTTCTATGGCATGCTAGATTAGGACATGTGAACTTTTCAAAGTTGAAATAAATGTCTAATCTTGATTTGATTCCTAAGTTGAATGTTGACATAGAAAAGTGTAAGACATGCATGCTTAATAAAATCACTAAAAGTTCATTCTCAAGTATAAAAAGAACTTCCAAATTGCTTGATTTAATTAATAGTGATTTAGGAGATTTCCATAGTACACCTTCTATGGGTGGTAAGAAGTATTATGTGACATTCATTGATGATTATTCTAGATATTGTCAAGTTTATTTTTTGAGATCTAAAGATGAAACACTTGAAAAGTTTAGAGTTTACAAAACTAGAAGTGAACTTCAATGTGAGACCTTGATTAAGACTTTAAGATCCGATAGGGGAGGGGAATTTTATGATCCAAAGTTTTTCCAAGAAACGGGCATTGTTCATGAGACAACCGCCCCGTATACACCACAACAAAATGGGCTTACGGAAAGGAAAAATAGAACTTTAAAAGAAATGGTGAATTCTATGTTGTCTAACTCCGGTTTAAGTAATGGATTTTGGGATGAAGCCATGTGAACGGCTTGTTATATTTTGAATAGAGTTCCATTCAAAGGGAATTCTAGTACCCCGTATAAGTTATGGAACAAAAGAAAGCCAAGTCTTAAGTATTTTAATATTTGGGGTTGTAGGGCTATTTGTAAGAGTCCCGGAACCTAAGAAAAAGAAAATTAGGTGAAAGAGGAATTGAGTGCATCTTTATAGGCTATGCTCAAGATAGCAAAGCTTATAGGTTTTTGGTGGTTGAACCAAATGAGTACATTTCGGTGAATACCGTAATGGAATCAATAGATGCAATTTTTTATGAGACTAGATTCTCTTCAATTCCTAGACCTAAAGAAATAACTCAAGATATTGTTCCTTTAATTGAGCCTCAAGATGAAAATCATGAGGGTATATCCATACAAGATGATCCTTTGAGTCATGATGTTACTCATGATGAAGAAGATGAAAGTATTGAATTAAGAAGGAGTAAAAGATCAAGGAAACCAAAAGATTTTGGTTTAGACTTTTATGTTTATTTAGTAGAAGGTTCAAGGGACTCAATTGAAAGTGAGACTCTATGTATGTACAACATAGATAAGGATCCTAAAACTTTTAAAGAAGCTATGCAATCTCATGATGCTTCTTTGTGGAAAGAAGCGGTACAAGATGAGATTGATTCTATAATGGAAAACAATGTTTGGATATTGGTTGACCTTCCTTCGGGAAGTAAACCAATTACCTCTAAGTGGATCTTTAAAAGGAAAAGAAAAGTGGATGGTACCGTTGAGAGGTATAAAGCTCGATTGGTGGTAAGGGGCTTTACGCAAAAGTATGGTATTGACTACTTTGATACATATGCACATGTGGCTAGGATAGCTTCAATACGTGTATTGTTAGCTTTAGCTACTATCCATAAGCTAGTTATCTATCAAATGGGATGTTAAAACGACATTCTTAAATGGAGAACTAGAAGAGGAGGTATATATGGAACAACCCGAAGGGTTTGTTGTTGAAGGTCAAGAAAAGAAAGTTTGTAAACTTATAAGGTCCTTATATGGACTTAAGCAAGCACCTAAGTAATGGCATCAAAAATTTGATGAAGTAGTGCTTTTAAGTGGTTATAAGATCACACTACAATAGGTAACAAAAACAAGACCGTTCTGAACGGTCTCAAATCAGCTTGAACGGTCGCTCGGCAGGGCGGGCGACCGTTCATTTGCGACCGTTGGGGACGATAGCATCTCAAGGGTCGTTTGTGGAGGCGGGCGACCGTTCATTTGAACGACGTCCATTCATGAACGGTCGCTAACTAGCGACCGTTCATTGAACGGTCGTCCGCTTTTGTGACCGTTTATGAATGGTCGTTAGCCGTTGTGACTGTTCATTAACGGTCGTTAGCTAGCGACCGTTCAGCTGAACGGTCGCCCATTTCTTTTTTTTTTTAAAAAAAAAATTTGTTGAGGGTTTCTGGTAATATAATCTTTGGAGAATATATAAGTGCCAAACGGTCACAAAATGAACGGTCGCAAACAGTAATATATATATATATAAATGAACGGTCGCAAACAGTAGTATATATATATAAAGTCAACGGTTACAAGTCAACGGTCGCAAGTCAACGGTCGCAAAATATATTACATATCCGACAGTTAATTTTTAAAGTTGTCCTCACAAACACTATGAAGAAGGGGGGTCATTAATGAAGTTGGAGGGAGAGAATTGACCACTGGAAGGCGTCCCCTGCTGCTGTTGTTGATTTTGTTCTACTTGGGACAATCTTCCTTCAAGTTGGCTCAACAGTTGCTGGTATTGGGAGACTTGACTCCTCAAAGACTGTTGTTTAGCCACCAAGGAAGCATAAGCAGATGGGGTAAGGGCGGCGAATGAGGAAGAAGATCCCTGAACATTGTGGCGTGCATAGCGGGCCGGCCTTTCGTAGAACATGCCCGTCGAGGATCCCAGGCCGTAGACAGAATGATTCTTGACCGAGAACCCACCAACGACATTGTAGAACACCGCATTGGCTTCCACAGAATTGGGCTCCACGCCCGCTGCAGATACTTGCTCAAGATATTCATTCTGCAAATTATCAACATTAATGATAATTAGTAACCACAACTAAACGTAAAGCAAAGTGGTCATGTTGTTTGTTATCAAAACACATTATCAATAGATGTCACAACTAAGGCAATATAGGGAGAGTTACATAGAAATTTCGGCAGAGTTTCCTCTGTAATATGGACTATCCCAAATTCATAATACGAAACATTAACCTGCAAATGACAATATAAACTCAACTTGTAGAATAAGGGGTCACATTCCCACTTTACCACAATGAACATTTGCAACATATACAATCCTATCGAGCCACACGCTCGTTTCTAAACATAAGTTAACAAATCCAACTTCCAATACCAATGATAATGCATACAATCAAGTGACAATATACGGCCACACGCCGATTAATCCTATCGATCAACACGCTCGTTTCTAAACATAAGTTACACATTCCAACTTCCAACAACAATTCCAACACATACAATCAAATAACAATATACGGCCACACGCCGATTAATCCTATCGAGCCACACGCTCATTTCTAAACATAAGTTACACATTCCAACTTCCAACAACAATTCCAATTCCAACACATACAATCAAGTAACAATATACGGCCACACGCCGATTAATCCTATCGAGCCAAAAGCTCGTTTCTAAACATAAGTTACACATTCCAACTTCCAACAACAATTCCAACACATACAATCAAGTAACAATATACGGTCACACGCCGATTAATCCTATCGAGTCACACGCTCGTTTCTAAACATAAGTTACACATTCAATTTTCAACAACAAGTCCAACATATAAATAAGTAACCATATACGACCACACGCCGATTAATCCTATCGAGCCACACGCTAGTTTCTAAACATAAGTTACACATTCACTTTTCAAAAACAATTCCAACAAATAAATTATTAAACTAACTTTAGAAGAAAATGACTTACATAAACTTTGGCCGCCTTCGGGTCAGTCCATTGCTTGTTGCCGTGGGCGTCTTGCTTACAATTATAGTGCTCTATGACGTCCGCGGGGGATGGATGGATCCCGTCACTAGCCTAGGAATATATTTAGAAACATTACAGATATAACCTTAGAATTTTTATTGATGAAAAACGTCAAAGTAAAAGATGATGGGAGGCTTACCAGTTTCCGCAAGTATTTACCGGCGGACATCGCGCCACTGTAGCGCTTATTCTGGTCCGAGGCTTTGTTCCGATTCGCCGTGTATGCCTCGACCCGACGCTTATAAGCCTCCTCCTTGCCCGGATTTCAAATGACAAATGGGGGATTTCTTTGTTCCTTGGGGTCCTTTTCTCCCGGTAGACCACTCAAAAGCACTCTCTTAACATGGTCTACCATCTCAAAAGCACTCTCTTAACATGGTCCTTTTCTCCCGGATTAGGGGTTACTTGAGAGACAATAATATACATACAATTGACCACTCAAAAGCACTCTCTCTGTTCTCTTAACATGGTGTACCATCTCAAGACTCGGGTTAGCGGTGTGGCAATATTTCGGTGACTCTAGTAGCCATCGGAGATCGATCCTGACTCAACTAGGTACAACTACGACAATCCGATCATATTTCTACAACTAAGGTTAGTCCTTTAATTTTCCAACAATATGAATAGACGTACCTTTAATATACTTTGTGAGATGGTTAGGGATATTGGGGGCGTGACTGGAACTAGGAATATGTCATTTGAAGAAATAGTGGCAATGTTCCCAAATACATTGGCTCATACACTTAAAAATAGGACAATATAGAATTTTATCGAAGTGGAGAGACCGTAAGTTGAAACTTTCCTGTTTGTCTTCTTGCTATTCTAAGATTACATAAACACTTGCTCAAGAACTCTACTCCTATAGAGGAAGATTGTGAAGACAATCGATGGAAGTGTTTTAAGGTAATCCAAATTTTTATTTGTCACATAAAAATAACATTATAAGTCCACATTATTGCACATTAATTAACGTTCTTCTAATGTGTAGAGTTGTATGGGTGCCCTAGATGGTACACACATTAGTGTCAATGTACCATCTGAAGATAGATCAAAGTACAGGACCAGAAAAGGAACTCTTGCCATGAATGTATTAGGAGCATGTACACCTAATATGGAATTTACTTATGTAATACGGGGATGGGAAGGTTTCGCACATGATGGTTGTGTTATTCGAGATGCATTATCTAGGCATAATGGATTAAAAGTTCCACAAGGTAATCACTATAGGCAAATAATATACTTCAATATAATCATTATCTACTTAAACTACTATAACTATTTGTCAAATTTTTCTAGGTTCATATTATTTGGTTGATGTTGGATATACGAATTGTGAGGGATTCCTAGCACCCTATAGAGGTCATCGGTATCACTTGAAAGAGTGGGGTGATCGACAACCAGTAAGTGCAGAAGAGTATTTCAACATGAAACACTCTAAGGTTGGAAATGTGATAAAGCGATTCTTTGGATTATTGAAAAGAAGATGGGGCATCCTTAGATGTGCTTCTTTCTTTCCAATATGCACCCAAGGTCGTATAGTCCTAGCATGTGTTTTGTTACATAATTTGATTCGAAAACATTTGCCAACGGATTTTAATGTTGTTGAAGATTTTGAGGACGAAGATTCTAATGGAGATAGTGATGAAGATGATGATGGGGAGGTTGAGTACATTACACATGTTAAAACATCCAATGCTTGGACAACTTTTCGTAATACTTTGGCCCAAACAATGTTTAACAATTGGCGAACTAAGCCAAATAGGAACTAATGTAATGGTTACTTGAATTTCTTGATTTTTTTTTTGTATTATGACGTGCAACGTTTTGAGCTATTCTGAATTAGTTGAACTTGTTGCATTTGCTTTCATGTATGTTTGACAGTGTGTTTTTCTAATGTATGAAGTTTTAAATATTATATGTGTCCACATATTGTTATGTTTCTATGATATATAGGATGGAGAATAGTCAAACTTCTCAAGATTCTAGTAGGATGGAAATCATTCAAACCCCTAAAAGTGGAAGCGGGAAAAACAAATGCTTTTGGAGTTCAGAAGAGACAAAGACCCTTATAGATGGATTGTTGGAGTTGAGTTCTGATTCTAAATACAAAGGGGAGGGAAATTTCAAAGGTGGTTTTTTGCTAAAGCTGGAGAGTATGATGAAAGAGAAATTCCATGCTTCTAGCCTAAAGGCATATCCTCACATTGACTCTAAGACAAAATGGTTAAGGGAGAAGTACAATGTGATAACATAGTTGCTTCATAACTCTGACTTCAATTGGGATGACACAACAAACACAATCAAATGTGAAAGGCAAGCATACGATGAGTTTGTCAAGGTAAGTCTTTCTTTTTTACTAGATTTTGTCAAATGATAATTAATGAGTTGTACGATGAATATATTTGAATTGAATTCCTTGCGAAGGGATGGTTAATTAGATTTTTCAGTTATTTTTTGTAGAAACATAATTAATTAGATTTTTCATTTATTTTTTGTAGAAACATAAACATGCAACAGGGTTGTGGGGTGTTCCTTTTCCATACCTTGATGATTGGGACAAGATTTATGGTCCAGGATAGAGCTACTGGGGCAACTGCTGGAAATTTTGAAGATGTTGTGAACCGTTTGCATGGTGGGACTGTGAATCTTGAGAAAGATGATGATGATGATGATGATGATGATGATGATGATGATGATGATGATGATGATGATGATGATGATGGTGATGATGAAGAAGAGGAAGACAACTTTGTTCAACCAACTCAACCATCTCCAAGAATTGCCAAAAAAGCAAGAAAAGAACTTGTTTCAAAGGGCAAAGGAAAGAAAAGGGTGGCTGAGGATAAGGAGTCATCTGACTTACGACGCTTTATGGGTAAGATGGACTCTCACCTTGCTAACATTGCAAATGCTTTATGTACGACTCAAAAACATGAAGAAGTGGTGATGAGCAGAAGAATCGCTTATTTTCTGAAATGTTGAACATTCCTAGCCTTACTACAGATGAAGCAATGAGGGTTGTGAATAAGTTTGCATTGGACACAAGCCTTTTTCCCTTCTTTTATAAATACCCTGAGGAGTTGAGGCAGGGATATGTATATAATAAGCATCATTAATGCATCTGTAACGCCCCCGGATTCATAATCATCGTATTAAGACTAAACATCTAATAACCCAAAGATTAGCGCAGCGGGATTTATAATCCGGAGGCATCACCGCCGTCCATGATCATGGACAAGGCTTAACATACTATCAACACAATCATACATATCCTACACAAACTCATACTTCATTTACAACCTTTAACATCATAAACAACAAACCTAGATAAACCACAACTTAAGGTTTTCATCTATTCATCAAAATATTTAAAACCATCCTACACTTCAAAAGGGGAGAGATTCATCATCACCATCCAAGCGGGAGAGCTCCTATTCTTGTTACCGAACACCCACCTTAACTGGAAAGGACACCTCACTTACTTCTTCGGACCTGGGAGCTTGTTGCCCTTAGAGAGAACACGTCCTAAAACAAAAACAGAAAACTTCGCAAATGAGTTGGCTAAACTCAGTACACATACCCCTACAGTGTAAACTTTCACAGTTCATTTTAGTTCGGTCCTTGCTAAAATTCTTTTGAAAAAGGAAAACACAGTTACGTCACAAAATTCTTGCATAGCCAAAGAAAAAGAAAATAAACATAATCATTAACATGATAAACATCGTCATCATCAACATCATCATCATAGACCTCAATATGGACCTCATTATAGACTTCATCATAGACCTTGTTATAGACCTCATCATAGACACTGGCCAGGTCGCATGACAGATGCCAATCGACATCAAAAGTACCTCATTGCAATTAGCACCATATAACAAGTCGAAAGTACCTCAGTGCGATTAGCACCATATAATAAGAGACCTCATCTTGAAAGAACAAAAACATAAACTTTCCTTGCGTTAAACATCTTTAAATCATCAACATAAAACATTATCATAAATAAAACATTCTTGGAAAAGGTAGGCAATATGCATACCTTGGGTTGAACTGCCTGAAGAACTACTTGAACTTGAGCGGACATGAACGAATTGTAGCAACGACCCCATGAAATATACTTGAGATAAGAATACAGAAATGACTTAAGTTGAGCTCTTAAAAGAAAAGAGGAATTCCTAAATAAAACAGTAAGACAAGAACCCAAATAAATTTGGAAGGTTTCGGGAATTTTCATGATACTTGGAAGGGCATAACTCTTTCTTAAAGCCTAGGAAAACCTTGTGAGAGGACCCTTTGGAAAGCTCAAATTAAGTCCTACAACTTCCTAATTAAGAGTTCAAGACAAAAGCAATGTAAGGGTTGATTCCATTCCATTACTGTATTAAACGACAGGAATTGGGTACTGATTTCATTCTTTAACTGCACCAAACAACTGATTTCAAGTATCAAGTTTCATTCCTTATTTTTTCAGGAATCAAAATCCATTCCATTCCATTCCTAAATTGGTGAACCAAATAGGCCCTGAAATTGTTTGACTTGTTCACTCCTCTCCTTAAATGAATTAAATTGAAATTTAACCTGTTTTGATAGTTATGGGGTAGACATTATTGAGTTGTGTCTCATGTTTGTAAATATTTTGTGTTCAGATAAAGATATCTATGCTAGGAACAGGAATTAGAAGTGAGGATTACGGATTGATAGTTATTTGTTTAGTTGTGCTTCGGACAGAAAGACTTTAAGTTAGTTAATTTGAGTTGTTTGAAGTTGTTTAGTGTTGTTTTAATTTGAGAAACAACTATTGGTCTTTAATTAAACATTTGCCTCGTATTTCTTTGGAGATACGACAGTGACGCTCGAATAAAGAGTTGACTTCCGTCTTTCTTGTTAGAGTTGACTGTTAAGTTTATAATTGAATTTTTAGGGCGTTACATTAGTAATGCTTGGTGAGGACTCTACCTTGCTATTGTTTTGTTAGGTCTCTACAATTGTACCACAATAGGAACATTATGCAGTAGTGTGTTGGGACTCTTTTGTGATAGGTTTTATTAAAATGCGATGTCTCACATTTTTTGCCATGAATTTTGATATACATCTCGAAACCTCGTGATTCAAAAACCGGGTCTTAACTAACATCATAGGCTACCTACTCATGCCACAAAATGGGTCAAAATCACATTTCATATCCCCGGAATTACCATATTTCAACCAGACTTGAAAACTATGTCTCATTTGGCCTTGCATGCATTTTAAACTTAATTATTCAACGCTAATCTTCTTCCAATGAATTCTTAATCATGGATCATCATCATAAACCAGCTAATTGTCCAGAAACCATGCATAAAACACTATTTTACATCCATGCAAAGCATAATCTTAACATATCTCTTCATCCCAAGCATGATTCTTCATAAATACATCATCAAACACCATAATACTCAATAATTTGACAATCCAACCTTAATCCAAATACATGGAACTATAATAATCCATAAGACATAACCTTCACAAGAAATTAATCATCAAAGTTGACATGCATGTATTAGAATAACGAAATCCATATCCAACCTTACTTTTAAACACAATTTCAACCAAGTCATTTTTATCCAATCTTAATTCATTCTCTATGAGATATTTCATCGAACACCTTATGTGCATCATAAGTCACTAAAAGAAATCCACCTCTAATTATCAATAAAAACCCAAGATAAATCTTGCACTATTATTAACTTCTAAAACCAATAATTATACCAAGAAAGACAATACATTTGAAGATCAAAACTTGAAAATCAAATTTGGAAAAGTTAGGGTTTACCTTAGAAGAAGATAAAGAAGGGAGGAACAAGAATCAAGTGAAAGAGGGTGGTGGCCGGCTGGACCACCTATTGACGACCGCCGACTTGTGGCCGGAATCCGATGCCGGCGTTCGACCGAATGGAGGGCGCGGCAAGACAGACAGAACGTGAGTGAGGGGGAAAGAGTCTTGAGAGTTTGTTACTGAATTTGCAATTGAAAAGGGGGAAACTAATATTATTGCTACTGCCAAATAACTTAAGGAATCGGGCTGCCTTCAAAAAGAACTTAGGGCCCAATTAACTATTAACTCCTCCATTTGTCATTCCTCTTGTAATTATTTTTCTTCCTTAACCAGACACTATTAACTTAGGTTCCCGAATAAAATTTTACGGGACTAGACTATTAGAAATTTCAATAATAAACAATGTCATGAGTCCTCACTTCTTGAATAATAATAATCCGAATAAACTCCCAAATGAGAAACTGTCAGACAAAAGACTTAAATATTATGGTTTGGTTTACTAGGAAAGATCGCAAATACTATTTGAGAAGTATCTATTGAGATTACCATACTGAAACATTGATGATCGTTGCACTGTTCAAGTCCTGCAAAACACACGGTTAGACAAAATAAAAAGTGCAAATTAATTTAATGACATTTGATTAGCAACCTTAATCATCATGGATTAGAGCGAGTTGTTACAGCATCATAGTTGCTTATGGTTTGAATGATGGTCATGGTTGCTCAAGCTCCTTCAATGTAGATTTCACGTTTTCATTTAAACGTTTTGTAAGCGGTAATGGTGAACATAAACCATAGTTTTGATGTGAATGTCATCTTCTTATGTGGTGGAAGGTGAACATAAACCTTTTTTTATTATTCTGAAGTTCGATATTTTGAAACTAAAATTTGATATGGAAGTTATTTTTTTTGTTATATTTGCACGATATATCTCAAAATTGGTGAAGGTTAATTGATACGTCTACGGTGTTCTCTTTTAAACAAACTTATTGGAGGCTAATATCTATGCTACTGTCATTTTCTAGCCAATTTTATTACAAGAATGTTATAATTAATGGCAGTTCAAATAATTAATATTAAAGAAATTTCAATTTTATAATACTAAAAGATTATAATATTCAAATAATATATGTATTACAAACGTTTGGTTATATTCCTTAACTGAACCAAACAACAAAAATTAAGGGTTGATTCCATTCCATTACTGTATTAAAAGACAGGAATTGAGTACTGATTTCATTCTTTAACTGCACCAAACAACTGATTTCAAGTATCAAGTTTCATTCCTTATTTTTTCAGGAATCAAGTTCCATTCCATTCCATTCCTGAATTGGTGAACCAAATAGGCCCTGAAATTGTTTGACTTGTTCACTCCTCTCCTTAAATGAATTAAATTGAAATTTAACCTGTTTTGATAGTTATGGGGTAGACATTATTGAGTTGTGTCTCATGTTTGTAAATATTTTGTGTTCAGGTAAAGATATCTATGCTAGGGACAGGAATTAGAAGTTAGGACTGCGTGACTGATAGTTATTTGTTTAGTTGTGCTTCGGACAGAAAGACTTTAAGTTAGTTAATTTGAGTTGTTTGAAGTCAGGATTTGAAGTTGTTTAGTGTTGTTTTAATTTGAGAAACAACTATTGGTCTTTAATTAAACATTTGCCTCGTATTTCTTTGGAGATACGACAGTGACGCTCGAATAAAGAGTTGACTTCCATCTTTCTTGTTAGAGTTGACTGTTAAGTTTATAATTGAATTTTTAGGGCGTTACATTAGTAATGCTTGGTGAGGACTCTACCTTGCTATTGTTTTGTTAGGTCTCTACAATTGTACCACAATAGGAACATTATGCAGTAGTGTGTTGGGACTCTTTTGTGATAGGTTTTATTAAAATGCGATGTCTCACATTTTTTGCCATGAATTTTGATATACATCTCGAAACCTCGTGATTCAAAAACCGGGTCTTAACTAACATCATAGGCTACCTACTCATGCCACAAAATGGGTCAAAATCACATTTCATATCCCCTGGAATTACCAAATTGCAACCAGACTTGAAAACTATGTCTCATTTGGCCTTGCATGCATTTTAAACTTAATTATTCAACGCTAATCTTCTTCCAATGAATTCTTAATCATGGATCATCATCATAAACCAGCTAATTGTCCAGAAACCATGCATAAAACACTATTTTACATCCATGCAAAGCATAATCTTAACATATCTCTTCATCCCAAGCATGATTCTTCATAAATACATCATCAAACACCATAATACTCAATAATTTGACAATCCAACCTTAATCCAAATACATGGAACTATAATAATCCATAAGACATAACCTTCACAGTAAATTAATCATCAAAGTTGACATGCATGTATTAGAATAACGAAATCCATATCCAACCTTACTTTTAAACACAATTTCAACCAAGTCATTTTTATCCAATCTTAATTCATTCTCTATGAGATATTTCATCGAACACCTTATGTGCATCATAAGTCACTAAAAGAAATCCACCTCTAATTATCAATAAAAACCCAAGATAAATCTTGCACTATTATTAACTTCTAAAACCAATAATTATACCAAGAAAGACAATACATTTGAAGATCAAAACTTGAAAATCAAATTTGGAAAAGTTAGGGTTTACCTTAGAAGAAGATAAAGAAGGGAGGAACAAGAATCAAGTGAAAGAGGGTGGTGGCCGGCTGGACCACCTATTGACGACCGCCGACTTGTGGCCGGAATCCGATGCCGGCGTTCGACCGAATGGAGGGCGCGGCAAGACAGACAGAACGTGAGTGAGGGGGAAAGAGTCTTGAGAGTTTGTTACTGAATTTGCAATTGAAAAGGGGGAAACTAATATTATTGCTACTGCCAAATAACTTAAGGAATCGGGCTGCCTTCAAAAAGAACTTAGGGCCCAATTAACTATTAACTCCTCCATTTGTCATTCCTCTTGTAATTATTTTTCTTCCTTAACCAGACACTATTAACTTAGGTTCCCGAATAAAATTTTACGGGACTAGACTATTAGAAATTTCAATAATAAACAATGTCATGAGTCCTCACTTCTTGAATAATAGTAATCCGAATAAACTCCCAAATGAGAAATTGTCAGACAAAAGACTTAAATATTATGGTTTGGTTTACTAGGAAAGATCGCAAATACTATTTGAGAAGTATCTATTGAGATTACCATACTGAAACATTGATGATCGTTGCACTGTTCAAGTCCTGCAAAACACACGGTTAGACGAAATAAAAAGTGCAAATTAATTTAACGACGTCAAATTTCAGGACTATGGTTAAAATTTAAAAGTGATATTAAAGTTATAATTAACCTCTCTTATTCATGTTGGAGTTACTTAAACCTCTGTACTTAGGGGTCTAAGTAACCTTGACATGAATAAGAGAGGTGTATTATAACTATAATATCAGTTTTAACCTTAGTCTTAAAGTTTGACGTCAATCGGAAGAAAAATTCAAACATGGAAAGAAAAAAACGAGAAACGAGCTTTTTTGAGCCAACAAACTTTAGGGTTCTTTTTTTTTTTAGCCTACAAACTTGAGGGTCCAAAAAATTAAAGTTGAAAACCAAGAGTTCAGAAAATAAATACCCCTAAAGTTCGGGGTCCCATAATGCAAAAAACCCGGATATAGTCACCGTAAATTGTCAGTAAATTAAACAACTAGTTTGTAATGGTCAGTGGCGGATCTAGACATTTAATTTAGGGGTGTCCAATATACTTGTTATTATATAAGCACTTTTGAAAAATAAAATAATAAAATTTAAATAAATAACAATAAAAATAAAAATAAATATTAAATGACATATTTACAAGCTCAACAAAATTTCACATCATCATATAAATATGTCTACCAAATAAATTGAAATTTCACATTAACTATATATTTATATCTTAAACTAGTGTTGATGCCGGTCAAAATCAGTTGTGCTGTAAATTTTTTCTGATATTGATTGGAGTTGAAAAGATAAGAGGAAATGCAACAAAAAAATGAAGTTAGCAAATTGACATTATTGTCTAGAAGCAGATCAAAATCTTAAAAGTCAAAGAGTAGTTGCGATAAGGATAATTCCTCCAAAAATAGTGCGAGTCAAATGGTCCGTAGGTTAGTGAAACTTGAAAATTTGTTGGACTTGAAAATTCTAAACAAAGATGCAACTATGAAGAGTATTAAGAAAAAGACTTCCTGGATGGATAGATACAACTGCATGTTAGTCCAACTTGTGTTATCTACTGTGTTATCTACTGTTTTTCCTCGTCATTTGAACTTGTGTCCTATCCTTTCATGCTATTTTAGTAGCAGTTAATCTTTTTTTTTCTCGATAATAATATACTGTACTTTAAAAATATTGAACAATGATATGTCAGAAACGATTCCGATAGTGAATGACTCGGTGACACTCTTATGGGGTAGGCTAAGAAGTATATAAAAGTTAAAATCTTTATTAATTAAATTAATGTCATATCAACAAGTTCAAATAAACAAAGTGGAATTATATATTTTATAAGAAAAAATAACACTATTATGTTAGAAAAACTATGGAGTAATGATGCGTTATTTTTCTTAAAAAAATAAAATAAAACTCATTTGTACTTGCTAATATGACATGAGTTTAATCCAGATTTTAAATTTTTTACATTATCATCCAACACCTCACAAGCACAATATATTAACGTCGAAAAATTTATAATAAAAACCCAAGTACCATTATGAATTGCAATTTAAAAATAGGTTGAAACGAAAATGAAAAGAACTTAAAAGCCAGATCAAATGAGAATGATAACCGAGGAAGAACACCAAATATAATTACCCCTTATATATCCAGATGATTTCCAAGACTTTAAATTAATCTTACAGGACTTGAGACAGAGATATGAAACATGCTTAGAACAAGTGCTTATATGTTAATTTCCCATGCACAGTACCAGATCCAAAATCCAAATCCGCATCATGTTATTGACACCATATTCAGCAGAGAAAGACATTCTGCGGGTAGTAAAGGACTTGATTAATTTAGACACATTAACCAGTAACTATTTGATAGCTGCTACGGAGTATACATTACATGCATACATACATACATACATTAGGGTATATTCCATATATTAGGTGCCTTAACTAATTAATTCTAGAGTTTTAGGTTGGTTGTGGTTGATGTGCTGCTGCTTGTCTGACGTTATCAGTCAACTCCTTGGGGGGCTTCACAATCAACACTGGACATTGCGCGTGGTGTGCGCAGTAATCGCTCACGCTTCCCAGGAATGCCCTGATCATGCATATATTCATTACTCAACAATTAAATTAAAGACTTAGATAATTAATTATTAGGATGATGGATGGGATCACTGTAACGCCTCGGCCCCTCCGATCCTAGGCCGGAACATTACCAATAACTGTTTGAAGAATCGCTGATTGACCCCACAAATCACCACGAGTCTTTCCAGCGTGCTTCGTCTTCACTCACACGCTGCCTGGGAAAATTTCCCAGGAGGTCATCCATCTTAGTACTATTCCCAGCCAAGCACGCTTAACTGAGGAGTTCCCAACGAATGAGCCACCATAAAAGAAGGTGCACCTTAGTGATATGAATAGTCATTTCAATCATCTTACGCTACACTTTAACCACATATCCGGGTTATTACAATGACCGTACCTCTTAAGCATGCCAAGGCCACGACTACCAACAACCAAGAGATCAACATGCCTTTCTTCAGCAGCCCTGCATATCATCTCCTTTGGATCTCCATGTAGACCCACCGTTTCTGCTTTTACCTTTAATTTAATTTCCTCCATTTTTTTAGTTATAATAAATGGGACTAATCTATATATCAACAATACCCTACCAAATGATATGATTAAGTAGACTCACCCCCTTTTGTTGGCAACTTCGAGTGGCACGATCAAATATTGCTGCAGATATTTGAGCTTGAGCCTGCCTTACAGAATCTAGGACTGAAGTTGTTGGATACACAACTGCATCCGCCAAAACCAATATAATTAATGTTTTGAATTTGATTAACATAAGTAATCCGATAGTATAATTAAGTTCCAACACGAGGTCGTCTTATTTGCATTTTGACCCAGGAACAAACGTACAAGCAATTATATATAAAAACATATGAAAACCCAAAGTAACATAAGCTGGAATAGCTCAGTTGGTTAGAGCGTAAAGCTGTTAACCACAAGGTCGGAGGTTCAAGCCCTCCTTCTAGCTGATTTCATTTTTTTATTTTTTTATAAATGTTTAAAATCCCAATTTGGAAGAAAGATATAAAATGAAGAAAAAAGATGGGGAGAAGGAGAACAAACCAGGGCCAGCAGGGTAAACATAAGTCTGAAAGGGGAGGTTAACATGGACCAAGTAGATGATATTGTCATCATCCTGAGCCTGAGGTTCAGCAGCACCACTGTCACTGCTCTGAGCCTGAGGTTCAATGATGTTGGATATAACCCAGTTAAGAGCATAGAAGCTTTCTTCACTCTCATCCAGTGCCACCATCACCTTCATCTTTCCAAACTCTCTTTCTTTCTTTTCTTTCTTTCTCTTTCTCTGCTTAATTCTGATGGATTAATATAAATGGGTAGGTAGCTGCTGGTAATCAAATGGCGCCAACAGGTTTGTTTTCTACTCTGGTAATTAATGTAGTATACAATACAAGGGTTGCCTACTTGCCTTGCCGTACATGAGTCCATAAACGTGAAAAAACAACTGGCCATCATGCAACCAGTCACGTCACCTTCCAAACAACCCAATTGCAAGTTTACGCCGTTGAGTTCTGCGTCCTCATATATACCTCTCACGTGCATCTTTTGCTTCTATCCCTATCCTATACTCATATACCTAGCCCGGCCAAAAACTCGGGGCCCAGTAAATTTGGGTCGGACAAATTCAAACAATGCCAAAATTTTATTTCGGATCGGACAATTCGGACCAAGTTAAAATCGTGCTCGAACAATAGAAAAAAGAGAAATTTTATGTCCGAATATTCAGTCAATATCAAAATTCAGACAAGAAATTTATATCTTGACCCGATTTTTTCCGGGTCAAACAAAGTTTTGGCATCTGTATATATTCCTAAGCTTCTTGTGAAGTTTAAGTTTCCAACAAGCATGATTCATAAATGAATATGTCACATACTAAAGATGAGACAAAACTTTGCCAGCTCCGCTTGCAAGAAGGAATGACTACCTTCCCGCTTGCCAGTATATTAAAAAAAAATATATGCACTATGTAGTCGCGATTATCCTTGCTCGTTTTAATGCAGACTGGAAGACTGAAGCTGTCACTGTTTAAGCTTCACGTGAACAGAAGCTTGCATCCTCTACATGCCATGCCACAACCAAATGCAATTGTTTTCAATTTTACAAAGCAACCTTGAGAAATAAAATTCAATACACAAATGTTCACTATGTTGCAGACGTAACTTATTGCACTTTGTATGAAATTAATCCATCCACAGTCTCAACACTCAATCGCTTTGTGCGCACTAGCAATAGGAGATACGATCTTCCTTTAGGCCCTGCAATGTCACCACATCATAAAATTATAACCAAATTAGCCTGCTCACTGGTAAAATTTGTTTTAGATCAAAGATAGCACAGTTCATTAAGTTTGTCCAAAACCAGACAATATTCCAGCACACAATTTTTCAGGTTCACCCCTAAATCATTTCTGTTAATAACTAAGCCAATCTTATAGGATAGTGAGATAGTATCGAACTAGTTACATGACACATTGAATTCGTTTAGGATGCCCTCGTGCATAGAGCTTCAAACACATAATGGAACGCAAAATCAAGTTGGAGCCCAAATGTGAGATGAGAACTAAGCACATTTGAGCACAAAGCATAGGACTAGTTACATAGTTGAAGTTCAAACCCCTCAAGATCATGGTTAGCATTGCCAAGTTCCATGCCTTGCATAGGAAAGGTCACTGAATTGTTGCTTTTTACTTGAGTAAAACAAAAACTTTAAAAGAGTTTTCCTACTTGGACCTCTGATCAAGGACAGAAGGACTATAAATTCGTCTGCTAAGAGCTCAAGGGAGGTCTTCTCTCATTTATTTCAGACCAACAACGGCTTACAAATCATGATTAATCGTGTTTAGAATTTGAATGTCCACATGCATAAGGTAGCTATAGGGAGGGATTGACGAGCCCAGATTACTGAAATTCCTTGAACGAAAGAACAGAAGCGGGCAGAAACCAAGCACACACAAAAGTTTGCTTTAGATATAAACATTAAAAAGCTAGGTATGCAAGGCCACCAAAACCCAATTCCTTAAAGAGAAGACCAGAAGTGGAAGAAAAACAAAACAAGACATGCCTAATCCCATTGATTCAAGTTCCTCAGGATGGAAGCAGCTTCTTTGTTTTGAGGTTTCATTTTTGCTTAGATATGAGTTTATCTTCTCAACTGCAGATTGTAGATCCTACAAAGATAATATACAACTGTTAAGCTGAGCAATAAGGAACATTGGATCAGAAGAAAGTAAACAGAATTTTCTGTGTTTTTAGTTGCACAGAATAATAGTGGTAACTGTCTTGCAGAAAATATCCCTGATGTTTCAAAACAAATCATGCCATGATAATGAGATTTAAGATGGAAATGTGAGGAATTGAACTGTATTGAATTCTAGAACTATCATCTGACCCACGTTAAGTAAAAATTGCTCTTCACAAATTACACTGTTTGAAAATTTACAACAGCAATGAGTATGATAGTTTCATACCTTCCATGGAGCCAACGCCTTCATATAAGAAGGGAGATTTTCGTAGTCTTGTTCCGAAACAAGTATTGCCTTTGGAGCTTCAAGTGACTCATGTTGGTCTCTCTCTTTTCCTACAAAAAAAGCAAGTCAAGATACCTCATTATGAAGGCTACTTGTGATATTTCTTCTTAAACCCCACCCGTCCCCCAAATTCTTCTCTTAATGCTTCTTTGTTTTTGGTGGGGGGTAAGTGGGAGGGTGTGAAGGGATTTAGGAAGTCCACTGCAGGCAGGATTTGAGCCTAAGGTTCACAGACAAACCTGGAAAAACATTATCATTTAAGCTCTTAGGCAGGCTTGTAACATTTCCTCCTGCGGTGCTAGATACGCTCTGAGCATTATGGTCCGCAAAACCACGCAATCTGTTGGTTGAAAACAAGCAATGAGCTACATATAGATTCTTTAGTATAGAGTCAGAAGATTACATAAGAAAGGAAGAAAATCAGAAATCTTACTTTGGTGGAGTATCCAATATATCATGATTTCCTTCACCTGAACATGCTTACAGCAAGACACACAAGCCATCAATTGCCAGTGAACCATAAGATAATTCATTCTAAGCTCCGTATATGATGATCCAGTGATCCGTAAAGCAACTTCAACACTTTCTATAATGAAATTACAAGGATGAGAACTAACCTTTTGACGCAAGTGTGGCCAGACAAATATCAGACAGCCCAAGACTTTGCAAGTTCAATGAGTCATCGAATCTTAAAACCTCGTCAAGTGTAACAGTTACTCGAAAATACAAGGAGCCTATGTTACTCCGACTCTTCATTTTCCCTGCCCTACCCGTGTCGGACCCTTGATACCCAGACAAGGGTATGACGCTAGACACTTCAAATTACAATAAAAATGTATTAAATTTCTTCAAAATACCCGAGTCCGAGTAACATACAACGGAACCACCTCTCCTGCAAAGAATGAAGGGTGGGGGAGGGGATAATTCTCTTCCTTATAACTAAGAATAAAACAAAGTGCCAGAATCCATTTAACAACCAACTACCATGAACACACACATAATTCCATATTCCTATGAACACAGGGGTTATTAAAGGATACAAATAATTATCCTCGAGGCTTTTGACATCAGATTGGGAATCTGATTCAGCAGTGGGAATACCTTGAGACATAAAATCCTCTTCAAATTCATCAACCCTGTCATCTAAAATGTGCAACCAAATAATCTATTCAACATCCAATCAATCATAAACCCAAGAACCCAAACCAAAATACACAGTAGCCCAAGAAATCTATTCCACCTCCAACTGGGGCTTAATACATATAAGCTGGAGCAAGATTCAAGCCAAAGTAACTCATAAACAAGATTAATTAATGTGGTGTTAATATATCGATTAGAACCCAATTCAAATTCCAACAAGGGTTGTAAGAGAGAGAGATTACGAGAGGGAAGATAGCCGTGATCAAGGAGGTGGGAATGGACGTGAGAGAGGGTGGATTGATTATGCTTGAAAAGCTGATGGCAATGACCGAGTAACTCCTCAAAAGAGACGGTGCCTAAGCTCATCGACTCCAGCAAATTGAGGTCCCCTGAGAGGTCTGATACCCTGCGATTTAGGGATTGGATGAACGTGGTGGATGCCGAATCTGAAACCCAAAACAATCGAGCTGAGTTAAGGTTGCTTGGTCATCAGTAAATGAAATTCATCTGAAAGGAAATTGAGAGAGAGTGTGTGTTGTATACATACCGAGGGGAATGGGGCGGCGATCTAGGGATTGCCTGAGAGCGTCGGAGCTGGATTGGAGGTTGTTGCAGAAGGTGGCTAAACTCCTGCTCATTCTACTCATTGATTCCTCCATTTTTGACTTACCCACCTTCCTTTCTTCCTTGTGCTGCTTCACTGTCGCTGCTAATTTGCAATTTGTATCTTCCCTCTCTAACCCCGCCTTTTCAAATTTGAACCGAACTTCTTGTACAATATGTTTGACATAACTTCAATAACAAAAATAGCGCCTGTAGCTCAGTGGATAGAGCGTCTGTTTCCTAAGCAGAAAGTCGTAGGTTCGACCCCTACCTGGCGCGTTTTTTTCATTTTAACACTTTTTCTCTTTTTTTGTTTCCTTTTCTCTAATCTATATATATTATTAAAACAAAACGAATTTGTCCACAGCTTGACACGTGTCACCTACTTGACACCTATATTTTTAAATAAAAAACCCTCATAATTAAAATTATACTCCATACACTCATTATTCATCAGTTACAATTTGCAAAAAAATCATCCCTCTTCTCAGATATACACCACACATTTCCTCTCAATTATTAATATTAACATTTAATATATTAATTAAAATCCAAAATTAATACCATAGTAGTTACAAAGTTTGGCTTTCAATGCGTTCAAACATTTTAGACAAAAAAATGTAAAAGTTGGTCAAATATAATAATAATAATAATAATAATAATAATAATAATAATAATAATAATTTTTATTACTCTCTCCGTTTTCATTTATCTGTTGCCTAAGAAATTGTGTTAAAAACTTTTACCGTTAATATCTTAATTTGTATAAATGATTTATCATAAAAAATTAATGTCATTAGATTCGTAATAAAAAATACTATTAAAAATTATAATTTTATAATTTTTATAAAAATTTTATATTAAAAATTGACATTGAAAAATGTAAATGACAAATAAAAAAAGAACGGAAAGAGTAATAATAACAAAAATCGGTTACTAAAAGATCAAAAAGACAAAACCTTCAAAATTTTGTACATATTTGTCATATGATGGTAGTAATTATATCATTTACTAATATATACTCCACTGTTCCTTTAAATAAAGGAATCTTTAACTCTTCTTTTTCCTCAATTTACAAGCCACAAAGGTAACAATATTCTACTATTCTTACTTTTCTACTACATTTTAGTATCTACATTTTAATTTTAAAATAGAGTACATTTCTAATTTATATGTAACTTCATTGTTAATTTAGGTTGCTAACACTTTCGGTTACAACTACGCACAAATTCTCAATTTTATCTCCCCTTCAATAACTGAGGTATGTAATATATTCTTTCTTTATTTTATACTGTATTTCAATTTCTTCTCCACATTCTCTTTCATGCTTTATATTTTTTATAGTATATTTTAATTACAATTGTATATTATCCAAAAAAATGAATTATGTTATCTAAGTACATAAATTACGTGGTTTAATTTTTTTTCCTCATAAACGAATTATACATATTCAGAAAGTAGTAGTAGTGCCTAGATTAATTTCAATCATTTTTTTTATGATGGGAGCTGAAATCCTTTTTAACATGCTAAAGCAGCCCTCAATGCGAACAATTATCCTTGACTATCTCTTCACACTATTGTCAATTTGTGTTCAATTAACCAATTTATTTGGGATATGCAAATAAATAATTAACTGAACTTTTAAAACAAATATTATTAAAGTATATACCACAATTACTAATAAAATATTACATGAGAAATTATTGGTTAACTTTTTAAATTTTTTTAATGTATGTGTTGCCGTGAACTCCATAGTGCAACACACGTACTCAGTCCATCTCAATTTGTTTGTCACAATAACAAACAGCTTCATCTATTTTATTTGTCATTTTTATAATTCTAACAGTTGTCATTTTCACATTAACCCCAATAGATTTATTATAATATTCATGTAAATGATGTAATGCATAAACATCACATGCAACACAAATATATGAAAGTCTTTTTTTTGTCATCAAAATCTTTATCAGCCACCCCATAAAATCTTCAAAATTAATATCAGTTGCAATTTAAGCATTTTCAGAAACAACTTCGAATGAAACCAATACTCCAAATAATAGACTAATTAATTTGTCTCAATAAATTAATTAATTAATTATCCAATTCTCAAAGATCATGAACAATTAATTAAATATAAATATTTGACACTATGAATGTAGGTTAGTTATTTCATTTAATTCTTATACATTTTAAAAAAAAGGAAAGATTATAAAATTATAAAATTACCTTTTGCTATAAATCTAACGGTAGCACTTCTACATAACATAATACTAACAGGTCATATTTAACTTACTAACTACGAACCCAGGGGCGGATTTGCAGGTAATGTAAGGGTGTCCACGGACACCCCTAGTCAAAAAAAAATTTGTAATTTTCTAATATTATTTGAAAGAAATTTTTTTAATTGGAGCAAGTGGACACCATAAAAAAATCTCAAAAAACATAATAGGGGTGTCCAAATACAGCAACAATCCAAAAATACTAAAATATTCCTCCCTCTGTCTCAAATAAATTGTCCAAGTTGACTAATTATATCAAAAATTTTAAATTTTCATCCTTAACTTATCAAATTATATGATGAATTATTTATTTAAATTTTATTATTTTATTTTTTAAAATCGCTTATATAATAACAAGTATATTGGACACCCCTAAATTGAATGTTGAGATCCGCCACTGTACGAACCCCCCCCCCCCTCCCCATACCTTGAAACACTAACCAAACATTAATATATAACTCCAATTTTCGATATCGTAAAGCACAATGGCAAGAGAGTTAAAAATCATTTCAATTTCACCCAGAATTATACTGTACACAATATTACACTTGATTCATTTGCCAAAGACAAAGCATGTTGAAGGCTACAACAAAAACAATAACTTTACACAAGATGACAATTGAGATAATATTATCATCTGTGGGGAACAAATTTCACAAACAAAAATATGGGGCATAGCTAGCAAATGACGGTAATGCATGCAATTAAAATTTTAAAAATCGTGTACGAATTTGAAGTTGAAGATGTCAATTTTATAAACATGCAAATAGATGTAACTAAAATTTCTAATATAAAAAAGAGTCTAGAATATATGTAAATAGATGTAACTAAAATTTCTAATATACACATTTAAAAGAGTCTGGAGCATCAATTGAATATATATGTCAAGCCAATAGATGTAACTAAAATTTCTAATATAAAAAAATCAAACAAAGTATTATCAACTATAAAATTAAGAATGTTAAATTTCCTTTTAGCTTAGAAATTTCAATAAACTATGTAACCGTTTGAAGTGAAATATTGTTATAAACAAATTACATACAATGTGTTTTAAGAATTAATGTCAATACAGTAGCTGAGTGCCAAATTGCCTTTTAACTTAATTAGTAATTTCAATAAAATTTTAATGGTATGAAGGGAAATGTCATAAATAAACTAAATATCATATATTCCATGGATTAGTGTCATTTTCTAAAATATTCATTCTTCACTTTTATTTTATTAGTAAAGCATGAACATCTTAGTTTATGAAAGCTTATATTTAATTTACCACATGATTCAAATAGTATAGATACCCCACTTATATTTTGATAACCATATGATTCAATTTTCAACGCTAAGTTTTAATTAACCACATGATTCAATTTAATTTAATATAAATACCCTACTTATATTTTGTAAGTACAATTGTCAATTCCCCTAATAATATTTTGTAATTAAGTAATATCAAGGCCACTCTTGCAACAAAATGAAAATGACAATTCCAAGAAAATATACTCCGCTACAAATTATTTACAAATTAATTGATATTATAGAATGCTTTAATACAAATTACTTTTTAATTTACCGGACATTCCCAAAACATGTTGGGAAAAATAAAATAATGAAGATCAATGCAGAATTCATATCACTCCTACAACCAAACATTGAACAAAGAAAGGAAAAATATACTTTCAAAAAACAAATCATAAAATGACGAATAAAATAAAATAACATGTGCATCGCACAGGTGCAAATACTAGTTACTAATTATATATATAAACGACTTGGGATTTGTTCATTTGAATTTATTTTTAAGAACGAAGCGCCATTATTTATTCTTTTTGAAACTAAAAGTAATATTAATTAAGCTAAATTCGACTTGTCCATGAGTACTTAAGGCGCAATCTATGTAGGGTATACCCTATCCAATTGCTCATCTCCTACTGAGTTTATTCTTGCCAGATGGTGGGCAACATAGTTGCCCTCCCTCTTGACATGGGACAACTTACAAAACTATATCATTTTACTAAAGCAAATTATATCCTCTATAGCTACGTCTTTCTCTCCCCAATGTATAACGGAGGTCAAGCGCAATTATGTTTGAATGTTCATGAATAGCTTATTTAGAGACCTCTCATTGAAAGTTTCAAATAAATTCAGATTAAATTTAGTCAAAATAAATTAAAGAACAAACCCTTATTTCAATTATATTCTAGAAATAAAAACTTTGTTTTTACAATTTAATGATACTTGTTTTGTGCTACATCCATAATAAGCCATAAAGAAATGCCAACATTACTTTATTTGATAAACAGACAATCTATAATCATATGACATTCATCTTTTTTTTTAAAAAAAAATAGCTTAGGATATTCATTTGCTTTTGTTTGAGTTACATATCATTTAACCCTTTTTTTTAAAAAAAAATTTGCATTTTCATTTCCACAATAAATAATGCTAGCTTATAGATTATTTCATGTCTACCTTTTTTATGTAAATCTATGTGTCTTGTCTCTGGAGCCTAACAAATAACATGAGAAGGCTTAGGAAAAAAATAAAAGGAAAAAAAATTGAATCTACTTAGCTAAATCAACCCAAAATTACCTAATACCGTCTGAACAGTGAGTCAAAATACTTAATTATATTGACAATGGTTAGTAATTGTTTATATTAATTATAGATTATAGATTTGTCAAATAAGGGTCCAGTAGGAACTTGTCAAACAATAAATGACTCTTTACAAGACCAATTTTTTGATATTCACTAAGGTTTAAATAGTTAGGTAGTTTCGATAAGATAAAAGTGCAAATCATGTACAAAATTAACGTTTTAGCTCTAACATTTTACAACTTTTCAGGTGCATAACTTTTCTTATTTTCTTACATCCACTACCACTAGTATCTCATTTTATTTGGATCCATCCTTCTACTAACCTTACAAAGTTGTGAATGTCACAGCAAGAAATGAAAGATGGTTATGTCTGAAATTGTTTTCTAATTCTATAATATGCATTATACAGTTGCTTCTTTGAATGAAAAAAACCTCTTTGAATGAAAAAAAACCTCGTCTCCGTTGCTTTGTCAATATTATAATAAATATCTAAGTAGCAAACTTTTTCAAGAAACAATAACTCGTGATTCTGATGATCTTTGAATATTATCATCTATCATTCTTCAAGATAGATACTAAGCAAAATAAATGTGTAGCTCCCGATAAACGTCCCACATGGATAGAAAATTGTTTTTCGAACCCTTTACAAGTTAAAGAGTGTTACGGGCTTATAAATAAATATGTCATATAGTGGGTTTCCCAGTGCTTGTATTAAGGTTCAATGCTAAAGGACTCTTATTAGACGCACTTGGCACTTGAAACTTGAACTCGGAGCATATGAGTAGATATTTGAATTATCACATTTTATTTATTTATTTGTAAACATCTATCTTAAAGTAGTATTGACTATCATTTCTATCATATCCAAACAAAGGTTTGAATCAGGGATTGATTATATAAAAAAATCAGTCAAAAAACATTATTGTATTCTTGAGACGCGATTTTGCATATAGGATAAACATTGTTCTAAAAATTTCTAACATGAAAATCCACACTTACGTGACTCTTTATTTCTTTACTCCAACATGGGATAAAAAAACTTTGTGGGTTGTCCATCCTTCACAATAGCAAAAGAAATATTACCATATTTTTACTCATTTCTTACATTCCAATCACATTCTTGAACACCAAATCCACACCTTCTTGCAAAATTCTTGTAAAATAAAAAGTCTCATCTGGAATAATTACAAAACATTGCCCAATAAACGATTGAAAACTACCAACTACTTCCTTGTCTTTGCCTTTTGTCAGTGGAAGATGTGTTTCTCATTTCACATCCTCTAATTACACAATCGTTGCAATCTTAGTAAATACTACCTTCGCCCCAAATTATTTATCCCTTTACCTAATTTCTTTGTCCTAAAATATTTGTCTCATTAACAATTCCAACAATTGTAATTCCTTTTTTACCCCTAATTAATAAATTTACTTATCACTTTTTACAATTCCAGCAACTATCATCTTCAATTAAAGTAAGGGTAATTTGGATAAATTACAAACTTTTTACCTCAATTTCCGATATATATTGGCCTTTTCAAATTAGGTAAATGGACAAATAATTTGAGACGGTGGTGGTAGTAATAATAATTAATCTTCCCAAAGCTCATTTATTATTTATCAACAATTGCCTACTAAAGACGCATTATATATACCATAAATCATGTATTGAAGCATATTTGAAATAAATTTAGTGGAGCACACACAATAAAGTATAAACTTAGGCCCTATTCTTTTGCAATGCCACAATACACCACACTTTACCAGAACTCACCCAGTGGCGGATCTAGATCTTCTGATTAGGGGTGGTCAATACACTGAAATATTGATCCGATACACATAAAATCTGTAATTTTTTTATCCCAAATTATACCAAAACACCAAAAAAAAAAAACAAAATATTACTGGTGGTCGTGGCCACCCCAAGACTAGCGTGGGATCCGCCACTAAACCCACCACAACATACCAATCCACCACAATTTACCACAACCTACCACAATCAACTTTTTCACATTTACCAATACAATTTACATTTATAGAAAAAAAACAAAACCCACCACAACTTACCGATAATCCACCAGAATTCTACCACACCGCGTCATACCGCAGCCAGTCATGTAAAAGAACATGGCCTTAGTTGTTATGTTCTTGAAAGGCTCTGAACCCAAGCAATTACATGAACAATCAAGTGATGGCTCATGTGTGAGTCCATACGAATCCTACTTAGAGTCGTTTGGCTGCAATGTCCATGCATAACTCTCCAACTTCAACAAGTTACATGATATGTTGATGTGTTGTAGAAAAGTACACAAAATTCGAAATGAAATCCAAATGGAAATCTAATGTACACAAAATTTTGTTACAAAACATAGTTAGGGGTTGATATAATAGTCTTTAATTTAAAAGATTTAGAGAGTTTTCAACTAATTCAAAAAATTTAAATTGTACACTGCATATTACTCTATGATAAAAGAACTAAAAATTTATAAAAGTATCTTATTTTAGGATGTTGTAATCTAAACTGAAAATATCAAGTATGATAATAGAAGCTTATAAGAGTTGGAGCATAACAAGAGAAAAAATTAAATAAGAGAATTAATGTTATCGTATAAAATAAAGTCACTATGGATTAGCAAATTAAAGATGGTGACGATGCCTGCAGGTCTAACATATCATGTATGATATATACTTTTACTTCTCTTTTATTAATGTGGAAAATTGAGATTGTTGACAAAGGCATATACAAGGGGAGTTGGCCAAGACCACAACTCACCTTGTTCTTCTACAACTAAAGTTAACTTGGTGTCTATTAAGCCATTGAAGTGTGAATGAAGCAATGGTCAAGGCTAATTTTATTAAACTAAATGCTAGGGACTTAGGGATCCATGACTTCTTTAGAGCATTCTTTTTATTAAGCTAAGTGTTCTAGTCTTCTAGATCCACCTAAGAATGTGGAGATTCAAAGCTGGAATCTTTTACCCATAAACGGTATAATATTACAAACAACTACTGATTCAACCAAAATTTTAAGTTTATATTTACTCATTAAATAGATACAAGAAATCCAAAAATGAAATCTAGAGGGTCTGTCTACACTCATCTTTTTCGGCAAATTGTCATACCATCTCCTATAGGCACTAAACTTATGCTTACACGTTCGTCTTCCAAAATAGCTTTGTTGAAGTTCCTAAGACTAACAGTTTTGGAATCAGTGACTAATGGATCGGCAACTTTCCCATGCCATAATACATTATCAACCACAATGATGCCGCCAACTCTGACAAGCTTCAGCAGCAACTCAAAGTACTTCGGGTACATTTTCTTCTCCGCGTCAATGAAGGCAAAATCGTACATCCCAGCTTCTCCATCTGAAAGCAAAGAATTCAAGCTGTCTATCGCAAGTCCATGCTTGATATGCATCTTATCTAGCACCCCGGCTCGCTCATAGAACCTTCTAGCAACTTCTAGAGCCTTCTCGTCCCTCTCACAAGCTACCAAACGGCCAGACTGAGGAAGGGCAAGGGCGACTGCCAAAGACGAGTACCCAGTGAAAACGCCAACCTCAATACACCTGGTCGCTCCCATAATCTGGACAAGCATGGCAAGGAGTTGGGCTTGATCAGGGGACACCTGCATTTGACTACCGTGCATATTTGCAGTCTCCTCCCGCAATTCCTTAAGAACCTCTGGCTCCCGGACATTGCTCAACACATAATCATATAGCCGAGGTGTCAGACTCACAACTTGTTTGTTCCCATACTTGTTATCATCCATGACGACAAAGGCATTCGTGGAACAACATTTGATGAGATGTATAGATTTGTCAGAGCTCAGCCCTGGGTTGAGGTTCTTCCTCAGAGTTGATGACAAAGGAAGCTGGCCAAAGCTGAGGTATCCAGACCACGAAGTCGAAAGGCCAACTGCCGTGACAGGTTGGCTTATGCAGCAACAGCTGCGGACCATTCTGTAGCTTGTGGTGGTAGCAAGTCCTTGGGAGATACTTTGTCCAATTTCTTCTGGTGTTCACACAGTTGTAGCCAATGGTTTACCCACCTGAATTCACAATTTGAAGTTATCATTTTCCTTTTGGATTGGATCTTTGGCGAACTAAATTTCAACATCGACTAAGTAGACAGGGTACACTGCAAACAGAATATCAACAAAGATTTCAAACAAGAAAGAGAATCAGCATTTTTAAAGTAGCTTGGAGTAATGTTAATCCAAAATATAACTCTTGTGAGCCACCTCCCAACTCTTTAAGAACCCCGTTCTTTTATACAGCTGGCAGGCTGCGGTGCTACACCGCACCGCAACTTTCCATTTTCCACTATAATCCACCACAATCTACTTTTTCTAATTTAATTTATCTTTTTATTAAAAGTTAAAACTTTCCATATTCCACCACAACCCACCTCAACTTTACCAATCCACCACAACTTTTCCCAACACACCACAATACACCACATTTCCTCCACACCACCGCACCGCAACCAACCGTATAAAAGAGCGGGGCCGAATCACCTTTGCCGCTGACTTCTATTTTTGTTCAAGTGCGCCATAAAATTATTTTATGGGTCCACAAAACACAACTAAAGTTGCTTTGAAATAAAAAGAAATGCTCTTATAAACATTAGAACAAAAATAAAACTATCAACTTGTTATAAGTAGTTTCCACAAGACAAAAAAAAATCATTTGGTAGAAAAGTAGCAATTGCAGGCAGTATGTGGCCAACAGGCCAAGCTACATATATAATACATCTTTGGATCTTCCTAATCCACATATGTATAACACCTGAGAACTCGCAACAGACTGCACTTCATAAAACCCTATGTAATTTCACTTTTACATGCAAATTTTAACAAATCAATGGTTCTGCTAAGAGAAATCTTACAACATACTCTCGGGAAGTACTCATGCAGCTTACTTGTCACAGCTATACACTAGGCGACACTCCTATTTGGGCAAGATTTCACATAATGTTGTTGGCAATATATACATGAAACAGTACAAACTCCATCAAAACAGCACTGCACATTCTATAGCATGAATCAGCTTTCTTCTAGGTCCAACTGCATGGGCACCCATATCCTTGAGCTTCTTCATTGACAAATTCACTAACTGAAGCTTGCTAATCTTTCTCCCATCAAAAATCCTGGAGAATTGCTCTAATCCCAAAGAAGAAAGCCACCTGTCCAATCCACCAGCCCCTATAATCTTCTTTTCGAGATTTGATGCTTTCATCATTTTGTCATGAAATGTAGTACCACCGGCCATATTTTTCAATGCGAATAACCCTGATCGCTCAAAAGGTTTAAATGGGTTAAGATTGGTTGAGGTTTTTGGCATTGTATTTGCTTTCTCTTTGTGCAAGGCTTTCAAAGTAGTGACTCGGTGTTCGACTCGGTGTTCGCGGTTCATTTTCTGTGGAGATGACTTATTTGGCTTCATAGTCTCCACTACACTGTCTGCATAACAATGCGCTGCTTGGGCAGAAAGGACATCTGTTTTAGGAGACAAACACAATGGCTCCTCATTTCCCTCAGCTAGGCTAACCTTAGAAGGATTCTCATCTGGAAGCTGAGTAGGAATATTAGCTGACATGCTACGATTTTCGGGAAGCTGTGTTTGCTCAGGTGGCTGAGTACCAGGGAGGGAGGGAATAAAAATGTTTACCCTCTGCTTCTTAACAACCACCCAGTTATCTTCTGCAGAGATATCAGAATCCACAAAGTTCAAAGGGTTGCCAATAGAACTTTGGCTACTGGTGCTGTTGACAACTACTGCTGCTAAATGCTTCCGCTTTGCTTTCACCATCTCAGGGGAAGCTAAAGAAAATAACCCAAATATCAGACTGACAACAAATACCACCATTTAGTATACACTACACAGAAACATCTGATTTAGCAGTTAGAGTAGCACTGAACTCCCAAAATGCATACTTTGAAGCATGATAAAGGCAGCAGCAATAATTAGCTGAACTGTCTAATTCATCCTATGCACTATCCATGTTAAAAGAAGAAATATAAACATCAAGAGCATGGGACAGGGATGTATAGCTCAATATTGCTACATCTGGTTCACTAATCCTTTACAGTCATTAATTCACAAGGACACACTTCAAATTCATGAGGCATCGAAAACCAAGAATCAAATTTATCACGATACTACACCCTTTGCAGTATGTTCAACATCCCAAGTCCGTGAGAATAAGCATAACCCTATGAGACCCAAATTTGATATTCACTAATTCTACATATAATTGCTTAATCCTATCCATGGGGGAAAGGTAGCTGCGGAAACAGGCAGCCACAGCATGATGACCATGATTCCTGAGATCCTTGTAAAATAGCATTGGCATCTATGCTATATTCACCCCGCCTCATAAATAAAACTAGGTGGAAAATGAAAGGCTTGAATAGTAATGCAAAGACCTGACCTCATCAATCTCTTAGTTCCCACCCCCGGAAGCCCATGATGCTTCGCCTTAATCTGAAACCAATTCTAGCACATTGCTACCTGGATTACAGAGCTAAAAGGCATCCTCCCCCTATCACCGCACCCCCGATCAGACATGATCAATTGTCCAAATTCTAAATTCGAGTGCACACTTTATGAAGGCCCATTTGTTTTCAGATTCAGGTAATCGACTCTGTGGATATTTTCCAATGCTAGACATCACGTTTCATAGTGTCTAAAATAGAACTGTTCCACAAGAAATTATGAAGTAGAACAGCTTTAACCTTTAATACATTTGGCAAATGCAGATAAAACAAGAACAAGTCTGGAAGATTTTGCCAACACTAGACATCAAGTTTCATATTGTTTACAATAGAATCATTCCAGGAGGTAATACAAAGTAAAACAGCTTTAACATGCTTGGCTAAGCCGATAGGTGAGCATTCTCACACTAAGAATAAACTTTAAGAGAATGTTTATTAGATTAAATGCAACTAGCTTGCAGCACACCCATCTTTGAAACCCTAGTAGTGGTGAAAGAAACTGCGACATCCACAAGAAAATGCAAGGCAAAAATATGGAAGGAAATTCCTATCAGAAAAATATGAAGGAAAATTATCTCACACTACACCTATTTTCCTGATCTTAACGAACATATAAAGAAAAATCCCACATATAACCCTGCATCAATCTATGCTACTGTTTGATCCCTTCAAAAGGCTTAGAGAATGCTTGTCAGAGTCTTAGAGCTAGATTGCAAAAGCCTTTGATAGAAGTCAATAATATTCCTCAACGAATCCTCCATATTCTGCTTGACATCATGAAAAATAATAGGGCCATGCTAAAGATTTCCGTTCCTCAGGCCACTGATCAGTGTTACATATCAAGGTAGATTATAGTTAAGATTCCAATTTCTTTTAACAACTATAATAACTATATATTCTAATCCCACCAACAAATGATATCATTAAATTAACCTTCTGATAAATGTAAATCTGAGAAGAAAACAATGAATCTAGCTTTGGCTTAGTGCCGATCATGCTCTGGTGTAGAAGTACAAGGGATGCAAATCCAAGTAAGAATACATCAACGATGAACTAATATGCTAACATTTACCAAACCCAGTCAAAAATGAGGGAACTTTCAAGGAGAGGCTGTTAAGATGTCTCACTCATTGATAAAGATGCTTCATTTTCTAGTTTGTCGTGGATGGATGAACAAGTTAATGTAGTCACTTCACTCCTCACATGACATATAATGCCAGAAATCTTTCCCATGTGATTAACGAGCAAATTCAAAGGCATGAAGAGACTAAATTGTTCTACGTGTGTCACCTACATGACCATTGTAACGCCCCAGCCCCTCCCAGGCCATGGACATTACCGATAAAGGTCACCCATCCTGATACTATTTCAACCAAGCACGCTTAACTAAGGAGTTTCTACGGATGAGCTTCCTAAAAGAAAGGTGCACCTTGCCGGTACAGGTTAGTCATTTCAATCCCTTTAAGCTACTCTTTAACCACATATATCCGGGGAGGCGGGGAGCTATAACCATAACATCCCAATGATCATTCAGGAATGGTAGAGCATCAACAGCAGGCACCACCCTTACACCATTATAGATAAACAAGGATACAACAGAATTGCAACCAGCGACTCATTAACTTTAGAACAGTAGCACCAAATTGTACAAATCAAAACCAGACACCCAATTTCCTTTCCTATCATCTTCAGTTGCGAGTCAAATCAAAACCTAGTAATTTGACGAATATGGATCAGACCAAGACAAACAAACTGCATCTCGAACTACAACCGGAAAATGACAAATGAAGAGCGAGGAAAGAAAATATTCAGGCTCAATTTTTGGTATATTTAATCGCACATACAAATACAATTACCTTGGCTCGATTGTGCTGCTCCTCGATATAGCTTTCAAGGATGACTAAACGTCTCAAATTCAGACGTAAAACATGTGATATGCAGCAAAAACGATGGGTTTCAGGTGAAATTCGATGAGCAAAATACAACCAGATGGAGGAATCTTAAGAAATTCGGCTGATTGACAGAAGAATCCGAGAAAACTAAACAATGAGCATTAATCGAGTTTGAGAGAGAGAGAGAGAGACCGACTGAGGAGATAAAGGAACTTAATACATTGTTGACATATCCAGACGCACCCCATCCTTTTCTTTGCCTGAATACTGGTGGTCCCTCGTGTAAACTTCGCACGCTTTTTCACGATAATTTCCAATATTGTCTTTCACCTTCACAATTTCACTCTATAACTTTTTTCTAACTTTTCTTTCTAATAATAATAATAATAATAATAGTAATAATAATAATATTTAAAAAATTTATTTAAAAAAATAATTGAAAAAACCCAGCAGACACGGTTGTCGAGGGAAATTTGCCGCGGCGCCGCAGCGGCTGCCACACGTCGATCACGGCTCAGCCGCAGCAATTGTCGCGATTTTCGATTATTTTTGCCACCACTCTGCCTCAAGAGTCCCAGTCGTACCTTACTTCACAGAGTCGCACCTTACTCCACCTGAGTCACATGCCACCACTCTCCGCATTCAGGAGACGCAGCCGCGTACACGCTATGGTCCCTGCTCCTGCCCATTGTGATCTTCCCACACCTTGCGCGCATCCAGTCGAACGAACCATCGGCTCTGATACCACTTGTTGGAGAGATTCAAGACGGGAGCTCACTTCAACCGAGACACATGGTACACAAGTTAAGTGAAGTTTCATCTTAAAATCAATTGGCGTTAAGAGGAGTAGCCCACTTGAATTATATATCATGTCCTTGATTATTTGTTATGATTTTTTTTTTAAAAAAAAGATTTTGAATTTTATACTACTGCAGTTGATATTCCCACTCCATATTCCATCATTTGAATACTATGTGTTTTTTCTTGGCTCTTATGTATTTTCATAAAGAAACAATGGCAAATTGTTTATTGAATACAACAATGTGGTAAGACTCGAGATCAGCAATCAGGAAATATTATCATTTTTGAAGAGAAATATCAATGAATGCTATAAAGTTGGGCAATACACCATAAGATGGTGTTTGTCTATATATATAGCTTGCTGAAACTTTCCAACAAAATATCAAAATGTTAAATTTACCTTGGTGCAAAACTTGCATCTTAGTAAAATATTATACAACGATAAACTTGAATCAGAATCCCTATATACTCAACAATAGATATAATACTCGAAAAGACCACAAAGAGAGACTAACTTTAAACAATTTACTAATTTACATTAGTGCAAAATATTCATTAAGTACACTACTTAGCAAAATTACTGTAATTTCTAGAACCAGAAAAACATAATAGTGCACAGTAAGTCGACAATGTAATAATCATGCAAAATAGAAACAATCAATGAAAGAACAGGTTAGTAGTCTTTTTAGTCCAAAAATATCTTTTTCTCCTCAAAATTCCAAATCTGACACATCTCAAATTCATTGGGAAAAACACTAATTAATCACAAATTTCTCCAAATCCCGAATCAACTCGTACCTTAAATCCATCCAAAAGAACTTACCGTTTAGTCCCATTTTAGGGGCTAAATACCACTCGTTTACGCCCAAGTCTATTGTCGTTCCCTAATAAAATGGTTATTTATTACGTGTTTTGTGACTTTTAGGCTTTAAGTTCGGAGAATAATAAAGGGGCGGTTGCGGAAAAAGCGATAACTTGGTCATCCCGAGACCTTTGGCTGATTTGATGCCGTGGTGAAGACCCGGGAAGCAAGGGAGACCAGCCGTGCGTAAAGGAGAGAGATTTCGGGCCAAAAGGCTAAGTATGGGGGCATCCAGGCTCGTGAGCGTTACGCTACGCCCCCATACTTAGATGGAGATCACTTGAAGAGCGTAGCGGTCGCTACGCCTATTGTAGCGGTCGCTACCCCTTTCATAGCGCCCGCTACGATGAAGCCCTGATTTTCAAAGTTTTCCTGCTGACGGTCGTAGCGTTCGCTACGCCCTCCGTAGCGTTCGCTACGGATGAGTGACTGGGTCGCGACGCTGGGCATAGCGGACGCCTTGGAGCTGAAACGATTCGCCTGCTTTGGGTCGTAGCGAACGCGACGATGTCCGTAGCGTTCGCGACGACCTTATTTCCTGCTTAATTTTCGGCCAAAACGACTGTGTTTTGGCCCTTCTTCCCCTTTGTTTAATTAGCTTGATTTGTCATTTTTGAAGGGAGCTTTTAGCTGGAGATTAATTTTCTTTCTTTTTACATCTTCTACCTTTCAAGAGTTTTAGGATTAGCTTTGTGGGGATTAACTTCTACTTTGTTGATTAATTACCTTCTTCAATCAAGGCAAGTTGCTCTTCATCATTTGGGTATTATTGCTCTTCATTTATTGCCAATTTATTGCTCATCCATTTAGGTAAAATCTCTTTTCTCCTCATTTTAATGTTTCCAAATGCTTTGTTGCTTGTGTTTAGTATAGTTTTATGTTGTTAATCATAGTGGTTAGTTTTAATATTCATCCTTTGAGTAGAATCATGCTAGGGTTTTATTGGTTATGTGTTGCTAATTTCTCCACCATGTCTAGAAGCTAATCTTCCTTGAGGTGAGGGGGTGATTAAGGCCTTAATGGGTTTTGGCTAAGGTGTTTATTGATTAAAGTGTGTTTTAGTTGGAGGAGTCTATTTCCACCTAGTGTCTTCTCATTGGGGGTGGCGGTTCAAGGTCCAAGAGCTCTTTGAATCGTTATACACTCAATGGGAAGCCTAGAGTGGGATAGTTAGGTCTACGCTTGCGAGGGTAAGTGTAGGCTTAACTAGGAATTAACGCAATTCTCAACCCCGATGGTCCATGGTGGACATAGGGTAGTTAATTTGAATCTTCCTCGAGGGAGGGGATTCATCGTGGCCATTTTCCCGCGTTGTTCCATAGATGAATCCAACTTTATGCGCTTTAGTCATGAAAACTCTTTGATCAAAGATTCCGTTAAGTGTCTAAAACCCCCGAACCTCTCTTTGTCTAATTATCACCTAGTTAATCGTCTTTCTAGTTTTAATTTTGTTATAATCAAAGTGTTCTTTGCTCCGTGATTTATTTCTTGATTCAAGGCTAAAACCGAAACAAAATACGAGAATTTAGGCCACAGGCTCCCTGAGTTCGACAATTTACACCGGCCTCCAAACCGCTGTACACTTACTATCTGCAAAATACCAAATCAAAACATACCTTAATTTGTTGTAAAAGTCTCTACGAACCTTCGATCTCTCTTTTCCAGCAATCGTCTTGATAGTAGCTCTCTCAGTCATTTTTGGTGGTGTGTCACTGGTGCCTTTCAGTATCTGGAATGGATGTGAAATTCAGATGCATGGATCTTGTCTAGGACCTGGTTTCATGGTATCATCCCGCCTTCCATTCGTCTATTTTCCTCCCCATTTTCATTTGTTTGTCAATAGTTTCAGTTTTCCAAATTAGTTGATGTTAACTCCATTCTCTCATCTTTTGGCTCATACATTTTGCCATTTATACATGGGGCTCCGTCGTTTGAGCACTCATCCAAATTGGAATAAGCAAGTGCATGTATAACCATGTCTCAGATGTGGAGATGGTGAAACGGGTACCTCTAAATCATAGGAAGGAGAATATGAAAAGAGGATAGAGTATGGATATGGAGACTGTGGAGCAATTACCATGAAAGAAGGGGGGAGGGAATATGAGTGTGTTTTTGGGGAAAGAAACAATTACTGTGAAAAAGAGAGTGGAGAGAGAGTTTCGACGTATTTTGGGGGAAGAAAAGATTAGAACAAAATTAATTATCAACATTTTGATTGGTTCATGGTCTGCAAATTACTTTCATTGCAGTATTTCATGGAGCCCACCAACTTTATTAGATTATCAAATTCAAACATAACCTAAATCAATTCAAAATGACTATTTCATGTCAAATAAAAGCTCACTATAAAATCACAATTAACTTCCAACAAAAATACAATTATCCATATAATCTACTTGAAATAGAAATCGTCAACTTACTTGAAAGTGGGAAGGTTGTACACTTGTGCCTAATCCAAAACTAAACATTTACTTCTTATATATAACTACTGAAAGTCTGAAATTGTGAACCAAGCTAACAATATAAAGATTAAAGGCCAACCTCAATCGTTGCCAAAACAGTAACTAAGGTTTGAAATTGAATGATGCTCCTGATACCGAATCCTGAGTTGTGATCAAAATCATCCAGCCGCCTTATTACCTCCTTTTCTCCCAAACGGTGAACCATGGCGTATCCGTGGTGGTTCTCTCGCCTTCGTTCAGCATCTAAAACCATATACACCCATCTCCGACCATCCCAGTTCCAAACCTACACCCGAAACGCAGTCGTTTCTGAGTTTCTCTCTTCTAATGCCAGAAAACCATTTCTATGGTGGCCAGCTTGGTTGGTTCCTATTTCAGGGGCGTCTCTTCTGCTTCAGTTTCAGTCCAACACTTCACTCTCTGATTCTTCTCATCCTGATTCCCGGTCAGTCTCAGTCATGCCTTTCTTTCTTAGTTTATAGTAGTTATACTACTCCATTTTACAGCACCATGAAAATATAAAGGAAAGCGATGGATGGGATTTCAGTGCTGTTTCTTTTGAGATTATTTCTGGGTATTGTTTGGATGCAATGTCTTTGCTTATTTGATTGCTCTTTGTGCCTCATTAATACTTGTACTTCAAAGTTGTCATCAAGTTCGAGTGCATAGATTGTGCTCAGGCACTTCTGCAGTCCGTATTATGTTGTGTTTGATTTAGCATAGCAAATTCAATTCAATTGATTGGAGCTTTGATGGAAGCTGCTAAGTTGATGAAGAACCGAAAAATAAATCAAGAATTCAACATTCCCATGTTGGATTCAAGAAAATATTAGCATCTTTATGCATAATTAGTGATAATTCATAGTGTTCAATATTCAACAATCAATGTACCATAGTTTAACAAAGGCTAACCTTCCTAATCCTAATCCTGAAAGAAATGGGCAACTAATAAAATATTCCTAATCAAACTAGAAAACTGCAATAATCCTAACTATAATAGGAAACTATAAAAAATCATAAAATATACTACATAATATTATTCATGTATACATAGTTACCGGGAACGCTTTCCAGGTCGTTAGCCCGGAACTTGGGTCGCTAATTTTTACACAAATTTAGTCTAGTTTTGACTTTGGAGCGCTTGTTCCCGGAATGCGGGTCGCAGGCGTATGTAGCGTTCCCAGTAACTATGCATGTATATATTAATACATATTTCCAACAATTGTATTGGATGAAAAATCAAATTGTTTTGTCACCTGATTAAGGTAATATATTCCAATGGATGCTGTCTATCTCATTAAAATTTGTGTCGGCTTCTGCCACAGTGATAGAAACTCTACATTACAGGTTAAACTTATTGTAAGCTTTTGGGATGGCTGGAATTGGAGCTAGCAAAATGTTATTTGACCCGAATTTGTCCGACCCAAAAAACCGGGTATGGTCATGGATTTTTCTTCCGAATTTCAACATTGATCGAATCGATTGAAAATTCGGGCATAATATTTCTCATAATTCTATTGTCCGAACTTGATTGTGACTAGAATTTACATTTTTCTGAATTGTCCTACTTGGCACGACCGAAAAAACTGGGTAACGATCTTCAATTTTTGGTGCAAATTTTAACATTGATCGATTTGACTGAGCGAAATTGACCTGGACCGATTTTCTTTTGCGCCAGAATACAATTTTGGTTCCATTTTGTGGGTAAAGTTGGTGAGTTTGTAGGAAATTCATGGCTACCACCATCTTGATTCACCATGTGGGCCTCACATCCCTTGAATAGAGAAAAAAATGGCAGATGAGTTCAATTTTTCGAAAGTGATTCTAAAACCTCTCAAAAGTTTAACATATTGTCTAGTTATGAATGTGATGGAGATTCCCCTTGCCTTGGTCTCACATTTGGAGACCCAAGGTTCATGGAGAATGATGGAGATCAACCCAGCTCGCCCAATCCACCAAAGGAGGTCCAATTCATACACATGGAAGTGGAAAAGTCCCTAGAAGAAGGATCCATTAAGGAGGCCCAACGGCCAACTCGTGTACTTTGCTCCATATCTCAAGATGACGTCCAAGCTAGCTAAAGGAAGCCCTAATTCACGTGCAAGAGACGACCATCCTAGTAGGATTAGGAGTATTTGTGTTTTTCCTTATTAGTAGCTAAATTTGTTATAGTATTTTTCTTTATTAGTAGCTAAGTTTGTTAGAAGGCATAATGCTAAGTATTGTCTAGTAGCTTACGCGTCAAGTTGGAAGAGTTTAGAAGAGTCTAGAAGGGGAGAATCCTAATAGGATTCAATCCTAGTCTTGGACGCCAATTTTGTCTAATCCCATCAGGATTAGGAAAGCCAAAGGGAATCCTAGAAGGATTCATCCTTAGGTTGCTTAGGCGCCAATCTTAGTAGTCCTAGAAGGATTAGATTTTATTCTAGTATAAATAGGGGAAGCTTGTAACGTTTAAACACATGATTTTATGCAATGAATACAAACAAGCTTTTGCTTACCTTGAGAGTTTTCTATAACCCTCTTTCCTTTTCTACTATTGTATCTTGAATTGGTTATTCAAGTGGTGAGGTAGAACTTGTTCCTATACTTAGAAGGTGTTCTGTACCTAAGTAGAAGAGCAAGAAGCCCTAGGGATTCAACTTGTGGTGTCTCTGTATCAAGTTCGATTCTCCTTGAGCTATCCAAAGTATCTATCTTTATTGAGCTATCCCTACAACAACCCTAGGTTTTGCGTGAACATTACCCTAGCCCTAGATTGGTTGAACGTCTTCCTTGATGTGTAATTGATCAAAACCTAGCCTTGCATCAGAATGGTTTTGTAGTTGGTTTACCATATAGCTAATTAGCAAAACTTACCTACTATACTTGCAAATGCAATACAGGAATGACGGAAGACATTCAAAATATCATTTATTAGCAGATATTAGGAAGGTTTTGTATTGTTATTACATTTTTAATTATTTTATATTTCTCCTATAGCCTAAATAAGGAGATTTTAGAATTACTTTCATAAATTTTATCCTATTTTAGTTTAGGGTATGTTTGGGTTTCCTATTTCCTTTAGGACTTCTAGTTTAAGTACAATTATGTATTTGAAAAGGTGAGCCATGATTATTATTGAATTAACTTAAGTGAATTATTTCTCTGTGTGATAATTCCACTGTCTTCTACATCACTTGCTCTTATTGTTGATACGGTTTCCCTATTGCAATAACAAAATTAATCTGTTCCAACTAGTGTGTAGGTTGAAGTAGGTCATTCTTAGTTGTGAATTGCTTCCTCATTGCTGCTGTGAGTTAGTAGAGTGAGTTCATAAGTATTTTCTGGTTCAGTTGCTGGTCTTGGCATGTATACCAAAACATGGTTTCAATGGCAGGTCCTGTGGAGTTGGAATCACATGCTTTCATGACTTTGCTCTTAATTCTCTCTTTACTACTAACTGCCACCTATTGCATTATTGTCTATGTGTTCATAGGCGACCTTTCATCCTGCCTTTTTTGATAGGAACCTTTCTTCCTGCCTCAACTGGTTAGGAAAGTCGTATATATCTTCACCCGTTCCAACACTGAATTCAGATCATGTGGTATGATGATCTCATTTCTGATTGTTGTATTATGTCAGAGGTATTGGAATCGGGGGCAAAGGAAGCACTGAATTTGTGGTGAAGGGTTCTCACAAGAACATTCCACCGGAGCTCATTGATGATCTGAAAACTATTTGTGGAGTAATTTTTCTAGACTGATATCTTTAAATTTTGTGTCATAAGTGGTTTCATTGAACTTGACATTTAGTTAGTTAGTTAGTTAGTTAGTTAGTTTGTTTGTTTGTAGAATTCTTTCTTTCAAAATGATTTATGCCTGTTTATGTTGGACTAAAATGGCTATTGCAAGAACTGGTACGAAAATAGGAATTGGTTGGTCATAATTTCCATTAGTCGCGCAACGACTTTGTGTTTGTGTGTCAAACTATCTATCTGTCTATGCACACAGAGAGAGTGGAGGGTGGTTGAGATTTATGAAAATTGCACTTGTGATTGCATTTGTACATTGGGATCGTTGAAATCATGGGAGGAATTTCCCCCCCTTTTTCGGGGGCATGGGTTGAAATTTATGAAAATTGCAGTTCTACATTTGAAGATTAATGTACATCACTTCACCATAGATTGGGATTGCCGAAATCCATGAATCAAAGAGGAAGGGATGTACTTAATCCTTTTTTTTGTTTGGGGGGGGGGGGGGAGGGGTGTTAAGATTTATGAAAATAGGAGTTGTACATCTTGAGGGTTAATATACTTCGCCATTCACAAGGAACACTGAAATTATGGATTCAAATTGTATAGGTTAAAGGAAATTGTATGAGATAATTTGTAGGCACCAACTATTGCCTATTCCAAGTGAACATTAAAAAAATTGAGTATGGTTACCATTTGGAAATTGGAATAGGAAAGTTTTTATGGTTTAGGTCATGATCCAATGGTTAAGTTGAAGTCTGAAGATGGAAAGGGCTCTTATGCGCTGGGGTTTTTGTAATATTCTATTTGGAGCTCATGTATGGAACATAGCTGGCTGGTCTTTGAGGATAGAGGTCGCCAAAAATTGCTTTTTCGTTGTATGAGATAATTTGTATCTTGAAAATTGACCATGAGCAATTTCCAGGAGTTCCAAAAAAGTCATTGTCCCCCCTTCTTTGCTAGACTAAAATTTTGTGTAGGTGATGGCTGCTTTTCAATTATAGGCTTGAAAGGAGATACTGTAGGACTGGTTTTCATTTTAGGGTGTGTTTGATGCAAAGGAAAACTGTTTTCTAGGAAAATGGTTTTCCTTGTGAAATGATTTTCTTTGGAAATGAATTTTCATTTGATATTTTCTCGTGTTTGGTACAGAAAGAAGAGAGAGAGAGAGAGAGAGAGAGAGAGAGAGAGTAGGGGAGAGATGGAGAAAATGGTTTGCAGTAGGTTGGAGTCAAAAAAATAATTTACAAAGGGGTGGGGGGCAATCATTTTCTTGGAAAATTGTTTTCTCCATTTTCCGGTCACCAAACACCGAAAAATGGGAACATCCCAACCAAACACATTCTTAGTTGTTGATGAGGCTGTATTCATTTAACTCTCATGCAGTTTGTCTTCTGTTATTGTTTTGGTTTGGTTATTGCAAAGTTGGACCCAAGTGTTTCTGCTTTGGACTAGGTTAGTGGTGGGATGCTTGGTTTTCACAAGGAAGATCAAGGTTTGATTCTTTCTAGGCTGGTGTGTGTGCGTGCATGCATGTGTAGCAATCAGAAAAAAGTTTAAAGTGAAGTGTTTAGTTGGAGAAATGGATGTGTTACATGTGTATGATCCATGAATGGCTGATTGAATAGACAATTGTGGTTGGAGATATATTAGCCAACCATTGCATTTATCTTCAATATCTCAGCCCTTCATGATAAAATTTACGGATATTACCAGAGTATTTTGAAACTGTGACTGTTTTGCTTTGTTGGCAATTCAATGCTCTACTTAATGCCCTTATAGCATAAGCGTTTAACGCCTCCTTTACCCTTCTAACCTGTTCTTTGAAGCTTCTAATTGGAAGGAAGGAAGTCTAAGTTGGAAAAAACTACTTTTGGTGATTGTGGTCATGGGCTATGAGCTGATTTGTAGCATACTTAGTGGTTTCCACTAGGTCATTTCATCTAGATTCTACAATACCTTGGCGCACATGTAATTTTGGAAAAATTCCGTACCTGTCGAGCACCTTCTTTGGCATTCAGTGTGTCTCTTCACTTTGACACCCAGGCCTCTCTTTGATGGGATTAGTTGCGTCTCCAATGGTCTAGTGTGAAGGATGTGTTTTGATGGCTTCTAGGAGAAGGATGAAGAAAGGTTTGGTGCGGCGTTTGGAATTTGGTTCATTTAGCTATTTGGTGGGTCATTTGGAAGGGGATAATTCAATGTACATTTGAGGACAGACCTTGTACTTTGATGATTTCAAGCTCTACTTTTTCAGGATGTCATATATTTGGAGCTTGGTGTTTAAATCTGTTAGTAGCCTGGATTTCGTAGATTTTATTGATAATATTATTGAGGGGAGCTTGAGGGCATAGTGTTTTTGTATTTGCCCCCTTTTGTGAATGGACGACATCCCCTTGTGACCTTGCAATACATCTTATGATTACTTATCTCCCCCCCCCCCCAAAAAAAAAAAGAAAAAAAAATCAGTAACTGCCAGTAATCTTAGGCAAGATAACAAACGACGTTTCACAGAAATTGTCTTGTGTGGAAAAAACAGTGTATTGATCCAATAATTGGTCTTCCAATGTTCTTTGCCTCACTTGGAGCTGCTATTCATGAAATTAAGCTTTTGTGCTCAACATTTTTGTGAGATTGGAACCCGAGAGAAGGGGGAAGCAGGGAAGACAAGTTTTGTTGTAGCCTAATGCCTAAGATGCTTTTCCAACTTTGAGGTGCTTTTACAGAAACAAGCATATTGTGCAGCAATTATGGCTGGAGCTGAATGAAAAATTGATAGCCCTTGGCACTGTTGGGAAAAATGGGTGGTCCAAGGAGTCAAATACAATGTGTAGAAGTCTCTCTCTCTCCCTTTATTATTGTTTTTAGAACAAACTATTGCCTGAGGCTGTGCAACAAATGAAATGCTTTTCCCTTTTCCCCATCTTGAGTGTGATTCCTATATCATGCTTTATTTGCATCATTTTTTCTCTGGCTTGGTTGAAATTCATTACTGAATGGACTCTTAAAAACTCACCTTGGTCGATAAGTGTCTTTACTCTACATGATGTCTGTACCTGCACTGGTTAATGATTCTTCTACTGTTATACAATGATTTTAACTGAACTTTGTGCTTTGCCAGGAAAACATGACAACAGATTACGAAGAGAGATTCTTTCATGGAAAGCCACAAAACAGCTTCCATAAGGCTGTCAATGTTCCGGATGTGGTTGTTTTTCCAAGGTTAGAAAACTCTATTCCACTTTTGTCATTCTTGCCTCAATAGTTTGAAATCTATTTTGTATGCTGTTATTTCATCTTTTCTCCCTCCCCCTTTTGGGTCAGTTGATGAATTATCTGGTTTTAAGCTATATAGATGGTAATGCATATCTTTTCAATCAAGGTTATTGGAATCATGATCCTTGTTAGGATCGATGAGGGGTCATTGGAATTGGATTGAGGATCCTAAAAGTTTAACACTTTGCCGGAGCAGTACAAAAATTATTGTTATAAGACTAACTATTGTATTAAAAGAAACAAATACATTGAACTATATTTTGGTGAATAATTCTTGAATCTAATAATGTGTGAAACATAATTAAGTTAGCTTGAGAGCAAGTTACCTTGAGTTAATGGTGGTGTATACTTTTCATTCTTGGGATCATTTTGAACACAAGATCTACTTGCTCATTATAACAAGACAAAACTTTTATTATTTCAAGAAGGTTACCTTGATCGTCTGAATAAGGTTTTTCATCATGCCCTCTAAACGCACATGCCTGGAATGTTAATTAATGCAAAACATCAATTGACATCTTCAATTGCAACAGTTGTGTTGAATCTTCTCTACCTGTTTCTCAATCACCTTCTCAATATGACATGATTTATTTATTAGATCATCAGCACATCTAACTATAGAACTATGAGTTGAGTTCGGAATGTTTCCCTTATGTTTTAATAAAGCGCAATACTTTCCATTGCTAGCTTCTCCAACGTTTTGAAATCCCTTTAACAGTGAATTGATCTAATCCTTGTGTCCCAATCAACTTCTCAGAAAATTGAAAGCGTGGGAAATAATAAACAGCATGGCTTCGAGGTGAATATTCTAATCAGGGAAAGCTTTTAAACCAATGATACTGAAATTGATGGGGGTGATTGTCTGCTGTTAGGTGGATAAACATTTTGATGAGGCTGATAAGGGCCAAAGTTTATGTATGCACTTCCAACTTTATCATGTTGATTTATAGGATAACTATCAATCAGCATAAGCAAACCTGGATCACAAACCATAGAATTCGCATAAAAACATCCTTGAAATCGGATATTTTGATGAATAGAATATAAATTAGGGTAGGCATAGGCTGGTTGCTAGGGTTACAGTGTTACACTATTTGTCAATTTGAGGTATTTATTTTTAGGCTTTCAACGTCTGCAGTTTGCACAGTCAGGCGGCCAGATATCTTTTTGGATGTATTTAAATATACATATAAACATTTTTTCTTAAATTCGTGGGGGCACCATGGCACTACTCGGTACCTCATTAACTTTGCCATCGGGTATCAATGCTAGACTTGGTATTCTTTTGAAATTTTTGTGTACTTTTAGTCAAAAATGGAGTGTCAAACATCCATATCCATGTCCAATTATTCGGAGTCTGACACGGGTACCTGGCACAAATGAAGAGTTCGGGTAACATAGCATAGGGGTCAACTATTTTTCTGCATTTTTGTGCCATGCTAATTATTAAGGACTGAAAATTGTTCAACACAAAGTCAATGGGGTAATAAATAATCTGGGATTAGGGTCATAGAAGTCTTCTACAAAACCTTGAGGGGGGGGGGGGTATATGATAATAGATCTTTGTAAAAGCTCATGTTAAGAGTTTGCATCTGCATTTACTACTCCAGAATCCTTGGAGCCAAGCATTGGTCACATTGGATTCAAATAACGACTAGACAACACCATTATATGGAAGTCTTTGGCCCCTTTGAAGGTTCCGTTCTTTGTTTGGGAAGCAACACTTGGGAACATCTTGACCTGTCAATTCGGGTGGGCGGGTTGGTTTCGGGTCGGGTTCGGTACGGGTCGGGTTCAGGTTTATTTATGTTTTAGGTTTGGAAATTCCGGGCCTAACCTTAAACTTTCGAGCGGGTTCAGGTCATTTTTCGGCTCGGTCAATTTCTGCCAGCTCGGTCATAATGTACAAAAAAGGGGGAGGATTTTGGTGAATAGGTGCTTTGTGTGCAAGGGGGATCTTGAATTGCCAGATCATTTATTGCTTCATTGTGACTTTGCTAGGTGTGTTTGGGATTTGGCATTTGGGTGCATAGGTTTTACTTGGGTCATTTCCTGTACAATTAGGAGTCATCTTCTCGCTTGGGACGGTGTCTTTGGTAGGAAACCAAAGAAGAAGAACGCCATGGTTATGCCACATGTGATTTTTGGTGCATTTGAAGAGAAAGGAACGGAAGGGTTTTTGAGGGAGTTGAAACTCCTGTTGAGTGCTTGAAAGATAATTTCATTAAGTCTCTCTTCTTTTTAGGTTAGTGGGAAGATTTGCTCTTCTTTGGATGTGGTAGAGTTTGTGGATAGTCTATATTTTGGTTGTACATAACTTTTCTAGATGCTTGCTAGGCATTTGTTCTTTTGGTGCTATTAATATAATTTATATTTTTCCCATGAAAAAACGAAGACTAGACAACACCTGAATTTGTTCTTATTTTGGATTTCATTTTTTATTTATTTTTGGGCTTAGAGCTGCAGCTGCCCTGCACACCAATAGGAGTGAAACAGTTGTACACAATGCCTATTTTCACATTATTTACTATGCTTCTATCCTAGGATTTTTAGAGCAGTCCTAGAATATTTAATATCTGAATTTTCTGTAAAGCCCTAAAAATTTCAAAGTCTTAGAGGTTTGCAAGTTTTAGAGAAGCTCTGAATTAATCTTGAAAATTTCAGCTTCTTTCATGGATGCTGTAATGAGCATAGGGATAGCACACTAGAAGTGGAGCTAAGATGATTGAATCAGTTAGACGCCTACTAGGCTCTCACAGTTATATGGAATAACACTTTGCTTTTCTGCTACGTGATTTCTTAATTATGTAATAATAATAGGCTCTGATATATTTGCATTTGTCTTATATGGTTTATCAGATTGCAATGATCAGCTAGGTATATTTCTTAGTTCGTGTTAAAAAGAAATGTTTCACTTTATAAATGCAGGTCTGAACATGAAGTGTCTTTGATAGTCAATTCTTGTAACAAGCATAAGGTATGATCTTCTTTACATCATCAAAAGAAGATTATTATTTCAATCTATCTTTTGCTTGTGTCACATAAGTATTGGTATTTTCTAATTAGTGATGGCATTTTTCCATGTTTGTTTTTCCTTCTGGCTTCTCTGTAGTATCTTCAGCTTAATTTGCTGTGTGCTATGAACAGATTCCAATTGTGCCCTATGGTGGCGCTACATCTATCGAGGGTCACACTTTGTCACCTCATGGAGGTGTTTGCATTGACATGTCCCAAATGAAGGTATTGGAATTTATTCTTACTGGCAGTGTGTGTGTGTGCTTGCGCGTGTGTGTGTTTTGTTGCTGTTAGTGTTGTTGGGGGCTTGGGGCTTGTATTTTCTAGAAATAACCTCCTAGAGCTTAGAAGGCCAGGTCGACCCTCTAAAGATCCATGTCCGTATCCATAAAGGAAAGGGGTGGTGGAAAATAAGACCTCTTACCAATAGGTTTCTTTGTTTCATCGCTAGTAAAATGACAAGAATCCTTGCACCGTATGCAAACCCAAACATTAGGATATTGTAGGTCTTATAAGCTAGTATTAGATTGCTACTAATGCAGTTCTAGAAAACATGTTTCTGTAGCTTGCTGTGTATTTTTGTTGTTCACTGGTCAATTCTTTGACGAATGATAAATCTACAATTTGAAGTTTCAGTGTGGTTCTGATATGAGGATAAATAAAAAAAAGGAGGAAACGTCGAATCAACACCAGAAAAGAATCTCGTAAACAAAATGTTAAAGGGTAAAGTGACGCAGGAAAGATTTCTACCCAGTGCAGGGAATTTACTGAAGCAGGAGCGAGATTTAGATATTGGAATCTTGGATAGAAACCCTTTTTACTATTTACTAATTCTGAAAGTAGTACAATTTGTTGAGGTTCTTAAACTTGATATATCAATAATCCTATCTGAAAAATTGCTTGCAAGTGAGTCATACGGCTGTTGAAAAGTGGACATAGACAAATGCATACTAATGTCCTGGTCCTCATATTATACTACCTCCTTCCCAATTTTTCTGTTACTATTGACTTTTTTGCTGTCCATGTCTTCTTTTGATCAATAGTTTCTCACATAATATTTTACCAAACTTGTGACATTATATTCTTATGATAGTATTTCTCATAACAAATCTAGTGATAGTAGTTTTGTAAAGTAGATTATTGTATATGTTGAGAAATTAATAGCCAATGTTTTAAAGTTTGATTGGCAGAAAATTCAAGGCGATAGATAAAATGGGAAGGAGTATTGGTTTGCTAAAGTATTAACTTTAATTCCTATTCTGCTACTGCACAAAAAAAACCAATGTAGCTAGATCAATGAATATTGCCAAACAAACTGAAATTTCCATTAGACAATTCTGCTGGTGATATTTCAATTTATGTTTTTGATTTGGAGGAGGTTTCACAGGCCACCTTATTTTGAGATACTTAACACTATCTTTGGCCAACTATTTTGGATTTTATAGATACTATTGTTGCTGTTGAGAACTTAAAGGCTCGAGTGTTTTTTACTTTTTGTATTTGCTTCTTTTGTAAATGGGTGGCACCCCCTTAGCGTATTTGCAATATATCTTTTGATTAGCTACTGGGTGAAAATGCAGTTTGCTCAACTCCAAAAGCTCTCAGATGCTGCAGTTTCGTTGTATAAGAGCCAAATTTTGAATTGTGCTTGCTATGTGAACATTTAACTTTTGGAGACCGACAGTTTCATCTATTTTCTAAATGCTGTTTCTTTGACTGCTTTAGACCATATAACTGCAGAGTGTTAAATCATTACATATTGAGGACATGGATGTGGTTGTTGAGCCTGGGATTGGATGGATGGAGTTGAATGAATACTTGGAACCTTATGGATTATTTTTTCCGCTTGATCCTGGTAAGCAAATAGTGTTTCAGATCATTTCGCTCCCGTAGGATCTTGGAATTTTAGATGCCTTCTGTGTTTCTTTGATATCCGTATTGATTTATCCATCCTAGATAATGACTTTGACTTGGACTGCATGCACCATGTTTGTGGTTATCTACAAGAATTCACTGTAGTCATGACAAACTATTCATTGAATAGAGTCACTCGAGCTAGCATTTGAAGTGTTTCTGAGTTTACCTGTAGGGTGTCATATATATGATGCATTCCCAATTTACCATATCAATGTACCACATTACCTCTAATTTGTGAACATTAGCTTGTGTCTTGATGAAAGGAATTGAACTTTCTTGATGAACAGGGCCAGGTGCTACGATTGGTGGCATGTGTGCTACACGCTGCTCTGGTTCATTAGCTGTGAGGCAAGTTTTCTGTTTATCTATGCTTGACCTCAGCAGAACACCAGAACCATATAATCTAGTTCCTAGTGACGCACGGGTTGAGGAGATCCAGAATACACGCAGTTATTTCTGAGAAACTGACAATAAAATTATTGAGAAACAAGTTTGATAGGGTTAGACCTTAAAAGAAAAAACTCAGTTATGTTTTGAAATTCGATAAATCTGGTTTATGGATATTAGGCGACATCGCTATTTATCTAGTGTTTCCAGAATGAAGAGAAGATTTAAGTGCTCTTGTTTGATCAATTTCTTGGTATTGACCAAATATTTTTCTATTCATGTCTCATGATAGTAGTGTAGTTGATCAAACGCTGTGGGGACAAGATATTCATCAGAGTAACCCTTGTTGTCGTGTGATATGTATACTTGCTGAGATGTGCCTTTTCAGAGTCCGAAAAAGCTAGGTGTGTGTAGAACTCAAAATAAACATTAATACATGCTTGGTGGGTAACTGCGCATACAATTTGGTTCTTGGTTGTTGCTTTTCAGTCTACTATGTGCAGTGAGGTATGTACTCAAATTATATAAAATCCAAACAAGCTCAAGTGCTTCTTGCTTAAAGAAAATATGTATTGATACTTGCTGTAAGTGTCTCTAGTGGCTAGCAGATTCTTCGCATGTGATATTCCTTTGACATGAAGTGGCGTATCATTTATACCATGGGATTGAAAAACTAATATGGTTTGGTCTTTGTTTTCTTTTTATAGGTACGGAACCATGCGTGAGAATGTCATCAGCATGAAGGTTTGTAGTTGTGAACTTGTTTGTGTTTAAAGTTCAATGCGAACTTTTGTAGTAAACAACTAACATGCTCTTCAAAATTGTAGGTTGTCCTTGCCAATGGGGACGTTGTGAAGACAGGAAATCGCGCTCGAAAGAGCTCTGCAGGGTTTGTTCTTGCTATCAGCATTTGTAGTCTTTATTGTCTCACTTTTTACTTAGGTGCATTTTTTTTGGAGCATTTGGAGTATTCTTCACCTTATCGCTTACCCTGTTTCACTTGGTGTAATAGTAAATATGATTTATTATCCTTGGAACCACACACAAGAAAAGCGATTCTTCATATTTTTTTTGTATAGGGTTCACTTCTCTCTCTATGATGGGTAATCTGGATATGGGTCATACCATTCCATTGTTTTCTCATCACCTAGTTGCATGAGCAACTTGTTTTGGTAATTGCTTTTTCTTTCTCTTTTTTTTTTCTGGTACAGAAAGCAGACCTGATGTTGCTCTTGCTAACTTCCTGTTTTCGTCCTCATCCAGCATCTAGGCTTAGGATCTTGGGTGTATGATAATAAGCTGACATGCTGAAGGTTTCTTTGATATGCCATCATATGTGTCTAGTGTACCATTCATGTTCACTTGTATTCTAGTGTATTCTTCATTCAAGGAAACTGAAGGGAGATAAGCATCAATACTTCATTCATGTTCACTTGTATTCTGGTGTACCATATTATGGTAAGTTTAATAGGTAAGACATAGTCAGCTCCTAAACTTTCTAGCTTGCTGATATAGGGAGGGTTTTGTGGATGATTGCGTCTTATTACCTGTTGGTTTGCAGTTCTTGATCTAGCACAAATTAACAAAGTGACATGGGTCACGGAACAAGTATTGTGCATTACGTTCTTTCTAGTGTTCCCGAGTGAGCCTTATCGAGGCCCTTGGTCAAATAAAGGCATAAGATTGAAATCCGAAGAGCAATCCAACTATCTTCCAAGTAAACCAATAGTTCTAATTTAACAAAGAGAACATATGAGTACTCAGATATGAAGGCAAGCCACCACTTTGGACTAATCTCACCTACAGCCTAAATACAAGTAGAAATATAAACTAAAGACTCCAATCACCATTCTTAGTTTAAGATATAAAAGATAGTTCTGAGATTTAAACAATCAAAAGAGTTTCCATTCACAGTGGGAAAGCATGGTTTTGTATAGCTTGAAAAGTGATAGCCTCTTTCAAAAGCTACTAATCCAACCAATGAAGTTATGGAATTCCACCTTATGAGATTACAATACTACCACCAACCAATAAGATCATTACAAAGTTATGGAGCAATTTATTTATTTATTATTTATTTTTTTTAAAATTTTATAGAAGAAATGGATAACTAAGTGCCATTTCTGGTTTTGAATCTGTCTCTGTGTATGTACTGTCTTGGAAGTTTCTTTTCCTTAAGAGCACCTTCAGTAGTGAGTCTCAGTTTGGTTCATCGTATGAGGTGGAATTTGTGGTCCCCCACCAAGAGAGGCAAAGTTTGTCTCTCCATTTACCTTGCTCTCTGATGGTGAGCATGAGTTTGGCTCATATTGATTAAAAGAGTGTGTGGGCCCTAATTAATTTGGCTGTATTGATAAAGGAGTAAGGTGGGGCAAGAGGAAAGAGAAAAAAAAAAAGTGTGAGCGGCCCAACATCTGCCTTGCGTGTCTGTTCATGTTCTCACCACTGGAATAACCTACATAACCTCACTCCGCACTCACTCCATGCCATGTTGGCAGTGGGCCAAATTTTGGCTCACAACTGCAGATTGTCTAATTTGTTGTGGGAATTTGTCGATGCCCTTGTGTTAATTTGGGGAGTTTACTGACTCGCTAAAGTAAATCATTTGTTTACTACCCTGAAAAAATTCATGATCAAAAAGTTTAATTTTGGGTTGACTGACCATTAGATTTTCCTGCCTCTTAAGTTTCCATTTCAAGAGTTTTTTTTTTTTTTTTTTTTTGGGGGGGGGGGGGGGGTGGTTTGTGGTTTGTGGTTTGCAATAACTCATAGGAAAATAAGTGTTGGGGCATTTCAGTATTTCACCTATATAAGATTTGCCAAAGTTTAACCTTCAAAATTAAAGCTCATCTGCATGCTCAAAACTGAGATAGAGGTTTATGCAAGATTCTGGACGGAATGCGGAAATAGGAAGTAAAGATTGGCAGTGAAGAAAAATGTCTAAGCTTCTTATTTAGGACTGTTAAGTTGTCCTGCTCCTGCTCCGTAGATTGACCATGTGTCCTGAAAAAGGCTCCAATAAGTCAATAAGTCTTTGGATGGCTACTCCTAAAACTCCGTTAACTTGAATCGACAAGGGAGATGATTGACCTTTGGGTTTTTTTCTGTTAAGTGTAGTGAATATGGTATTTTGCTCTGCATCGTTGAGTCTACCTTGCAGAGAAGTAGGCAACATTTGATGGACCTATTCGCATTTTGTGAAATAGTTGATACATGCCACAGTGGTTAAAGATGATAATTCTTAGCAGATGCTGAAGTTCCAATTATGAAATAAATCTAGCCTTGCTGTTGATTTGGCTTCTCTGCTATGGAGGATCTGCAAGCGCATAGTTATGTGGGGCTCTATTATGAATCAAACAGCAATAAAGACCCCTTCCTTCTATTCCTTTGAATGGGGAAAAGGTAAAGGAAATGAAAATGATACATGGAAGAGATCTTATGATGAGAATTTCTGATGCAACAAGTAGTTTTATTAAGTCAGTATGTGGTTCCATTGGGAGCTTGTTTTGCTTATATGCCTTGACTGTAGTGGCTATTATCCGAAGAGAAGGCATTAATTTTGTGACTTTGCAGACGATGATGCACTCTAGGAATGTTTTAATGAAAATTTTCTTTAAAATGCTTATCTTGCTTTCTACTCACCTTGTCCTGCACTTTCTTGGACTGGTGAAATATTTCACTGATGTGTGATGTTGCTAATTAAATAATGAAACTGCTCATTTTTGTAGCTTTTATTGATTCTCCCAGCAGTAAATATATTCGACTTGTCAATTATTACATTTATTAGAATATCAACTGTGCTGATTAAATACAAAGTTTCCATCCAAGAGATTGTCAAGTGTTCAGATGAACCGTCCCTTTGAACTCTACTGCAGCTCTTTCTCTCTTCTAGTATCGAGCATCTATGCAATTAGTGTTCCATTTTTTTTTGAGTTATCAATTATTAATGTAGTTTGTGAATGTGCCTCCTTTGCTGTTTTGCTTCTTAAGTCACAATTAAGTCACAAATGAAGATGTCCTTCAACTACATTGATGAAAAATCTTGACATTTTCAAAATTAGGTATGACTTGACCCGGTTGATGATTGGAAGTGAAGGAACCTTGGGTGTGATAACAGAAGTCACTCTACGGCTTCAGAAAATTCCCCAATATTCAGTGGTACACTTTGTTCACATTTGAAAAGAGTAATCCTCCAGTTTTTCTTAAATTGTTGTATCAAATCCCCTTCTTTGCTTATGTACTGTGGTTTTTATTTTGTTTGTTTTTTGTTTTTTGTCCTTACCTTGTCATCCAGTGGTTCATTTTTCATATTATGAGAATGTAGCGTCCACAAACTTCTTCTGAACTATCTAGCTGATACTGTGAACCCCTGCTATAGGTTTGTACCTTGTTAGGATATGTACTTTTATGATCACTGATGTTCTTGTATTTAGTAGTAGGAATCCCTTGCATATTCTTTCTGCACTCGGTGCTGAAGACACTATCAGAAAAGTTATTGGAGAAACAAAATGGAAGGACTTACTTTATTTGTGTGCTGCTGGATTTCTGGAATTTGGCCTAATGTGATGTTTAGTGGAGCCAGATATACTTGAAGTAGATTGTTACAATTATGGGAAAATTGTCGTGGAACATTAAGCCTCATTGAGAGCAACTATTTTACAGGTTGCTAGGTGTAATTTTCCTTCAATTAAGGATGCTGCAGATGTTGCTATAGCCACTATGCTGTCTGGAATACAGGTAAGCTACTACTCAAATTTACTCGTGATTTTGATTTTCAGAAGCACAGATATTCAAGTTGCTCTTGAAGGCATGATTATCCAAACTTGTGGTTACTTTCATTCATCTTTCTACCTTTATTTTTTAATGTTCTTATTTTTGACCATGTATGCCTTTAGGTTGAGAGTAAATTGCATGCATCACCAATATAAGGAAAAAAAAAAATCTTCTTTTCACTTGCTTAGTTCAAGAATGTAGACCACACTCTAATTTAGGTGACAACGTGGCTTATATGACTGAGCCCTAAAGATTAGTGGTTTGTATGTGCTACTTTAAACATCTAGCCTTTACAGGGCTTTGAATGACTTTTGTTTCTTTACAGCCTTTGTATGCTTTCGGGAAACTTTATTCACCTGGATAATGACATAGACACATGAGTAGATTCATGAGTCCCACAGTGTTTGCCTATGCTTATGCATCTGTATTATCAATATCCTTACTACCTCCATACACATTTCAGGTATCCAGGGTGGAACTACTGGATGAGGTTCAAGTACGAGCAATAAATGTTGCTAATGAGACAAATTTGCCTGAAACACCCACATTATTGTTTGAATTTGTGGGGACAGGTGATTGTTTTTCCTTTCTCTGTGATCCCCAATATGTGATTTGTTTTTAGTTAGCAAAAATTTTCTACGGGTAGCTTTTGGTTGTCACCCTGAGTAGAAAACAGGATATCTGGTCTGTGAAATCAGAGTCCTTAGATATCACACTATCAGATGTACGAGGTCTTGTATATTTCTCATTTGGTTCTTGTTTCCTTCAATTGGTTTCTTTATGTGCAAGGGCAAGGCTGTGCTTATTATTCCGAAGACCCTCTAATGCCAGACCCACCATCACCCGGCTATTGGGTTGTGATCGTGTCGTAGTATTCCATCTTTGTCCATCAATATTCATTTGAATCCATGTTTCTTGGTAATAGAATAGTGGGCTTTATAGTTTCATTCTAGTATGTCTGGATGATAGTGTCTTACACGAAAATGTCACTCTAAATTGTTATGTAGTTCTTTCAGTATCAAATCTGTTCCAAAGGGAAGTTACATTTTGGGCTAAGGATACATCTTGCTTCCTATAACGCCCAACATCCTACCTTAGTGGGACACTGTGGGTTAGTTCTGGTTTCATTTAGTTATTGTGGAGGAGCTCAAATGAACTATTGTGGAAGAAGGTGGTACCATTTCAAGATGATAATACCTTAGTTTTGGGTGTCCAGGCAGTTTCACATTGTTAGGAGTTACAAAGTGTGACGGTAGGGAGGTGATAATGTTAGAATTAACATATTTATTCGTTTCTTGCATTGCTCAAATATGCTTGTATGTGTTTCCCATCATCGAAATGTACCAGGATGGCGGCTAGTAAGTTCATTCTTGTTTTCATTCTTTTGCAGAAGCATATGCACGTGAGCAAACTATGCTTGTTCAGAAGCTTGCTTCTCAGCACAATGGCTCAGACTTTGTTTTTGCAGAAGAGCCTGAAGCTAAGAAGGAGCTTTGGAAGGTATTTTGGCAATTTCATTTCTGTACCTGATAGTTCAGTTGCACTGGCGTTAGGTTGGGCCTACTTTTGAAACAAGTGGCATAATGATTTGTATAATAATAAAAAGGATTAGGCCTGTGTTGTGATTGAGGGAAAAAAAAGACATACTTAAGACCATTATATTCATTAATTTGCAGATGAGGAAGGAAGCACTGTGGGCCTGCCTTGCAATGGAGCCTAATTATGAGGCAATGACTTCGGTTAGTTAACTGTTGCAAATATCTTTTTGGTGGACTTGATTGGTAGGATCTCAAAGCTCTGTAGCTCAAGGTCTACTTGTGCTTTTTCTTACAATCCCATTTAATGACCTTAAGCACTAGTATAACCACTGACTCAGGTTCTAAGGAGATCTAGATGTACATAGAACACCTGACAAGCTATCCTACCTGAACTCTTCATTTTATCTCAAGTACCCTTGTTGCCTGTCTGATCCTCAGGCATGGGTATGGACACTTGACACGTCACTTTAAACCAAAATTGTACAAAATGTTTAAAAAATTACTAAGTTCAATGCTACACGTGTGTCAGATTTGAAACTTCAACATGGCCACAAGTTTAACTTAACTGAATAACAAAAGGTTGGTCCGAAAACTTGGAAAAGCATCTTAGAAAGAAGTTTCTGCTTCCAGTATGCACATTGGATCCTTGAATTACCGGAGTAAAAGAAACTCTTCTTTCTTTCTACATTTTGATTAATCCCTTGCTGTTCTTATGGTTTGTGATGGAAAATGTTACTGTTTATAGTGGACATATAATTAGAAAGGAAAAAAAAAAAACTATTTTTCTTCTTCTGTTTGCTGGGGCAATTTATTTGCATATTGAAGTGAACTCTATTTTTATTAGCTGATCTGATATCATGATTTATCAACCTTGATCATGACTTCATGGATTCAGGATGTTTGTGTTCCTTTATCACACCTTGCAGAGCTGATATCAAAATCCAAAGAGGAGCTTGACACCTCTCCTTTAGTATGGTATTTCATCAATTCATGCTTAATCACAAGCTTCATATGTTTCGTTTATTGAGCCTATACCTTTTTGTTATTATCTGGCAAGTTTTATTTGCTGCTTAGAATGGTGCTTCTTCTGGTGATGAACAGCACAGTCATTGCTCATGCTGGAGACGGAAACTTCCATACGGTGATCTTGTTTGATCCTAACAGTGAAGAGCACAGGAGAGAAGCTGAGAGGCTGAATCAATTCATGGTCTATGCTGCTTTGTCTATGGAAGGTATTCTAATATCTAATTACATAGTTCAGAACTTCTCCAGTGCAAAGCTACTATTCTAAAATTTTCACCCTTGTCTTTTATTTTTGAAGGGGGACAAAGAAGCCGTGTGTGTGTGTTTTTTTTTGGGGGGGGGGGGGGATAGCCTATGTTTCTCTAACTCTTCAAGTCAAGCAATGGTACAAGGTGCTCATGATTGGTGCGACTTTGGAATCCTGCAATAGTTGCCATACTTTACCTATGCGTAGACTACATAAATGTGGGCATTTCAATGGGATTATAAACACCTGATGGAGATTGAGGCCCACTTCTCTGTTATCTTTATTTCACACTTGGGGATAAGGGAGATTGAGGTTTAGAATAATTGGGATGACAAAGAGGGAATGTGATGGCGGTAAAATATAATTGTGGCCTGGAGTGGTGGGACTGGGAGTGACAGGTGATAGACTGGTAGTAGATATCATAAAATCAGAAATGAGTTCATAAGAGGTTAGAATTGATCCAAGGACAAGCCATGGCTTTCCAGGGCCTACATAGCCCAAATAAAGTTAACACAGCCTTGTGGATTTCAACACGAGTGGGTTCTGGTTCCAGAGAGCACAGGAAAGTTCACAATGCCAACACGACTGTGTAACATGGAACAAGGCCGTATTCTGTGACATCGGCTGCTTATGTTGATGGAACGCGGCCGAGTTTAGTGCTGGTTCAGGTCTTTTGTGCTTGTTCGGGTTTTGTCACTTGGTATCTTATTGTACTTAAAGTTGGATGATAATGAATTAATACTATTATTATCTGAATTATCCAGACTTGACAAGGCACGACCCTTGGTGATTTTATCCACTTCAAGGGGTGTAAGGATCCTATCCAAGTGCCTCTTCACGGCCTATGAATAGGGTTGCCATGATGCCATTTTTACAAGGGACAGTCGTACTCATTCCAATAAGAATCACAACTCCTTAGTTAGGAGAGTAGGCGTGCCGAGGACCCACTCTCCATACCCAGAAAAGTTCCATCCAATAAGTTGTATTTGTTCCAACAAGTGTGGTCGCTGGATGGTTCTGGGAAGCAGATGGGTTGGTTGTGGGAAATTTAGGTCTGTAGCAACTTTTCCTCCCTCCCACAAAAATGTGCACTTGGATTTGTCATGCATCTATGAAAATTTAGTAAACTAATGTCTTTAATTTAATGCCATTAATATCTTAAGTATTAATCCAAAAATATCATTTCAAATCGCCCTTCTCCGTGCAGCTAGCTTTTTAATTCAAAATAAGGGTAGCTTCGGTGGTGATGGTATGCAGGCGAGTTGGGGTTGGACATTAGTGGTGGGGTTGCTGCTGCTGCTGGTACTAGTGCTGGTGCAATTGGGGTTGGGTGGTGGTAGTGGGATGATGCTCATGCTGATGTCCAGAAAAATAGTGAATGCTTAATATCTATGATTTATCTTATGATCTTTTATTTTCCAGTTTACATACTTTTTTTTTTCACTTTTAATTAAATTTTAGAGGTTTCATTTGAATATTTGAGCCAAAAAGTCGAAAATAATCAGAACTTCTTCACCCGGTTAGCAGGTCTTGGGGTAGCATTTCTGTAAAGTTTATTTATCACCTTTAGTAATTTATTTATAATTTTGTTTTAGGGTTTTAAGGGATTTGTTCAAATGCTATATCTGAGCTGATAAGTTAGAAAAGAATCAGAAGCCGACCTCATTACCAAGTTAAGAGGTCATGGGGTAGCATTTGGGATAGAAAAATACTCTGCTTAGCGGTATGATGGGGGTCAAAAATATTAACATGGTGGAACTCTGAAGAGCTCGGAGCCCGATTCAGCTTTTCGGCTCTCTCTCTCTCTCTCTTTTGGGAGGTGGGTGTGCTACTTGGGGGTGGGGGGAGGTTGTTGAGGTAGTTAAATGATTTTTTTTTTTTTTTTTTTTTTGGCTGTGTGTTCCTTCTGAGGTGCTATGATTATTACTACTGCAGGAAGTTATCTGGGTCTATACTTCAACTAGCTTTTATTTATTGAGCAGGAACATGTACAGGAGAACATGGAGTTGGCACTGGAAAAATGAAGGTAATGAGGAAATCCCTTCAATTCATTTAATACCTTAGTAATCTCTAAATCAGGGTGTGTATCCCAAACTAATTTGATTCAGAGTATTCTGATGTCCTATTAAGTTACTTCTCCTTTACATCAGACATTTAATTGACTAAATTCTTAATTCTGTTCAAATACAATACATGCTGCAAAGCGGGGTGTTTGGGGGGGGGGGGGTATTTGATTCAGAAATTCAAAGAGATTTGTTGCGATTGACCTTAGATTTTAGATTCGTTCACTACCTACTACCTCATGGAAAAGTAGAAGTGATTTGGAGAGGCATTTTCCTATAGTCCACAAAATCTAAGCTGAAAACGGTACCTTCTTTTCCATCTACATATGACTGGTAAATTCCTAATTTTGTCGTTCTGAGAAAATAAATATTAATTCACTAGACGATCAATATTAGGAAAGATGTTTGCATACTGCATAAGCTTTCTTGAAGAAAAGCTTTAATTTTTTGGAGTAATTTTCGGCATTGTGTACTTCCTTGGCAGAATGCAGAAAATGCTCGATTATTATATCGCAATTAGAACTGACAATTTTCGACTCGACCTGGAAACCCGACCTAAACCGACCCGCAAAAAGTGGGTTCTGAACACGAAATTTCGACCCCGGACTCGAAAATGACCCAACCCAAAGAACCCGGAAAAAAACGAGTCAGGTTGGGTCAGGTTTGGGTCGACCCGTTGGGTCAGACACTTTAATTTTAAGTGTTTTGTCTACTTTGGCCTTGTGCAAAAAAAAATGGACCCATTTCATGAAAATTAAGGCCCAAAAGTAAAATATTGATGGCCTTGGAAAGCTATGCGTAGAAAGAGACATACAAATGAAATAATTAAATAACAAATGGCCAAAACAAAACCCTAACACTGTCACTCACTCACTCTTTCAGTGAACCCTCAAACTCCGGCAGTCCCGCCTCTCTCCTCTCTTTCAGTAAAATAGTGTATTATTGTCCAAAGTCAAAATTCAGTGCATTATTGTCCAATACCCCAAAAGTTCAGTATATTGGCATCCCAAAACCCTATATATTTCATAAGTATTGTTATTCGTGGATTGTTGACGTAAACTGCATGATACTTGTAGACTTGAAGATTCCAAATTTTGTCCCTTCGGTGTATATTAATATGTTTATACAACTGTGACATATCGCGGTGGTCGAATTTGGAATGCAATAGTACATTACATAGGTGTCTTTGACTAATTATAATTAATTTTATTAGTTGTAAGTGACTGAGAAAACGGGCGGGCATGACCCGTAAACCTGACCCAAACCGCCCGAAACCGGAATACACCCGATCCGTATTTACCCGAACCCGATATACGACCGACCCGTAACCCACCCGCCCGCCGTATTGACAGGTCTAACCGCAATCTAAAGTACAGGAACATTTCTGTACACTCCCTTCAAACTAGCCTAATTTCATAAATTGCTTTCCTGTTGCTTATAATAAATTACCATCACCTATTCTCTCTGCAATGGTTCATAAAAAACTAAAATGTTCATCAAAGGTTTGCTTGTGATCCATATAACTAAAGAGTAATGTTTATGAAAAAGAGGCAGTGTATAAAAATATTGTGCATTAAACTATAAAATGAATTCTAGTAAATGCCCGATGGTTGTTGACAACTTGAAATATGGTGAGTCAATGAGTGGATGTAATGGCAAAGAGTCCATCGATGTAAAAACATCACAAAAAATTGTCCCTCATGTATATTTTCTTTTAGTATTTTTTGTTTTTCCTGGATGGCACCTAAAATTCAACCCATGAGTAGGGAAATTGTTTTTTCAGAGTAATAAATGTAAATTATCAGTAAGTCTTATGTGAGATCATCTCACCATAAATTTATCGTGAGACGTATAACTTTGCGGTGACTTTTATGAGTATAGGGGTGACTAATAGTTTGTTTGGGATGACTGATAGATTATTAGTCGTTCGTATTAAAATCATTCTAATATTACTTATTTGCCATAGTAAAATATTAAAAAAAGGTGACCTTGTAACTGCAAGGAGTTCGTCTCACGCTAAGCTTAGGTGAGACGGTCTCGTACTAGAATCTGCGATAAATTAGAGCATTTTTGTATTGATAGTCATTTGTGAATGATGTTAATAGTATCTAGAGAAAGAGCTTGGCATAGAGAATTTGCGGACGATGAAAAGCATAAAAGCAGCTCTGGATCCCAACAACATCATGAATCCTGGAAAGCTCATCCCTCCTCATGTATGTTTCTGAATCACGATTTGCAATTACGTACGCCAAGTGCATGGAGTACATCAGCTTGTTCTCGGGACATTGTAGCTACATACTCCATGCGTGATGTGTCGTGTGTGTAACTTCTTCTGTATTCAAGACAAGTCCTTAGTTACTGGAACTGGAATGGTGAATTCTTCTGGTTTGTGCAATGTGTTTGATGTTGAGTTTTGGTGTGTCTACTGTATTAATTGTTTTAAGAAGCTTTGGGTCAACTCAACTACTCAAATATTCACAAGTTGACCATCCCATCCCATCCATGAGCATGACTGGTTAAGCATCAATACAACGTGGTGGCAAGTTTTTCACCATTCTTGTTCAGTTTGTTTGTTCAAGGGTAGGTACTACCATCAAACTCAATGTTGTACATCACATACCTGTCTGTCTGTCTGTCTGTCTTATTCACAAACCCAAAAGCCAAACTTATTTTGTTGAGTCTACACTTACTATTTGATCCTTCTACCCCAGGCAAGTAACTGTGTTAGATTAGTCAACTCAAATTGTTACGTTGATCATTATCTATCATTATCGGACGGTACAATCTGATCTCTCAAATGGCTCTCTAGCTACGGCCAAAATGTTCAGGCCTAGGGACTCGCAGCCGGTTGCCACGACACCGACACTGCGGTCCCGGTTAGTTTGAATTTGTCGTTGAAAAGTTCGATTTTTTGGTCTACTGCTTCAGTTTTGCAGGTAACAAGTCTGGGTAACCCAAATTTGTCTTCCATCATTTTATGTACTTTGTTCTGCTACTAGATTTTTCTTTTTAATAATTGTGTGTCTAGTTGTGGATAGTTCTTCTGGGGAATCAGGGCTGGGGTGATTATTTATTAAGTGTTGTTCAAATAGTTGGTGGGCATAGGTCTTTTGGTAATACGTTGCTTAAGGTAATCCAGGGAGGTGGTTGTTTTAGCTTCCAATAATTATTTATAACTTAGTGTTCCTTGCCTGTTTGATTTTGGCTTATATTTTTTATGTTAGAATCTGTCTTTTCAACTATCATAATGGTCAAAAGTAAAATTTCTCACTATATCTGTTCTTTTTTTCATGGAGTACAGTAGATAGGGGTGCGATGGATTAGGATCTTGGTAAATTTTTGGAGGTCCTGAGTTGTGACCAAATGGATCAGGAGTAGACTTTTGCTCTCACTCTTAGTCCTGATTGGGGATTGCTCCTATTCCTGGTCCCACCAAGGGCGGGAAATGAAGCGGGAGTTTTTTAGTCTTGGTGTCTTAAGCTTTTTCCACCTATTATTTGATTTATTTCCAAAAAAAAATCAATACAACTCAAAATTTTCAAGTTTCACAAATATTGGCAACCAATAAAAATAACTCAAAATTTTCAAATTTCACAAATATTGGCACTAAATTGCTTGTACCTATAATACACAATGAGAGAGAGAGAAAGAGAGAGAATCAATCAGGAATTGGGACTGAGATCGGGGAATGAGGTTAACTCTCAACTCTCGTTCTCGATGTTGATAGGGACTTCAGTTTTGGTCTTGGTACCACTCCCACTGGGGTGGAGATTTTGGGATCAGGATTTGATTGGGATCATGATTCTTGAATAGGTAGCAAATAATTTATAAATTTTGAGTCAACCGGAACCAATCTTTCTACATTGTACAATTTAGAGGTAAGATTACTACATGCGAGTCCTCCATACCTCCCTTGGATAGGATTTTGGAGTACTGGTTTTGGTTTTTAGAATCTATTGGCATTGCAATTGACATCAAGTTTGTATTTTATATTGCATACCTATTGCTTTGGTGTCTTTTGACTATTGAGTTTGTGTTTCATATTTATTTCATTTTGTGTAGTGTTTATTGTCATATTGTTGTGTGTTCTTTTGTCCGTTTTATTGTTAGTTTAAAATTATTGTCTTAGTAGCTTTTTCTTTCCTTTTACAGTTGCCTTTGGTGGTGTCTTGGGTGGTCCGTGATTGACGATATATTTTTTTTTTTTTTGTGGTGTATGTGTACTTGTTTTAGTCTATTCTAGATAATAATATGTTAGATGGTGTGTGTCCTTCTAGTGGGAGAAAGGGGTGGGAGGTCTGAGTGGGTTAGTATGCTACGTTTGGGTTCATGAAATATTGCTTATTGGTACGCTTACGGGTAAATCTATAGAATCGGTGAGGGCTCTGCTCATCGAAAGATTGTGTAGCTTATACTTAGGAGACTAAATGGGTGGGCAGGAAATCTCGGGAGATTGATGGGTATAAGCTTTAGTATTCGGGTTTACCGCAATGGAGTGGAGATTTTGGCCAGAATAGATTTAGTCTATTGTTGTGGAGGTTAATCAGCCTAGTGATCACATTATGTTGATTAAGGTAGTCTTGTGAGTGAATACCTTTAGCATAATTAGTGTTTATGCAGCATACATAAGTCTTTTCCACTAAGATGAAGAGGCAATTTTGGGATGCGTTGGATGCAATTATTTGTGACATTCCTAATGAAGATAAAATTTTGGTACGAGGGGATTTCAATGAGCTTATATAGGAGAATTAGGTGTTGGGTACGAGAATGTGCATGGTGGCTTTAGGTTTGGGGTTCATAATACGGGTAGGGAGTTTCTTTTGGATTTTGCAATCGCTTGTGATCTTGCTATAGTCAAGTTTAGGTTTAAGAGGAGGAAGGGGCACTTGGTGACTTTTTCTAGTGGGTCTTCCTTGACACAGATAGATTACTTCCTACCAAAAATAGCGATAAACCGACATGCAGAGATCGTACGGTGTTTCCTAATGAAGGATTAATGACCCTACATAAACTTTTGGTTGTAAATATGGAAGTAAGAAACTTTAGGAGGAAGTGTAGAGATACCAGTGTGTCAAGTGGTAGAGGCTCGATAAGAATAAGGTTGGGTTATTGAAAGAACGGATAAAAGAAGACGAACTTTTAGGAGTTGAGAGAGAATAGAGTCTCTAGATGAGATATTGCAACAGAGTGTATTCGTAAGATGACATGGGATATTCTATGTGTCGTGTTAGGATCTTGGTGTCGAATGAAGGAGTGAAAAGCAAAATTGAAAGCAAAATATGAGGCATGCCTTGCAATGCAAAGGTATGTCAGGGAGGAGGAGAGAATAGCCTCTAAGAAGAGGTATAAGTTTGCAAATAAAAAAAAAAAGCCAAAAACTGGTGGTGATGGCAAAGGCTAATGCGTTTGACAATTTGTATGACACGTTAGCAACTAAGGAGGGAGATGGAGATTTTTAAGTTAGCTAAGAGTCGGGAGACGAGAACAAAAAAAACCTAGCAAGTGTTAAGTGTAGTAAGGACAATGAGAGGAGAGTCTTGGTGGATAAAACTCAAATAAAGGAAAGATGGAGGAATTATTTTGCAAGTTATTTAATGGGAGAAGAGTGTCATGTATAGTGGAGAGCGTTTAGGCTTTGGATGGAGGAGTATAGACATTGTTACTTGGTCAAATAGGCATTGAAGAAATCAGAGAGGGGGAAAGCAATGACGATAGTCCTATAGAGTTTTGGAGTATTTAAGCGAAGAGGGTATTTATTGGTTGACAGAGCTCTTTAACGATATTATCTTAGAAAGGTAAAACGTCTAATGAGTGGCAGAGTAGCATAGTTGTCATATTGTACAAGAACAAGTGGGACATTTAATGTTGCAATAATTACAAAGGGATTAAACTCTTGAGTCACACTATGAAGATATGAGAGCGGGTATTAAAGAGGAGGTTGAGGGGGGAAGTTGAGATGTCTAAGAATCAATTTGGGTTCAGTCCTAGAAGATCGACAACAAAGATCATCCATCTTCTGCGTTGATTATGGAGGCGTATAGGGAGAGGAAGAAAGACACTTATATGATCATTGATTTAGAGAAAGCCTTTGGTAGGGCACCTAGGGAAGTTTTGTAGGAATGTCTTGAGGAAAAAAGGGTGCAACATCCTTATGTTCAAGTCATTAGAGACACATACGACAATGTTAGATTCTTTGTTAGGACTATGGTTAGATCTACAAAAGCGCTTCCAGTTAATATTGGGCTTCGTGAAGGGTCAACTCTTAGTTCATTTCTATTTAACGCAATCATGGATGAGTTACCTAAGGACACCAAAGATGAGTTGCCACGGTGTATGCTCATTGTCGATCATATAGTTCTGGTTGATGAGTAATGTGAGAGTAAATGATAAGGTGGATTTGTGGCGTGATACCTAGGAATCTACGGATTTTAGATTGATAGGTTGAATATAGAGTATATGAGGTATTCTTTTGGCGGGGTTGATCAAGAAGACAATAGTGAGAATTATTACTATCGAGAGACGATTACTCCTAGGGTGGCCACTATTGAGGATAAGTTGTGTAAGAAGAGATTGATTAGAACCAATTTAAAGCACATAAGCTTAGTGGAGTACATGACACTTGATTGGGGTATTTGGTGGGCTAAGATTAAGATAGTCGAGTGAGAGGTTGTCGGTAGGATGCTTTGCTTTAACTTCGCCATATGTATCTTTGTTGTTTTTATGTACCTTTGTGTCTGTGTTTCTTAGGTTAGTATAAAACATTAGCTTAACTACTCATTACGTCGAGCATACAAGTATGAAGGTTCTCTCTACCTTCTTCCCTTATTCCTTTGGTTCTTAGCGGATTTTCTTTTATTTCTTTTCCAAAATGTATTTCCTGGATCCACCAAATCAACCTCTACATGCACTCATGTGCATCAGAAAAAGACTGCCTACATTTCGATCCTCTTAGACCTTGTGTTAACAGGATTACATTGGAGTATGTTGTTATTGTTGTTGTTGTTGTATTATCTATCATCATCTCAATTAAATTGATTTTTTTAAAAATGTCTCAACTTTTCTCATGTCCTCTAACTTGTGCACTTCCCCAGGTAAATTAGCAAATAGCCTCTTCATTCTTGCACTCTACTAGTATTTTAATGAAATTTGATAACCATTTACTAATCCACATCATATACTATAGTTTTTTTCTTAGCGAGAAAGAAAAAAGAAAACATTTGATAAAAGGTAATTGAGACTGTTGATAAGATCAAATTCAACTGCAATATTATTTATTAGGATTAAATCAAATTGTATAAATCTAATATTGTATTGGAAACAAAAGACTAATTAATTTTTAGATACTGTAGATATAGAGAATAATACATGAGATCAAAATAGAGATTATAGATACAAGATTTTTTTACATAGAAAACCTAGATTGGGAAAAGTTATAAATACAAAATAAAATTCATTATGCCAGCCAAAGTTGAAGAGATAAAAAAGGGGCCTAATGAGCATATAAAACAAGATAAGAAAAAAAACAAATCTCAATGATCAATTACACAATAGGATATACAAACAAGATACTAAGGAGCGGACGGATCACAGTTTTGAACTTTTAAAATTATATTTTTGCAAGAGTACTGGTTTCTTATACTTCTACATTGCTAAATTAACAAACACACACACACACACAGGCAAAGGGAGAGAGCATTTCCATTCCTTGAAACCAGTACAAATTACTCTAGGCATAACTAAAGGATCTTGAGAATTCTTTCACTAACTAAAACCCCCTAAATACATTACTAAGTGAAGATCACCTTCAACTTTTACTAAACATTCGCTGTCATCTCCTTCCTACTGTACGTTATTAAATTTCTTTCAGTCCAAATGTGATAAACCGAATCGGTGCAGTATAGGTAATCAATCTGCATGCTTCTATTGGTGGGTATATTTGTAGTAGTAACATCAGTCACCCAATTTTTTGCCCTAGCCGAATGGTATAAACTTTGTCCGCGACTAACTGGACTATTTGTTTACTGAACTCACACTCAAAGAAATGATGTTGGTGTGTTCCGCTTTCCTCTTCATAGAGGTATCTCATAACTTCTTTTTGCTTCCTTTTTGAGATTTACACATTTTTCTTTTCTTATATTCAGAGCTTCATTTACTTAAGTTCTTTTCATTATGTGGTTAACCGCAAACCGGTTAACAGCATGTGAAACTTGAAACTGAAATCGGACCAAACCGTCGTTTTACTACATTGAAAACATAGTTAACAACTTTTTGGATTTGGTTTATAGTTACCCGCGGTTAACCACTGGTTTTTGAAATTTAAAGAAACAACTATGGGAAGAACAAATTAACATTTTACTTTGAAATTTCATATTTTGCTACTAAATTAATCAAACCGGTTAGATGGTTAACCACTTCACAAAATGCAAAACGAAAATCTAAACCAGTTCGGTTAACCTAAAATGCAATTCTCGAAAATCCCAAACGGTTAATTGGTTCTAACGGTTTGGTTTTTGTGATTAGATTTTCGAATTAGGTTTTTCGCGCCACCCCATTGTATGTATATATGTATGTATGTATGTATGTATGTATGTATGTATGTATGTATGTATCTATGCATGCATGTGTGTGTATGTATCAACCAATTTAACAAATGTCGAATTGTTTTATGTAGGTTTTAATCTTTCAAAGTGCTAATTAAGGTATGTATCATTTGAAATTGTTTGTATAGGTTTTCATCTTTCTAATAGTGTAAATGCTAATTACATAACCACTAAACTTATTTAGATCAAATCTGAATTACTTATATCTAGTGTAATGTTTCTAAAATAATAAGCTTGGGTCTAATCCAATGACAATAATAAATTTACTTCTCTATTAAAAAAGAATGACTAAAAGTTACAATTATATATATATATATATATATATATATATATATATATATATATATATATATATATATATATATATATACATATATATATATATATGGGTACAAAAGGCGAGGATCGAAATATGTAGATTCTAATCAGGGCGTTTTGGGAAATTTTTAATTGATTCTATTTAAACTTTTTTAAAAAAATCATGTAATATTAATTAATAGGTGCATTAATGTGTATGTTTGTATTGATGACTCTTCTTTTTTTGTTTTTTATGCACTATTATTTTTTCTTTATTCTTTTAAATATAACCTTGGTAATATTTTCAACAGTACATATGACTTACTGATGCCCCGTACGCAACGCATTGGTCTAAGTATTAGTTATATATAAAGGGAGAAGGACTTTATGGTACGTAAATTTGACACTGCTCATTTTTACATTTTTGATCTTAATACTAAATTGTAAGAACATTTCTCAATTTGGCAAGCAATCCAACCCACTAGGCCCTTATCTTAGGGTAACCATTACTTAATAGGCTTTTATTGTACAGAGGTATGGGATGTCAAGGCCTAAATTAGGCTCAACTGCCACTCACAACACTTCCACATTCTTGGTAAAAAAATGAATGTTCCCCATAATCGAGCCCTAGAAGAAAGATATGAAAGGTGGAGCATTTATGGCCAAGGGAAGGACTCGTCATATTAATAATTATATACTTGTTTTTTTATTCTCTCTCCATTCCTCAGCACTGTCTCCTTTATTGTTTTCAAGGTCCAACTCTTTTCTTTCTTGCTTGCTTGTTTCTTTTCCTTGTTTCTCCTCCATTTCTGTTAAGGTGTTATTTATTCAAATTTTTTATTCCTTTTTCTTTTTATGTTAAAGTTCTCTTTTCTCTAATAATCAATTACAAGAAAATTTGACTTAGAATCATGTATGAATGATTTAAGTATGTTGGTTTCAATTGTTTTCCTAAAAATATTAATTAGTGGGTCCTCTAAGTTTTTGCTGGGCAAATATTTCTCATACTAAATGTGAGTCGACTTCATCCCTTCTTCCTATGAATAACACTTTTTTTTAAAAAAAAAAATTAATCATGACATTGACATTACAACTTTTGATATTTTCCTAATATTTCAATTGTGTAATCTAAAATTTACTCTTTTTTATTAACTTTCATGTAAGTTGCTTTATTTTACATAGAGTAATGTTTTTATCATATTGATTGTTCCTTTCTTTTGTCAAATAAATATGTCATATGTCCCCTGTTAAAAATCAAGATTAATCTAGAAAAATCTTGAAAAGATGTCTTAGAAAAGTCCCTAGAAAATCCTAGATAATTTGAGGAGCATACTCTAGATTTTTCCTTCTAGATTTTTCTTTTCTAGATTTTTCCTAGCACCACCTCCTTTCTACAAGTATAAATATAGGTGGTGGGACTTTCATTTGTAATCAATCAACAACAAAGAAGTTGTAAGCAATTCTCCCTCCATCAATAAGAAAAAGCTTCTCCCTTATACAATCCTTCCTCCATTTCCACAAAATACTTTTACCTTCAAACACCCAAAAACCTAACAGTGGTATCAGAGCCAGGTTAACCCAAGTCCTCCTATCAAACCTACATCTTTCAAAAAATATTCATCAACCTTCAAGCCATATCCCAACTCTCAAATAACTCATCCATCAAATCCAACTCCACAAAAATTAAACATGGCCTCTCTTGAGCCCAACCACAACTTTCAACTATCTCCCAAATTTGAGGCCACCCATATTTGATGGGGAGAATTATCAAATGTGGAGTATTCAAATGAAAACATTCTTCATGGCGCAATGTTTATGGGATGTGGTAGAAAAGGGATATGATAAACCACCTAAGAAGGAGGATAAGGATGCAAAAGAAAAGAAGAAGGATGGAGAAGAAAAGCTAGATGAAGAAGAAAAATCATCATGGGATGAAAGTAAGGAGGCACAATATCATGAGAATTACAAGAGGGATATTACGGGCCTTCATCACATCTATCAAGCAATCACTCCAACAATCTTCCCTCGGATTATGGTCTCTGACAATGCCAAGGAGGCTTGGACAATATTGAAGGAAGCATACCATGGCACTGATAAGGTAATATCCATTAAACTTCAAACTTTGTGGAAGGATTTCGATACCTTATTGATGAAGGAGGATGAAACAATTCAAGCATACTTCGATCGTGTCACTAGCATAGTAAATAAAATTAGAATATATGGCGACATGATCGAAGATAAGAAGGTGATACAAAAGGTGCTAAGGAGCCTTCCACCAAAGTTTGATCATATAGTGGCTGCAATAGAAGAATCCAAAGATCTATCTACGCTCACCCTCACCGAGTTAGCAGGGTCTCTCCAAGCACATGAGGAGAGAATGCGTAGATTCACACACCAGCCACTAGAGCAGGCTTTTCAAGCCAAATTAAAATTCTCCAACCATGAGAATAAAAAGGAGAATAACCATGGTAGGAAGACACCATCCAATAACCGTGGCAGGGGGAGAGAAAATCACAAGAATCAAGGAAGTCATGGAGATCGAAAACCAGGGCCATACTGCAAGGTATGCAAGATGTCTAACCACGATACAACGTATTGTCGGTTCAAATGTAAGAAATGTACATGGCACATACATCATGTACGAGATTGTAGGAACCGACAACGGGATGAGGCCAACTTCACGGAGAAAGGCGACCCAAGTGAAAACGTATTCTACTCATGTCTGAACGCCATGCAAGAAGCACAAGACTCATGGTACGTGGATAGCGGTTGTTCCAACCATATGACGGGAAATCGAGATTCCTTCGTGAAGCTGAATGAAGACATAAAATCCAACATCACGCTTGGTGACGGGAGAACACGTGAAGCCGTCGGCAAGGGAACAATCGCAGTAAAGGCAAAAAACTGCTCGACCAAGTATATTCAAGATGTCCTATACGTACCGGGGCTAGCTCATAATCTCCTAAGTGTGGGCCAACTCCTTCAAAAAGGCTATCAGGTGAACTTTGATGACGGTAGATGCATCATAATTGACAAAAAGATGCGCCAAGTGATAGCATCTATCGCAATGGAGCCCAACATGATTTTCCCTTTATCAATGCCAACGAAAGAAAAGGTGGCCCTCAGCTCCATCACGGATGCCACAACCTTATGGCATCAAAGGTATGGCCATCTAAACCTTGACGGTCTTAAAGTCTTGAAGCGAAAGAACATGGTTATTGGTTTGCCCACAATAGAAGACAAAAGGAGTGAGGGCGGCATAATGGAAAAAATGCATAGATTACCATTCACTAAAACCACGTGGAAAGCTAAAGCCCCCCTACAACTGGTCTATGCCGATATTTGGGGTCCAGCACGTAATCCTAGCATGGGTGGCAAAAGATACTTCTTATTGTTCGTGGATGACTACACTCGCATGATGTGGGTGTACTTCCTCGAACAAAAGTCAGAAGCATTCTCATATTTCCAACAATTCAAGGCCCTCACGGAAAAGCAAAGTGGGCCTAATATCAAAACGTTGAGGACAGACCGTGGGAGAGAATTCCATCAGAATGAGTTCGATGATTACTGTTGAAAACATGGCATCAAAAGGGAGCTCACAGTAAGACGCACTCCACAACAAAATGGGGTTGCAGAGAGGAAGAACAAAACAATAGTTGAGATGGCCCGCAGCATGTTGCAAAGCAAAAATGTTCCAAAGAACTTTTGGGCAGAAGCAGTAAACACAGCCGTCTACATTCTCAACCGGGCTCCCACAAAGGCAGTTCCAAACAGAACACCATATGAAGCATGGTTTAGGAGGAAGCCAAAGGTGGATCATCTCAAAGTATTCGAATGCATAGCATATTCACATATTCCAAAAGAGAATCGAGAAAAGTTGGATGGCAAAGGAGAGAAGTGCATCTTCATTGGCTATAGCGCAGAGTCGAAGGGATACCGCCTCTATAATCCAGAAACAAAGAAGGTGATTATTTCAAGAGATGTCATATTTGATGAAGCATCCCAATGGAGATGGCCGAAAGACACATATCAAGAGTCAGCACATGAAGACCATCACATTCAAGAAATCAGAGAAGGAAGACCCAGTGACAACAGCCCATCTTCAACTCCATCTCCTCATGGAGCTAGCGCACCACCTCCTACTATGGAGTCAAACGACTCTCCACAGCTAGCTCGGAGGTCCCAACGAGAAAGACGTCCACCTGCTTATCTACAAGATTACGAGTGTGGCCAAGCAATTACAACATTCTTCGCCAGCGAGCCAGCAACATTTCAAGAAACATCACAAGATGAGAAATGGATCGAGGCTATGGACCAGGAAATTAAAATGATCGAGAAAAACGACACATGGCAGCTAGTGGAGAAGCCAGGGCTCAAGTGGGTCTACAAGATCAAATGCAATGAGGATGGCTCAATCCATAAGTACAAGGCTCGATTGGTTGCTAAGGGATACTCATAGCAACCAGGAATCGACTTCAACGAAACATTTGCTCCAGTAGTACGCATGGAGACAATAAGAACTGTGCTTGCCATTGCAGCACAACTAAAACTACAAGTATTTCAGCTTGATGTCAAGTCAGCATTTCTAAATGGCGAGCTTGAAGAAGAGGTATATGTGGAGCAACCCCAAGGGTACGTGATTGAAGGAGAAGAAAACAAAGTATATCGACTCATTAATATATCTAACTGGCCACAAATGAGAAACTCTCCAAAAATGATGGCAAGGAAAGGGTGGATGGATCACTCTATAGAAGTCTGGTTGGCTCATTAATATATCTAACAAACACTCGACCAGACATTGTTCATGCGGTGAGCATCGTCTCCCGATTCATGAGTGATCCAAGTAAAGTTCACTTCATAGCAGCTAAAAGGATTTTGAGATATATTAAAGGAACAAAGAGCTATGGTCTTCTGTACAAAACAGAGGAAGACCCCAAACTCACTGGGTACACAGATAGTGACTGGGCTGGATGCATCGGCGATAGAAAAAGCACAAGTGGATACTTGTTCCAACTTGGCTCCAAGGCTATCTCCTGGACATCAAAGAAGCAGCCAACTATAGCATTATCAACTGCAGAAGCAGAGTACATTGCAGCTACAAGTGCAACATGTGAAGCGGTGTGGTTGAGAAGAATACTACAAGATCTACTACAAGGCGATGGAAAACCAACACCACTTCTATGTGACAACATGTCAACAATAGCAATGACGAAGAATCCAGTTTTCCACAGTCGCACGAAGCACATTGAGATTAGACATCACTTCATTCGTGAACTCGTGGACAAAGGTGAAATCAAGCTAGAGTTTTGCAAAACGAAAGAACAACTAGCAGACATATTCACAAAAGCACTTCCAAGTGAGAAGTTCAATTACTTTCGAGAGCAGATCGGAGTTCGAGATTTTTCTAGATTAAGGGGGAGTGTTAAAAATCAAGATTAATCTAGAAAAATCTTGAAAAGATGTCTTAGAAAAGTCCCTAGAAAATCCTAGATAATTTGAGGAGCATACTCTAGATTTTTCCTTCTAGATTTTTCTTTTCTAGATTTTTCCTACCACCACCTCCTTTCTACAAGTATAAATATAGGTGGTGGGGTTTTCATTTGTAATCAATCAACAACAAAGAAGTTGTAAGCAATTCTCCCTCCATCAATAAGAAAAAGCTTCTCCCTTATACAATCCTTCCTCCATTTCCACAAAATACTTTTACCTTCAAACACCCAAAAACCTAACATCACCATTCACTAATACTTTATAGGAATCGGAAGCAGTAGATGCTAAATTTAAAATATGATTCAACTATATATCCTTCTACTTTTATTATATTTGTAGGTTGCAAATACAAGTTATGCATTGTGTCTTTTTTTTTGTTTAAATCCATCTAAACTTTTAGTATCTATCTTGATCTTCTTAACGTATCCTACAACATGACATTATTTTTTAAATTAAGATCATGGTATATCATTTTATTATGCAATGAATCGACTATTTTGAAACTATGTTTAAGGATTTCAACCAGTGGCGGATCTAGACATTTGAAGTAGGATTGTCCACTATACTACTACACTCACACGAGGAAACAAAATTCATAATTTTGCCCTTTAATTCTACTAAAAAAAAATATCTTTTTTGTTGGCCTATGGGTGGCCATGGCCACCCCCAAGACAATGGGGATCCGCCCATGACTTCAACTTTATTTAATGTGGTAATCAATTGCTTTCTAAAGTTTGGATTGTGAATTTTATGTGGCCTTGCATCTTTTTTCTTAACACTATCATATGTTACCTTCTTTAAACACATGATTATCATCGGTAAATGTTTAACTATAAAATATATACGGTGTATATAAAGTCAAAAGAGACCTATGTTTTGCAACTTTTGATTTGTCAATTATACTTCTACTTACCTATGTTATACATAAAATTAGAAGAGATTTGTGGTAACTTTCAAACTACCTATCATATCCCATTCTTTATTCAATTGTTCGGATAAATATGTCAATTTTATATCTAGTGGCTACCAGGATGTTCTTTCTCTATAAATAATAAAAAAGCGAAAATGATAAATGTCTTGGCAAAGACACATATTAAGTGTTTTGTCATTGTATAAAACCTATAGATTTGTAAATTAAATTAAAAAAAGTTATATGATTGACTTTTATAACTATAATAACAATATATATATATATATAAATGGTATAAAACGACACTTAAATAGTGTCTTATCCCAAGACACACATCATCACCCAAGAAAAAATTGCTCTCTTACACACATTCCCAGATGGCCACCACTTCGTTCATGGCATCAAGTCTTTACATAAGGACATTGCCTTCACTATTGTTTTTTTTTTATATAATACTCCATCCGTTCTTTTTTATCTGTCATTTACGGTTTTCAGTGCCAATTTTTAATCAATAATTTCTAATATAAATGTTTTACAAAAAAAATATAATATTATACTTTTTTAATAGTATTTTTTATTACGAATCTAATGACATCAATTTTGAATGATGAATCATTGTATAAATTAAAATATTAACGGTAAAAGTTTTGACACAATTTCCAAGAACGACTAATAAAACCAAACAGAGGGAGTACAACAGTACCAATTTTATATATATTTATTATATACTATCATTGAGGTATTATTTTTTGTTAATATATCATTTGTAATTATTTTAAGAAATCTATATAGTGATACTGGTTATTAACAATTTAATATCCAATATAATTTTTAAAATTATTTTTGAAATAACTGCATTTCTTAATTGAATTTACCAGATACTACACAAAATTTTTAAGAACCAAACCCATTTAGCTTAGGTCCGACTTGAATGGGTTAGGCTAATTTTTTTATTTTTAAATACTATTTCACATTATTGTTCACTTCATGACCTATATGTTGGAAAAATGTTCCAAAAACATAATTTGAACACACAGTGGAGAATTTTCTATTAATTTGGAATTAGCAAACATATAACGACAATATTATGATTCATGTAAACATGTCGAATACATAGAAAATTACATTAAAAAGGTACAATATAACATCAATATAATATAAATAAAGATAAAGGAGATAAAGGGATTAAAATTAGCCTGGGTCGAAGCGTGTAAGAACTTAAAGGAGATAATTCAGTTGCAGCCTTCTCCCAAGATTCGACAACCCGTCAATTCTCTTCAGATGCAGCGGGAGAGAATCCCAAACCAATAGATACCCAACGCTCAAAATTAATAGTCTATGTGATATAGAACTTTATGAAAAAGGTAAAATGGAATCATTTGAGTTAAAAATGAAAAAACACCTCCACATTATGCTCATCCAACGACATCACCCTTAGTGGCCAAAAAACAGGGAAGTTAAAGACTTGGTTAATATAACTCAGTCAAAATACTCAGTTAGGAGAAGATATAAATAGCAAACAATTTTCCCTCCCTCGGTGTCAAAAATAGTAAATAAATTTGGCATAAACTCCAAAATAATAAATAAGACCAAGTTAAAAAATGGGGAAATAAATAAACTATAATCTAATATTATATAATTGAATGAGCCCGAAAGGTGGTACGTAACTAAAAGTTACTACCGATTGTATAGGTGGACATCAAACAATGTTAATAAGATTAATTTTAAATCACACAAATTTCCAACACTATACTATGAATTTTGCATCATCAAAATTTCTTCACCTGGATATTAATATATAATTGAATTGAATTTCATCTTTGTTTAATTAATTTTATTATCTAATGTATTTTTAATTACAAATCTGATCATATATGCAAATATTACTGTATGTAGTGCATGTAAACACCAATTATATATTTATACAGATTTTTATATCGTGTAAGAAGGAATATAATGTAATACTTATTTTTATCATTAACAATAAGCAATTAATATTCATATAATGTAAACACCATAGACTTGAATTACATTAGTAGCAATATTTTAAATATTAATTGTTCATATCTTGCAGTGTGAACATAATATGATAACTTCTATACACAAAGTGATACAATATTATTAAGTTTATCTAAAATATAAAACAAAGAGTACACATTGCTCAGCTATGGCGGAAAATTAATTTCACTATAAAAGGCATTTAAAATGACACTTTTTTTTTCCAAAGGAGATCACATATCTATTGACGAGTTAGCGTTAAATTAATTATTTAATTAGTGAAAATTTCAATATTATGAATGTAATAATACAAATTAAAGTCGAGTAAGTTATATTTACTTTACTTGAGGTGTTCTGTAACAATTTTATATACCTCGTCTTTGAAAAATGATTTTTGCCCTAACCGATCAATAGTAATATTTATTAATTACGATAAAAATCAGCAAAGTGTGACCGAAGGGGGGGGGGGGGAACGATTTTATGTTTATTTATGTACATTAAAAGGTCGACCTATTTATGTTAATTAAAAGACCATTTTCCCCTTATGTTATTTTGGAAGAAAAACCTTCAATTCTCTTGTAAATTAAAAGATGAATGATCCTCTCTAAATTAGTAATCAAGAACTCAATTCTCGTTATAAGCCCTAACTAAGAACTCGTAAATCACCCGTGGGTGCTACGGATGGTGGTGAATTTGTGCGTGTTTGACGAAGTGAACAATCTTTGATTGGCAGTGACAATCTCTTGGTATGCTTGATGAAGAGCGAGCCAACACGAGAGTACAGATGCACAGTGAAGGTATGTTGAAAAAGTTTGATTTTTTCAATGTTACTAATTTCAAGGGTCGATTCGGCTTTTGATGCCCTAGAAAGTTGATAAAAGTTGTGAACTTAGGGTACAAGATTTCTAGTAGGCTTGATTTTTTGTCAAAAATTAGGGATGGTGGTGAATTTGTGCGTGTTTGACGAAGTGAACAATCTTTGATTGGCAGTGACAATCTCTTGGTATGCTTGATGAAGAGCGAGCCAACACGAGAGTACAGATGCACAGTGAAGGTATGTTGAGAAAGTTTGATTTTTTCAATGTTACTAATTTCAAGGGTCGATTCGGCTTTTGATGCCCTAGAAAGTTGATAAAAGTTGTGAACTTAGGGTACAAGATTTCTAGTAGGCTTGATTTTTTGTCAAAAATTAGGGCTTTGTGAGGTCGGAAAACAGAGAATGTTTGTTTGCCTCTAATTAGGGATTGCCTTTGGATGTGTTGTGTTCATGATCGTTTTTTTTATATTTTTTTGAATGGTGAGAGTCACGTTAGGGGAACGGATCAAGCAGCGGGATAGGGTTTAGAGAAGACAGAGAAAGGGGAGATTGTTTGAAGCATCTCAAATAAAGAGAAGGGCAATAAAGGGACAGGGTAAAACTGTCATTTTATTAGCATTCCAATGACAAAAACCACTTTTCATCGGAAAAACTTGGTAGAATTTATTACAAAACAATGGAGGGGATAAAAGAACCATAGTTCCGGTGAGGTATGGTAAAAGTCATTTTCCAAAACAGGGTGTATAAAAACTATTACAGCAAATATCATGTCGGGTAACTGTAAATTTCTCCTATTGGTCAGATAATGTAAAAATCACATTTCAAAAATGGGGTGTGTAAACATTATTACATGAAACCTCTATTAAGGTAAATGTAAATTACTCAACTAAAACCATAAATGTTATTGTACAACAAGCAATGTAACATTAAGGATTTTAAAACATTGACTTTCTCTTAGTTATTTATATTCTATTAGTGAGTATATGTAGTAGTAGTTTACTTTGAAAAAAAAAATATTGGGTGTCCATTTTTAAAACCTCTATAGTCTTTTTTTTTCAAAAATTAATATAACTTAATTATAGTCTTGTTTTAAATTAATCAACGTATGACTCAATATGTTAAACTATCAATAAAAATCATTTAACTTAAAAATTTTACATTTCTTCATGTTCGATTGTACGTATATTTATGCATATAAATGTGTGTTACACAAAGAAAAGAGATAAGCTTCTCACATTGTCAACTTTGATATTCTAAGTTTAATTTTGGGTCTATGTAATGGAAAATGCATAAAATTAAACAAAAACGTTGTGAAAATTTGCAAAAAAAAATAAAAATGTAGAACTTTTTGACTTTATTGAAAGTATTTTAAGTGTTGGCACACTAGGCGTGCAAGTGAAATCTAGTAGTTTTTTTTTTATTATTGATTGCCAAAAGGCATAAAAGTTCAAAGACAACAGCGATCAACAAACAAAACAGCAGAACAAACACCTCCAAAAGAAAGGTTACAACCAAACAGCTAAATATAATTAACACAGCAACTACTTTCGCGACCACCACAACCGAAAGAAATCTTCACATTTAAATGCGATGCAAGATCAGTAACTTCAATTTGGTGGGTCTTCGAAGAATCGCACGCCTATATCAGGACCAATAATCTCAGCCCTTCGGTCAACTTTAGCATCAAAATCATCCAGGGTATCAATTTCCAACAAGTTCGCACGCCTAGTCCTCTTAACTTTCTGACAATCCTTTTGGCCACGAACAAGTCTAGAAGTTGCTTCTCTCACAAGCTGCCACTTAGATTTCATCAAAATGTTCTGCTTTCTCTTACTCCTGACTTTTCCTTTTGAAGCCTCAAGAATTGAATCCTCAAAATCAGCAAATAGCTCATGCCCAGCCGGACCAACAAAGGAATCCATCGAGTTGCTAAGGGTACGATCACTGTCAGAGTCGGTCCTTAGATTCCTAACCGCCACATGATTGGTTTTGGAGCAACTCAAAAGAGCATCCTTGTAAGACAACCTGCCAGCATGTTTGTTGCTATTCATAACAGCCTTGATAGGGTCCGTAATACTTTTACTAGAACCATTCACAGACCCGTCACAAACGGAAGCCACAAGAGAGTCAGGTACAACCGTGTCATCTCTCCCCATATTCCTCAATCCACTGTTAACCTCACGAGGGGTGGAGATGTGTAATGCATTTGAAGCAAAAGCACCATCATTCTTTTTGGGGGTTCACTTCAGGGAATGTTTTGCATCAGCAGGAGGCCTACCAACTTGCTTTTTATTGAATTTAGCCCACGAAACAAAGAGTTTCCTGTGATCGAAAATTCTAAGGTTCATCTCGCTAATAGCTTTTCTCCCATCGTCCTTACTTGCATACCGAACAAAACCAAATTTCCTACCATTTCTTCCAACTTTTACGGGGATATACGCATCAATAACAACCCCAAACTTGCTAAATAAACTTTTGAGCCTCGAGCTACCCATACTAATAGGCAAATTATCAATAAAAAGGGAGAACAACTGATTATCATTACCACTCATGACAGGCACAAAACGGTTGTCAACATGGGGGGGGGGGGGGTAAATCATTGACACCAACCTTTGAAATCTTGTAGTTATAACTTATAATTATCATATAATCCTTAAACTCTTACACTTACATGTATTGTGAGTAAATCATAACTAGTATAAATTAATGCAAAATCTATTTAAAAGTCACATTTCTGCTATCTTTTTTCTTTCTCTTATATGTAATAGCAATAAAAGGATAAATAAATAAATAATTAGATATATATGAGTATTACTTTAATTAGATAACTAGTTTTTATGCCCATGCAATGCATGGGTTATTTTGTCTTGTTTATTATTATTTATTTAATTGCAAGTATTTTTTTTGATACCTAGATTAATGTTAGGTTTAAAAAGTGATGCTAAATTTACCCGAATTTTCATTATTTTCTTTTGTTAAATGCTTGTTGTTGATGATATTTTATTTTTGATATTGACCAAATTAGAAAAAATGGCACAAAAATAATAAAGTACACAATATAATATTTATTTGGATAATTCAATGAAGTGACAATTAAATATTTATAATTTAACTGTTGGGTGTGTTTATGGACTTGAAAAGACATGCAACTCAACAATTTCTTTTTCATTTTCTTTTTTTAATAAATCATCTCAATAATTTATAATTATTAGAATAAAGATATATATAATTGGGAGGATGTTTGCAATGGTCATAATAAAGATGTGACATGTATAATTATGTGTAGTAAATGATTTTTTTTCTTTTTATTTTAATAAGTTAGGTTTCTTATTGAGTGCCACATGTCAATTGTTGGATGAGTTTGTTTTGTTTTAATATAATGTATAGATGAAACCGAATTTAGTGTTTGAATAATGACATGTCTAACTACCCTCCATTCCATCTAGTGATCCAAAAAATCATGTCAATACTTCTTTCCTTTACCGCACAAATTATCATCATTACGCGGATTTAGACAAGTAACAACTAACATTAAAAAAAACACAGACAAGATCACCCCCACAAACTTGGGGAAAAGTTGTAAAAGAGAGAGAGAGAGAGAGAAAGAGAGAGAGAGAGAGAGAAAGAGAAATAGGACCAAAGATTCCCAACAAATTTCAAAATTTAGGGTTGAAAAAAACTACCCAAAAAGAAGAAGTCAATTTCTCTCAATTTACCTCCTTCTCTCTCTCTCAACTACGTGCAATTTTAATTTTCTCCTCAAATTTGGGTCTTTTCCTCCCCCGACTCTCTTTCTCTCTCTCAATTTTTTTCCCTCCCACACCTTTTGATATCCTCCCTATTTGGTTAGAATTTTCTTTTCTCATTATCTGCAGGGTATGCATATTTTCCAGTGCTTTACATGATGTTTTACAATTGTTTTTGAATGCGTCAATCTTTTCCTATTTATTTCCTTTTGGTTTGCGTTGTTATTGGAATGCCTATGTGGTGATTTGAAATGAGATATAATTCAATGAGCTTGTATTTATAATTTGTACCTATTTGTTTTGTTTGTTTATCATCATTATGTTTTTTCTTAGTTGAATTTTGATTAGGTTACATGAATTGATTGCAACATTTAATTTCTGTGTCGAGAATACGTTGATTAATTTCATATTCTTACGTGTTTATTATTTTATTTGAATTAGATGTTTGAATGTGTTTTTTGAAATTCAAAATGGTGTTGCATTGAATGAGATCGTACTAGATGTTGAAGTTATTGGTTTGTTATCATTGTGTTTGTCCCAACTGATGTTTGACTAGGTTGAATGAGTAATATGGAATTTGGACTATTTGGAGAATATATGCGAGTTTTCTTTGTTTTATTACTTCTTTTTTAATTTATTAGCATATAGACTAGTAGGTTTGTTATCATCATAATTTTCTGAGCTGATTTGGTTAGTTGATTAGATTTGGAATATTTATTTGTTTGGGTTGGGAATATGTGAATTATTGTAAATTCTCATTGTTTGATTGTTTTTCTTGAATTGTTTGGAATTTGTAGGAGTTCGTTTGACGGGCTGAAGATCTGAGAGAATGGTTGGGTAAATGGGCGAGGGGCACACTTCCATTTCTAAATATTGAGCTTGGTCAGGGAAGAGAGATAGAGGGAGGGGGCGACGATCACCCCGATTGGTTTTGGGGTTGTAATAGTTTTCATATTCTGATTTTGGGTGTTCTTGAACTCATTAGAGGAACTTGAATAAGGTTGAAACAATTTAGAGTTTGAATGCATTCAGATTTACTCATAAATCCGAATATATGGATGCGGATATTGTGACGTGCCCCTTAAAGAGTGTGGTCAAATGTTGTGATTGTGGATGTAGTTGTTCCTTTACGGCTCGCTCTTCTTCTGGTGGAACTTGGATAAGGTCAGTCAAGAGAAAATATGATGAATTTGAACGTAGTAGTCGTTTTTACATCCCAGGCCTTGATGTGTTGCCTGTTGCACGTGTTGGGATTGAGAATGAGTGTGCTTTGTTGCGAGAGATGGTCGGTAACCAACAAGTAACTATTCAAGAATTGTGCTTGGAATTGGAAGAGGAGAGAAATGCCTCTTCCTCAGCTGCCAATGAAGCCATGTCTATGATATTAAAGTTGCAAAGGGAAAAGGCTGAGGTCCAAATGGAGGCTAGACAATTCAAGCGTTTTGCCGAGGAGAAAATGTCTCATGATTCTCAAGAGATTGCCTCGTTGGAAGAGACAATTTACAAGAAAGAACAAGCCATTCAGTCCCTTACATGTGAAGTGCAAGCCTATAAGCATAGAATGATGAGCTTTGGCCTCACAGAATCTGAGGCAGAGGGTGTGAAGAGTGCAACCTATAGTCGGAATGCAAGCTTTTCTAGTGATATGGCTAATCTGGTTGATTCTCCCACTAGCATTTACCCTCAACTAAGATGCAATTTAAATGAATTACATGCACAATCAGAGCTTGAAGAAGATGTCATGGATGTTGAGAAGTACCCTTTTGGTGAGACACCAAAATCTCAAGATTTTAGGAACTTGGAGTTTCGGATTAATCACCTTGAAAAACCCCCCCGCACTGATCAGATAAATGGGGACTTTGGCTCTAGAAATGTTCTAGAGAAGGTCATTGTAGGCCACTCTCCTAGACAGCCAAGACATTCAAGGTTCTCTACTGATAGCTCAAGTTCACTATTAGGGCCAGATTATAACATAGACTCTCCTAGATGGGGTACTAGCTTTAAGAAGTTGGATTGTGTGGCTGAAGAATTAAGGAAGTGTGATAGTGGCTCTGAGTTTGAAGATGACATGAGTGACAGAGTCTATACTATTGATTCTGTGCATCCTGGTGTGCCATATAACAACTTCTCAGAGCCTAAGGTTGCTGTAAAGCTTTGTGATGAATATTTATCTAGTCCGATGGGATCTCAAAGTCACACTGACTTAACGGATCTCGAAGTTAAGAAGCTTTACTTGAGACTTCAGGCTCTTGAGGCAGATAGAGAATCGATGAGGCAGGCAATCCTTTCAATGCAGACAGATAAAGCACAAGTAGTGTTACTTAGAGAAATCGCTCAACAACTATGTAGGGATATGACCCCGGAAAAACAAACGTCTGGTCAGAAGTTATCTAACACGAACACTTTTTCTATCACGGCGGTGTTCAAGGTATAACTTAAAACACAACTTGTCTTTGTTTTCTTTTGTAGTTGAGTGCCTTTGCAATATTTGCTCATTTTCTTGAATGATTTAATGCATCAAATGTATGAAGTAAACCTTACAAGAGCATTTAGAAGCATAGTACATTTAGATCCCTTGGTATGGACTTTAGACTTTGCTGATGTCTTTCTTTATTGAAACATCATAATCCTCTTCCCTTCTCTTTCTAGATTACCTGTTGTGTTGGTTAAATAGTATCATATGTTATTGTTACCTTGAAATGAATGATGTGATGTGATGTTCTCTTCAACTTTCTTTATAATAAGTATATCCCGTAAAAAGCGAGTTTAGTTTAGTACATTTGAGGTCAATTCAACAAAACTAAGTTTAAAATTTAATGGAGATAAGTTTAGTTCATTCCATTTGGTTCAGTTTGATAAAAATAAGACAAAATAAGCTCATATAAATTTCCAGAAGTTCATGTGACTATTCAATGCATTTGTGAAAATGATAATTAATAGAGCTGATATGAATGTCATATCACTACTAAAAATATGTCTATTACCAACTACTTTTTTCCAACCAATTTAAAATGGTTGGAAAAACCCAACCATGTTAGCAACCATTTGATATTCCAATTATATTTCAAAAAATTTAGTGGAAAAAATGGTTGGAAATTCCAACCAATTTTGCTAAAATTGGCTGAAAATTTTTTCTACCATCATTTTTCCTACTAATTGAAATTGGTTGGAAAAATGGTTAGTAATCCAACCATTTCTCTAACCATTTTCAAATAGTAGGAAAAAGGGTGATAGAAAAATTTTCCAACCATTTTGGCAAAATTGGTTGGAATTTCCTACCATTTTTCCCACTAAATTTTTTTGAAAAATAGTTGGAATATTAAATGGTTGCTAAAATGGTTGGTTTTTCCAACCATTTTAAATTGGTTGGAAAAAAGTGGTTGGTAATACACATATTTTTAGTAGTGTATGAGAAGATTCTTAGCATGATTTTGGTCGACGAACCATGGTGAACTAATTGATTTCTATGAGTGTATAGGCGTAGAGGGAATCTATTTATACCTTTCTTTTATACATGGAATTTGGTCTTAGAATGATTCTTAGCTTTCTTTTATCATTTGTGTCATTATTTGTCATTTCTATATAATTGATGACCTACCATGAACATATACCATGTACTTTGGGAGGTTGATACAAAAATGGCTTTTGTTTCTCCTTATGATTGAATTTTAACATTTCTCTTGCTAATTTGAAGAGCTTATCTTTTCAATGTTGCTTGTCCAGTGGATAGGATCATTTGTTTTTTGGAAAAAGAAATCAAGACGAAGCAAGTAAGTTTATCCTATTACAAATAATTGCTCAGCTTTTCTCTCCTATCTTTCGTTTTTTACATGTTGTGATTGCTAGGACAAACCTTTGTACTACTGGTAGGGAACAACTTCGATAATGTCTAGAATATGGTAAATTTGTATTTGTTTCTTTCTATTTTAAGTGTTTCATTTGGTTCTATATAGGAACAATTGATAGGGGAAGTGAGAAGGTGAATAATTCTAGATTGTGATTTGGCTTAAAACACGTACACATATCGACATGTTTAAGAATATGTTATATTTCTGTTATTGCCATTGTTTAGTTGCTCTTGAAAAAAATGGAAAAAGTTATGGTGAAAGTTCACGATTGAATTGTCATCTTATAGATAACATATATAAAGAAAATTGTCGAGATCTACTAGTGCCCAAGATATGAGCCATATTTAACAATGTTAACTTTGAGTTATCTACTAGTGCCCAAGCAAGTAAGTTCATAAACATGTGAACCTATATGGGACACAAATCTTCCTATTTTTCTTGTTTTGGGGGAAAGAGAAATTCTTTATTCACACAGTAGTTATGTAACAATGTTATCAGGGTTGCCTTCCATGTGTAACTCATGAGGTCTGAGGGTTAAGGGGTTGTTGCTCTTTAGGAAATGTAGTAGAAATTAGATGTAAGACCAGAAGTATGGTTCTTCATAATCCCAACTCACTTCGATGTAAGCCCATTTATTCCCCGAGCCCAAAATAACATTCAACTCATCACACATAAATAAAATGATGAGTTTGGAAGCATGTTTCACTGTGGTCCTGGGACATCAGTCCAATTGCTGGAAATATAGGGATCGCAACAGGCTGAGTGGCAGCCTGCACATTTGTCTCTTAGGAATTACACATATTCTAAGTGTATCCTCCCATATCTAATACTCTGAGTGTATCCTCCCATATCTAGTAGTCATAGGAGCTACCTTAGTTTATTTTGACATCAAATCGGCCATATGTTGCAAAACATAAGACCATTGTACTTATATCATTGATATTTCTGAATTTGAGACGTTTGTAAAGATGGAGATGTTGGAGTGGAGGGCCTTTAGCCCTCTCCCAACCTTAATTACTGGGGTTTTTTTTTTTTTGTGTATCATAAATGGGTTATGAGCTAATCTGGAATTGGTGAAGGCTATGTGGGTTATCTTCTTTGAAAAAGACATCATGATTTAGACACAACTTATTATTGTGGGAAAATTTCTCAAGTATGGGTCTTCTTGCAAGAGATGTCTTTCTTAGGAATCATTATTTTTCTTGGCTACATGCTAACTATATTGAATTTCTAGGTACTTGGAGGAATTGGCAAACAGTAATCCGGGTCTCTTATTGATCCTGGATAAAAACCCACGCACAAAGCTGTGGAGGTGTGTTTTGTCTACTCAAATCCCAGGCTGAGACACCAAACTTGTAGCTTAGTATGAAGTTGATTTTCCAGACCCGCGTTCAGATAAATAACACTAATTTCCAGATTCCTTGTTGCCACAACTTGGGTGATTTTTTGTGAAGTGTTATTTGGGATTATTTTTCCCTTCCTTTCTCTTTTGCCGTCTATTTTCCCTTGGATTGATTCTGAGTTGAATATGCTAAGCAAAAAAAAAAAAAAAGTAAATGTGATCATATAGGCGAGTGTGTAGTTTGATTTTTCTGATAAAGTTAGCTTGAATAGGTGTTTCTGTATAGTTCAGATCCGTGTCATGTATGGCTACTTCCATTCACTGCCTATTTTTTTTTCCATATCCTTGCCAAGGGAAAATTTGAAATATATTTTTTATTTTTTGGTTCACCTATCTTGTTAGTACTTATTCTTGATATATATGTTTCTTATAAATTCAATTGATGTATTGAAATTTTGTATACATACAATGGAGGATACAGTTCTAACAATTACAAATTTTCTATGTTGTTATAAAGGAAAAGAAAACATCTCACTTACTGTATATTTCATATTTTTCAATAAATCTTTATCTTTGATCCTGGTACATTCGTTGATCGCCTTGCTTGATTTGATTGGTCGAGCTCTTGAGAGAAGGACACCTAGCTCGATGTAGCATTTTTTTCTTCTATGTACCCAGTACCCCGTACCCCAAAAGATGTTAATTACCTTTTTTGCCGTGTAATTCAATTAACAAATTAAGTTTTTCTTTCGTTTGTAGTGTTGAATATACTAAGATTGAAATGGGTGTGAACTTTGAACTCAATCCTCTTGACACGTGTTATGTCAAAGTCTATTCTTTCATTTATTTAAAAAAACTTAAATTCTGCTTATTAAAAGCTTATTTTACTTATCAGATACTCTAATGACAGATGGATGAATTGATGATGTTTAGTAAGGAAAAAAAATTCGAAAAGTTAAGAATTGATAGTTTTTTTCTTTTATCTACAAGAGTAGGAAAAAAAGTGCAATATAATTAGAGTATAGTGGGGGATTTGGGGGGGGGGGGAATTGAAGTTGAGATTTAAAGTGCCGAGAATTTTAATCTTACCACAAAGGTTAGGACCTTGTATGCATGATAACTCAAAGTTAACATTAGTCTTTGAGATGATATGTGTGTGTGACAAGAGTATACTAAAAAGAGAACAAATCCTCTATAGTTGCGCATATTAACTGCAATTTGCAGTTTCTCTATCATTTTGTATGTTCAAAGAGGTGACTTTTGGAAGTAAGAGGTGTATCATGCAATGAGTATCTGTACTAGGGAGGTGGAGAGACAGGTTGGTAAGGATAGTTATAAATTGGTGAAGCAGGAGATGAAGAAAAGGTTTGGTTCCTTTGAAAGCTTGCATGAAGCATTTAGCACTAAACAAGGAGAAAAGAGATTTTTAAGTTAGCAAACTGTCGAGAGAGGAGGTCGAAATATCTTTTAAATGTCAAGTGTATTAAAGACGATGAGAGCATATTCTTAGTCTTAGTGGAGGAAGCCCAAATAAAAGAAAGTCAAGAATCTAGTTTAGGGCACTTTTTAGTGAGGACCGGATTGTGGCTTTTCGTGATGCGAGCTTAGAACATAGTGGAGGGAGCCTAGTTTGTACAACTTTTCTACCCATTTTGCTAAAGACTACTAGAGAGGATATAGGAACATTGATGAAAATGAAGGGGGTAAAACGTTTAGACTCTGATGGGATTCTAATGGAGTTGTGGAAGTGCTTAGGAGAGGAGGGTATTCTCTGGTTGATAGATCTTTTTAACGTTATTCTCAGGGCAACTTGAATTTCGGATGAGTGGAGAAGTAGTGTAGTCATCCCATTATATAAGAAGAAACGAGACGTTCTATATTGTAACAATTATAGAGGGGTTAAGCTCCTGATTCATATCATGATATTTGGGAACGAGCTATTGAGAGGATATTGTTTGTTCCGTTATTTTGCATGTTTACCTCTTTATTCTATTACTTTTTGTTTGTTCTTAATAATTAAATTAGGTTTATTACTATGTTTTTATTGATTTTATATTTTATTAGATTTTATGTCATTTTATTAATTTAGTTCTTATTATTGCTAAAATGAAACAAAAATTATAAAAGTTGAAAATAAAAATAAAAACCTATCCTAATCCTATTCTAAACCCCAACCCAATTCCCTTTCTCTCCTTCTCCTTACCCTGGCCCAATTCCTTCCTCAGCCTACCCAATCAATCCCCTTTTCTCACATAAAAAACCCAACCTACTTCTCCCTCCTTCTCTTCCACCGACCCACTACCTAGCAACCCAGAAACCCAGCCCACTACCCCGCCTAACCCTCTACCCGTGAAACCCAACCTACCCAAGCCCACATCACCTAACCCCTTTTCCCTTCTTTTCCATTCAGCCAGCCAAAACCCCAACACTCCCAATCCCCTTTTTTTTCCATTCCATTTCCTTCGCCCTTTTCTCCCTCATCCTTCTCTTTCCTCTCTTCTTCTAATTCTGCGGAGACAGCCACCACCGAACACACACCACAACCATACCATCTCTCAATCTCTGTTTCTCATCTTCTCATCTCCTTCTCTCTTCTCTTCTCTTCATCTATTTCTTCTTCTCATTTCTTTCTCTTCTCGTCTCTCATCTCATTCTCCCGCGATATGTATCTCTCACTCACTCTATTTTCTTCTCATTTAGCAGATTTGGTAAAGGATAGCAAAAGAAGTACGTAGCAGTTGCATTAGCTCATACTCCACCATCACACTCATCCTTAACCACCAAACGGATCTGCATCGTCCAATTTGAAGAGGAATCAAAGGTCGAGATTCAAGGGAAAGGGACGAAGTCGACTATAAAAGGGAGAGAAGAGTTGGTTTGCGATTTTTATGGTTGGTTTTGGGGATGACAACCCAAGCCTCCATCCTTAGGGTTAGTTCTTAGGTTAGATTTATATTTAGTTTCTGCTTTAATTCATGCTTTAGAGACGATTCTTAGGTTAGATTTAGACTTAATATTGCTTTTGATTCATGTTAGAAATAGTTAGGGATTGTTAAGTTTGATTTTTATGAATTGGAATCTGATTGTTTTACTCTGGTTTTATTGCTCTAATTTTTGTATTCGATTGTTGGTATATTTTGTTCTTTCTTTCATTTGTTTCGGCCTTCCCGTGTTTTCTTTATCCAGTCTTTCCTCTGCTTTCTATCTTTCTCCTGTTTCTCCTGTTTCTTCCTCCTTTCTCTTTTCTTTATTTTATTCAGTCAGTGAGTAAGTTATTTTCCTTATTTTTGGTTTGTGTTAGCCGAGTGTGGAGATCAGATTTAGGATAAGTTTTAGGGTTTAGTTAGGATGATTAGTTAGGGTTAAGTTTTTTAGAGTTTGTTTAGGTTAGATTAGGAGTAAGGTTAGTTTTAGGATCAGTTTTGGGCCAGCTCCTTGTTAGGCCTTTAGGTTAGTCTGTTGGGCCTCTTTAGGTTTAAGGTCAATCCATGTCTGGTTTTATTAGAGTTTTGGGTTGGTCTTTGCTCGGTCTCGTTTCGAGCCAAATTGATACCGTTTATAAGGTGTTTTGCTTATTTTAGTCCCTTGATTATGCATTAGTTATGATGATTTTGAGTTTTTGTAGGATAATAAAGAGTTAGAAGGAAAACCGAGTCAAAAGAGTCAAAAACCCACAAGAGTAACACCCGCTACACTGGCGTGACACCCGCGACTAGCAGCGGCAAAGACAACAAAAGAAAACTGCGGAGCGTAGCGCCAGTTACCATTGGCGTTGCGGCCGTCATAGCTGCACAGAACAAGTGTTGCACCCGCGACGTCCAAATACTGAAAACGCAGGACAACCAAGAGAAACACTGCCAACCATGGGCAGTCCGTGGCATTCGCCACGGACTGTGGTGACTCGTCGCACCCGCGACCATATAGGTGGCACCGACGACGGTCGTCGAGCAGATGACGGACGATTTCTAGAGCAAGCGCCGCGCCCACGACCCTGGGCGTAGCACTCGCGGCCGATCGGCAGTTGCAGAAATTAAACGCGCAGCGACTGTTCTCTTAATTAGGTTTTAGGGGTTTGTTTTTCCTTCTATATATATACCTAAACATTTTCAGCACTATTATCAGTCTTTTTATCTCAGGATTAGCCTTAGGTACTTAATTTTTATCACTAAGCTCTAGTTTATTTCTAGGTTTTCTCTAGTTTCTCTCTAGTTTCTCTTTCAATTGTAATCAACTGTTTTCAGTCAATTCAAGAAGAAATTTCCCTAAGTTCTTTGTTCTCTCTCTAGTTTTCATTATTGTTTTGTCATTCAAATTTCATTAGTTTTAGTTACAAAACTTCCAACCAATTTAGTGAAGAGGAGGATTAAGGATTAACAAATTCTCCTTCAAAGTGAGGATTTGAGGATTCTTAGTAATCCAAATCACAACTTCTTGTTTGTTTGAGAGAAGGTTCAAGAAAAGGTTCAAGATGAAGATTCGAGATGAAGGATAGAGATTCAGGATTAGAGTGATTGGGCATTCTAGGTATAATTTCTTGTTCTCAATTTCATTATTTGATTAGTTTTTCATTCATTACTTTTAATTGCTTTCTTAGTTAGAGATTTACTTTCTTGTTAAAATTAGGTTTAGTTCATCCTTTTCATGCTTTCTTGATTGTTGTTATTCTGAATCCATGTTTAGCTTAGTATAATTGCTTTTCACTATTTATTGCTTTCTGCATTTTAAAACTCTACCAAACCAATTTCCTGAAAACCTAACACTCCATCCCTGCGGATACGACTACCCTTAGAAAACCCAAAATACGCAAACGAACAATGGGGCCGCTGCCGAGGATGGTGTTATTTGGTAGATTAGGTTATTGGTTTGTTTATGAATAGTTTATTGCTTTCGTAGATTAGTCTTAAAAATCCAAAAACAACTAAAAATTGAGAAAATTAAAAAATCACAAAAAGAGCGTAGAATACAACCTGATGTTTGGGTTCGTAGTCGCGCTAGCAGGAGATTGGCTAGGAAAGAGGGACCTTCCGTAGAATCAACAAATATGGCTGAGGAAGCACCTAGGTTGACTCTTAATGACCAATTATATCCATCGTACGACCCACCACCCTCATGTTTTGTGCTACCGACCTTGCCTCCAGGAGTAACCTTTGACCCTAGGCAATACCACTCCCAAAACCTACCACTTTTCATGGGTACTGGGTTAGCACTCATATGGATCACAGAGTATAAGGAATACCTTAGTATGGTGACTCCCCTTGGAGTTCCATTGGACTATGTGCTTCTGAAATACCCGCCTTTTGCCTTGAGGGGCGCCACTAAGCGGTAAATGTATAGCATCAAACCCCAGTCCATTGATTCTTGGGATAGTTTTCTAAAGGTTTTCATGAAAAGGTATTTTCCAAACTCCTTAGCTGCCCAACTTAGAAACTCGATTTTGAAATTTAGACAAGACGTAAAAGAACTTTACTGGAAGGCTTTTGAGCGTTTCAAAAACCTATTGTCCCAATTCCCTCACCATGGTTTTGACTTGGTTCGGTTGTGTCAAATTGTGTATGAAGGTGTCGACCAGAACACAAGGGTCACACTAGAGTCAATGTGTAAGGGGGTTTCATGGATAAAACTGCTGATGAGGCCTGGGATTTCTTAGAGAGTATGTATGAGAGGGCTATGAAATGGGGGACAACTAAAGATGAGTCCTTAGGTGCCCAACTGTCCAATGCAAGAGGGGGTGTACATGCTGCGAGTGAGAGTACAAGCTATGAGGCTAGGTTTGCTTCCCTTGAAAACATGATCAAAACCTTAGCCCAACAACAATTAGCTGCCTCACAACCCCAAACTTGTCCTCAGGTTAACTATTGGGATCATCCTGTTACCCCTAACCCCCAGTCTTAGGTGTCATGTGCCTTATGCCAAAATGTTCACCATGTTGTTTCTGCTTGTCCATTTTACATTCAACATCTGGCCACTAGTACTGAAAATGTGAATGATATGCATCATAACTATAGGCATGACCAGTACCAACCTTACCACCACCAGGGGATACGCAAGCACCCCTTACTTTCTTATGGCCCTGAGAATCAGAATGTGTTGAGACCACCTCTTACCCAAGGTGGGAGTTTCCAAGGAAACCGCCCTCCTCAACCTCGACCACCACCCCAGGGAGTGTCTCAAGCTCCTAGAGGGCCCCCTATCCAGTCTCAGATTGCCCAAAACTGATCCCCACCAGGGTACACCAATGAGGATAGGCATGAGAGAGAGATTAGGGAGTTGAAAAATGGCTTGAGAGAGGTTAAAGAAACTATAAAGAGTGACATGGAGAAAATGATGAAACAAATGAATGAAAATTTCTCTCAACTTTTGTTGGCCAATAGGGATAGAGGTTCCTTTCCTGGATAACTTGAGGCAAACCCCAATGAGCAAGCTTCAGGTTCGTCATCTAGTGACCCTAGTCAAGTTAGAGGTTTGAATGTTGTTATTACTCTTCGTTCTAGGAAAGAGGTAGATAATAGGGTGCAAATGAAATCTTCTGATGTGTGTAGTAAAAAGATTGTGATTGATGATCTTGCTGATGAGCTTGTTTCTGTTGAGGATGAGACCGAGCAAGCAAGGCCAACTAACACAGTTGAGCCTCCTAACACCAAAACCTTGTTTAAAGCCAACCCTTTGACTAGTCCACCACCTCAAGGGGCTTATAAGCCACCTCCACCTTATCCTCAGAGGTTAAGGGGGAATAAGGACCAAAAGTTTTTGGACAAAATTAGGGAGACCATTTCTCAGGTTAAGGTGAACATTCCTTTGTTAGATGTCATTCAGCAGATTCCTGCATATGCCCGTTTCCTTAAGGAGCTTCGTACCACTAAGAGGGCCACCCAAGTGTCTAAGAAGGCTTTCTTAGCCTCAAATGTGAGTTCCATTTTGTAGAACCAGATGCCTATTAAGTACAAAGACCCTGGATGCCCCACTATCTCTATTACCATAGGTGATAGTTTGATAGAAAGGGCATTGCTTGACCTAGGTGCTAGTGTGAATTTGTTGCCTTTGCATGTGTATGAGATGTTTGGATTAGGTGAACTAAAGCCTACTAGGATGGTTTTGCAATTGGATGACAGGTCTACTAGAGTACCTAAGGGGGTAGTGGAGGATGTCTTGATTAAGGTTGGGGAGTTTGTGTTTCCTGTTGATTTTGTAGTACTAGAAACTGCTAGAATTCAGAGTACTAGAGATGAGATCCCCGTTATTCTAGGCTGCTCTTTTCTTGCTACTTCTAATGCCTGGATTAATTGTAGATGGTAGAATGAAATTGACCTTTGGGAATTTAACTATGGAGTTGAACATATTTTATTTGCAAAAGTCACCCTTAGGATTTGATGAGCATGAGCAGAGTACCCTTAATTGGGTAAGTGATTTTGTTGATAGTGAAAATCCTGACTTTGTTGATGTGTCCTGTGTTAATGAGTTGACTGCACTAGGAATTAATCCTGATGATGTGAATTCTCTGTGTGATTCTGATGTGTTTGATGGTGATGTGTTATTTGAATCTTTATTTGCATCTCAAACCACACCTGAGATAGTAGAGCCTGAACCACCTTCATCCACCACTCTTGAGAGGAAACCCCTCCCTTCTGAGTTGAAATATGCTTTTCTTGGCCCTAATGAGACCTATCCAGTGATCATTGCTTCTGACTTAGGTAGGGACCAGGAAAGCCAATTGATTGAGGTTCTTAGAAATAACAAGGGAACCTTAGGGTGGACCTTGGGTGACATTAAGGGGATTAGCCCTTCCATTGTTCAGCATCGAATCTTCCTAGAAGATGAAACTGCTGCTCATAGAGACTGAACCCACAGATGAAGGAGGTAGTTAAGAAAGAAATCCTTAAGTGGTTAGATCATGATGTCATTTACCCCATCTCTGATAGCAAGTGAGTGAGCCCCATTCATGTGGTCCCTAAGAAAGCTGGATTGACTGTTGTAGAGAATGAATAGGGAGAGTTAGTTCCTATCGGTGTCCCTTTTGGTTGGAGAGTTTGTATAGATTATAGAAAACAGAACAAGGCCACTAGAAAGGACCATTTCCCCCTCCCTTTCATGGATCAGATGCTTGAGAAACTAGCTGGGCATGAGTATTATTGTTTTCTTGATGGTTATTCTGGTTATACCCAAGTCTCCATAGCTGCTTGTGATTAGGAAAAGACCACATTCACTTGCCCTTTTGGCACCTTTGCTTTTCGAAGGATGCCTTTTGGCTTGTGTAATGCCGCTGCGACCTTCTAGAGATGCATGATTTCTATATTTTCTGATTTATTGGAGGATTGTGTGGAAATTTTTATGGATGACTTGATGGAGATTCGCCTTGCCTTGGTCTCACATTTGGAGACTCAACGTTCATGGAGAATGATGGAGATCATCCGAGCTCGCCCAATCCACCAAAGGAGGTCCAATTCATACACATGGAAGTGGAAAAGGCCCTAGAAGAAGGATCCATTAAGGAGGCCCAACGGCCAATTCATGTACTTTGCTCCATATCTCAAGATGACGTCCAAGCTAGCTAAAGGAAGCCCGAATTCACGTGCAATAGACGGACATCCTAGTAGGATTAGGAGTATTTGTGTTTTCCTTATTAGTAGCTAAGTTTGTTATAGTATTTTTTTTATTAGTGTAACATCCCGAAATTTTGATGATATATATTAGTAAAAATAGTAGTATTAATAAGAGTAGTAAGAAAACAACCATGTAAATCGTAATGTTCGTGATACAATTAGCATGGTAATTAATGATACTAGTGTAGTTAAAATAATAATAATAATAATAATAATAATAATAATAATAATAATAATAATAATAATAATAATAATAATAGCGTGTACATATTGTGACGTGTGCATTGCTTACTTAGGGTAAGAAATATCCATATACATAATATAATCAAACACATCAATTAGTCAGCATATATCGTGAGATATGACATATATGATTAGGGTTAGTCAAATCTTGATTATACCTATAATTATCTGTAGACGGCCAAAAAGTGTCTCATAATTATATAATTTTATTTATGTTTATTTTATAAAAATGCCAAAGAAAGTGAAATGCAAAAAAGAGAGAAGAAAAATAAAAAAAAAACACAACAAAAATATCAGCCCAATCCCTTTTACACGCAGCCCGAGGCGACAGCAAACTGGGCTGGGCAGGATCCGGCCCACATACCGCCAGGTATCGTGGGCGGGTTCTGCTCGACCCGGGGCGCCTCCATCCGCCTCGGGAAGCGTGCCATGACCTAATTTTTCGCGCAACTGGGAGTGATACTTGGCGGTATCACAACCATTTCCCCCCCTCATTTTGACCTAAAATCTCAACCCTATTTTCTCCAATAAAAACCCCACTCATTTTCACTTCAACCTTACACCGAAATCACCCTGGCGTATTGACACTTGGTGATTTCATCTTCTCTTCTGCCTCTTTATTTCTCTCATCTTGCATACACTTAATTGGCATCGTTATTTTCCTTTTCTCTATTCTTTCTCCATTCATATTATTTTGTAACTTGAGTTAATCCTAAACTCGACCTAAATAATATGGATTGCTTGTGAGTAAAGGTACGTTCTTGTTCAATTCTTTTATTTCTTGTATTTATTTTCCGTTTTATTATTACATTTGTATGTAACTAAATAACACTAATTACACGAATTAATACTCCGTTCTACTCTCTTCTTCTCCTCCTCTTCTTCTTTTTTTAACCGGTTTAATAAAGTCCGTTCGTTGAACAAGCGGATTCGGGAATTTTTATTCCCGAATTCGTAACCTTACCCCCGGATCCGAATCTCGTGATTCATGGTTTGTGGAGTTCTCTTTTTTTTTGAGTTTATTAATTCTCGTTCAAAAATTAATTGACGGCTCTTCTTTCCTTTTCCTTTTTTTCTTTCATTTTCTCTTTTATTCATTTTCTTTTCGTATTTTATTTTCTGTTTCGGAAAGCTAATTGAAAAAAAAAGGATCTTCTTTTAGTTTTTACTCTCTATCTCGGAGCGGATCCGAAATTTGGGGATGACAGAATACTGGCGGTAACGGCGATCCGTGCCTCGAATCATTTCAGTGCAGACGCTTTTTTGGGACCAATGACTTACAATACCTGCATGTATTGCTACAATAACTTATCCCGAATCCAGTCCCGAGACACTCTGTTTATTGTCTTCTTTCTTTTCTTTTTTTTTCTTTCCGTTGTTTTCTATTTATTTTCTGGTTAACTAAAATCTTTAAATCTTAATAAAATCAAAAGAATTACATGAGTTTAATCTATTTTAAACGGGGATTCAAGCGAATCTTCTCAAAGAAAAGACACCCCTTTCGACTCGCTGTTTACCGCGAGGGATACCACGGGGATTTTTCTGGGTCCCACAAATGGCGACTCCACTGGGGACTTACTTTAAGAGGGTAAAACTTGAAAAGCCGGTTTCTTAAAATTTTTGAGTAGAAAAGGAAAAATTAATTTTTTGTAATTTTTATTATTTGGTTAGGCATCAAGTATACGAACCTCCATCTCGGTTTTTGATAAATCGAGATGAACCCAAAGGTACCGTTTAGGTTAATCCAATTTCCCTTTTGGGTAAAGTATATTTTTGAATTCAAGGAATGAACCCCACATTTCGAGAAGGTCGCGAATTGCTTTCCCACTCATGAAGCACTCCCAAAATTCTCGGGATTATGAATTTACATTTTCTCTTTAATTTTGCGAGAAACACATGGGTCACACTACTATGAACTCCATAGAATTTGTGGTAAGTGAGAGACATGAGTATGTTAGTTTTAGGTATCCGACCTTAAACCCGTGAATATAGAACCTTGGTTAGGTGCATTACCCATTTTGTATGCTATGTGCTTTCTTATTGTGATATGTGTAAATTATGTGCTACATGTTTTTCTTTTTTTTTCCCCCCCAAATACTGCTTTAGTTTGGGTAATAATCAAACAAAAGTTAAAGAAGACCTAGAGGTCTCTCTTGGGCCCAAATTAGATAGGTTTGATTAAGCCCGAGATCTTAGCTTGATTTTGTCCAACCCTTGATTGTATTTGGGCCTATAAAGCGTGTATTTGGTCGCTATTCGAATCTGAGTTCATTAAGACTTTAATGTTGACTCGATCTTATGGTGGCCCGATGGACCTTCCCCGTACCTAGTCTCATCTTAGGCTAGAGGTCATCATGCAAGCCCAATGTTGGGTGAGTCAAGTCAAAAGGAAAAAAAAAATTAGCATATAGGCATGGTCTGCATTAGGTTGTCTCATATAGGTCGTTATGTCTTTGGGTAAGTCAAAGTCAGGGTTAATTTTTGAAGTTTATGGTTTCCATACAAGCAGAATAAGGATTCGGTGACCGACTTTGAAATCGGAGTAAACAAATCGTCTTCTTTGCACCACTGTCTCCAATGGCCTCCAACAGAATACCTAGCAACAGTGAATTCGGTCTCTTCATCTCCCAACATTTGACTGGAGCTTCACAACAAATGCAACGCAATGATAGGAGAATAGATGAAATCATTGATATGCTAGCAAGGATGAATGGTAGGCTGAATTTTCTTGATGAAGAGGAAAGCGAAAACCATCATAGCAAAATATTAGGCATGCATGAAATAGAGAAAGAGATCCTTATGTCTACAAATCACAATGCGGACACGGGACTCACTTCTATTCTTAGAAACGATCAACCACATAAGTTCAACTTACCAAGGGGGAAGTCCCCTTCAACTGAGAAAGAGGATTAAACCCCGGCCTCACTCACGAGAGGAGATCAAGAAAAAAGATATGGCGAACGAGAAAGTTCTTTTATGGACAAACTCTTTACCACAATAATTCAAATGCAATCACGCATGGAAGGCCTGGACTGAAAAATAGACATGATTCTTTGGACTCTACAAAACGATAGAAGGATGGCCAATATCGAACATTGCATTAAAGAAAATATAGGAGGAGGATCATCATCGACGGGGTTGTATGACATCCATCAAAGGGCTCTTAATTCCTTTGCCAGAAACGCTGAACCTCGACAACCCGTGTCTTTCACTCTGATCTCTACTACCTATGTGGAGGCTCTCGACTGTCTCCTCAGGGAAGGAAGGATCGAGCTTCCCCCTATTCAAGCTGAACCTGAAGCCAAAAGCAGAACTTGGGATGCTGGTAAGTTCTGCAAATATCATAGAATGCGAGGTCATGACACCGAGAAATGCAACATTCTTAAGGACAAGATAGAAGAGATACGCCAATCCGGGGTGTTGTCACTGCCAATCGCAGAGTAGAGAACGTGGGGCCTACTAAAAAGTTGAACAGGGTCTTTCCAAAACGCTAAGCTACAAGGATCAATTGGGAGATCGCCTCGTGTCGCGCCTTTTCTTTTCATATCTTCATTTTCAGAATAAGTTGGGATATCCCAAGTAGTTTCTTTTTATGTATTCATCTTAGCTGCATTCAATAAAGATGAAACATTTCATGATTGTGATTCTTGTCTTCCCCGACCCTTTATTTGCTTCTAAACTGCTAAGGAAAGAATCTTGTGCTTGCATTCCTGATTTAAATTGAAGAGCTTATTCACCCCTATGACCATCCAAGTCTGACACATCTATCTTCTCACATCCTTCACTCCATCTCAAATCTCTATCACATTTTCTCTATTCTTTTTTGCCCTACCTTGAGTCCAAGGTTAATAGAGAGAAGAGAGGCTAACTTCACCGCCAAAGCGAGGTTAGGCAAAAAGAGAGATCAATAAAAAAAAAAGAGAGGCCAACTTGAACGCTCATCTAACAAGTTGGGGCAAAAGTAGAGGCAAATGAGTGAAAATTAAGAAGAGAGAAGCTAACCTAAACACCCATCCAACAGGTTAGGCAAAAAGAGAGAATTCAAAGCGACTAATAGTCTCTAAAAGTGAATCTCACTATCAAATAAATCATGTAGCTAAAAAAGACATACCTATGATAGAAGGCCTTCACCCCTCACCACCTACATCATAACCACCTCCATTTTCACTTCGCTGCTTCACCTACATTTCTTCACATATCATCTTATCAACCACCGAACCTGGTCATCCAGTTTATGACCACCTCATCCCTAAGCCAACTAATGCGTTGCGGGTGACAAATATCATTGATAAGAAAAATATAGATTGAGGTAGTCGAGTTAAAAAAAAAGAGAAAAAAAATACAAAAAAAAAAAGAAGAAAGGAAGAATAAGAGGCATAAGAGGCAATTGTCGGTTTACATAAGTCACCCCATACACATCCCGTCACTTCAAACCTTCCCGTCAAACCTTCACACCTATCCTTCCCATTAAACTTTCGTCCCATCTCAAAGTCCTTCTTGAGGCATCAATCGTTTAATGATGCATCTGTTGAACTACGAATGGCCTGATTCACATTGGATACGTAGGAGAACCTCTTCGAGGCCTGGCCGCTGCAATTCACTTTAGAGAAAATCCATCATCAAATCATTTGGTCTTTGAGAGACAGAATAAAGAGTGGCAAGCTCGAAAACCTCAGCTGGCGAGTTAGGCAAAAGGAGAGGAAACCTTGGTCTCTAATGACACTGACAAGCTGTTAGATTTCTTTCACCTAAGCACACCTATTTCTTCTCATCAGACTTGGGTCACCCCTCATACCTTAATCCATCAAACCATAGCCATTTGACCATCTCTTCCCTTATGAGATAAACCCACGAGGCATGGTTCTCCATCCATAGACCATCTCGTTCACCTCCATCAGTTCGAACCTTTGTCCATTGAGCTATTCATCCATTCACCATCTTATTCATCTGATCGCTACAAACCACCCACAACCTTATCTCGCCCTGACCTTTCACCACCTTTTCCATCATTCCCATCACTCCTGTGAACTCTTCTAATTTGGTCATCAGTGCATGTATGAGATTCATCAGTTAATCCTCGCTTTCAGAACACCTAAGTGAGGGATAATTCCTTCAGCAGAACAAGAAGCTAGCTGCATCAAAATAGGATGTTACTTGAAGACAATACCTACCTAGGTCAATCATTTTGACTTACCTAAAGACGCTGATACTGGGGGCTTGGTGCTTACATGTTCCTACCTAAAAGAATCAAGAAGAATAGAGAAAAGGCAAAAAAAATCAAGACGACTTATCTCTTGATCCTTCTTAGTGCTTGGGGTTCCTAATCATGACATCAAGGTCAAGCATCCTGACTATCCTATCACGCAACTTAAGCAGGCCGAGTCTTTCATTAATATTGTCTTCTACCGCATTCCAACTGGGGGCTCGCTCATCACTCAATACCCGCATCACGGCAACTTACGAGGCAGCTCGACAAGACAACTCATCATTTTCACTATTTTTGCCTTGTCCTGAAACTCACTTCGAAATCACTCTTGACATTTAAGGTTTCTGATTTACTTTTTTTCTCTCGTGGAAGTGGGGGTTGTTCATATCGCATACATGCAGTAAATCAACGTATGTTTTTTTAGATCATGTGTATTTTTCATTTTTTTAAGTTGCATTAGTTTGCATTTCGAGTCACGTCAATTCATTTTTTATTTTGAGTCATAAGGGTAGAAGTACATAATAGTGTCTCTGCATACATTGTCTTAGAGTCTGAGTACATACATGCATCATAATAGAATAGGAGTCTCATGCATGACACCTAGCTAGTACATACATAAAGTTTCAGCATGCACAATACATGTGTAAAGTCTCATCCTCCATCCATAATCAAGCCTACACCAACGAAAGCAAGAGGAACCGCGAGAGCTATGGCGGCTAGAGCTTGAACCAGTAGGACCAGCACTGGGACCACCTCCGGGGTACTGTCCGCCCAAGGTGGGATCAGTAGAAGCACCAAATAAGGCATCTACAAAGGCGTTACCAATCGGAGTAGTAGGGGGCAAGCCGCCCTGAGCAGATCCATGACGACCCATAGGAGGCCATTGGGATGAAGATGGAACATCCCGAGGAGAACTAATACTCTTGAGAACCTCTGTATCAACCTGACTCTCAAGCATCGCTGTATCACCCGAGCCACCAATAATCTCAGTACCTGAGAACTGCCAAGAAGCAAGTACCTTAGTGTCACCAGATCGGACAGGATTACCACCTGTCGCTCGGGAACCAGTGGAACGCCGACCATATCTCCCACTAGATTGGCGGCTCGTACGGCGCTCAGTATGGTGACTCGACCTACGACTGACATGGCCATCAGAACGACCCCAAGACGGATGATCCGACTGTTGCAAAAGCTCTGTATCCTGTCGTTCAACGGACTGACCATGACTATGAGGAGTTGCCTCGTGATCTCCCCCTCCAAATGAATAACCATGGCCATGGGATGAATCGCGGCCTCCTTGACCGCCTGACCTCGAGGATTGTCCATCATTCTGGGCACGGTTAGGACGAACACCGCCTCCCCTACATGATATTTGTATATCACGGAATCGCTCGCGTAAAGGCACGTTATCAGATGAGCTAACAGTCCATGTCGATTGACCAATAGTGACACGGCGATGAGAGGATTCGCCACGCTCAAGATTACGGAAATTCCCAATTGAAAAGCGAGGAGGTTCGGGAAAACGTGGAGGAGGACCACGTTCGACACTAGAATGGCGAGGAATACCACCATAACCTTCACCGCCTCCCTGAGAAGGCGACTCAGAACCACCATAACCTCCACCGCCTCCTCGAGAATGTGACTCAAAACTAGACTCATCTGTACCGGAAGATCGAAACTCATTATGACTGGAGTCTGAATCACTGGGGGACCCTCGATAACGGCCTGAAGAGGAAAATCGACCTCGCAGGTGTCTTCCATAGGATGCGCAAAGCTGACATAACTTCTTAAAACCCCACAGTGGAGGTTGAAAAGAAGGAACAAGGAGATAGTCAGTGGTGAGGTCATAAAAAAAAGGGGGTACAAAACTGGTATAGAAAGTAAAGACTCACCAGAACCTCTGTGTCCTGACCAGGATAACTGTCAACCAAAGTGACGAAACCCGGGGCCTCATAGTATCGAGAAAGGTCCACTAGCTGCAAGAAAATGGGAATGGATGAGTTCATCGAAAGCAACAATGAATAAAGGGAAGGTTGCAGCACGTACGCGTCGATGAGCCAAGCGATCCAAATAGAGCTCCACTACCCCTGCATGGTACTCATCATCATAGTGAGTAGCCAGCACACCCCAAGGGGTCTCGTGACACGCAGCTATCCAATCCTCGAAACTCAAAGATCGAGGGGCCATCATTTCAGCAGGAGGATCCATAGGAATCCAACGATCATAGAAACCCAAGATTTGGGAAGAGACTCTCACCCAAGAACCAGACGAATCCGTAGGGACCTTCCAGGAGGATCCTCGATGTAGTAATACCGTCGGCCTGGATCCTCATCCCAGTCCTATCGTCGAGTTCATCCCAAGGACTCCAATTCACATCCTCCTGATGTCAAAAAAAAAAAGAGAAACAAAAAGAAAAATTGTGAAACGAGATCCAATAAATGAAATCAAGCGCGAAGAGGTACATACCGGAGTCGCGTTATCCAAAAGAAGAGCGCGTAGATTCTGAAGGGTGTCTGAGCCCAACCTATCAGGACAGGCCATCGTCTTCGACCACCGAGTAGATACGGGAATAACTTTCATGGTTGCTCTGGTCGTAGGAGCCAGAGCAGGGAAGTACTCATAAAGCCATACCTACATAAATTAGGACAAATTGATGAAGTAATCATGATGTCATAAGATGAGAAAAGTTTTAAGAGAGTAATTACCTCCAAGACCTTCCATAAGCAAGGGCCATAGTTATAGAATCGGGACTCCCTATTCGGTAAATTCGTCCTACATCCCATGCGGAGACCTCGTACGAAGCAAGTATACGCCGCCTCTCCCCACTTCAAATTGCGGATGTTGTTTAAATCCGCTAAGTTCTCTAGCCAAAAGAGGTGGATGTCGTCTCCAGGATTGGCAAAGAAGGATGCTCCAATAAAATAAGCCAGGATGATACGCATCCATTGAGCTAGTGAAAGAGCTAGGAAACCCTGAGAACGAATCGCGTCCCTAAAATGCTTGTAGCGCAAGGGATGGTTTGACTCTTGACCTCCCATCATAGGCCAAAAGAGTTCTAACGCTTGAGGAGTGCCTTTTCTAAAAGCCCGGTTGAAATATAGGCGTTGAGTTCCCCAAGTTAAACCAGTAATTATCACAAAGTCTGTATGGGTGACGGCCATCTCGCCAAATCGGAAGTGGAATGTGTTAGTGGTGTCCCAGAAAAGCTCACCAAGAGCTCTACCAAGACGGCGAGGCATTAACCAGGCCTCCAAACACTGATAAAAGGGCAAGAAACCGGTGCGTTCCATGACATCCCGAACAAGGCTAGCATGATTTTTCAGAGTAGCCATCATCTTGGTGATCGAGCCACAAGTTTTCATGCTATCGTCCTAGGAATTAAAAAAGAACTACCATCAAATACTGGGGGCTAATAAGGAACCAAGCGAGTAAAATTCGAAAAAGATACAGTCGTATTCCTTTCAAATTACACTCGCAAGGGTGACCCTTGGATCCCATATTTTTAGGGCTTCATGAATCAAAAATTTTCATGTGAATTAAATCAGAGGCAACGACATGGTAAAATAACTCATTTTCCAAAGCAAAGTTCATGTTGATAAGCACGTTCCTGATTCCTTAATTTTTTCTACGAGACTTAATTCGAAAAAAATCACAACATTTTCGAATTATACTCTAAAAAAATAGGGATTAGATTTTTACGAGAAAAACCTCGGGATTATTAATTAATCTTGACGTTAAACTCTAAAATTTTGAGCGCACAAGAAATAGTAAAAGGCAAGAAATTTTGGGCCTCAACGCACGACAAAGATGGTTCCAAAGTAATTGGGCCTAGGGATATAGGTCATCAAGCCCAGAATCGCAAGTATGCATCCATGGAAATTTTACGAGACATAATTTGAATAATTTTCAGATTATACTCTAAAATTAGTGAAGAATAATTTTATGAGAAAAATCTCGGGGAAATAGTCAAAACCCGATGCTGAACTCTAAAATTATTAACATCTAGTCACGAAGTCAACAAAACATTTACAAGTACATATGGGCCAAAGGAGGCCTCAACACATTTGGGCCCAAGCATGCAAATCACCAAGCCTAAAGGTTATGCAAGACATTTAAATTTTTAACGAGCGTGAAAGGCTTACCGGAAACCGATCTCCGAAGCCACACATGCTCGTTACGATATTGCGTAAATTTCGCTGGGTTAAATCCACCTTCGGGAAACCACTCTTTAGCAAAAAATGTGTGATGGACCCAGTTCTCGGCATGAGGTGCTACATGACCGCGGGGCTTTAAGGGTTGCGTCATTGTCAAAAGCAAGCTGCAAAACACAAAAGAAAGTTCAAAATCCCGGGGCAAAGAAAGATCCTTGAACTAAATCGAGACTCAAACCCGAGACCATACAAGCAGGCATGGAGCGAACCCGAGACCAAACCTCGAGCTGTACGAAAGTCGACCCGAAAACTGGTGCGGGTCAAGCTCGGGTCTGAACCCGGGACCATACCTGGCGGTATGGTGTCCGTTTCAGCAGAATTCCGGCAAGACAGTGGGTCAAGCTCGGGTCTGACCCCGAGACCATACCTGGCGGTATGGTGCCCGTTTCAGCAAATTTCCGAGAAGTCAGTGGGTCAAGCTCGGGTCTGACCCGGAGACCATACCTGGCGGTATGGTGCCCGTTTCAGCAAAATTTCAGCAAGTCAGTGGGTCAAGCTTGGGTGTGAACTCGAGACCATACCTGGCGGTATGGTGTCCATTCCGGCAGAAAATTTCAGATCTAAACTCCGAAAAAAAAACAGTAAAAAGGAGACGGATACCTGGCGGTATTCTGTGGCTCCGGTCAAGTTCCCGGATCGGGTGGGGAAAATCGAGGTACACCGGCAACAAGGAGACGCGAAAACCGAGGTGGGAAGAAGACGATACCTGGCGGTATCAGCACCCGGTCTCCTGATTTCACTGGCGATCGCAGACAACAGCGGGGGCTCGGGAAATGCCACACCTGGCGGTATTGTATGCCGGGGGGCTGGTTACTCGGGATTTTAGAGAGAGAAAGAGTGAGTGAGGAAGTATTCTAGAGAATGGAAGTGTTGATGAAAGTATATGGATATGGATAAGGTGCTCCCCTTTTTAAAGACCATTCATCCATTTCTCAAACTTCCCACCTACCCACCTTAAAACCCAATTAAATACTCCCTTGACCGGCCTAACATGCATTGACCAGAAAATTATTATGAGGAGAATTTAAAACTTCTTTTGTTTTAATACTCCTATAATAAATAAAAATGAAAACAAAAAAAATATATATTATTTTCAAGAGAAAATATGGAAATATAATTTCTATATAACTCAGAAAATAATTTCAATTCAATTTTGCATCATCTTCAGCGAAAGAATGAGCGACATCGGGAAAGACTGAGCTACATTTCAACGACATCGGGAAAGACTGAACTACATTTGAATGACATCGAGAAAGACTGAACTACATTTCAACGACATCGGGAAAGACTAAACTACATTTCAACGACATCGGGAAAGACTGAACTACATTTGAACGACATCGAGAAAGACTGAACTACATTTCAACGACATCGGGAAAGACTGAACTACATTTGAATGACATCGGGAAAGACTGAACTACATTTGAACGACATCGGGAAAGATTGAACCACATTTGAACGACATCGGGAAAGATTGAACTACATTTGAACGACATCGGGAAATACTGAACTACATTTGAACGACATCGGGAAAGACTGAAAGACATCGGGGAAGGCCGAAGACTACCAAGCTATACTTTGATCATCATCTTACTCAGACTCGATCAAAGTGGGGGCTAACTGTAGACACCCATAAAGTGTCTCATAATTATGTAATTTTATTTATGTTTATTTTATAAAAATGCCAAAGAAAGTGAAATGCAAAAAAAAAAAAGAGAAGAAAAAAAACACAACAAAAAAATCAGCCCAATCCCTTTTGCACGCAGCCCGAGGCGACAAAGAATCAGGTGGGCAGATCCGCCAAAGATACCAGCGGTATTGTGGCGGGTTACGCCGACACAGCGCCTCCATCCGCCTCGGGAAGCATGCCATGACCTAATTTTTCGCGCAACTGGGCCTGATACTTGGCGGTATCACAACCATTTCCAGGTTCGGGACGCTTTTCTGGGACAACTGACTTACAATACCTGCAGGTATTGCTACGGTAACTTATCCCGAGTCCAGTCCCGAGACACTCTGTTTATCGTCTTCTTTCTTTTCTTTTTTTTCTTTCCGCTGTTTTCTATTTATTTTCTGGTTAACTAAAATCCTTAAATCTTAATGAAATCAAAAGAATTACATGAGTTTAATTTATTTTAAACGGAGATTCAAGCGAATCTTCTTAAAGAAAAGACATCTCTTTCGACTCGCCGTTTATCGCGAGGGATACCACAAGGATTTTCCCGGGTCCCACATTATTATTTCCTAATTAGCCTAATTCCCATGTTATAAATAGTTATCTCCCTTCACCCCCTAATGGTTCAGTCCACCACCTCTGTCTATACCTGCAAATTAAAACTAATTGTTGGAGTGACAACGATCAAATTGATTGGTACTACATTGTATTAATGGGCGTGTGGTCAATTATATATATATATATATATATATATATATATATATATATATATATATATACAATTGTTAAACTTTCCATTAACAACAACGCATACTACAAAATTACTCTAGGCATACCTAGAGGGGCTCTAGTGAGGAAGCCCAAACAAAACGCACACCACCCCTAACAAAGCTACTTACATATCAAAAAATCAAGATAAGCGACTATTCACATCACTAACTATGAAACCAACTATACCACCATCTTCGATCCCAGCCATGATCCTCTGAATAAAGGAGGACCGTTTAAGCAACATCCTTGCCCTATATCACCATCTTCGATCCCAGCCATGATCTTTACCACAGAGCGGTTAGTCTCTGAATCTTCAGTGGACTTGGCTCTGATACCACTTGTAAGAATCCTAGAGGGAGGGGGGTGAATAGGGTTTTGAAAATTTCTGCACAAATACTCACTGGTAAAGGACATTAGGGTTTCTTAATCTTTTCGGATTAAGATTCAACTTAAGATAAACCAAGGTAAGCTGAAATAAAGGACAATAAGAGATAACTGAATAACCTCCTTTATTTCGTTGGAACAATATATGCTTAAATGTGACAACTGCCTAAGGTGAACGTCCTTAGGGTTGCAGCGAACAACGAAGCTTCATAACTGCCTAAGGTGAATGTCCTTAGGGTTGCAGCGAACAGCGAAGCTTCGAACAGAGTTTATGGGAAACACACACCAACCACAAATTTGGTGTAAACACTAATCAATCCTAAGTCCTTCTAGGAATCGATTACAAGAGTATCAATCGAATCCTAGTTCCGTTAAGGAATCGATTACACTCAAACACAAATTTTTCACCAAATACAACTTTTCTACACGAAGAAAAGAACTCAAAACAGAGCACCCTCTATTTTTGTAACACCCGATTACTTCACTTGGAATCGTTAATTTCTTCAGTCTTCAGTTCATCTATTTATGGGCGCAACTTGTAGATAGTAATCGTTGGGGATCTATTCTTTCCTTCTACGCATCCTGCTTGTCTTTCCAGAATTGATGATGATTTTTTCCTTCTTTGTACTTTGCTTGTCTTTCCGGAATTGATGATTTTCCTTTCCTTCTTTTGGAAGATTTCTCCGTAAATCACGATCCTTGTTCCTTCTAATTTCTTCACGATTGTTTCCTATACAGCAAGGTTTACAATCGGTTAGTCTGGTTAGAAATAAGAATGGAGGGATCGAGTAACTGATTTCCAGAAATACTTCCCTGTTCTCTTTATCTTTCGTGCTTGACATGAACGTCCTTGAGATGCTTGACGTAAATGTCCTTCAGCCTCTTTCGTATCACAACTTTTCTAGCTAAATGAATTTTGGTTTTTATTCAAAACTGATCCAGTCGCCAAGGCAACATTCTTGAGGGGTTCTAACAATCTCCCCCTTTTTGATGAAAGGCAAAATTCATTTACACAACTTCTCCCCTTTTTTGACTTTTATCAAAAAGTCTAGAGAGCTCCCCCTTAATATTGTAACCATCTTCAATAATCTGCAATACTTAATGAACTTGTTAGTCCTAAGAGAGGCTTCTCCCCCTCAATATGTGCCACAAAAATAATCAATAACACTGCTATTTGAGGAGATCCATTTGTCAAGGTCCTTGATCCTAGGTCCGACAAGGTCCTTGAGGGGTTTTTATTGCTGATGTAAGTAATGTCCTTGAGTGCTCGAAGTTCCTTTAAATATCGTCTCTCCTGGATGCTGAATATACCTGCAAAAACTTTAGACACCCTTCCTTAAGCCATAAATGACATTAAATGTAGGTTCTTGACTACTAGTACCAACCATGTTCGGAGGTCTTGTTTCTTTTGGAACCCAAACTTGTACAATTTTAGAACGATAAAGGTTGAGTAGTGAGGTTTACCATATTTTCTCTTGGGAAGAGATAAATGACCTTGATATCTTGTCCCAAGATAGTTGTGTCGTTCTTGGTGCCTAGAGTGAAATCTGTGGCCTTGGTACTGCTCATTAAGGTCTTTATGTCGTCCTTGCTGCCTGGTTCTGATAGCTTGAACTTGCGAGACAGAATGTCCTTGATGACAGTTTCTTTCTTATTGCTTGGTTGCCTTAGCCAGAGACTTGTGACAAACATCAAGGTTGGCCTTGAGGTTTAGTATTTCAACTTTGAGAATGTCGACTCTGGAGGTAAGTCCTTCACACAATTTCTCCAATTTCTCATTGAACTCCTTGAGGCCTTTGTTGGTTTCTTTTAGTGACCTAATCTTGTTTAAATGCTTGGTCTCCCGTCCAGCAAACTTTAACAGAATTTTTCCCAAGTACTTTTTAGGGTAAGTGAGGAGATCATCAAATGTTACCTCCCTTGATTCATCCTCGTCACTGTCTTGGTAGTCATCACTGGCTGCACCAATTTCCTCTGTATTGCTGGTGTCTTTTCTCATGATGCAATGACTAGACGTCTCCTCATCATCACTCGAAGTGGCCATGAGGGCCATGTGATTTCTCTTTTCTTTGTTCTTTCTGTGGTAGGGGCAGTCCTTGATCAAGTAATCTAGGTCACCACAAAAAAAGCAAGAGAATGTCCTAGTTCTATTATTTGATGAGTCATTACCTCTTTGGTTTATTCGTTTGGATGAAAATCCTCTAGAGGTATGACTTTTCTTGCATGATTTCTTGAGATCCTTGGCCATCAACGCCAAGATCCGGTTCTTATCATTGTCTTTAGGACCATAGATGTCCTTATGGGCTATGTCTTCCTTTCCATTTTGCTCTTCCTGGAGACGCATTTCGTGAGCAAGAAGCTTTCCAATGAGGTCATCTAATTGGAGAGTTTCCACATTGTGAACTTCCTCTATTGTAGTGACCTTTGATTCCCAATTCTTTCTTGTAAGATATTTGAGGACCTTGCGAACTTTTTCTTCATTGGAGTAGGTTTTCCCAAAGGACTTGAGATTATTGACTATGACAATGAATCATTTGTACATGTACTTGACGGATTCTCTATTCTTCATTTTGAAGGATTCATAGTGCTTGACATAATTGTCACGCCTTATGCTTTGAACTTGGCTCGTTCCTTCTTATGTGGTCACTAAGGTATCCCATGCCTGTTTAGCTGTATCACAACCAGAGATAAATTCAAACTCATTATAATCAAGTCCACAGTAAAGGATATGTAACGCTTTAACATTTTTATCCACCTTTTCTGCTTATCTGGCTGAATACTTGGATCTATCTTTGGGTTTCGTGATTTCTCTATCAGTGACCATGGGCACAAAGTCTCAATTCTCAATTCTATCCCAAAGGTCATAGTCTTGATCCATGATGAATGTCCTCATATCCTTCTTTCAGTGTGCAAAGTTTGATCCTCTGAATAAAGGAGGACTGTTTAAGCAACGTCCTTGCCCTATATCACCATCTTTGATTCCAGCCATGATCTTTATCTCAGAGCGGTTAGTATCTGAATCTTCAGTGGACCAGGCTCTGATACCACTTGAAAGAACCCTAGAGGGGGGGTGAATAGTGTTATGAAAATTTCTGCACAAATACTCACTGGTAAAGGACGTTAGGGTTTCTTAATCTTTTCGGATTAAGATTCAACTTAAGATAAACCAAGGTAAGATGAAATAAAGGACAATAAAAGATAACTGAATAACCTCCTTTATTTCGTTGGAACAATATATGCTTGAATGTGACAACTGCCTAAGGTGAACGTCCTTAGGGTTGCAGTGAACAACGAAGCTTCACAACTGCCTAAGGTGAATGTCCTTAGGGTTGCGTGACAATGAACGAAGTTTGAATAGAGTTTAGAAACACACCAACCACAAATTTGATGTAAACACTAATCGATCCTAAGTCCTTCTAGGAATCGATTACAAGAGTATCAATCAAATCCTAGTTCCGTTAAGGAATCGATTACACTCAAACACAAATTTCTCACCGAATACAACTTTTCTACACGAAGAAAAGAACTCAAAACAGAGCACCCTCTGTTTTGGTAACACCCGATTACTTCACTTGGAATCGTTAATTTTTTCGGTCTTCAATTCATCTATTTATGGGCGCAACTTGTAGGTAGTAGTCGTTGGGGATCTATTCTTTCCTTCTACGCATCCTGCTTATCTTTCCAGAATTGATGATGATTTTTTCCTTCTTTGTACTTTGCTTGTCTTTCCGAAATTGATGATTTTCCTTTCCTTCTTTTGGAAGATTTCTCCGTAAATCACGATCCTTGTTCCTTCCAATTTCTTCACGATTGTTTCCTATACAACAAGGTTTACAATCAATTAGTCTAGTTAGAAATAAAAATGGAGGGATCGAGTAACTGGTTTCCAGAAATACTTCCCCATTTCTTTTATCTTTCGTGCTTGACATGAATTTCCTTGAGATGCTTGACATAAATGTCCTTCAACCTCTTTCGTATCACAACTTTTCTGGCTAAATGAATTTATGCTTTTATTCAAAACTGATCTAGTCGCCAAGGCAACATCCTTGACGAGTTCTAACAGGAACATTTGTGTATCTTGAGGCCATTTCAAATAAATTGAAACCAGTCCACTCTATTGCCATGAGCCTTTAAATACCCATATCCCTCCTGAATTGTGTAGGTGCAATTTTGTTCAACCAGTGATACAAACAAACCAGAAAGGTCATCTCTGACCTGAATGAGTCTACGCCAATACCAGGTACTATTCTACTTTGCTACACAATTCCATATATTCTGTCTCTTCAAGTAGTGATGATGAATCCATCTAACCCACAAAGCCTCCTTATCAGAAATCAGTTGCCAAACTAGTTTTCCCAAAGCTGCTGAATTTCAAGCATGGGGATCCCTGATATTCAAACCCCCCTCCGGCTTGGAAAGACAGCATGTAGACCATGCAATAGGAGGAGACTTCTTCTGGTTTGCACCCCATAAGAATTCCCTACACATCTTTACAATGCTCTCAATAACAGCTTTTGGCAAGATGAAAATTTGGGACCAATAAGTATGAATTGCCATGAGCATGCTATTTACCAATTCAACTCTCCCAGCATACGTTAAGCGTTTGACAGCCCAACCATGTATACGTTTGGACATTTTCTCAATTAATAGAGCACAATCGTGCCTATTCAATCTGGTAGGCTTAACTGGTACACCCAGATAGCGGAAAGGCAAAGCATCCTCCACAAAACCTGTTACTGACAAAATCTCTTTTTTGGTTGCAATATCCAAACCAGCCATGTACACATTAGATTTAGCCTTGTTTGGATATAAACCAGAACAATCAGTGAAATGATCCAGAGTAGATATCAATAATTTAACACTCTCCACATCACCATTGCAATATATATATATATATATATATATATATATATATATATATATATATATATATATATATATATATAGGAATTTTGGACGCTAATATACTGAATTTTTGGGGTATTGGACAATAATGCACCAAACTTTGACCTTGGACAATAATACACTGTACTTTGGGGGGTGTTGAACAATAATGCACTCAGTATGATTTTGGCAATGGGTAACTTGGTGGCAATCCTATGTAGTGGGTGGAGGAGATGAATTGGTCCAAAAATATTTGTCTTCTCGGCCTGTCACGTAAAATTATCACCAAGTTCGTCACCGTCGAAATCGTCTCGAGTGCATTATTGTCCCACACCCCTCAAAGTTCAGTGCATTATTGTCCAATACCCCAAAAGTTCAATATATTAGCGTCTAAAATTCCTTTATTTTATCTATATTTATTACATTTATCCACAAATGATATTTGTACTTATTCATGGATATAGACCTGTCAATTCGGTCGAGCGGGCGGTGGGTTACGAGTCGGTCGCTGTACATCGAGTTCGAGTAAATACAGGTTGGGTATATTTCGGGTTTGGGTAAATATGAGCGGTGTATTTCAGTTTTGGGTCAACCGAACAGGTTATGGTCGCGACCTTTTTCCGTTTTTTCTTTTAAAAAATTTGTTTCTAAATATTATTTTTGGTACAATACACATGATAAAATACGATTATCTTCTAGTGCCGATAGATTTTTGTAAATGTTTAAACTTAAATTAGAGAAATAACATGTGAATGAGTTGCGATTATAGTTTAATATTCATGAATTCCAACGAAAAGTCACAAATTCTAATAGGCCTGGACGTAAAAAATAAAATTTTCGGGTCAAGCGGGTCAGGTTTGACCCGCTAATTTGTTGGTTTTTCGGGTTTGGTATATTCGGGTTCTAGTCGAGAAAATCATGCTCAAAACCCAGAATGTTCGGGCGGATTTAGGTCTAGTTTTCAGGTCATGTCAAAGATTGACAAGTTTACATGGATATAAATACAATTGAGATCTTTATGGTTTCTCCTAAACTTCATAGTCCAAAGCATTTTGTAGTAGAAGTTCATCTTCAAAAACCTTATTTGAAAGAAGGTTCTGGATTTTGTCAACTTACTACTGCAACAAGTTGTTGATTATTTAGCAATTTTCTATATAAATTTGCTCATGAATTATGTATTTATTTATTTATTAATTTTGGTTCAAATTAATTTCATAGAAATTGTACTCCCAAAGTCGGGTGTGTTCTATCTCTATTAACTGGCCCAATTCGAAGAGGAGAACCACCATTGATTTTGGCTTTTTTTGATAAGTTGTGGCACAAAGACCCTTTTATTGAAACAATCAGAAAGTGCTATGAAGCACAGCAAGCATCGAAGCTTTGTTCATAAAACAACGTGCTAACAGAGCACAAACTGTACAAAAACCTCATAAAAGAAATAACCAAGACCCAGCCCAAATTATAATAGAACCATTGATGTTATAGTGTCAGCACATGACATTTTAACACCTATGTCAAATGCTTAAATCTTATGTTATGCTCACATGTGAATATTCTATATCATCCCTCTAATTTTCCTGTTCAAAGCCTATGGTTCACCAAATATTGATGCATTGGGGTGGCTGGATGACAATTTAATGATTAATTACCATCAGTTTTTGTTTAAAAAGAAATTAACTATATATTTCTTTAAATAAGTATTTTTTCTGTGTGTGTGTGGGGGGGGGGGGGAGGGTGGGTTCTGCTGTGAGGATTCCTTTTTTATTTTCACTAATTTTTTTTTCAAGTTCAATTTGTTTTGTATTGTAAGATGGACTCCATACTAGGCTTATTGTTATCAGCACTTTGGACGTGTGTTTTAAAATGTCATATTGCATACTAAGTCGATATTGAATATGATGCTTTGGGCAAAATGATGCATATAACAATCCTTCCAAAACTTGAATCTATTAGGATTATAGTAGAGGTTAGTCAAATTGTCAAATTTTGTTAGAAGGGTAGTTTAGTCTTTTTCTTTTTTTATTTGTCCACTTTATATTGTTCTTTTCATTTTTCCAGTTTCAATTAATTGGTTATGTGAGTGTTAACATGGTATCAGAGAAGATCTGATTTTGCCTTTGATTCCCTTCTTTTTTTTTCCGACCTTCTTTTCTTTCTCTTCTTTTCTTCTTTGTTCACTCATCTCAAATTTGAGATTTAAGTTGCATGGCCGCTTCAAATCAAAAGACATCGTTTTGGTTATATCCTTCATATCCTCTCTTCATTCATTCATCATATCATCCTAGTTAGTCCTTGGTTGCGAAACTATTCAACGGTGAAGATTTTGAAAATTGGAAGCGCTCTGCTACAATTTCCCTATCTGGGAAAAATAAATTGGTGTTCGTCAATGGCAAGTATCGCAAACCAAGTGATAATCCTCCTCTTTGTCCTTTCTAGGAACGCTGCAATGATATGGTAATATCTTGGTTATTGTATTCTTTGCATAAGACCATAAGGGATAGTGTTCTTTATTCTGAGACTGCTACGATTTTGTGGAAAGAACTTAACGAAAGATCCGGGCAGTCTAATAAGGCTAAATTATTTCAATTACAACAAGAAATCGGTGCTTTGTCTCAAGGAGATTTGGATATTGCTGCTTATTTCAATAAAGCCAAGAAGGTTTGGGATGAATTTACCATGGTTGGAGGAATGTTGCGCTGTGGTTGTGGCAAATGTAGATGTGAGGCGAATATCAATACAGCTTTGCAAACCTTTGTCAAGAGTCAGAAGGTTATACAGTTTATGATGGGTCTCAATGAAAGCTATGCTGCAACCTATTTAATTAATAGAAAGCCTACTCGTCTTTTAAAGAATAAGACTCCTTTTGAGATATTGCATGGTAAACCTGTTGACTATAGCAATTTGAGAAATTTTGGATGCTTGTGCTATGTTGCTATTGTAAAAAATGGTAGAACCAATGCAAGCTTGATTCTCGTTCCATTGCATGTGTTTTTCTTGGATACCCTGCTGGTAAAAAGGGCTATAAAGTAATGTGTTTTGATTCCAACAAATGATTTGTTTCTCGTGATGTGATTTTTCACGAGATGGTGTATCCTTTTGCTCCTAAATCTACACAATCTACTTCTACTTTTTCTACTTTTCATCCCTTCCCATATGAAGAGGACCCCACCACTTATTATATTCTCGTTTCTGACCAAACTTTCTCTGCTCCTCAACTCACTGAAGTTATTCCTTCTCATATATCTCAGCCTTTATTAAATGATTCTAATGATGTTTCTCACCCATTACCTGAAGCCTTACACGTTACATCTGAGCCTTCACCTGTTTCTGACCCTACTTTTGACCATTCTTCATCCACTACTCAAGATATACCTATCAAAAGATCATCTAGACCTCACAAAACTCCTTCATATCTCCAAGACTATTCTTGTCTTACTACCACTGATCAAAATAATCTTTGTCTTGCTACTTCTACAAACCTGGCATTTCAAGCATCAAGGACACATTTTCATGCTCTCACTGCAAATAGCCAATCCCTTCTGGATCATCTTAATTACACTGAGCCTACTTCATATGTTCAAGCTTCTAAGCATCTAGGTTGGCAAGAGGGAATGAACAAGGAACGAAGCACTTATATCCAATAATACATGGGAGGTTGTGTCCTTACCAGAAGGTAAGAAATCCATAGGGTGCAAATGGGTTTATAAAGTTAAACATAAAGCAGATGGTGCAATTGAAAGATTGAAGCCTCGTCTTGTTGTTAAGGGATTCACCCAACAAGAAGGTATTGATTTTACCGAAACTTTTTCTCCTGTAGTTAAAATGACTACTATTAGAACTCCAATGCTTTTTGCATCAAGAAAGATTGGTTTTTGCATCAATTAGATGTAAATAATGCTTTTTTACATGAAGATTTACATGAGGATATATATATGCAATTACTGCCTGGTTTGCACTCATCTATTCCTAACCCTGTTTGCAAGCTTCAAAAGTCTCTATATGGTCTCAAACAAGCATCACGACAATGGTATGCCAAACTTTCTGAAACTCTTTACAAAAAGGGATACCATCATTCTGAAAAAGACTATTCTTTATTTTATGAACACAATGGTGCTCTTACTACTTTTCTTGCAGTTTATGTAGACGATATTCTTCTTACTGAAGATGACTCTCAAGAGTTGGTTGCTATAAAGTCTTACTTAGGTGAAACTTTCAAGATAAAAGATCTTGGACATGTCAACTTTCTTTTGGGAATTGAAGTTCTTCAATCTTCGGATGGTCTTATTCTCACACAGCAAAAATTCACTAGAGATCTCATTCAAGAATTTGGTTGCACTAATGCATCTCTAGTAGTCACTCCTCTAGATCTTAACATCAAGCTAACACCTGATTCAGGAGAGCAATTTTCTAATCCAGCAAGATATCGCCAACTGATTGGCAAGCTGAATTTCCTCACTAATACAAGGCCTGACGTAGCCTTCTCTGTCCAACATCTTAGCCAATATATGAAGGATCCTCGGGTGCCTCACTATGATGCTGCAATTCGCGTTATTAGATATCTCAAGGGCAATCCAAGTTTAGGAATCCTCCTAAGAAATGATCCATCTTTTTCCCTTATGGCTTATTGTGATTCTTATTGGGCTTCGTGCTCCCATTCCAAAAAACTTTTTAGTGGGTATGTTGTATTTCTAGGAAATACACTAATTTCCTGGAAGTCAAAGAAGCAGCAGTCCATAAGTCTATCTTCTGCCGAAGTTGAATATAGGAGTATTAGGAGGCTCGTTGTTGAGCTTGCCTGGCTTACTAGTGTAATTCCCCGGGTATATGGTTAAGTGTGGCTTAAAGGAATTGAAATGACTACTCATATCACCAAGGTGCACCTTCTTTTATGGTAGCTCATCCGTTGGGAACTCCTTAGTTAAGCGTGCTTGGCTGGGAGTAGTCAAAGGATGGGTGACCTTTTGGGAAAGCGTGTGAGCGAGGACGAATGTAACGCCCCAAAACCTTAATCACACAATTACCCAAACATTACGGTAATCACATGATTAGCGCAGCGGATAACAGCCTGAGGCGCTACCGCCGTCCCACTAAGGACAAGGAAAAACCAACCAACCAAGCACACCAACAATGACAACCAAAACCACAACTGAACCACATTCACCAACACGTCCCCATACATAAAGGAGTTTACAAAATCCACAAATGCTTAACTTTAACAGTAAATAAATACACATAGACCCACACGCTTATAGATTCTTATATATCTCCATACACCACATCACTTGCTTTATAAGTAACCCTGTACGACGCAAAAGTCTACCTTTCACTTTAGAGAGTAAGCTACTTCTGAGCGCCCTTTCCCTTTTCTGTGGAGCTCGGACCACCTAAAACAAAACAGTAAAACAACGCAAAAGTGAGTGGGGGAAACACTCAGTACACAAACCTCCAACATGTAAAACCGTTTCGAAAACGGTTTTTCATGCCGGCCTTTAAAACATTTCGAAAACGAGGAAGGGGCAAAATAACTCGTGCTAAACCAATGAAGTCTTTAAACTTTAAGAATTCTATGCATATGTTGTGCTTTACTTTGAAAATAAAACAATAATAAGACGTGGTATCCCTTACGATCGATGCCGAAGCACCTCACACGCATACGCCCAAACCGTGGGAGTTTGGATTGGGTGATGCTAAGCGATCGACACCGCAGTCAAGCTTACTCCAATAGGAGCCTGTAAAATAATGCTAGGATTCACTCTAGCTACTGTAGAACTATGTGTCGGGACCACTTATAAAACAATAAAATCATTAGAATGTATCTATGCAATAAAACTGTACTTGACTGTAAACATAAGAGTTGGACAATTTGCGTACCTTTAAAATACTGTGAACTTGGTGACGATCTGGCTCAGGGAATGGCGCGGGGCGGTGTGAAACTTTGAGAAAAGACGATAAAGGCTAAAAATATTGCTAAGGCTTTGAAATGCACATGTAAAATAATTTTCAAGTTTCTGCGGTAAGAGTATTTTGGCTATAACTAGGGCTAGAAAACTCGGAATTTTATAAACGAGCACTTTTCAGAAAAGGGAAAAATATAATCTATAAGTTTGTCAACTGGGTCAGATGCTAAAAATGATGGGAAGAGCTCGGAAAAGGCTCTGGACAGAAGTAGCAATACCCGGAATATTTCCTTGTGCGGTTTTAGCATTTAAGCGGATTCGATAAAATTTATGCATTTGTTCTAAAATCATAGGAGCTTTATGGGCAGAAAAATACTTGTAAAAATATGTACTCTTATTCTATCACGAGGCCTTTAAAATTGAGAGCGATACGAAATTTATTTCCTTTAGAAACGCGAGATTTCGGTAATAAAATACGATAAAATCAAATAACATAAAAGACAACGAGGTCTCTTAAAGCCAAGTCCTATGGTCCTCAATCATCAATTCCATCTTAACAACCATAATGTCACATTTAAACACCCCAAAAACAACTCACAAGGTCATTATAACACTTTTGGTTCAAACTTAAAACAATATATTATACCCAGAATTTCCAGATTCGCAGCCCTTCTTCCGGGCTCTATAACTCACACTCCCGACGTCGGATTGACATATACCATACCTTTCCGGAAAGCTTGCAAGGTCTCCTAAAACTTTTATGTTGAACACTTTTTCAAATTCAAACTCCACATAGACGAAAAATGTGCAACAAGTCACCGTCTCCAAAATCGTATATAATTGCATGACTTTACGGTTTTGGCTCTAACTTGAGCTATACAAGTCGGAACCCCGAAATTCAAAAGCCTGGTGTTAGCTAACGTCCTAGGCCACCTTTTTAAGCAATAATCTAGGCTAACAACTAATTATAACTCCTCTGGAAAAATTCGAAAATAACCAGAATGCTCAGTGGGTGTTCAAACCATCATGCATGCTCATAAACATTCAAGTTTTGTACTAATTATTTACCCAAATGTAATTTACTCACATCACTACCATTTTCCAGAATTTCAATGTCTAAAATCACCATCCAAGCTTGCATAATACACATGCACAATCATCAAGTTACATGCACTTACATTCCATCACAATTTCCATGACTTTCTTCACTATTTTCATATAAAACACCCAACCAAAGTATTATTAACTTAATGACTCTTCCAAAACAGAAATTAAACTCTAAAACTTCATCAAACACTTCCTGCAAATCAATAAAACACCATTTCTCTCATCAACATACACATCTATACCATTAGCATGAATAATCCATCAAGAAAACACTTGCAACAACCATTCAAAACTATACTCTAGAATTCATGTAAATGGAGAATAAAAGAGATGAAAACAACCATTAAACACTTTAAAAACATTAAAACTCAGATTGTATAACAATGGAAATAAGGTGAGAGATGAATACCACTTGAAAGAGGAGATTAAAATGAGCAAGGAAGTGTGGAAGTGGAAGAGGAACACTTGGCCGCCGGAATTCTTGCCGGAAAACTCGCCGGCGGCCGGCGAATTCGCAGGTAGTGGGCTGGGGTGGTTCTCGGCGCAGGAGGAGGAGAGGGCTGAGAGTTTGAGTGTGTTTTGGAAAAAAATAATGACCCTATAGCTCCCCCATACCCCCTTTTATAATTACTACTCCCTCCACTTAACTTTAAAGAAATAAAAGTAATAATAATAATATCAATAGTAATACTACTAATATACTTAGTAAAAGTGTACAATAGTTCTCTTAATTAAAATGGTAGTAAAAATATAACTTGTAAAGTGAATTTAATTGTTACGGTAAAAACGGTAACGATCGGTATTTTTATTAAAATTTCGCCTTGCCGTAAAAATCGACACGGTAATCAAACCGATTTTAAAATAAATATTAGAACCTAAAATAATATTAATATGAGGTCCAAAAATGGTATTCTTTAAGAGCACTTTTAAAAAGAATTCGTTCGGTAATATTGACCGCTTAGCCATTTCCTCCGAGACCTGTCACCGTTAGTTAACTATAAAAATTATAAAAATTTACTAAACACATTTTAACTAATTTAACAAATTTAATTACTATAATTTCTATGATTTAGGGTGGGTTGTTACATCCTCCCCCCCTTAAAAGGAGTTTCGTCCTCGAAACTCGTTGTTTATTAAAATTGCTGTGGACAATACCTTAAAAGAGGTGGGGGTAATTTTTCATCATATCCTCTTCGGTCTCCCAGGTGGCTTCCGAAGTTTCTTGGTTTGCCCAAAGGACTTTGACCAGTGGGACTTCTTTGGTACGTAACTGTTTGACCCTACGATCCAAAATTTGAATCGGTTGCTGTTCAAAGTTAAGGTTTTCTGTTAGAAGAGGAGGTTCTTCCTCTAAGATATGCGTTGGATCCGGTACATACTTTCGGAGTTGCGAGATATGAAAGACGTCATGAATACGTCCCAAGTTGGAAGGTAACTCTAGACGATAAGCCGATGGATTAACTTTCCCCACAATAGAATAAGGTCCGATGTATCGAGGGCTTAGTTTACCCTTAACATTAAATCTCCTAACTCCCTTGGTAGGGGATACCTTGAGAAATACTCTATCTCCTATCTGGAATTCGAGTGGTTTCCGCCTTTTGTCGGCATAGCTTTTCTGTCTACTCTGGCGGCCAGAATATCTTTCTTTGAATCACTTTGACCTTTTCAGCTGTCTCTTGAATCAACTCTGAGCCTATGACTAGTGCTTCATCTAGCTCATTCTAACATAAAGGTGTTCTACATTTCCTGCCATACAAAGCCTCAAAAGGCGCCATCTGAATAGTGGCTTGATAACTATTATTGTAAGCAAATTCCACGAGTGGAATATACTGATCCCAATTCCCTTGAAAATCCAGTACACATGCGCGAAGCATGTCTTCCACAATCTGGTTTACCCTTTCTGTTTGACCATCGCTCTCTGGATGGTAAGAACTACTGAAGCTAAGCTTAGATCCCAGAGCCCTTTGCATAGCACTCCAGAACCTCGATTGAAACCTTGTATCCCTATCCGATACAATGTCCTTTGGAATCCCATGTAACCGTACTATCTCGCGGATGTAGATATCCGCCAACTTATCTACTTTCCAGCTCTCATGAATAGGTATGAAATGCGCTGATTTAGTAAGACGGTTGACAATTACCCAAATGGCATTCCGTTTAGAAGCTGTGAGGGGTAGTCCCATGATGAAGTCCATTGAGATTGACTCCCATTTCCATGTGGGAATATCTAAGGGTCGGAGTTCGCCCGAAGGTCGCTGATGCTCAGCTTTCACCCTTTGGCAGGTCAAACATTTATCCACGAAGTTAGCTATGTCCCTTTTCATGTTAGGCCACCAGAATCGCTCTCTCAAATCCCTGTACATCTTCGTACCTCCAGGATGCACGGAGTATATTGACTTGTGGCCTTCTTCCATAACTCTTAATCTTAAGTCCCCTCTGTTGGGTACACAGAGTCTATTCTGAAACCTTAAAATCCCATCATCGTGGATCAGAAAACCAGGCATTGCCTTGGTGGTCAGACTATCTACAATTCTCCTAAAATCCGGATCATTCATTTGCTCTGTCTTGATTTCATCAATAATAGACGGCTTTAAAGAGATAGCAGCCAATCTCTTGTCTGTATCTCCTCTACTCACCAAGTCGATGTTCTCCTTACTCAACTCTTGCCAAATTCTAGGATGAATCGTTAGACTCGATATAGACCCGTGCTGGGTCTTCCTACTCAAAGCGTCTGCTACTGAATTTGCCTTCCCGGGGTGATACTGGATATCCAGATCGTAATCTTTAATAAGCTCTAACCACCTTCGTTGTCTCAGATTTAACTCCCTCTGAGTAAAAATATACTTGAGGCTCTTGTGGTCAGTGAAAATAGTAGTGGAGACTCCATATAAATAGTGTCTCCAAATCTTGAGAGCAACGACCACTGCTGCCAGCTCCAAATCATGTGTCGGATAATTCTTTTCATAAGGCTTTAATTGTCTGGAGGCATAAGCTATTACCTTATCTCCTTGCATCAACACACAACCTAGCCCCTGATGCGACGCATCACTATACACAATATATTACTTCCCTTCCTCGGGTAAGGATAAAACTGGGGCCGTCGTGAGTTTCTCCTTTAGAGTCTGAAATGCTTCTTCGCACTTATCGGTCCATTCGAACCGGGTGGTCTTCTTAAGGAGGTTTGTCAAAGGTAAAGCCATCTTGGAAAAGTTTGGCACGAATCTTCTATAATATCCAGCCATACCTAAGAAACTTCTGACTTAGAATCAGAGTGGGTCTCACCCAATCTTTAACAGCTAATACTTTGTGAGGATCCACTCGGATGCCTTCGCTGGTTACAATATGTCCCAAAAATCCTACTTCCTTGAGCCAGAAATCACACTTTGAAAATTTGGCATACAACTGTTTTTCTCTTAAAAGCTGAAGTACTTGCCTCAAATGATTTTCATGCTCCTCATAACTCTTTGAGTATACCAAAATATCATCAATAAAAACTACCACAAACTTATCCAAAAAGGGTTTGAACACACGGTTCATCAAATCCATAAATACTGTTGGGGCATTGGTAAGCCCAAAAGGCATCACGGTAAACTCATAGTGCCCATACCTTGTCCTAAAGGCAGTCTTAGGGATGTCCTCTGCTCTTTCTCTAAGCTGATGGTATCCTGACCTTAAATCAATTTTTGAAAATACTCCTGCTCCTTGGAGTTGGTCAAACAAGTCATCAATTCTGGGTAGAGGATATTTGTTCTTGATCGTCACTTTGTTCAATTCCCGATAGTCAATGCATAACCTTAAACTTCCATCCTTCTTTCTCACAAATAACATTGAGGCTCCCCACGGCGAGGAACTGGGTTTGATAAACCCTTTGCTTAAAAGGTCTTCCAACTGTATCTTTAGTTCCTTTAGCTCTGCTGGGGCCATTCTATACGGAGCTTTAGATATCGGCCTAGTTCCGGGAACTAGCTCAATTTCAAAGTCAATCTCCCTCCTCGGGGGTAGCTCTGTAATTTCTTCTGGGAAGACGTCCATAAACTCCCGTACAACCGGGATTTCCTCTACCTTAGGCAGACTCTGCGATACCTCCTTTAGAGAACACAAATAACCTGTACATCCATGATTCAACATTTTGCGCGCCTTTACATATGTTATGATAGGGCACGGGCTTAATCCTAGATCCCCAACGAAAAGGAACTCTTTCCCTAAGGCATTCTGTAGAACGACTATCCCCTCTCCACATTTTATTTGAGCCTGAGTCAAATTTAACCAATCCATCCCCAAAATAATATCGAACTCCTCTAAGTCTATCTGTATTAGGTTAGCTGGGAAAATTTCTTCATTCAGAACTAGGGGCACTTTCTCGAAACAAGTCTTACAAACTATGGCTTGTCCATTCGGTAAACCAATTAAAAAGTTTACGGCGCGAGCTAACTTTTGTAAGTCTAAATTTAATGCAGCTTTAGAGGAGATAAAAGAATGCGTTGCTCCAGAGTCAAATAATGCAATAAGGGGTTGAGCATAAATGTAAACAGTGCCGGTAACAACCATACCAGACTTAGTTGCTTCTCTTTTTCCCATGACGTAGGCCTGGCCCACGCTTCCCTGCTGTGGAGCGGTCCTTGCTGGCGGCGTTGGTCGTGTCGTGCCCGGTTCAGGCCTTCTAGGCTTCTTCGGGTATTCAGTCACTTTGTGGTCAGCTCCGCCGCACCAAAAACAATTGTTGGTGCCTATCCGACACTGGGTGGTGGAGTGATTGGTCCTGTCGCACTTCTTACACGGCTCCCTGTTAGTGGACGGGTTCGTCTGAGTCCTCGGAGCTGGGGGTGCTGGTCTCCTGACTTGATTTGGTTGTAAAGGAGGCGAGGTAGGTACCCCACGCTTGTTCCACTTTCTTTTAGTGCCCGTTGGACCTCCCTGATTCAATGCCCTTAACTCCTTCCGGACTCGCTCTACTTCTGCAGCCCTCTCATACATCTCCTGCGTCGTGGCAAAATGATGCGACGACAGTTGGCTGCGTATGTAAGACGCTAGGTCTCCCTCGTATCGAGACATCTTTAGCCCTTCAGTGGCTACATACTCCGGTGCAAATCGGGACATCTCATCGAACTTGGACGTATACTGTAACACTGAGATGTCCCTATTAACCATTGACCAATCTAGGAATTCCTTTTCCTTCTGCCTCCGAAGAGATATGGGATAGAACTGAGCCCTAAGCTCCTTTAAAAAGTCACTCCATGTCTTTCCGGTTTCAATGTACTTCTCTCTTATAGTCCTCCACCAAATATCCGCCTCACCTTTCAAGTAGAAAGTCCCTATAGTCACTTTCTTCTCCTCGGGGACTTCAATCACCTCAAAAATCTTTTCCATATCTCGTACCCAATCCTCTAAAATGACAGGGTCATAACTTCCTGAGTAGGTCGGGGGGTTTCTTTTTGCTACCCGATCAGCGTAATTTCCTTCCCTATTACCCGTTGGTACTGTGGTTGGGGTTGGTATACGCTTAAGCAATTCATGTAATAACATTCCGAAGTGGTCGGGGTAGACAGGTGGGTTTTGAGGAACGGATCCTAAGGATGTCTTGGGAATTGATACCAACCCTGGACTAGGGTGGGGTCCTTGAATTTCCAGCTGGTTTCCTTCGGTCTCTGGTGCTGGTTCACCATGAGGTGAATTTCCCGACATTTGCGACATACTACAATATCACAATAATAACAGTGTTAATAGACCACTTGATTCGTAATTGCTTTTTCTTAAATTTTCCTGCCCAACAATAAAGTCTTTAGTACACACCCCTTAAAGTTTGTAGTACTTCAATATTAATACATATTCTATATAAATCAATAACGTTTATTTGGAACCACAATAAATTTTCTCCCTGTATTCACATAAGCAGGAATACTCCCATTCTTCCACCTGTACCCTTCAAGTTACATGATAATTTTAAAACTCACAACATTCCCATAATCATATAAATGGATCATATCATTCCTAGCAATTTCGAGTCCTCCCTAAAAAAAATTGGGAGATACTCTAGCAATTACATCCACAAGATAATTCAGTATATACGAGTTCAACACTTGAAATAAAAGGGCATACAACCATGCTTCCCAAGCCAAAATATAGGGAAGATCAAAAGAATCGCATAGTTCGACCAAATACAAGGTTCAACCTTGAACAAAAACAATTTGGTCAACCCAACTATTACGGTCGACTAGCTTACCCAAAAGAATAGGTTAGCTCCTAGCTACCCTGTACAAAATCCCCTAGAAGAATCTTTTCTTATGTCCCTGTGTTAGACCCTTCTTCAGAGTCTCCATGCTCCGCCCGCTTCATCATGTCCGCCAAAGCAAGTCGACATTGTCCGACCGAAGACACCTCTTGCGGTTAGTCTTCCTCATTATGGGCCCTGCTCGTACTTTCGCTTTTCCCTCTCTAGGACCTCGAGGCACTATGACACCTGTGGGGGTTGCATCATCACTGTCATTCCCCTCATTCTTAGGCTCTTGGCCCAACTCACCCTTACCTTGGTCCAATTTAGGACCTTTCTCTTCCTCGGGATCTGACTTCGAAGCCACAGGCTCCTGGCGCAGAGGTGGTACAATGGGCACCGGGCGTCCCGTGATCGGTGCCGCAAAATGGAGCTCCATTCCCTTTGCCGGGGATAGGTAGACAAAAGCTGTGGTGGGTGTAGGCAAGGCTAGCACCTCATGTAAAGACGGTGCCAAATCAGTGGGGTGCATTTGTAGGGCAAGTGCAGTCTGTGTGATAATAGCTTCATAAGCTACCTGATTCCAGGCTCCCAAGTAATTAAGGCACCACGTGTGCCGGTCAAGATCCCCTCTAAGCAACAGTGGTTGGTATCTATCCTTGATCTCCCCCCATGGTTTCTCATGGGGTAACGTTGCCAGTAAACATCGTGCTCTACAGATGTCATCTCTATACTCGGTGTTCGGGTTCACCATACTGTGCATGTCAAAGGCTTCTTGCAACTTCTTTAGGTGTTCGAACACATTTTCCGTGGGGTCCATGAACATGGCAAAAGGGTTGGGTAAAGAACCGCCTGTGGGATCCATCTACAGTATACAAAAACAATAAAATATAACTCCAATAAATTATCCCCTTAAAACTGGCTATAAAAAGAAACAATTAAGGTACGGTCCGAGACTCCACCCACTAAAATTCCATGAAGGAACCAACTTATTCCCATTTATTTTCAAGCTTGGCTCCAAATTACTTAGTTATACTTTAGGCACATATCTTCCAAATTTCGTCATAATTACTTTTGAGCATTCTTTAATTCATAGAGAAAGACAACAACACTCTATATACTTTCAACTTTACTTCAATGAAATCCATAATTGAAGAAAAGAATTTCTCACTAACCCATCTGTTTTCCATTTCTTATGCAACCATTAATTTACACATAACATGTCTTCTTTTACCTCTACACATATTCATTCCTTGTCTAAAAGATAGCTCTATTTAACATCCATCATTCACTTAACTCTTCCTATCATTCATTATGAATCCCATAAATTCCTAGGAAAAATTTGGCAACATTTCCCCTGTAAATAGGACTATTCCCAAATTTACATCCTTATTTTTCACCTGCAAATTACAATTTACATCACATAATCTCAACAGAGAGCTTCATGCTCAAGCTTCCATTGCAACAATTCCTCTAATTAGGCCCAATTTGCCACATAAGACACATATACTCTGCACCCAAACACATCTAAGTTTCAATGTTCTAATAATTCTCTACATTCCCAAATTTTCTCCTTATAACTCCGCTCTGATACCACAACTGTAACGCCCCAAAACCTTAATCACACAATTACCCAAACATTACGGTAATCACATGATTAGCGCAATGATAATACTGAGGCGCTACCGCCGTCCCACTAAGGACAAGGAAAAACCAACCAACCAAGCACACCAACAATGACAACCAAAACCACAACTGAACCTCATTCACCAACACGTCCCCATACATAAAGGAGTTTACAAAATCCACAAATGCTTAACTTTAACAGTAAATAAACACACATAGAGCCACACGCTTATAGATCCTTATATATCTCCATACACCACTATCACTTGCTTTATAAGTAACCCTGTACGACGCAAAAGTTTACCTTTCACTTTAGAGAGTAAGCTACTTCTGAGCGTCCTTTCCCTTTTCTGTGGAGCTCGGACCACCTAAAACAAAACAGTAAAACAACGCAAAAGTGAGTGGGGGAAACACTCAGTACACAAACCTCCAACATGTAAAACCGTTTCGAAAACGGTTTTTCATGCCGGCCTTTAAAACATTTCGAAAACGAGGAAGGGGCAAAATAACTCGTGCTAAACCAATGAAGTCTTTAAACTTTAAGAATTCTATGCATATGTTGTGCTTTACTTTGAAAATAAAACAATAATAAGACGTGGTATCCCTTACGATCGATGCCGAAGCACCTCACACACGCACATGCCCAAACCGACCGGGAGTTTGGATTGGGATCATGCTGCAAACATCGCCAGGTCAAGCTTACTCCAATAGGAGCCTGTAAAATAATGCTAGGATTCACTCTAGCTACTGTAGAACTATGTGTCGGGACCACTTATAAAACAATAAAATCATTAGAATGTATCTATGCAATAAAACTGTACTTGACTGTAAACATAAGAGTTGGACAATTTGCGTACCTTTAAAATACTGTGAACTTGGTGACGATCTAGCTCGGGGAATGGCGCGGGGCGGTGTGAAACTTTGAGCAAAGACGATAAAGGCTAAAAATTAGTGCAAAGGCTTTGAAATGCACATGTAAAATAATTTTCAGGTTTTTGCGGTAAGAGTATTTTGGCTATAACTGGGGCTAGAAAACTCGGAATTTTATAAACGAGCACTTTTCGGAAAAGGGAAAAATATAATCTATAAGTTTGTCAACTGGGTCAGATGCTAAAAATGATGGGAAGAGCTCGGAAAAGGCTCTGGACAGAAGTAGCAATACCCGGAATATTTCCTTGTGCGGTTTTAGCATTTAAGCGGATTCGATAAAATTTATGCATTTGTTCTAAAATCATAGGAGCTTTATGGGCAGAAAAATACTTGTAAAAATATGTACTCTTATTCTATCACGAGGCCTTTAAAATTGAGAGCGATACGAAATTTATTTCCTTTAGAAACGCGAGATTCGGTAATAAAATACGATAAAATCAAATAACATAAAAGACAACGAGGTCTCTTAAAGCCAAGTCCTATGGTCCTCAATCATCAATTCCATCTTAACAACCATAATGTCACATTTAAACACCCCAAAAACAACTCACAAGGTCATTATAACACTTTTGGTTCAAACTTAAAACAATATATTATACCCAGAATTTCCAGATTCGCAGCCCTTTTTCCGGGCTCTATAACTCACACTCCCGACGTCGGATTGACACATACCATACCTTTCCGGAAATCTTGCAAGGTCTCCTAAAACTTTTATGTTGAACACTTTTTCAAATTCAAACTCCACATAGACGAAAAATGTGCAACAAGTCACCGTCTCCAAAATCGAATATAATTGCATGACTTTACGGTTTTGGCTCTAACTTGAGCTATACAAGTCGGAACCCCGAAATTCAAAAGCCCGGTGTTAGCTAACGTCCTAGGCCACCTTTTTAAGCAATAATCTGGGCTAAAAACTAATTATAACTCCTCTGGAAAAATTCGAAAATAACCAGAATGCTCAGTGGGTGTTCAAACCATCATGCATGCTCATAAACATTCAAGTTTTGTACTAATTATTTACCCAAATGTAATTTACTCACATCACTACCATTTTCCAGAATTTCAATGTCTAAAATCACCATCCAAGCTTGCATAATACACGTGCACAATCATCAAGTTACATGCACTTACATTCCATCACAATTTCCATGACTTTCTTCACTATTTTCATATAAAACACCCAACCAAAGTATTATTAACTTAATGACTCTTCCAAAACAGAAATTAAACTCTAAAACTTCATCAAACACTTCCTGCAAATCAATAAAACACCATTTCTCTCATCAACATACACATCTATACCATTAGCATGAATAATCCATCAAGAAAACACTTGCAACAACCATTCAAAACTATACTCTAGAATTCATGTAAATGGAGAATAAAAGAGATGAAAACAACCATTAAACACTTTAAAAACATTAAAACTCAGATTGTATAACAATGGAAATAAGGTGAGAGATGAATACCACTTGAAAGAGGAGATTAAAATGAGCAAGGAAGTGTGGAAGTGGAAGAGGAACACTTGGCCGCCGGAATTCTTGCCGGAAAACTCGCCGGCGGCCGGCGAATTCGCAGGTAGTGGGCTGGGGTGGTTCTCGGCGCACAGGAGGGAGAGGGAGGGCTGAGAGTTTGAGTGTGTTTTGGACAAAAATAATGACCCTATAGCTCCCCCATACCCCCTTTTATAATTACTACTCCCTCCACTTAACTTTAAAGAAATAAAAGTAATAATAATAATATCAATAGTAATACTACTAATATACTTAGTAAAAGTGTACAATAGTTCTCTTAATTAAAATGGTAGTAAAAATATAACTTGTAAAGTGAATTTAATTATTACGGTAAAAACGGTAACGATCGGTATTTTTATTAAAATTTCGCCTTGCCGTAAAAATCGACACGGTAATCAAACCGATTTTAAAATAAATATTAGAACCTAAAATAATATTAATATGAGGTCCAAAAATCGTATTCTTTAAGAGCACTTTGAAAAAGAATTCGTTCGGTAATATTGACCGCTTAGCCATTTCCTCCGAGACCTGTCACCGTTAGTTAACTGTAAAAATTATAAAAATTTACTAAACACATTTTAACTAATTAAACAAATTTAATTACTATAATTTCTATGATTTAGGGTGGGTTGTTACAACGAAGCACGCTGGAAAGACTCATGGAGATTTGTGGGGCCAGTCAGCGATCCTTGAATCAGTTCTCGGTAATGTCCGCGGCCCGGGAGGGGCCGGGGCATTACAGATGGTATCAGAGCCGACCCGCGACCGTGAGCAGCGCCAGTGGACGGGAGAACCATGGGCAGTCACCTAGCGGGGTAAAGATTCTGGAGTGTATTGTGGCACAACGAGGACGTTGTGCGCTTAAGTGGGGGTGATTGTAATACCTCGGGTATATGGTTAAGTGTGGCTTAAAGGAATTGAAATGACTACTCATATCACCAAGGTGCACATTCTTTTATGGTAGCTCATCCGTTGGGAACTCCTCAATTAAGCGTGCTTGGCTGGGAGTAGTCAAAGGATAGGTGACCTCCTGGGAAGTTTTCCCAAGCAGCGTGTGAGCAAGGACGAAGCACGCTTGAAAGACTCGTAGTGATTTGTTGGGCCAGTCAGCGATCCTTGAAGCAGTTCTCGGTAATGTCCGCGGCCCGGGAGGGGCCGGGGCATTACAACTAGACTTCTCCATGAACTTACTGTCTCCAATATCATTCCTATCCCAGTCAAATGTGACAATCAAGCAGCTATATATATTGCCAAGAACCCTGTATATCATGAGAGGACCAAACACATCGAATTAGACTGTCATTTTGTTCAAGCTAAGATCATGGAAGGCTTGGTATCTCTATCTTATGTTTCTACTCAACATCAACTTACTGATATTCTTACTAAACCTCTCACTGGCGTTCAACATCAACATCTATTGAGCGAATTGGCGGTTTCTTGCCCACCAATTTGAGGGGGGTATTAGGATTATAGTAGAGGTTAGTCAAATTGTCAAATTTTGTTAGAAGGGTAGTTTAGTCTTTTTCTTTTTTTGTTTTTCCTCTTTATATTGTTCTTTTCGTTTTTCCAATTTCAGTTAGTGAGAAGTACAGTAGCAATCTTCATTTTCTCTGCTTCTCCTATTCTCATTCTTCATCTAATTCTCTCCATCTTTAATTGGTTATGTGAGTATTAACAGAATCATCTCAATGTTAATATTTTTAATGACTCTACATATATAGCATATGATGAAGAGGTGCAAAATTTATGTTAGGCGATGATATTTCCAGTGTGTTAATGTGTTGAGAACTTTGGTGTTTATTATTAGTCATCCATAGTGTAATATTTGCATTCCATTATGAGATCTTTTCATTAATGAGTTGCTTATCATTTGGTTCACACCCAATTAAGAGTACTTGCATTCTATTATACTAAAAGTGAAATATGACTTGATGACTGATGAAAGTCGCAAACATACCGAAATATTAGTAGGCAAGACAAGCAATAACTCCTTTTTTTTTATTTCCTGGAAGCCAAACAATAATTTTAGGTTTAACACTATTAGGACCAAATGTTGTACATTCTGAGAACTTTTTTTTATTTTGCATCTTTCCTTTTCTTTGCAAAGGTAGTTTTGAAAGCTTCAAGCTTACCAATACATGTATACATATAAGATTACTATTGTCGATGGTAGATCTAAAACTTAAAGTTCAATTGCCCTCCCTTTGGTGGTCCTAATTTAGGAGATGAGAAAATATGCCTAGGAAGGTGAGAGGTGTATAAACGTATTGGTGCCTGACATTATAAGGTTTGGACTTACTAATATATGATATGATGAATGATGAATGGCAAACCATGACGTTGAGGTTTTATCCAAGGTTGCATTCCTTCTCATTTATTACATTTTGATCATTTTTGTCAATATGTTTTTGTCTAACTTTGCGTTTGTCTAATTATTTGCTTTCTACAATGAAGATACATTATCGCTTAGAGAATGCAAGATGCATATAATCCAACTGAAGTAGTATAATCCAATTGTGGTGCATTCCTCGAAAAATATATGCCCTCCTAATTCTCAAAGTTGATGATTCTTAACAATAATTTCATTTTCAATTGTTCTTTTACTTCTATTTCACCATATTTTTTTTCCTTGGGATTTTGGTGTTATTTTCACCATGTATTAATATAGTGTTGAATATATGATTATATTCCATCTCCTTGCCCTTATTCTGGTGATAATTAGCCTTTATTTTTTATATATAGATTTTATAGTTATTTTTATGTTATGTGATTATATTTATGATTTATGATCATATCACAATATATATATTTAATTGTACTAGTTTTATATTTTTCTTTGGCATTTAATTGTAACTTTGATACATTGCAATTTTAATACCGCTTGATGTGATTGTCCAATGTGTATTCGAAATGCAACTATTTTAACATATATTGGCATTATAAAATAGTTTACAAACTTTTTGCTTTGTATAATATTACCTTTAAGCTTCACTTACCATTAATATATATTCTAAAAGCTTCCAGAATAACACATTGGTATTTATTTGTTGGTTCGGGGCAACGCCCGTGTATTTACTAGTACCAATAAATTTAGAAGACATATAATTCATTCCAAAATTTATGGACAAATAGAGGCGAAAGAGAAGCAAACCTGATGCTTTCAAACAAAAGGCAAAAGTATAATCTTTCAAAAAATTACTCAGAGGTACTCTAACTTTTGGTTAAATGTTTTTCAGGTACCCCAACTTTCAAAACTCATTTTGGGGTACCCTTACTTATTGGGTTCGAAATTATTCGGTGCTTTTTCGGTCATCAATTTGGTTAAGTGACCGAAATACCCTTATTTTTCCATTTTTTACGAAATACTCTTAAAGGACATTTCGGTCACTTAACAAAATTGATGGTCCGAAAAGCACCAAATAATTACTAACACAAAAGGTAAGGGTACCTCAAAATAAGTTTTGAAAAGTTGGGGTACCGAAAAATAGTTTCCCCAAATATCGGGGTACCTCCGAGTAATTTTTGATAATCTTTTGTGGTAGTAGTTCACAATTATAATCCTTCAAGTTATAGTCTTCTCGTCGATCTCTTTGTGTAATATATAATATATTTATTTATTTGTACCCTTCGTCTTCTTTGCTTCGTGATCCGATCCTCGGCTTCTACTTCCTTCTCATGATAACACTAGGCATGGTCGTGGATTAAAGTTCAGTATGCGATAACTCTAATCAAGAGACTATGGTACTGATAACGTGTTATAAAACAATAAATATATGAACACAATATAGAGAGAATAGTTTTTTTTTTTTGCCAAGAAAACGGGAAATTATTCCTCAATAGAATTGTCATCCAAGAGTACATCCATCAGGACAGGGGGTGGAGTTTCAAACACAAGAAAATTCTCCGAGGCTCCTAACATCCATTTTGCTAGCATGTGTGCCGCTTCGTTTGTTGTTCTTCTTGCCCAAACAACACCTCTGAACCTTCCCTGTCTCATTTCTTGTCTCACTTCATCAATAAGAAAGGCATTTGCATTACGATCCCGCTGCTCCTTCATCAAGGCTATTGCCACTGTCTGAGCATCTGTCTCCACTACCCCATTTTCCACTCCTTTCTCCTTTCCCATTCTGACTGCTAACAGGATGGCATGAATCTCTGCAGTATCTGCATCCCATGATGCTTCTACCCTTTGACTTACGGCTCACAGGAAAGATCCGGTTTCGTCACGAGCCACGCAACTCACTGTTACCATCCCCTTTTCCTTGCTCATCGCCGCATCACAATTTTTCTTCACACAACCTCGAACCCCCTTCCATTTTCCTTTCCTCAAAATAGCTTCTTTCTCTTCATCTTTCTCCATCATCTTTTAGAAATTTATGTAACAATGTTCAGCTCTGTCTGCCATAAAGCTTGCCCCTGATTGTTGTTCCGCAAGATCATTTCGGGCCCACCAGATGCTCCATATACCGTAGCAGCATAATTCTGCCTCCGTATTTGTCAAAGTGGTGAGCATATTATGAACCCATTCAACTCCCGTGTGCCCTTTTATTGTCCTAATTGTTGGTAGACCCAGTCGAATCCACACTTCCTCCGTCCATTGACATCCCAAAAAAGGATGTCCTGTAGTCTCCGCTGCCTTGTTACAGATGTTACAATCTTACTCTTGGATGATGTGTCTCCTGAATTGATTACTTTTGGTAGGGAGGATGCCTCTAGCTAGTCTCCATATAAGGTTCTTGATCCGGGGGTGAACAGAGAGACCCCAAATTTTCTTCCACAAGTTGTCATTTTTATTGTCAGATGGCGAAGTTCTCGATCCTTGGCATGCTAGGTGGTATGCACTACGTAAATTCCCCATTCTTTGTCAATAACCACCGCACCTCGTCTCGTCTCCTGATGGTGGGTATAGGAAAAGATTGAATAGCCCGCACCGTCGCTTCCTCAAACAACTGTTGTATTATATCACCATTCCATTGTTGCTCTTTATCTCCCATTAATAATTCTTCTACTCTCCTGTCCTCCATACCTTCAGGGGTTGTCCCTATGTAGTTCCGACCATCAATGGCTACCCATTTGTCCCCCCATATCTGTACCGAAGCTCGATCTCCAATTATCCAACCCACTCCTTGTTTCAGAAGATCCCTCCCTTCCAAGATACTACGCCATACATAGCTTGGTCGAAAGCCCGGTTGTGCTATAAGGATCGTGCCTCTAGGAAAATACCTTTCTTTCATAATTTGACTCGCGAGTGACTCCGTGTTAGTGAGTAGCCGCCAAGCCTGCTTCGCCAACATGGCAAGGTTAAAATTGGTCATCTCTCTAAACCCATGCCCCCATCATCTTTTGATCTGCATAAATTCTCCCACCGCTCCCAATGAATACTCCGTTTGTTCACATTTCTGGTCCACCAAAAATTGCTCATCAAGCTTGTGACCTCCTCATGGAAGGATTCCGAGAGTTTAAATAGGCTCATTGCATATGTTGGTGCAACCTGAATCACTGCCTTAATGAAAACCTCCCTGTTTGCGACAAAAAATTTTCCTTCCACCTGTGTACCTTACCCCAGATCCTGCTTTTGAGATCCTCAAAAATTATTTATTTTGATCTCTCGATAATCAAAGGTTGTTCTAAATATCTTTCTGTATCCACCATTTCCTTCATCCCCATCTCCTAACAACCTCGCTCGTCTCCTCTCCTCTATGTTCTTGCTAAAATAAATCTCAGATTTTTCAAGATTTATTTTCTGTCTCGAGAGGTCCTCATACTGCCGAAGAATTGTCTGCAAGGTGTATATGTTTGTTTCTGTCGCTTTTAGGAAGAAAACACTGTCTTTGCGAATAGAAGATGTGTCAATGGCGGAGCGCTCCTGTATATCTTTAGTCATTTCCATCTCCCTTCATCCACCTCTCTCTTGACAAGAGCGTTTAAACCTTCTGCAACTAAGAGGAAAAGATAGGGGGAGAGGGGGACACCTTGTCTCAAACCTCTCGTTGGCTCAAGAAAACCCGTGACCCTCCCATTTATGCAAAAAGAGTACGATACCGTCGTAATGCATTTCATTATCAATTCTATCCATTCGCTAGGGAAACCCATCTCCCTCATTATGACTTTCAAGAAACCTCATTCTACCCGGTCGTACGCTTTACTCATGTCCGCTTTCACTGCAAGCCACCCTGTTTTACCCCCCGTCTTCTTTTTCAAGTAGTGGAAAGCTTCAAAAGCTACCATGACATTGTCAGAGATAAGCCTGCCAGGTACTAATGTCGATTGGCGTTCGTCGATGATGGTTCCTAGGAAAGGCTTCATTTTGTTTGCTATCACTTTTGCCATCAATTTATATGTGACATTGCTCAATGATATTGGCCGCAAGTCTTTCATTTCCTCTAGATATTTCTTCTTTGGTATGAGTGTGATAGTGGTGTGATTCATATCACTTGGCATTGGTTCTCCATTTAGAATTCTCAGCACTGTACTACACACTGTCTCTCCCACAATACTCTAATACTTTTGATAGAAGATAGCACAGAAGCCATCCGGTCCTGGTGCCTTAGTGGGTCCCATTTGTTTTAAGGCAACTTCTACTTCAGTACGCGTGAACAGGCTCAGTAGTAATCTCCTCATTTCCCCTGAAATTCATCCTTGGAGTTCTGGCATTTCCGCTTCTTGATAATTGGGTCTGGTCGAAGAGAATAGGTCCCTATAAAAACCTAACACCACTTCTTGGATTTCTTTGGTCGTGGTGTGGATTATCCCATCTCGACCCAATATTTTCCGGATTGTATTTTTTGTTTCCGTTGTCTGACTCGCCCATGGAAATATGTCGTGTTCCTGTCTCCCGCTTTTAGAGCATGGTGATGTGCTCGTTGGGCCAAAAATTTCTCCGCTCTAATTTCTGCTTGGTCCAACTCTTCTTCCACCCGACGTAGCTCAGCCATATTCTGCTTCGTTGGATTTGCACTACAGAGGTCATGGTATATTTTCCTCAGTTCTTTGGCTTTTTCAGTTACGTTGCCAAATCTTTTTTGCCCCTAGTTTGCAAAATTTCCACTGCATGCCTTCAGCTTGTCTGTCAGAGAGGTATAGTGACCCTTCGTTGTTTCCCAGTTTCTTCTTACCACTTCTTCAAACTCTTCATCCTCAGCCCAAATTGCTTCAAATTTGTTTGTTCTTTGCCTCGTTATAAATTCTTCTTGATTTGCCCAGCCCTCCATTAATATTGGGACATGATCTGATCCTTCCCAACATATGTGTGTCACTCTCGCTTGGACTCTCGCTTGGGGTCCTAGCTCTCTCCACGCCTCATTACAGAAGAACCTATCCAAGCGTTTTGCAACGTACTCTTCATCCACTCGTCGATTACTCCATGTAAAAGGATGGCCTCGAAAACCCATATCTTGGAGACCTCATTTATCCATTACTCTCATGAAGTTTGCTACTTCATTGTAGTCAAAGCTTTGCCCTCCTATTTTCTCATTCGGGAAAAGAATCCCATTGAAGTCCCCAAAACTTGTCCACGGTCTGTTCGAGAGGCTCCTAACGAAGTTAATAAGGTCCCACGAGTTTTGTTTCATGTGACCCTTCGGCCACCCATAGAATCTGGTAGTCCGAAAGCTCCACTCACCCTTCTCCACTTCGCATTCCACATGGTGGTTTGAAAATGTTTTGAGGGTCACAGTTACATCCTCCTTCCACAGCAAAGCCATTCCTCCAGCTCTCCGGTTGAGTGGCACCACAAAACAGCCCTCCATTCTACATCGTACTCGTACGCTGGACATCTCCGCTGCATTCCTCTTGGTTTCTTATAGAAGGAGAATGTCCGAGGAGAACCTCTGAACCAGTCATCGGAGGGAGAGAACTGCCGCAGGTCTCCCTAGCCCGCGACAGTTATAGCTTATAATATTCATTGCTCCTGGCGGGGGTGGCTTACACTAACCCCGGCCGATTCTTGTATGTCTATCATTTCTGTGTCTTCAACTTTTCCCCGTTTCTCTTGTACCTCCACCTCTATTAGCTACAATGAGGTTATATCCAGAACTTCTTCTCCTTTCCTCTTTCCTTTCCCCTCGGTCATGCTGCTATCTGAATAGGTCGTCCTCGTATGTTGGGGTGTTTTCAAACGCTTCCACATTCCTTTTCCCCCTCCCCCTTTTGTTCCCATCTGCTCTTCCTTTCCTCCTAGATTTTCATCTGTCTTCTTGTTTCTGTTGTCTCCTCCATCATCCAATTTTGCTTTACCCTTGTTGCCATTGTCTTCCACTTGCTTTTGTGCTTTATCGCCTTTTCCACCCTGTCTCTCCTCTTATACTGCCTTCGGCTGACTATTTTTCTGAAGTTTTGAGATTACTTCATTCTCCCCCGGGTTATCATGTGCATTGGATGTCGTGGTTGTCTCTTTTCTCGCCGAACTTACTGCCTCCATGATTTCCTTCAGAGACCTTCTTGCAGTAATGGGTTTTCTCCCTTTTTCCTCCCTCTGGATATCTCCGGCTTGTTCAGTCGTTTCTCCCGCCTGTCCCATTCCTTTTCCTTCACGCCTCTAGCTATTACTTCTTGTGTTTCGGAATGTTTTAACCGAAGACGCCCGAAGCCATTCTCCATATTGACCTTCAATTCTTCCTCATCCTGATTGTTGCAATTATCTTCGACATGCCCTATCCGTCCACACTTGTAACAATAGTTGGGGAGTTTCTCGTATTTGAAGGGAATCCACTTAATGTATATTTGATGGCCATATACATCAAGGTCATCAAGGAAGACATCAAATATACATCATGGGAGCTAAATACTTAACTACATGGAAAAGAAGCTCCATTCCCTCAAGTCTCTCTCACGTTTGAATGGTTTCATCAAGGGCAGTTCGGTAATTTGCTCTATATCTCAAGAACCATGAAGATATTGTGAAATTCTAGGATCAATTGTTCTACATGAAAGGAGCTTCACAATGGTTTTTGAATCTTGAAGTTTGGGGAAGAAACGAGCAAGTTATCATAGTTTTAATCTAGCTTATGTACATTTGTTTCTTTATGATGTCACACTTGTATAGGATGATGCAAGCTAGATCCCATGTATTTCTTGATGTTGTGCACGCCTAAAGGGTCCTCATTTGCTATAAATAGACCCCTTGGGTGCCTTGTAATTCAATTCAGTAATATCAAATACAAAGTAAACACAAGATGTTGTTTTCTCTCTAGCTTTTGTGCTAGTTCTTTTCGTTTCTCTTGAGGGAGTTTCGAATATATCTCTACTTCTAGCCTTGGGTTGGCATCCCCTGGTGGTGAAAGGTAGAATTGAAGAGTTCTTTGAGGTGGTGTGTCTGTATCCTCGTGGAGCCTTCAACGCCAATATCATTCCTTTCGTTCATCCATTCGTTCATTCAATCGTCAAACGTCCATTATCATCTTGGTAAACGAATTCCATCTTCTTTTTCGTTTTCCATCTTCTCTTCATTGAGTTTAGTTGATTCTTGAGAACTTAGAGAAGAAGATTCTTATCTTTGTTCATAAAGATCATGAATTCTATGTGTAATGAGATCTCTTTGATCCCATTATATATCACCACTTCATCCCGGCATTCCCAAATTCTGTGAGAGCTCCCCAGATCAGAGGTTCCGATAAGTTTAGTCGAACTTTGAAGACAACGTATCTTCCCCATCCTAACCTGTCATCCTCTCTATAGTCAATCATCCCCCCAAAGCATTCAGCTATAGCCATCGCTCTCTCCCTTGACATCTTACCGAAGGGGATATCATAACCACGTACCCAAAAATTTGCATGGGTGAAGCGTATTTCAAACAGTGACATATCTTCTTGGATGTCCGCTAACAACACCAACTGCTTGTCAAAAATCCATGGCCCTCCTTGTTGAACCCTAGTTTTATCTTCCTTTGAAAAGAACTGAAACATAAATAGGTTCTCCCCCACCTCTCTAATTCCAAAAGACCTCTTGACTTTCCAAGCTTGGCATAAAAACGCAAAGAAACTAGAGACCCTAAAGGGTTTGTGGGTCATTACCTTACCAATCAATGCCAAGGCTGCTCTTGACGAGAAATTTGCCGCTGTCGTATTTGCACAGTCAATTACCTTCTCTTTTTCTTCTGTTAACCGCAAATTTTCCACCGATTCAGAAGTGGGGAGTCCATCGTTGTTCTAGATTGGGAGAACCAATAGATGGGTTCTATGGGTTTGGAAACATTCACCGTGGAACGAGCAGCCTTCACCTGCAAACCCTAGTTCGGACGGCGACCTAACCTAGAGAGAGCATGGGAAGGAAAATAGAGATAAGAGAGATTGAGAGAGGAGAATAGGATGATTTATTCATAACCTACAAGGGGTATTTTATACTAGCTATACAGCAAGAGTCCTATACAGTATAGACTTCATATGGGAGTAGATTTTCTTATATTATATCATCCTAACAGATAAAGATACCCAGTAGATATCTGATTGACATATGGACATTAACAAATATATTATTTCATAACACAAGGTCTTTAATAACTCACAACCCCAAAATAAAAATTGGTTCAACTCAACTAGAGTATAGAAGAAACATCCGAAAATCTCAAATACTAAGTACAAGTTTATATCCCAAAGGTTCGATTAGAAATCAAAATATAAATTATGCTAGACTGAGAAATAAACTCCATAGTTCCAAAAAGGGAAATTGGAATCTAATAAACCAACCTTTGGGGGTCCTTTGAAATAGCGAACCAACCTTGAACATTATTATTCAACGAACCAACCTTGTCATGTTGATTTTTCCAGCGAACCGCCACCGAGTTTGACTCGTCGGAAAGCTGACTTGGCGGTGGCGGATGATGACTTGGATTATTTTAGAGCCAAAAAAAAAAAAATAGGTTCAGGCATGTGCTTATTTTTTCTTTAGCCAAGTCACTATTCTGCTTTATTATCATCACTGTACACCTCACCCACCTCTCTACTTCTCTATACTCCATCCCACCATCACCCATCCTCACCAGTCACCACTGCCACTATCACCTCCACTGTCGCCATCTCCAGCCCCACAACCTCCACATCCACCTTACCTCTCTCTCTCTCTCTCTCTCTCTCTCTCTCTATCTCGCTCCAATTAAGCATTTTCTGCATTCCCTTCAACCCCCACTCCAAAACAGAGCACTCACACTCAAGCATGCCGTCGTCGGCTGGAAACAACTCACGGCGGTCGATCTACAGCCGGAGCTTCCACCTTCCAGAGGACGACGACGAGGCCGCTGCCACCGGAACCACTACCCCCATCGACGGCACAATGCTCCCGATCTTCCTCAACGACCTTGGCCCACCCAACTCCACCTCCAACCCCAACGACCTCATCGAGGTCGAATTGCAGCTTGATGACGACACCATTTACGTCTACAGCGTCACTCCCACCACCATGACCCTGACGCCGGCCAGAATCGACGACTTCAGCACCACCGCCGCCGGCAACAGCCTCCTCGCACGGAGCCTCTCGACGGCGGCGAAGCTGCGAAGGAAGTTCGGGTGGGCGAGGTCGGTGGCGTCTTCCCAAGGCTCGTTGTCGTCGGCGGTGGAATTTCCGATGACGGAGAGGGAGAAGATGAATATGAGAGCCCAGATGCAGAGAACACGCTCCGGCGCACAGAGGGCGCTGAAAGGCCTCTGGTTCATCAGCCACACGGCGGCAGCGGCGATCTCGGAGGAGGACCGCCTCGCCGTGAACGGGTTGCTTGCTAAGGAAGGTTGGGGAGATGGGCTGGGGGTGAGAGAGAGAGAGAGAGAGAGAGAGGTGCTGAGGTAGATTTTAAAAAAATGAAAAGTGTTGATTATTTTAATCCAACTCAGATAAAAATATGGCCCATTGTTGTTTTCTGTTTTTTTTTTTTTTTTTGCTTAAACACCGTCACATAAGCTACCGCCACCGCCACATCATATTTCTAACGAGTTGGACTCGCTGACGGTTCGTTAGAAAAAAATAAGTTGTTAAGGTCAATTCGTCTAATATTAAAGTTCAAGGTTGGTTCGTTAAATCAAAGCACCCCCAAAGGTTGGTTTATTAGATTCCAATTTCCCTTCCAAAGATAGAGGTTTGGACTCATGACTCCTCTCATGAAACTTAGATGCTGGTGAGAATAGAATCTGAAAAAAATGGAAGATGAAAGGATGAGCTCGGAAGCCCAGTAAGTAGCATAACACTCCTTTAGCTGGGTTGGGCATGCAGGTAAAACATAGGTTGGGTTAGAGTTCACAATAAAATATATAACAAGATATGATTGGGTTTTACAAATATTTTACTCAGCTCAAAACTCCCAAAATAAACCATCATAATGATCAAACGATTTCCGTCAAAGTAACATAGTATATATCAAAACATAGCAATCAAAATCACAATGGTTAGGGCTAAGGTTACTATTGACCCAGTGACAAGGGCAACGATAAGCAACTATTGACCCAGTGGCGGGGTAATAATGTACCACTGAAGAATCTCAACTCTGAGGACCTCATCACAAAAAGCTCTGAGGACCTCATTGCAGTATACTCCGAGGACCTCCAACGACAGCATCAAGGTTTTGTTTGAAAGACAGAAATTTAGGGAAGTATCTTATACAAACCCTAAAATATACTTTCCATTATTCTGCATGATCTGATACAATAATCGCTACCTTCCTTATTTCCAGATATCATCCGTATGGAAAGCAAATCAAGGAAATCAAGAAGATTTGGAAGAGAGCTCAAGAATGGAAACTATCCCTTGGAGAATAAAGAAGTCGTTAATGCCTCCAACTCCCAAATATATATATACGGTTGCATACCTACATTGAAGAGTAGTGATTTCCAAGCAAGAAAATCAGTAGTAGGAACTTTGTGAAAGAAAGTTCTGAGTGTAGGAATATTGAGTGAATATTCTGAGTGTAACCATTGTTGTAGTGGTGAGCCTTTGTTGTAACCAGTGGTCAAACTGGTGAGGACCTCTAAGGTCGTGAATTTGAAGTTAGATAAGTGTCTCTCTGTCAAGTGAGGTCACTAGTTGTAATCGCCTCCACTGTGAGGCCTCTGATCCAGAAGACATCTGTTGAGTCTTCTATTCTGGTAGGCCAATTGAGGACCTCACAAGTTCTCTGTTGAGCTGAGTTGTAACCTCCTCCTTCTTAGCACTTTTAATTATTGAATAAAGAAGTTATTTTTTCATATAAAAGTGCTACTAACTTGGTTGTGTTGATCAAAGCGCAGAACTATTTACATAACCCTAATCACTCTCCCCCTCTAGGGTTATTTCAATTGGTATCAGAGCAGGTCCACAGATCTCAAGAGTCTAACAACTCGTGGTAAAGATCATGGCCGGCCTCAACACAACTGAAGCCCCTCAAGGACGCTCATGGACAAGAGCACCTCTCCTCACTGGAGAAAACTATAGAATGTGGAAAAGGCAAATGGAAATCTTCCTCAAGGACCAAGATGAGGACCTCTAGACTATGGTTACCGAGGGAGATTATCCTACTCCCACGAAGAAGAACAGTGCTGGTCAAGATGTCCCAAAGAAAATATCTGAAATGACTAAGAAAGAGTTGGAGCAATTGAGAAAAAATACTCATGCCCTAAACTTGATTTATTGCAGTTTAAATTCGAATGATTTTGAACGTATATCTAATTGTGAAACTACGAAACAGGTTTGGGATTACTTGATAACCTCATATGAAGGCACAAGTCAAGTCAAGGACACCAAAGTAGATATCCTAGTCCAGAAGTATGAGGCCTTCAAAATGAAGGAAAATGAGACTATTGAAGAGATGTTCAAAAGATTCAGCAGCATCACCAACCACCACATATCTCTGGGAAAAACCTACCTAAATGAGGAACAAGTTAGAAAGGTCCTCTGATGCCTGCCTAGAAGAAAATGGGGTCCAAAAGTCACAGCCATTGAAGAAGCTCAATATCTCAAGGCCCTCAAGCTGGAGGAACTCATTGGAAAACTATTGGCCTATGAGATCCAATTTATTGACCTCTCAGAACCCAAGGAAATTGCCCTCAAGGCAGTATGTAAATCTGACAGTGAGTCAGATGATGATGAGGAGGAAGATACAATGGCAACGATGGCTAGAGGGTTTAGAAGATTATACAAGAAAAATCCAACCTTTCGAGGATACATCAAGGATGGACAAAACAGAAAAGCAACCTCAAAAGGTAAGTCCTCATTAAGAAAAGATGCTGACACATTCACTTGTTTTGTTTGTGGCAGCTCAAAACACCTTATGAAGGACTACCCTCACGCCAGAAGAAACAAAAACAAGAGAAACAGTCGACCTCAACGACATAACCATAAGGCAATGATGGCAACATGGAGTGATAGTGATTCCAGTGAAGGCCACAATGAGGTAGAAGAAATAACAAATGTATGTCTGATGGCAAACACAAGTGAGGATCAAGATCCAACCTCATCTCTGACGAGGTAAACATTGATGACCTCCTTAATCTTTCACCATTACATCTTGCTCATAAGTGTATGCATCTTTTTAAATACTCTAAGTCCTTGGTAGAAAGAATCAAGCACCTTACCAACCATGTTCAAAGTCTCAGTGAGGCCATAGAAAGCTTGAACTCTCAAAATGACCTCATGTTCACAGAAAGCAATAGACTGTCTCTTGAGGTCAAAGACTGCTATAAAACCATCACTCAATTATCCAATGAGGCAGTCAATAATTCCCATCCTTACCAAAGCAAACCAATCTCCACAACCCCCTCTTCTCAACCTCGGACCAAAATTCCTACAAATCATCCTCCCAGAGGACCTCTCCTTCCCACACCCAATACACCACCTCTCAAAAACTATCGGTCCAAAAGTCCTCCTTTCCATGCCAACAAAGGACCTCTCCTTCCTATCCCAAACATTCCGCCTTTCAGAGAAAATCATCATAGAGGACCTCCTACAGAAAATAAAATAAGGACCTCATCAAATCCCCTGTCTAAAGGAACTAGACCTCCGTGCATCACTAAAATCTGGGTCCCAAAGACCTCATTGCAATGATCTCACTCTTGGCCAGAAACCAAGAAAGGTATAGTGTCTTCTATTACAGGTATGCCTCAAACACAGAGATCCAACCAAGCTCTTCAAATTGAAAATCAACAAGAATGTAAGAGTGACCTTTGGAGACAAAATCCAAGACAAGATCCTAGACATTGGGAAGGTCGTGAAACAACACCACCCGCACCATTTGAGGGTGAGTCGTTTACTATGAGGACCTCAACCTATGCACAAGCTATCAAATTGAGGGGGAGTCCTATCATCCATCCTCCCTGCATGTGGTCTCTTTTCTCCTCCCAGGTTCGTCAACTCACTGCATGCTTGGACCTTTGATGTCCTCATCAGCATGGCCTCTCGAGCGCCTCAAAATTTAATCAGGGCCTGGTCAAGGTGTCCTCATCATCTCTTTTCCTCCTATCCCTCCTTCTTCTTTTTCTCTCTTCCTCTGCTTTTTTTTGCTACACAATTTAGTACTTGTACTCTCCTGTTTCCCTTCTGTCTAAAAGACAAAAAGGGGGAGATATCCTTGGTCCGTAACCGAAACAATATGGTGAACTGTTGCTTGCTACTATATGATACTCTATTACAAGAATGTACTATTGCATCTATTGTCCATATCTGCTGTACATTGAGAATGCATGTATAAAGCAGCATCCAGGAAGTTTTGTCTTTCAAACAAAAAGGGGGAGATTGAAGAATCTCAACTCTGAAGACCTCATCACAAAAAGCTCTGAGGGCCTCATTGCAGTACACTCCGAGGACCTCCAACGACAGCATCAAGGTTTTGTTTGAAAGACAAAAATTTAGGGAAGTATCTTATACAAACCCTAAAATATACTTTCTATTATTCTGCATGATCTGATACAATAATCGCTACCTTCCTTATTTCCAGATATCATCCGTATGGAAAGCAAATCAAGGAAATCAAGAAGATTTGGAAGAGAGCTCAAGAATGGAAACTATCCCTTGGAGAATAAAGAAGTCATTGTTGCCTCCAACTCCCAAATATATATATACGGCTGCATACCTACATTGAAGAGTAGTGATTTCCAAGCAAGAAAATCAGTAGTAGGAACTTTGTGAAAGAAAATTCTGAGTGTAGGAATATTGAGTGAATATTCTGAGTGTAACCATTGTTGTAGTGGTGAGCCTTTGTGTAAAACCCCGAAAATTTGGAATGTGTTTAGCGTTACGTCGTTAATGTGTTACTTTATATACTGCGTACTCTGTGAAATTTATCGGTCAACACTTGAGCTCGTAGGACCGCGTAGTATCTAACGAAGGGTAGAATAGTAATTTTATGCATAGGAAGGTTGCATGTGAGTGTGGGTATTTTACTAATTTTTGTGTGTGACCCTAAGTGCTATTATTGCTATTATTCATGTGGGTATTTTATTTTAGTACTTATGTGCTATTTTAGAGATTTTGGAAAAATCTAGTATTATAAATAATTAATTACTTTCATCTATATTAATTTTCTATTTTGTTTGTATTTTTCTTATAATTAATTATGGGTATAAATACCCCTTTTAGCCAAACCCTAGGTTTTATTAAATAAAACCCCCGCCCTCCTTTTCTATTCTCCTGCGGCACGACGCAAAGGCACCCCGAGCCCCCCTTTCTCTCACTTTCTATCTACCCTCTCCTCCACCACTTCTTCTCCCTTTCCCCCACCTCTGATCACCGCTCATCAGCCCCGAATGCCACCACAGGACGCCTTCCTGCATCACCCTCGACAACCGCAACCCACCACCAAAGTCGCTGGAGCCACCACCGTTGCTTGGGGAACCACCAAAGTAGCCTTACCATAGATGTGTTCTTTGTGTTGCGGCGGCTGCCCAGCCTTTCCTCGACGTCCTTGACCACCGAGAACACAATAGAGGGACCACCTGCATTCCAGTTGACAACCGTCGCCCACCACTGGGGTCGCCAGAGCCACCGACGGAGTTGTCGGATCATTCGAAGTTGGGTTGTTACGTTGTTGTTGTTGCATGTTGCCGTTGTTCGTGTGACCCCGCCCACCATCACCTCCTTCCGTCACGGCCGTCTTGGAGCCGCCGCCGCCGCTAGTCAGCCGCCCCGGCCTCCTCCCTTTCTCGCTTTGGTATAAACTTTAACCTCGGTTCTAAGTACGTGTTTGGCAAATTAAGATGCATGGATGCTACTGTTGTTGCTGTGTACGTAGTAGGTTTCTTTAACTATTATTGTTATCACTATTATTATCATTATTATCAGTACTATTATTAGTATTTTAGATTATTTTATGAGTTATAATAGTTTTTATTAAATATTCGTTTATATGTAAAATTTTGTTCTGATTACTTAAGGAGCATTTTCAAAGTCTTTTGATTGCTTTTAAAGGTTTTATAATGTTTATGTTTAGTAAAGTTTTAAACTTTACGCTTTTATATTATTATTATGTTATTATTACGTGCTTGTAGTATTATTACGTTATTATCAAGTTTTTTATCTAAAAAGGTTTAAATTGTTGGTTATAAGTGGTAGCTTTTAGACCTTGGTTGGATTAGGGTAGAAACTTTAACCTTAGCCACTGTTTTAAGCCCAAATTAGGACCCCGGGATCGAATGGTGAAAGTTAGAACCGAAATTATTGACTATATGGGAACCGGGTGCAGGACAGTTTTGTTAGGGTCTAAAGAACGGATCACCATGAGAGATATAGTGATCCTTTGATCGAACAATTCGAACTGGAGGTTCCCTTAAATGTTAGCTTTCATAGGAATTTTGCGGATCGGACTTTGGAGTTGTATAGGTCGAGTTAAGTTACACCCCGATTACCAGACCTAGGTCAGATCTCGGTAGTTTGGATTGATGACCGTTTTTGAGGACCTTAGGGGGTGTTTTTGTCTCGCGTTCAACATAAAAGTTTTAGTAGACATTCTGAGGTTTCCGAAAAGTCCAAAATCAGACCGATAGGATGTCGGGAAGTCAAGTTTTGACCCTTTTTATGTGGATGTTGTAATCTGTCTTATTGATGTTAATTATTAATGAAAATGTTGTTGAGAGAAAATGTTGTTTTGATCTTGTTATGTGATTACCTGGAATGTGTTAGGTGATTCAAAGTGTGAATTCATGATTGATGGGAACCTATGGTGTTCCTAGGGGAGGGTTAGTTAGAAGGTAGTTAATACTAACTTCGAAGGGCGCGTTTTGATTAGAATAATTATTCTATTTTAGGCCTGAGCTAATTCGCGTCGTTAGTGAGCTCAAGTGTGTTCGTTTTGCTGTGAAGTGAAGCTAACCAGATAATGTCTATGCCATAATCCCCTCTGGGATGCCTTTTAAGTGTTTTTGTGATTTTCTAATATGTTTTGAAATTTGCATCCCGAAGGGGACTTTATTTGGAAATGTGACCATCTGTTTTGGATAACTGTTTGTAATTGTTGTACTTTGATTTATGAGTTGAGAAATTGGATTGTCTTTTATTAGTGGTTTATTATTGGTTTGATAACTTTGGTTGGGTTGACTTGAGAGTTGTGAGCTGAGTTTTGCATAAAACATTAATAATTCAAAGTGAAACATTAAGCGGGTTTCGGGGCATAACCCGGAGATCAGGATTTGGTATCCTGCCGGGTTATAGACTAGGAGATCAGTGCTTCTTCCCTGATATAGGATAGAATGCTTTGATGCCTGTGGTAGGCGAACTCTTAATGCCTGTGGTAGGCGAACTCTTGATGCCTGTGGTAGGCGATGTTACTCTAAGGGATGTGATATCTCGCCCGCATAATAAAATATGGATTGGTTGGGTTGAGGAAAACAGCTAAGGGATTAAAGGTTTGTGAACTGGTTTGACTTGTTCCCTTTCCCTCAAATGAATTGAAATGAACTTAACTTGTTTTTAACGTTAGGGGTAGACATTATTGAGATTTCCCCCTCATTTTTGAAATGTTTTGTTTTCAGGTGATGATCAATATGCTGGGGACGGGAATTAGAAGTAAGGACGACATGTCTAGAAGTCGTTAAATATATTATGCTTCTTTTTGAAAGACTTGAAGTTAGTTTTGAGGTTTATTTCTAAGTATGAGTTTGTTAGTTGGGTTGCCGTTGACAGACAGTTGTAGTTTTCCTTCTCGCCTTGTATTCCTCCGGGGATACGGCAGTGATGCCCAATAAGAGTTTGAGTCTTCCACTAAATTTTGTCTGTTAACGTTAGTTTGACTTTGACTTTTCTATAATTGAACGTCCGGGGCGTTACACTTTGTTGTAACCAGTGGTTAAACTGGTGAGGACCTTTAAGGTCGTGAATTTGAAGTTAGATAAGTGCCTGCCTCCCTGTCAAATGAGGTCACTGGTTGTAATCGCCTCCACTGTGAGGCCTTTGATCCAGAAGACATCTGCTGAGTCTTCTATTCTGGTAGGCCAATTGAGGACCTCACAAGTTCTCTGTTGAGTTGAGTTGTAACCTCCTCCTTCTTAGCACTTTTAATTATTGAATAAAGAAGTAATTTTTCCATATAAAAGTGCTACTAACGTGGTTGTGTTGATCAAAGTGCAGAATTATTTACATAACCCTAATCACCCCCCCTCTAGGGTTATTTCAACCACTATTGACCCAGTGGCAGGGCAACAAAAGATTGGGCCCAACGGAGCACATACACATATCAGAATACACAATAGCTCACAAAATATCAATATACCGTTACGAAAATACCCAAGATGCTAGATTATAAACCTCTTACTTGTCTAGTTAATTAGAGAATAACTCCAAAATTATATTAACACACATTAATGACCAACATTTCTAGAGAATGGTCCTAGTTTGCCTTATTGACCGCAAACATTTCTTAGTTAACAAGACTATTGACACCATATAATTGACCATCATCAAGAATCATCATGTTTCCCTTTTTGTTTCTTTTTTTTTCTTTTTTCCACTTTGATTCCTTTACATGTTTGTCAAGTCGCTTGATCGTCATCGATAAAAGTAAAACCTCTATCAATCCACTATCAACAATTCGTATGATTTAATACTCTATGTAATCAGATATTATATCCACTAAGCCCCAAAACGATTGTCTTATAAGTGTCGCCAACTAATCAGTATGCATTGTTGGTTGAGTGGTTAGATGGATAATTGTTATGCTCAAGGTCATATGTTCGACACCTCTAACATTTTTGAGTCTTGTAAAATTAGTTAATGAATATGTCTACTAGACTTGTAAATTAGTATGATGTAGTAAGCCCCCCAAACAGCTGGTATAGGATGGGGCCTCTCAGGGAGAACGGAAGAATCTCAGCAACTGGAAATGAGGAGTACGCTGTCTATGTTGGAAATTTACCAAAGGAGCTCGACAAGTATGGACTAAAAGGTATATTCAGCAAAATTGGTTGAGTCAAGGAGGCCATAATTCCTTGGAGACAAGGATCGAAATGGAGATACGGGTTTGTTCACTTTTGGAGCAGAGAAAAGATGGAGGAGAGCATTAGATCAATGAACCAGAAGAGAGTTAGAGGTCACGAAATTCGGGTTCAGAAGGCCAGAAGAAGATTGAGAATTTGGAGAAGCAAGATAAAACAAGTGTGGAGAAAGAAGGATTTGAATAGAAGCAAGGGTGTGAATGGAAAAATCGAGGACGGGATGCAGTGTGGAAGAATTGAAGGTGAGGTAAACGGGGAATTGATGGAGTGGTTGCAAAGAAGCGTTATCTGTACCAGCTCACAACCAAGAGATTTGATGACAATGGCATCAACCATCATGCAAGCTGTTGGTCCAGTCTCAAAAGTGACTGCCCTAAGCGGCTCTAAGTTTATAGTGACCATGGCATCGGAGGTGGAGGCAGAGGAATTGATTAGCAACCCTGGTGATCTGGAGGTATGGTTTGAGGATATAAGGAGGTGGTCAAAATATGAGACTTGTGAAGAATGGAGAGTATGGGTAGATGTTCACGGAGTACCACCCCATGCGTGGTTGTTGGAGAATTTCCAGAAATGCGTTAAACAATGGGGTCGAATAGTAAGTCTTGGGCAAGATATCAGTAGGGTGGAACACTTTGAAAGTATGAGAATTCAGATCGTGACAAAGATCTTCACGAGAATTGAAGGTCAGGTTTTGCTAACTGTTGATGATTGTTCATATAATGTATACATCAAAGAAGCCTACACATTTGTTCATGTTCCGATTTCGATGCTCAAATCTGCCAAAGGAGATTATACTATAAGAAGCCAAGCTGAGAGTGATGATCCTGATGAAGATGTTGATGATGATGGTGAGGAAGGCGATTCTGAGCATGGAATGCATGACGCTGATGATGATGATTGCAGGAGCAAGACTCAAGAGACTCAGGAGTCATTTGGAGAAGTCCAAAGGTCATCGCACTCTGCTGAAGCAGGGGAAGAGTCGGTGAGAAGGCTGGGGAGTAATTTGAAATTTGTTAACTCGCAGCACGACATGCATAGGAAATCTAAGACTCATTTAAGGAGCAGGCTGGAAGCTGAAGAGCTCAGAACACTAGCAGAGCAGGTTGCCTCGCTTGAGGGGAGGGTGTTAAAGGCCTTGGGAAAAGATCATATAGAAAGTAGTGTGGCGGCTCATGAAAATATTGGCAGCAGCAATGACCAAGAAAATCTTAATGACTCTCTTGGAAACTTGCACTCTATTCAAGTTGAAGAAAGTGACAACCTAGTGAAAGCAAAGCAGATTGAAGAAGTTCAAATTGAAACACAACAAATTGAGGATTTTGATTCGGAGGAAATTAGGGACAAAGTTCGAGCACGACAGGTTATTGTTGGAGACGACATCGGTTTTAGGCTTCTTGATGATCTTGAGGAATCTAGCCATTCAATAGAAGAGGAGATTATGAGGAACAAGGAAGAGAGAAGTGCAAGCAAGAAAAGAGCAAAGAAAAGCAAGAGGAGAGACAGGAAAAGGAGTTATTGAGATGAGGCTCGGAGTGTAGTATGACCGAGGTATAGAAGCAACAGGCAAAAAGAAATACATTAGAGACATAACACAAAAGGAGCACCTTATTCTGATGAATTGGATTGTGCAATTATTCTGATGTATGCTCCAAATGAGTAAAATGCAAGGTGAAAGTTGTGGAGTCAATTAAGAGACTTCAAGAATGCCATCATCCCCCTTATCTAACTGATGGGAGATTTCAAGAAGTGCTATGTCCAAAAGAGATAAGAGAATGTTGGGAGTTCAGTGTTTTTTGCTTTCTACGAAGAAAATAATTAGTCTGATGATTCAAGGTTAGTTGGTATCATCCAAAAGATGTTCAATAATCTGTTTGCTCAGTTTTTTGGCAATACATGTCTGGCAGGAGGTGGCACATAGCCTGAAGTATGGAGAAGCACAAGGTGATACATCCAAGGAATGGCTCAAACAATGGATAGAAGCAAGGATGCCAAACAAGGTAAGGATGAAAATATGGATAGTCAGCAGCATTGCCACCATCTGGACCTTGTGGAAGCATAGAAACGAAATTGCATTTGACAAAAAACATCCAGATCTGACAATGGTGGCTGACCTCACTAAGAGGAGAGTAACAATGTGGGCATCAACTTGGAAGGAGCACATACCATAATCTGAGGAGCAATTGGTAAGAAATTTTAATGAAATTCCAAGGATTTTCAACTGAATCAAAGGCTGGAAGCACAAGAACCAGGGGGAGAGAGAAGATTGGCATGGTAACAACTGAGATAGCAATGGCTGTTTTTGTCGATAGAGGAAGAATTAGGGATATGAGATGTTGTCCATTTTGATTGTAAAACATGGAACATGATGATGGGCTCAATGGTGCCTTTTGTTTATTGGCTTTGTTGGACTACTTTGGGCCTGTGCCCATTGGCAAGTTTAATGAATGAATAAATGGGCTGATGCCCCTAATTTTTCGAAAAAAAAAAAATGTGTCGCCAACTAATCACAAAGAATACAGTATACCCGTCTAACAATTAAATGTCTAACACCATTATAACATATTTGCACCCAAGGGAGGAATTAAAATACTAACCTTTAAAAAAATTTTGTTGATGAATTCACTCTTCCTTCCTTAACCTTCTATTTCTCCTTGGCGGACGGCAGGAGACACTATATTATTTTCTGAGGAGGTAGGTCTATACATATAAGGGAACAAATAATATAAGGACATTTTGGTGACAAGGTGAGAAGGGATGGACATCAAGTATCGCAGAGATGGACATCATATATCACAGAGATGAAGATGGATAGTTGATGTCTCCATGATGTTCACCATGCAAACTTGATGTTCATCTCTGCGATATACGATGTCTATCTCTACGATACTTGATGTCCATCCCTTCTCACCTTCTCACCAAAATGTCCTTCTCATATTATCTGTTCCCTATATAAAATTAGGAGAACTAGGGTTTAGGGTTAGTCTAAATAAATTAGAAAGGCGACTAAAATAATACTAGAATAATAATAATAATAATAATAATTTTTTTCCTTCCGGAGAAATCCGGGTATGACAACTTTAAGGATTATTCGTTATTCGCACATTTTATGAATAGTAATTATAAAATCACCTTCCATTTACTATGTACATTTCATGAATAACTAGTCTTTGTGCCCATGCAATGCTGGGTTAATATGTCTTCTTTGTCGTCATTATTAACCAAACACTTCATACAGTTTTTGAAGATGCACTGTACATGAGATTTGAAATTATAGTTTTTGTATTTATCTAATGGAGATGCTAAACGTGTACATATATATAATGATTTCCCATTTTTCATGTCAATAGTCTCCCTTAAAAAAGGTTAATGGAAAAGCTATGTTGACAATCTCAATATAAAGATTAAAGGGTCACTAACAAATTATTACTCACAAAAATATCTTTTTTATTAATAGAATGTAACCGTTAAATTATAAATCAATTACTTACCGGATGCATAGTAATTGTCTATAAAGTTTGCTTACTAATAATTAAGCAATCCTAGAGTAAATTGCCCATTTATTTATTTTATTTTATTGTAAATTTTAATAAAAGAAATTAAAAGGTCATACATAGTATATTGGAAACCACTAACCTATCGATAATAACTAATAAGCATTAAAATTTTAAGGGAAATTGGATTCTAATAATACGAACTTTTGGCTATATAACACTTAATAATACAAACTTTCGATTTGGTTCTGAATAATATGAACTTTGACCCCCTGTTGCCCCAGTAACACGCCATCAAGTTACCATTTTCTTAACTCGTCGGGGAAATGAGCTGGCGGTGGCGGCACGTTTTTTTTTATGTTTGATCATGCCATGTCACCCATTGACTTAAAAAATCGCCACGTCACTCTCTCTTTCTCTCTCCTCTCTCTTCCCCTCCTCTTCTTCTATCCACCAGACAGCCATGCCCACCGACCTTTCATTTCGAGCCACCGACTACCTAAAATTCTGAACCTAAAATATTTCTGAACCATTCATCCAATTCAATGCAATTCAATTCAATTCGACAAAAGCACTACTGAAAATCAATCATTTACATCCAGTTCAACTTCAATAAACTGAATCAGCTGAAAAATGAAAAGGAAAATTACAGAGGCGAAGTAGGCTTGGAAGAACCATTCTCGGCCTCCTCGACGACGACGTCGGCGACCGCCACTGGTTGATGCTGCTCCGCCGTGGACCCGGTGGTGGTGGCGGTACGACTTGTGAACTCATTTTCTTGGTTTTTCTTTCAAATTTTCCAACCAACTCATGATCAAATGAAAACAAGCACAAAAAAAAACAAAACCAAAACCACAAACTGCAGAAATTGTTTGCTTAACTGCTTCCACTAAGCTAGGGTTCGAGAAAAATCAAACAGAAATGAATGATTTCAAACTTCAAACTTCAGAATCAAAACACATTGGAGATGGGAGATGAAGAAGGTGATGGCGATTTTCAGGTGGAGTTGAATTATCTGTCAGTGGCGTCGGATCTTGGGAAGGTGTTCGGGTGGTCGTCGGGAGGCTGAATGGCGGAAGGGAAAGGAGTTGGAGATGGGAGGCTGAGTGGTTGTGTTGGAAGAAGAAGAAGAAGAAGAAGAAGAAGAAGAAGAAGAAGAAGAAGAAGAAGAAGAAGAAGAAGAAGAAGAAGAAGAAGAAGAAGAAGGGGAAAAGGATCTGGAAAAACAATGGGAATGACGAAGAGAGGATAGAGAGAGAGAGAGAGAGAGAGAGAGAGAGAGAGAGAGGAGAGAGAAAGAAAGAGTGACGTGGCGATTTTTTTAAGTCAATGGGTGACATGGCATGGTCAAACATCAAAGAAAACATGCCGCCACCGCCAGCTCATTTCCCCGACGAGTCAAGAAAAGGGTAACTCGGTGGCGTGTTACTGGGAGCAACAGGGGGTCAAAGTTCATATTATTCATAACCAAATCGAAAGCTCGTATTATTAAGTCTTATATGGCTAAAAGTTCATATTATTAGAATCCAATTTCCCAAATTTTAATTATGTCAATAATACATTCATTATTCAATACATATGAATTAACCTTCATAAAGTGTTATTAAAGTAACTTACCAACTTAATTTTTTTAATTTATTGCTAGATAATAACAATTGTATTTATTTTTTAAAAAGTGAAGATGATCAACTATAAATACTTTTTTTGAAACGGATACCATAATGCATAACATAGTTATTAAAATCCGGCTCCTGATTTACGATCCTACGATTTTATGGTCCAAAATCCTTGATAAGATTCTACTATTTACACACGATCCACGATCCTACATGGGTTAATTTCCGATCCTGACTTACCCATAGTTTCGAGTTAGGATCCCGATTTTAACAACCTTGATGCATAATTAGTGATTTTTTTAATAAAATATAAGTTTTGTATACGAATGACACATGACAAATTTCTAATTGTTTTGGTCTTGTTTAATATAGTTAATAGATTAAAAGATATAGATTTAGAGTAGCGAGAACGGTAGAATATCATTACCAAGTCGGTGTGCCTCCTAAATTGTAGGGAAATAATGAGGAATGAAATTATTCTTTTATATAAGGGAATAGTAGAATAACTTTCATAAAAAAATGTATTATCAAATGGTATAATTACAATCCTCATCTAAAGAGTAATTGTACAGTATAATTAAGTATGGAATTTTAAAAGGTTGATCTTTTGGGCTTTTGATAACTGATGCAGTAATCAAATTCATCATTTAAACAGTGACTGTATAGTATAATTATGCATGAAATTTGTGTGTATTTTTAATGAAATTTTGGTTTTTTTTAATAAGTGTGCCACATGGCAGCTTCTTTTTTTTTCTTGTTTTAATATATATTTAATGGATTATCTAACCGTTGCAAGGTGCTTTAATGGAAGATTAGATTATCAATAGTTGCAATCAAAACCTATTCCACTAAATTCCTTCTTATGTCTCCAATGTTCAATGACTGATGTTTGTTTTTTATTAAATTAAAAAAATTACATAGTTATGCATTAATTATGTTGACACGTGGCGTTACCTTGTTGGAGAGGGTTTTGTTTTAATATATGTAATAGATTAAACTAAACTCTAGGAGTGAACATCCACTTGTTCCAACTCTTTAGGATTAGCCTAATTTGTTCACGAAATGTTAAGCTCGAAAGAAGATGATTTATGCAACCATTATTTAAAAATGTACAAAAATTACTTTAAAGGTGCATCGGTTTATTGAAAAACCATGATAAGCATGATTTAGGCAATCCCGATGTGTTTTGGTTTGAAAGAAGTCGCCACCCGACTTCTTTAAGGAAAAAACCAAGAAAAAAACCGAAAAGAAAGAAAGAAAGACTCCGCCGACGAACCAAGAAGTGGATTCGGAGGTTAAGGTTACGAACTCGAAAGATAAAAACCTTTGAGTTCGCCTCTCACTTTAGGAAAGACTCTACTAAAAGTAAACGTGTTCAATGGGTCGGGGACAGGCCCGGCCCGACCCGACTCGAAAAAAAAATGCGGGTCGAGGTCACAATTTTAGAAGGTGACCCGACCCGACCCGAAAATGTCAGGGCCCCGAAGTATGGTCAGGCTGGGCTCGGTGACCCGGCCCAACTAAATACAAATTTTTAAAAAAAATACCTAAATTAAGTTTAAGTTTTTTTGTGACCCGACCCGACCCGGCCCGGCCCGGCCCGACGACCAGACAAAATATATGAATAAAATGCGTAAATTTTAGGCTTTTTTAATTAAGAAAAACTCAATTTTATATTTTTGTCGATCCGTAGGGTCAAGGCTCGGGCCAAAGGTACCTAGCCCGAAGGACGGGACGGGTCGGGCTCGAGCCGACGGGTTAAAAACTTCCGACTCGTGACCCGGCCCGACCTTTGATTAGGTCTAACTAAAAGTTTGGAAGGGAAAGCAAATTGAAACTTTACATGATTATTTCATTAAACATGCAAAAGAATGAAAGAATTACAACATATACAAACACTTTACATTATGAAATAAGCACAACAAATGTACCTATATATGAATTTTAAGAAGAGTCTTGCCTAGCATTGCTTGAACACTTGACTTTCACCCGTGATGAAGCTTGTCTGTGAGGACTTTAACCCTCCCTTTGTCGATGCCAAATTGAACCAAAGTTTAGGTAAAAAGAGATGGACAAATGATCGGGAAAAGGTAGGGAAAAGGCTTTTTTGTGGGGTTTTGGTAAGTGTTTTTGGATTATTTTGTGGGGTTTTTGGATGGTTTATGTTGGAGATGTGTTTAGGTATCGCACCACGCTCCAGAAAACAATGACACGAATGGTGTAGGGATTAGGAGAGAAAGTATGAGAAAGTTGAGAGATTAGAAGATTAGAAGTGAAAGAGAGAATGAGGGGGATTTTGGATGGAGTTAGGTGTGTTCTACCTCGAGGTTTAGAGGGGTATACATACACACACACACATGTGTGTGTGTGTATACATATATATATATATATATATATATATATATATATATATATATATATATATACATAAGAAAATTGGATTATAATAATCCCGACTTTTGCAAATCGAACAACAATAATCCCTACTATTGAATTGTATTTTGGTGGTCCAAAAGAAAATATAATTGTATTGTAGTGGGACACCGCCGAGTTAGAGGGTGGTGACTCGGTGGTTTGCTGACGTGGACCGGCAAGAGTATGTTTGACCAAGATATTATAATTTTAGTTGTATTCTAGTGGTCCCATTTAAATTGCTATTGTATTCTAGTAGTCCCATTGACATACTTATTGTATTTTGGTGGTCTCATTTCATAGTTGATTAAGTTCTAGTGGTTCGAATTTCTGGTCAAACACACTCTTGCCGGTACACGTCAGCAAACCACCGAGTATCCACCCTCTAACTCGGCGGCGTCTCACTACAATACAATTTCCTTTTCTCTTGGACCACCAGAATACAATCGATAGTAGGGATTATTGTTATCCGATTTGCAAAAGTCGGCATTATTATAATCCAATTTTCATATATATATATATATATATATATATATATATATATATATATAAGAAAATTAGATTCAAATAATCCCTACTTTTACGAATCGTATAGCAATAATCCCTACTTTCATTTTGTATTATGGTGGTCTAAAAAAAATTAAAATTGTATTGTAGTGGTACCAAATCCATCACCACATTCTTTTTATTTTTTTCATGCCTACCCAATATTGTTTTTGTTTTTTTCGTTCCTGCCCCCAGATAGATAATGAAGTGTAGTTACTAAAAAAATTTTTAAATTATTTTTTTGAGATTCCGAGCAATTATCATGATTTTTTAAAAGGAATAAAATTGAAAAAAACATAAAAAAATTGAAAACAAATTGAAAAAAATTGGGAGAAACGCTATAAATTCATAAAAATCGTGGAAAAGTGTTATACAAAGTCTTGAATGAAATGCAACACAAAATCTATGATATTTAGGGTATACTCTTAATTATGTCCCACTACAATACAATTTTTATTTTTTTTTTGGACCACCAGAATACAAACTGAAAGTAGGGATTATTGCCATCCAATTTGCAAAAGTAGGAATTATTAAAATCCAATTTTCATATATATATATATATATATATATATATATATATATATATATATATATAAAGAGTGAGGATCAACATATGTGGTTTTTAATGAGAACATTTTGGAAAACCTATAATTGATTATATTTAACTTTTTTGAAAAACAAAACGTGTAATATTAATGCGTGTGTATTAATGTGTATATGTTTGAATTGATGATTTATATATTAATGATACATGTATAAGTAATAGCAAAAGTTTTTGGTAAAGTAACTGTTTGTGAAAAGCTACATCAAAAAATTTCCCCCAAGTAGTAGCTTTTTAAAAACTAGTGTAGTACACTGAGTCCAAAAAACTAACATTAAAACCCGTTTACTGTACGTTGCCCACCTTATTACTATTGTCGTCCACCTTTCGCATGATATTTCCAACTTTGCCCTTTAACCTCATAACCTTACTCTCCACCTTCTCCCTAGTTTATCTCTCTAGAAAACGCTCTTAACCAACGACCATCACAAACCACCGTCATCCCGGGATATCGAACACTACCAATCGAAGAAGTTTAGGTATGTTTTGAATTAGTTGATTTGAATTTGTGTTGTATATAAAAATTTGGCCGAAAACATCAACATTTCCGGAAAAATGGTGTTGCCGCGTGAAATTTGCGGCAACCAGCGGCAGTTGCCGCACGCCGATCCCGGATGTCCATCACAAACACTAATGGAATAACATCAAGACCCAACAATTCATGAAGCCTCCACATCAACCACTCATATGAGTCCATCTTCTTGTCCCGCATGAACGAGTAAGCAATCTGGATGTCGTTCCAAAAATGATGTCCGTCACAAACACGGATGGAATAACATCAAGACCCAACAATTCATGCAGTCTCCACATCAACCACTCATATGAGTCCAACTTCTCGTCCCGCATGAACGAGTAAGCAATCTGGAAGTTGTGGTTAGTGAGTGTCACGCCTACCAGCTCACATAAAGGCCACTTTGCCTTGTTTGTCTTATACGTACTGTCAATGAGAATGACATTCGGGTACGTACGGATCAACTTTGACGAGTACGGGTGACATAAAAAAAACCTGACCAAGCTCGCTATCATCATCATAATCAACAAATGAGACGTACCCGCCGACTTTCGCCATGTAGAGACAATGTTGGGCATACGTCCTACCATCCGTTTCCTTGGTGCGCATCTTTGCCCGCTCGTTGTATACTTGCTTCACGTTTATCTTAGAAGCAGGGAACTTAATCTTCAGTGATGTTTGTATCGTGGCCGGCGTGTACCCTGTGTTGGTCATTTCACGGACATGATGTTTTATGTCAGAAGTTAATGGGTGTCCGTGACGATGTCCTTCCTCGTACACGATGAAGCGATGATTGTGCTTCCCTCGGTCTTCATCGCAAACACGAACTTGCCATTCCATTTCATTACGAGTCCACGCTACAATGGCAAATTTACAATGGCACGCCTTCGTTGACGTATCCCGACGAGTAGCAGCATCCAGATCATTCAGTGTACCACGATATTTACCGTACCTCCAACACTTCAAGTAACACCTTAGCGGGCTCTCTGCATCTTTTCTTTTGTACGTTGACCGTACAACCCTAAATCCGATGCCCCTAGCTATTTCATTGGTCCAATCATGCACTGCATCTATAGTCTCAAATACATCTTCCGTCGCAAAATAGCCTGAATAATCAACACCGTCTCCGCCAAACTCCTCCAAATGAACCTGCAAATCAATACCACATTCATTAATTTCCTTCGTCCAACCCAAATTACTCGAATTGTCCGACCCGAAAAAACTGGTTTTGGACATAGATTTTTCATCCGAATTTTGATATTGACCGAATTGATCGAATATTCGGACATAAATTTCTCTTTTTTCTACTGTCCGAACCCGATTTTTGGTTTGTCCGAATTGCCCGACCAGGTTCGACCCGAAATAAAACTGGGTCCGAACATGAAATTCTCGTCCGAATTTTGACATTGTCCGAATTTGTCTGACTTGAATTTACCCGAACCCGAATTTTCGCCAGCGCTACCCAAACCTTACCAAAACTTACTAAACAAGCAACAAAAATAATAATAATCGTGACACTATTAGCAAAAATATAAGATTCTCGCTTTTTTAATAATTTTTTAATAATAAAATAAACTTAATTACGAAAACAGGACCCAACACGGATAGTGTCTGGCGTCACACAACCCGTGTTGGTGTCCAGAATGTCAATTTTTTTTGGCATTGGATCAACACGGACCGTGTTGATCCAGTGCAAAAAAATCTTACTGCACGGTTGCCGCGTTGTTTTTTGACGTACACGGCGGCTGTGCGGCACGCCTTTCTCGGCATTGTCGCGGCAACTGCCGCATGAACCGTGCAGCGACACCACTGTAACTGTCGCACATGTCACGCAGCCGCCGCCGCGATTTGGCCAAGATCGGCGTGCGGCACCAGCGCCGTCTTCGGCAAAAAAGTCGCGCGACAGCCGTTTGTAACAGTTTTTTCCGGAAAATTTTTTAATTTTAAAAATTTTAAACCAAAAACGAAATTTACAAACTAACCTCTTTTTCTTCATTTGAATTATCATCTTCTCTTGACATTTTAGGTTTAATTTCAAAAATCTTAAACAATTTTAGAGAGAATTTGAAGGTTTACTTAGAGAGAGTTTGAGAGGATGAGGGAAAGGAGAGAGAGAGAGAGAGAGGAGTGAGAGAGGAGAGGGGCAAAATTGTCTTTTGGGAGGGGTGACATAAAGCAATGCCCAAAAAATTTGACTGCACGATTGTCGCGTGGTTTTTTGCCGTACACGGCGGCTGTGCCCAATCCGATCCGACACGCCTCAGCTCGCCTAGGGAAGTGTGCCTTGACCTAAATTTTCCGCAGTTGGGCCTAAGTACTTGGCGGTATTCTGCCATTTTCACCCTCATTTTGACCTAAAATTTCAACCCTAATTTCTCCTATAAAAACCCCCCCTCTACCTCCATTTCATTCTACACCGAAATCACCCTGGCATATTGACACTTGGTGATTTCATCTTCTCTTCTCCTTCTCTATTCATCTCATTTTTGCATACATTTAACTGGCATTTTGCTTTCTTCCTCTTTCTCTATCCTTTCTTTATTCATATTATCTTGTAACTTGAGTTAACCCTAAACTCGACCTAAATAATATGGATTGCTTGTGAATAAAGGTACGCTTATGTTTAATTCTTTTATTTCTTGTAATTATTTCTCGCTTTATTATTGCATTTGCATGTACCTAAATAACATTAATTACACTAATTAATCAAAAAATTACTTAGGGGTACCCTAACTTTTGGTGAAATTTTTTTCTGGTACCCCAACTTTTAAAAACTAATTTTGGGGTACCCTAACTTTTAGAATTAGAAATAATTAGGTGAATTTCCGGCCAATGATTTGAATTTTCTAGTGAGTTTTAGGCGGTAAATTGATTAAGTGTTTTTGTGGATGAAAATGCCCTTTATTTTCGTGGACGAAAATGATTTGAATCAATATATCGGACCGGAAATTCACCTAGTAATTTCTAATCCTAAAAGTAAGGGTACCCCAAAATTAGTTTTGAAAAGTTAGGGTACCAAAAAATTGTTTCTTAAAAACTTAGGGTACCTCTAAGTAATTTTTTGCTAATTAATACTCCATTTCTACTCTCTTATTCTCCTCCTCCTCTTCTTCTTTCTTTTTATTTAACCGGTTTAGTAAAGTCCGTTCGTTAAACGGGCGGATTCGGGAATTTTTATTTCCGAATTCGTAACCTTACCCTCGGATCCAAATCTCGTGGTTCGTGGTTTGTGGAGTCTTATTTCTTGAGTTTATTAATTCTCGTTTAAAAATTAATTGGCGACTCTTCGTTTTTTTCATTTCTCTCTCTCGGGTTTTATTCATTTTCCGATTCCAGAATATTAATTTCGGAGTAAAAGAAAGTTTATTTTATTTTATTTTAATTTTCAGAGTAAATAATCGGAAACCCGAATTAGTGACTGGCGCAATACCTGGTGGTATGCATTCCAATTCACTATTTCGGACCTGGTTCTCGAGTTCAGAAACATATTCCCGGACCCCAACTAGCTGCAATACCGTCAGGTATGTCAGCCCAGTGTCTCGGGTTCGACCTCGAGTTTCTTCGTTCCTCTTTCTTTCGCTAGATTCCTTTTCTCCCCTTTCTGTTTCTTTTCTGATCAATTAAATTTTAGATTACCAACTTTTTTAAGAAAGAAAAGAGTTTACTTAAGTTTTGACTTTTATTTTATTTAACGGGAAATTCAAGCAAATCTTCTCAAAGAAAAGACACCCCTTTCGACTCGCTGTTTACCGCGAGGGATATCACGGGGATTTTCCCGGGTTCCACAAATGGCGACTCCACTAGGGAATTACTTTAAGAGGGCAAAACTTGAAAAGCCGGTTTTTTAAAATTTTTGAGTAGAAAATGAGAAATTAATTTTGTAATTTTTATTATTTGGTTAGACATCAAGCATACGGACCTCCATCTCGATTTTTATAAATCGGGATGAACCCAAAGGTACCGTCTAGAATTTAACCCAATTTCTCTTTTGGGTAAAGTATATTTCCGAATTCAAGGAATGAAACCTACATTTCGAGAAGTTCGTAAATTGCTTTCCCACTCATGAAGCACTCCAAAATTCTTGGGATTATGAATTTACATTTTCCCTTTCATTTTGCGAGAAACACACGGGTCACACTAATATGAACTCCATAGAATTTGTGACGAGTGAGAGACATGAGTATGTTAGTTTTAGGTATCCGACCTTAAACCCGTGAACATAGAACCTTGGTTAGGTGCATTACCCATTTTGTATGCTGTGTGCATTCTTGTTGTGATACGTGTAAATTATGTGCTATATGTTTTCCTTTTTTTTAAGAGTCGGTCTCATGGTTCTTCCCCCTCAAATGCCGCTTTAGTTTGGGCAATAGTCATGCAAAGGTTAAAGAAGACCTAGAAGTCTCTCTTGGGCCCAAATCAAAGAAGCTTGATTAAGCCCGAGATCTTTGCTTGACTTTGTCCAACCCTTGGTTGTATTTGAGCCCATAACGTATGTATCCGGTCATTATTCGAATCTGAGTTCATTAAGACTTTAATGTTGACTCGATCTTATGATGGCCCAATGGACCTTCTATGTACATAATCTCATCCTAGGCTAGAGGTCATCATGCAATCCCAATGTTGGGTGAGTCAAGTCAAAAAAAAAAGAAGAAAAAAAAGTCAACATATAAGCATGGTCTGCATTAGATTGTCTCATATAGGTCATTAAGTCATGGCATGCATCGGGTAGGCATATGTCGGGAGTTGATGTTGTTCTAATGTGAAATTTCCATACAGGCAAAATAGGACCTAAAGAGTTGAGAGTCAAGTCCTGAGCTAGGGTTGGATCTCGAAGGCTGACAAGTTTCTCACCAAACCCGACTGCAACACCAAACCGGGGCCTGTCCACTAGCACTAACTCGGATACCTCCTCCCAAACTCTCTCATAGACAGTGCTATTGTGTCCATTCCGTCCGACTTCATGGCTGAGATTAATGATCAAGATTAGGAGACTCATGGTGAACCGTATCGGGTTCAGTATCGGGTTCGATGCCAAGCTTTCATAGCCGAGATTGCGGTTAAAGATAAGGTGGATGAAATCCCGACCCGTCATCACCGGACTAAAACCGCTCACCCACTCGTTTTCAGGAATCGTTACACCTTTACAAAAAGCGGGTGGTGAGCATCACAATATCATGGCCTCGGCGAGCCATCCTTGTTGGAGTAAGGAGAGGCTCGGGACTTGTCAACGACCTCGGAGGCCTCGGGACCAGATTGGGTCGTCGCGGGAATGAAGGGCGAGGTGGTATCAAGTCTCGGAAGTAACCCAAGTTAATAACTTGCAAGGGGGAAGGCGATCAAAGATTCGAAATACGTGTGCCTCCACGCTTTGGGTCATAACTCCTTCAATATAACTCCGATGGGTCTCAAATTTTGGGAGCTTAAAGTACACACCGAGAGCTTTCCAACTATATCTTACGGGCCTAAAACAGAGTCAAGATAAAGAAGTTATGCACCTTTGAAGACGGCAGAAAAACTGCCCAGATCGTCACGCCCGCTACCCTCAGTGGTAACGCCCGTGATGACTCACGGCAGTTTCATTTTTTGTTCCAGAAGCTCCGTCACGCCCGCGACAACCAATGGTCACGCCCGTGACCCCGCGACCAACAGGCGTCACGCCCGTGACGAAACTGTTTTGCGCGTGATGAATGTGTTAAACGTTGTGTTTAATGTTTTAATTCCCCATTAGTATAAATACCCCCTTAGCTTATTTTCAAGGCAGCTTTTGATGATTATGAACATGCTAATGCATTGGTTAGGGTTTCCCTAAGTTTTCTCTCAAAATCTAGATTACTTTATCCAATCTTTTGGTGGTGTTTCTAGTCATTCGTTTATTGATCATTTGGTGGATTCTTCCTTTATGATGGTCATGGTGGGGTGTTAGGCTTTGGTGGTGGACTACCTTTATCCAAGGTCATATCCAATCCCATTTGGTGTTCAAGGTTATTGATATTGGTTGATTTTGGTTATTACTATTGTTATCATTCAAGTTCAAGGCTATTGTTGAGAAGTTTAAGCATGGGTGATTGAGAGTTGCTTCATTCTCTCTCTATTTTATTGATTATGGATACTCAAGAGGTCTTCCCTCATCTTCTCTTCAAGAACTACTCAAGCTAAGTTTATTATTTAATCCACCGCGCATCGGGAACCGCTCCACATGGCCAGCCTGTTACAGCAGCGGATCTCTCAGCTTTAGTGCGAGATATTCGTAGCCTGATTGATACGAGGGCCAACCAACAAGATCTTAGAATGGAGGGCGTATTCCAAGCCATTCAAACGATCAATGAAAAAATAGGAATAGGACAAGATATCCTTGATGAAGATGACAGAAGCGTACATACTGAAAAGACTATGCCCCGGGATGAGTAGTTCATGCCATTCAGGGACAGTAGGGTCGACAATCTTCAAAACCTGCTAAGACAAATCCCTCAATTTAGGGAACATTTTCTCGATATTGGATTACCAAGCACTCCTCAAGTTAAACTCATTGACAAGTTCTCTTTACCTGAGAAGAAGTTTAAGGCCATGGAGAATCCTACTCACCATGTGCGTAGCTTCGCGCGTATGATGGTCTTAAAGGAAGTGGACCCTAGCTTATATGCTCATATTTTCCCATGGACTTTGAGCGATGAAGTCCTAAAATGGTACTACACCTTACCGTTGGATGTCAAAGAGAACTGGGAAGCTACCTATAAAGCTTTCATCCAGCAATACGCAGCTAGCCAAGATGATGATGTAACTATGAGTGACATGGCGGCAATTAAGCAGGGCGAAGGAGAATCGTTCATGAATTACTTCAATCGTTGGAGTGCACAAAAGTCCTTAATGACTGATAAGGTAACCTTGGACTACCAGATCCAAATTTTCATACAAGGGCTGAAGCAAAGGTATGCTAACATGATGGAATGCCAATTTATTCCAGATTTCTCAGCTCTGAAGAAACTGGGGTTAATGGTAGAAGCTAAGCTAGAAAAATCTTCAACATCATCCGGATGGAAGAACTCCACTTCCACCAAAAGGGTTGGTGGAACATCCAACCAGCAACCAAAAGCTGTCGAGACACATGTCATTCAAAAGTTCACTTCATATATGCCTATCGACACTTCTTATGCCTAGGCCTTAGATCGTCTTCTGAAGAAAGGAAAGATTGAACTTCCCCCTATCAAAGCTGAACCTGAGGTAAAAGGGAAGAGTTAGGACGCAAGAAATTTTGTAATTACCACCGCATGCGAGGTCATGATACAGAGAGGTGCTTTACCCTCAAAAATCTCATAGAAAGGATGATCTGTGACCAGACACTACCCCTACCCAAAGCGGCCCAACAAAAGACTAACAACAAGAATAATCCATTTGGGGTCACCATGATATCCGACACTTCAGAAAGTTGGGACCCCACCATCTTCATCAATGACACAGGGGCTCTAAAATTTGAGGTTTATGCTCCGGACTTCAAGCATGTCAATGGAGTATGGGATAGCGATGAAGAGGATGTATATCAAACTTACATGACTTCCTGGGATTCTGACCCGGAGGATACATGCGAGGAGATCACTCCTAAGGTCGAATCACTCAAGATAAACCCGAAGATGAAGGAGAAAACCTAACTAAGGAGACCGAACAGTCAAATATGGTCCTCAAGATCACTCAGGAGGATCACCAGCTGGCTGAATATGCTGATGTCGCTTTTCTTACCAGGTCGGGAGAACCAACCAGAAAGACCCAACTCCCCCACCACTAGTTGCTCCTACACCTGTGAACGCACAACCAACTGAGGCAATCCCTGTAGAGGATACGTTCCTTAAGCAATTCAAGAGGACTAAAGTTGACCTCACAATTTGGCAACTGTTAAATACTTCCCAAACACATCGTCAAGCACTCTTAAATGCACTGAACTGAATCCAAGTTCCCTCGGACACTCCACCCGAGGACCTCGTTGCATTTTTTACTACACCAAAGCCAAGTATCACTTTCGATGAGACAGAATTGCCAAGGGAAGGGTATTCTCACAACAAGGCTCTAAACTTAACCATCATGTGTTCCAACAAGGTTGTCCCGCTTGTGCTGGTGGACAACGGATCGTCAGTCAATATATGTCCGTGGAGAATTGCCCAGAAGTTAGGTATTCAGCGACACCATCTGGCCCAACAAACTGTTCAACTCCAGGCTTATGATAACTCCCCAAGAAGGACTCTGGGTTCGGTAATCTTACCCATAACCATGGAACACCTCACCCGAAACGTCGAATTTCTGGTTATCGACATCCCGGCCTCTTTTAATCTACTATTTGGCCGGCCATGGCTGCATGAGAATAGGCGGTTGCCTCAACTCTACACCAAAAGGTGAAGATAATAATTCAGGGGCAAGTCATCACTATAGGTGAACCGTGTCGGGCTCGGGTCCGAGCCTCCAAAGCCGGGCTTGTGCGTGGTAGCGAAGAGGAAGTAACCCCGACCCGACATGCCCGCCCTAAACCCACGCACCCGGTCACTTTGAAGAACAAATACACCTTCTCCAAGAGTGGGGCGTTGAGTATCAAGCTAGCGTGGCTTGGGCAAGTCGTCCGATGTTGGAGCTTGGAGAGACTAGGGTTTGCTCCAACAGCCCTGGAGGCCTCGGGATTGTACCGGACCGTCCCGAGACGGAAGGCAAAGAGGTATCGGGGTTCGGTCATAGCCTCGGAGCCAACAGAGTTCACGAAGGAAACAACCCTTAAAATCAGCAGCTGCGTCGCGCCCGCTACTGCTTCGGTCGCGCCCGCGACGGACCAGCCCAGGAGGTCACACCCGTGACCCTCGCCGAGTAACGCCCGTGACTCGCCACGGCATTTTGGGGAAATTTGGGAAAATATTCGTCACGACCGTGACGATCCATCGTAGCGCCCGCTACGATCGTGCACTTGCCAAATCGCCTGGAGTTTTCGCTCCGGTAGCGCCCGTGACATCCCGAGCTTGCGGCCGTGACGACTTCTTTCCAGATGGTAGCGCCCGCGACCAGCCAGCGTAGCGCCCGCGACCAGCCTGTTTTCGCATGTTTTGTTTGGCTTAAACGCTGAGTTTTGTTTCTTTATTTTAATTAGTATACATACTTGTTTAGCACATTTCCCAAGGTAGCTTTTTGGATGATCATGAATATGCTATTGCATTGGTTAGGGTTTCCCTAAGTTTTCTCCCAAAATCTAGATTACTTTATCCAATCTTTTGGTGGTGTTTCTAGTCATTCCTTTATTGATCATTTGGTGGATGTTTCCTTTATGATGGTCATGGTGGGGTGTTAGGCTTTGGTGGTGGACTACCTTTATCCCAGGTCATATCCAATTCCATTTGGTGTTCAAGGTTATTGATATTGGTTGATTTTGGTTATTATTCTTGTTATTATTCAAGTTCAAGGCTATTGTTGAGAAGTTCAAGCATGGGTGATTGAGATGTTCATCTTTCTCCCCTTATCTATTGTTTATGGATTTCTCTCATCTCTTCTATAACAACAACTCAAGCTAAGTCTTCAATCTCTCCCACCGTGCCACGCTCCATTTGGTATCAGAGCTATGGTATTCATTTAGCTTGAGTTTTTTTCATTGTTCTTGCTATGTGTTTTGTAGTGTTGATTTTTGTGGATTGTATGCAAATATTGGTGATCCCCATTCCCTTTTCAATCCAAGAGTATTGGAATACTTTGTGTTGTGTTTGTATTTGGTGTTATTTGGTGTTATTGGTGCATATTGGAGCTTTGAGGAAGAGTTGGAAATTTGTACCCACAAGGTGTTCGATAAAATGCCCAAGTGAGAAAAACACAAAGAACCCTTACCCAAACATAAGCCAACTACAAGAAAACCCCCAAACTCCACAAAATATCCCAAACACAAACTGTCTCATACCCTTCCCTCGATATGGATGGTCACGATGATTCCGATCGAGAGGAACCTGGCCACCAGAGAAGTCCTAGAGTCCGAGGAATTGAGGACCGACTCGCCACTATGGATGAGAGGTTCACTTCCCATGAGAATCGTAACGCTAACATCGAGCGGACTCTTCTGGAGATTGCGGCACGGATGAACAATTTGACGGTGCAACGTCAAGGGCAACCACAAGTTGAACGTCGGAGGCGTGCACAAAGCCCTATCCGTCCTCCTCCAAACTTTGAGTCGAGTGACGATGCTAGAGGCTCTCCTCGACACCGAATTCATCGGAATGTGCATGATCAACCCCCTCGTGACGATTTCCAGGACGTTAAGATTGACATCCCCGAATTCAACGGCTCCACTGACCCGGATGACTACATCGAATGGATCCAATTGATGGATAGGATCTTCGAGACCAAGGAGTATGATGATGAGAAGGCTTATAAAATCGCGAGCTTGAAATTCACCAAGGCCGCTTCGCTTTGGTTTGAGAATATGAAGGTGCAATGGGCTCGTGAAGGAAAGGCAAGGATCTCTACTTGGACACGGCTTAAGCAAGTGATGAATCGTCGTTTCTTGCCAAACACCTACCGGCAAGACGTTCTAAAGAAGGCATATGCTCTTACCTAAGGCAAACGAACCGTCGGAGAGTACATTTCAGAATTCGAGCAACTTCTTATCAAGAGTGGCCTCCAGGAGCCGGAAGATCAAACCATGATGCGATTTTTGAATGGCTTGAACTCCACAATCGCTAAAAGGGTTGAGATCCAACCATACTATTCCATGGATGAATTGTGTAGCTTGGCTCTCCGAGTTGAGCGAAGAAGAATGGAAGGGTCCAACACCAAACCCTTGTCTAGACCCATCTAGCCGACCTCCTCCGGAGTCAAACACTTCAAGGTCTAGCGAGACACCCAGGTCCACACCAACACCAAGAATTGACAAAAGAAAGGGACTTGCTACGGAGACTCCAACGGAACCTCCTCGACGAACGGAAGGCCGGAAGTGCTTTAAGTGTCATGGGTATGGACACTTTCAAGCCGATTGTCCAAACCGTCAGACTTTGACACTCCAAGAGGTCCACAACATCGACGATGAGCTTCGAAAGGCTTAAGAGGAACCCGAAGTGTTGGTTGAAGATGCGAATACTAGTGATGATGAGGATGCCATTCCCTTACCCCCCGTGCGTGGAGGCGCACTTGTTGTGAGGAGAGCTTTACAAACTCAAGAGACTCTTCTCGACAAGGCCCAAAGGGAAATGTTGTTCCAAACGCGTTGCTTCGTTGGTGGAAAAGTGTGCTCTCTTGTCATTGATGGAGGAAGTTACACGAATGTCGCATCTACCACCATGGTCGAGAAGCTTGGCTTGCCTCTATTACCGCACCCTCGACCCTATTCACTCCATTGGCTTAACGATCACAACGGCATCAAGGTAACTAAGCAAGTCTTAGTAAATTTTTCTTTTGGATCTAACTATGATGATTCCCTTGTTTGCGATGTTGTCCCAATGAGCACTTGTCACATTTTATTGGGTCGACCATGGCAATATGACAAGAAAACGGTGCACAATGGGTTGAACAACACTTACACATTCACCCATAAAGGCAAGAAGATCAAACTGCTCCCCCTTTCTCCGCGAGAAACCGAAACTTCAAAAGCCGGGATGGGTAGTGAGTTGAGGAACCTTCTCATGATGAGCGAAACACGGGATGAGTGTGCTTTTGGCGAGGACGAGCTCCCTCTTGCTTTGACTTTGCCTCGTAGCGAGCCTAGTGAGATTGAGAGTTCCCAAGCACCACATAAAATTTCCCTACCGCCCCTTAACCCTTCACCTCCACAAGACAAGCCTCCTTCTACTTTCTTGCACATGGATGATGGGTACATTGTGGGATTTGAAGATTGTGGGTTGTCAAGCATGATTGTTCGCAGCGTTCGGGAAGTTCGGAGCTTCATGGAGCCAATTGATGAAGAGTGCTTCGGTTTTAACTCCCAAGAGTTGAGGGCAACTCTTTTTCAAGAGGGGGAGTTTGAACCGTGTCGGGCTCGGGTCCGAGCCTCCAAAGCCGGGCTTGTGCGTGGTAGCGAAGAGGAAGTAACCCCGACCCGACATGCCCGCCCTAAACCCATGCACCCGATCACTTTCAAGAACAAATACACCTTTTCCAAGAGTGGGGCGTTGAGTATCAAGCTAGCGTGGCTTGGGCAAGTCGTCCGATGTTGGAGCTTGGAGAGACTAGGGTTTGCTCCAACAGCCCTGGAGGCCTCGGGATTGTACCGGACCGTCCCGAGACGGAAGGCAAAGAGTAGAGCTGGCAAAATTTTGTCCGACCCGGATTACCCGAATTGTCTGACCCGGAAAAAATCGGGTCAGGACATAGATTTTCTGTCCGAATTTTTATATTGAACGAATTGACCGAATATTCGGACATAAAATTTCTCTTTTTTTTATTGTCCGAACCCGATTTTAGCTTCGTCCGAATTGTCCGACCCGGTTTGACCCGAAATAAAACCAGGTCCGGACATGAATTTCTCGTCCGAATTTTGACATTGTCCGAATTTGTCCGACCCGGATTTACCCGGACCCGGATTTTTGCCAGCTCTAGCAAAGAGGTATCGGGGTTCAGTCATAGCCTCGGAGCCAATAGAGTTCACGAAGGAAACAACCCTTAAAATCAGCAGCTCCGTTGCGCCCGCTATTGCTTCGGTCGCGCCCGCGACGGACCAGCCCAGGAGGTCACGCCCGTGACCCTCGCCGAGTAACGCCCGTGACTCGCCACGGCATTTTGGGGAAATTTGGGAAAATATTCGTCACACCCGTGACGATCCATCATAGCGCCCGCTACGATCGCGCACTTGCCAAATCGCCTGGAGTTTTCGCTCCGGTAGCGCCCGTGACATCCCGAGCTTGCGACCGTGACGACTTCTTTCCAGATGGTCGCGCCCGCGACCAGCCGGCGTAGCGTCCGCGACCAGCCTGTTTTCGCGTGTTTTGTTTGGCTTAAACGCTGAGTTTTGTTTCTTTATTTTAATTAGTATACATACTTGTTTAGCACATTTCCCAAGGCAGCTTTTTGGATGATTATGAACATGCTATTGCATTGGTTAGGGTTTCCCTAAGTTTTCTCCCAAAATCTAGATTACTTTATCCAATCTTTTGGTGGTGTTTCTAGTCATTCCTTTATTGATCATTTGGTGGATGTTTCCTTTATGATGGTCATGGTGGGGTGTTAGGCTTTGGTGGTGGACTACCTTTATCCAAGGTCATATCCAATACCGTTTGTGTTCAAGGTTATTGATATTGGTTGATTTTGGTTATTATTCTTGTTATTATTCAAGTTCAAGGCTATTGTTGAGAAGTTCAAGCATGGGTGATTGAGATGTTCATCTTTCTCCCCTTATCTATTGTTTATGGATTTCTCTCATCTCTTCTACAACAACAACTCAAGTTCAGTCTTCAATCTCTCCCACCGCGCCACGCTCCAATAAGAGGCGAGGAAATTTTTGCTATTGTCACCTCAACAACACCTGTGTTGGAAGTTGAACACAACTCTATGGATGAAGAGTTTCATAACTTCGAGTTTGTGGCCATACTGAGTCTGAATGAGGCCCCTTTTGATTTTGACCCACATTCCAATCGCAAGATCAACGTGATCTTGAGGAATATGGGATATTTTCCAGAGCAACCTCTAGGGAATCCAAGTAAGAAGTCTAACTTCCCGTACCTAATGCCTAGAAGCTATTACTCCTTTGGTCTCGGGTATACCCCAACCGAAGAAGAAATTAGACTTGCTAAGTGGACAACTGCCAGGAAGAGGACGGCTAACGACCCACCATTGCTCTCCGAGACTAGGCCTTATCCTTTGACCCTTAACGGGCAATGGATCAAAGAGGGAGATGACTTTCTCTACTATGGGTTCCCGAAGCCTTATTATCTGAAGGAGGAAGGTATCCAAGTAGCTGGCTTGGAAATTTTTAATGACTGCATGATCTTAGAGGAAGAACACTTCATCCCAAGTTGGGATAAGAAACCTCCTCTTGGATGGACACACTTAGCTGGAAGTAGCATCTTTGGTCTTCTGTTTGGCCAAGAGGCTCATCACAATGACGACCCGGGCAAATCCTTGTCGCAGCCCTTTCTAACCCAGGATTTGATCCAAGTAAGCTGATAACTGAAGATGGGAGCTGCCGTGAGATATCGTGGGTGGACGTCGATGCTGGAAAAGAGTTCACTGTAGCCTTAGGAGAGTCTTCTGAGTCCTTCAAGTCTAGTCCTAGTTTCACTTCTGTTGAGTTAGAGTCCGTTGAGTAAGTCCTAGAGTTTGTTTTTAATTTGATGTATCCGTTTTTTCCTGATTCAATAAAATGAATGTTTGTTTGCTTATCCTGATTTCTTTCTCCCTCTTCCCTGAACTGTTTTTGCCAATAGTGATGCTGAATTAATGGACTCAAAAGAATTAATAAAAGTTGTCGAAGAACATGAAAATCACACAGCCATAATGGAGGAAACAATAAGCATTAACGTAGGAATCTTAGAAAACCCTCGGGAGTTGAAGCTCGGGAAATCCTTAACATTGGAAGAACAAGTGGAATACACAGAGTTGCTCAGAGAGTTCATTGATGTATTTGCATGGTCCTACGAGGACATGCCAGGGATCGACCGAGAGATAGCCGAACATTCTCTGCCTTTATATCCAGATGCAAAGCCAATCAAGCAAAGACCTAGAAGGATGAAACCTGAATGGTCACGTAAAATTTTATCGTAGTAAAACAGCAACAAGCGGGTTTTATTAAAGTAATCGAGTATGCAGACTGGTTAGCCAACATTGTACCCGTACCCAAGAAAGATGGAAGGGTGAGAATGTGCGTTGACTATAGAGACTTGAATGAAGCAAGTCCTAAGGACGACTTTCCACTACCTCACATCGACATTCTGGTAGACAACACATGTGGGCATGAGTTACTATCTTTCATGGACGGGTATTCAGGGTATAATCAGATCAAGATGGCAGAAGAAGACATGGAGAAGACTGCCTTCACCACGCCATGGGGAAATTTCCACTATGTAGTAATGTCGTTCGGGTTAAAGAATGCCGGGGATACTTACCAAAGAACGGCCACAACCTTGCTATATGACATGATGCACAATGAAGTGGAAGTATACGTCGACGATATGATTGTCAAATCAAAGAAACGGGCAGAACATACTGCCAGTTTGAGAAAGTTTTTTCCTTCGACTAAGGAAGTACAATATGAGGCTAAATCCATAGAAATGTACCTTCGGAGTCACCTTTGGCAAGCTGCTCGGTTTTGTGGTCAGCTCACGAGGTATTGAAGTAGACCCAGCTAAGATCAAGGCCATCCAGGATCTCAAACCACCTAAGACTGAAAAGGAAATTCGAGGGTTCCTTGGAAGAGTTCAATACATAAGTCGTTTCATCTCGAAACTAACCATGACATGTGAGCCATTGTTCAAAAAGTTAAAGAAGGGGACAAAACCACAATGGGATGAAAAATTCCAAGATGCCTTTGACAAGATCAAAGAGTACTTGACACATCCACCCGTGCTAATGTCACCCGTGCCCAATGAACCATTACTTCTACACCTCACCATTACCGATACAGCGATGGGGGCAATGTTGGCTCAGCAAGTTGATAGTCAAGAAAGGGCCATCTATTACTTGAGTAAGAAGTTCCTGGAGTATAAGGTTCGCTACACAGAAATAGAGAAAATGGCCCTGGCTCTCGTTTGGGCTACCAAGAAGCTTCGCCACTACATGCTTTCACATACGGTCCACATCATAGCAGAAAAGAACCCGGTCAAGTATGTCTTGGAACAACCAATAGTCAACAATAGGGTGGCTCGATGGATGGTGACGCTCTCCGAATTTAATCTCAAATGCGTACCACAAAAATCCATCAAGGGAAGAGTCGTGTCAAACTTCTTAGCCGATTCACCTTCAAGTGAACCCCACCCGGTATAATTAGAATTTCTCGATGAACAAGTGTTCAATACAGATGACGAAACATGGGAAATGCACTTTGATGGAGCATCCAACCAAACAGGATGTGGAGCCGGCATTATCCTAATCTCGCCCGAAGGAGCACATGTACCAATGTCTGTAAAACTCGACTTTGGGGTCACCAATAACGCAGCTGAATATGAAGCTTGCATTCTAGGCATACAAGTTGCTTTGGAAATGAACATCAAGAGGTTGAGGGTCTCCGGAGACTCCAACCTTGTGATCAATCAGGCCAATCATCATTGGAAAGTGAAGGATGAAGATATGGCTGCCTACCAAGCATACTTAACTAATCTTTCTGAGAAGTTCGACTACATCACTTTCACATATCACAAACGAGAAGACAATGAATTGACCGATTCCTTAGCCAAGCTCTCGTCATTAGTCGTCATCCCGGCGGGAATAAGTGAAATGCCCATAATAGTCCAAAGGAAAAATGAACCGACATATGTATACTCCTTAGACACGTGCAAGGTTAACCCGGATTGTTGATACTATGACCTTTACACATACCTGACAAAAGGGGAATACCCAAATGGACTTGAACCAAGGGCGCAAAGGGCTATTCGACTTATGGCAGCTCAGTACTGCATAATTCAGGATAGACTCTACAAGAAGACTAGCACGGGTTTGACTTTGCTGTGTGTCGACAAAGAAGAGGCCGAGAAGATTATGGAGGCTATACATAGCAGAGAATGTGGTCCACACATGAATGGCAGGATCTTGAACAAAAAGATTCAGAGAGCTGGTTATTACTGGACCACTATGGAGGCGAATTTGCAGCATCAACCTCCAACCTATCTCACTAGATTGACTTCCCCATGGACTTTCTCAATGTGGGAAATAGACATCATCAGTAAAATATCTCCTACCGGTACCGGGGGCCATGAATTTGTATTAGTGGCGGTTGACTATTTCACAAAATGGGTTGAAGTGGCATCTTACACCAAAATCACTTCCAAACATGGGCTAAGTTTATCCAACAGAACATCATCTGTAGATACGGAGTACCACATGAAATAATAAGTGATAATGGGAGACATTTCATGAAAGAAGTCACCGAATTGCTTGAAAAATGCAAAATCCAGAATCACCACTCGTCGGTTTACAGGCCACAAGTCAATGGCGCCGTGGAAGCAGCCAATAAGTCATTGAGAAGATGGCAGTAACTTATAAAGACTGGCCAGACAAGTTACCTTTTGCTTTATGGGGGTATCGAACGTCAATCCACACTGCTACCGGAGCAACCCCATACTCATTAGTCTACGAGATGGAGGTTGTATTACCCATAGATTTAGCAATACCTTCCTTGAGGATAGTGGCAGAAAGCCAAATCCCCGAGGCAAAGTGGGCTAGGACCCGATATGAAGAATTAACTTTGATTGATGAGCGAAGGTTGAGAGCCATGCACAATGTCCAAGTTTATCATAATAGAATTTCAAGGGCTTTCAACAAGAAAGTGAAGCCTAGAAATCTTAAAGAAGGAGACTTGATCTTGAAGGAGATGAGAGCACCAGTTCAAGATCCACGAGGGAAATTCAAACCAAATTGGAAGGGTCCTTACATTATCAAGACTCTACTACCGGCAGGAGCTGCAATCTTAATCACTCCCGAGGGCGAGGAATTGTCTCAACCAACCAATTTGGATCAATTAAAAAAGTTTTATCCTTGAGAGTTTGAGTGACATAGCTAAGACACTGGATTCGGCCCAGAAACTTAGCGATGTTTAGAAAAAGGAGAGGTGAACTACGAAGGCCTGATTCTACTCCTGTAGATACGTAGGAAGCTCGCGAGGGTTCGACCCATATTTTTTTTCTTTTCGTTCTTTCTCTTTGTTGGAAGACAATAAATGTAATAAAATCCATAAATATTATTGATATTTCATATTAATAGTAATAAAGTTCGTTACATTGCTTTAGTTTCCTCCTAAGAAATAAATCACTAACGAAATCCAAATATAATAATAATAGTCCTAAAAGATTACAAGAACACACTTGTAACTTTATTCAGCATCAAATTAAAACTAACTATTGGCTTAAGCAGATTCAATCTTTCTTCTCTTTCTCGGGCCTCTTGCTAGGACCAGCATCTTTGTCTTTTGGAGGCGGGCGTTCCCTCTTCTTAGGCTTCTCTTTGTAGACTCGAGGCTCTTTCCCCTTTCCCTTCCTAGAAGGCTGGGGTTCGGGTCTTTCAGGAGGGGACCTAGGCTCTCTAATAACCAAGGAAGGCAAGGCAGGCTCCCGGGTAACACGTCGAGTTGGGGGCTTCTTCACAGTGATCTCCTCTTTCTTCTTCTTTTGCATAGCATCCCAACTCTTATATTCAAAATCAAGCCTGTTGAAAACTGAAAGTTGTCCTTTCACATCCTCTTCCCTTAGCTTCTTTCGCTCCTTTGGGTCTTTTTCAGTCAACCATTTGATAAAGGCTTTGGTTACATAGGTAGTGGCAACTTGTGTCTTATCCTTGGGAGCTTGAATAGCAGGAATGTTGCTCCAGTAGGTGGCCCAACCCTTCGCAACCACATCAGTGACTTCATGAGGCTTCTGAGGAGTACAGTCTAGTAAGGGAATGAGTTGCTTTCTCCCCATCTGGTGCATCACTCTCAAGGGGAAATAATAAGTACAGTGGGTGAGGCTAATCAATCTCACATGAGAGGTTCCATACTGTGGGCAAACATAATGATGAACACCCCACCACTCTATCCACCAATCGACAGGAGGGCTCTTTTTGAGGCGCTTAATCCAAGAGCCCATGGACTCCTTTTCATCCAAGTAAAGCTTGCGGTGTAGAATTCTATGAACCTTCCGATCCACTGTAGTCAATGGAGGAGCCATTTGCCTTAGTTGTTCCATCAGCCAAATCTGCACAAAAACAAACCAAATCAGGCAAGGAAGCTGAAAGTTTTCTTTTTGTCCAAACTGGGCAGAATTCAGCAGATAGAGCACCATGCCTGCAGGCATGGTAGCTTGACGAGCGAATATGTCGGGCCGGACGAAAAATCAAGCGAGCACCATGCCTGCGCAGCATGGTAGCGACCAGTGCACTTCGAAGTTGGCCGTCTTGGCCGGACCAGTGTCATGCCTGGAGGCATGACGACCCGACTGGAATTAAATTTGAAAAAACTGTACAGAAAAAGTGAGGATAACTGGACAGAGCATTATGCCTGGAGGCATGAGTGCCTAACTGGACTTGAACCTAACGACACTGTGCAGAAGAACAGATGGAAAAAATGTACAGATAGCAATACCTGACGGCATGGCAGCCTGCCGGTATTCTGGGCAGAGAGTAAATCGTACCTGAAGAAGAAGCGGACTCCCGCGCCATGCCTCTATTTTGTCTTGCTGATCCAGACCGATGATGGTTTCGCCTAGCACCAAGGGAGTAGGATTTCTTCCACCTCTCATGTCGTCCAAAACATTGATCAAACACACCGGGATGGTTCCTGATCCTCCGTGGTGGAAAAGAAATTATCCTAGGATGCATAAAGCCACCGCTCTAACCCTAATCTCAAGACCGAGGTCTAAGGTTTCAGGTGATTAGAAATATTCTAAGAGGGCTAGCAAGTGTATCTTTCCACCAATCAAGATACTCCCTAAGACTTTTTCAGACAGGCATAGCAAACTTTGGAATTTCGAGGGGGCATCGTCAAAAGGGATGGGGAGTGCATGCCAAGCTAAAGAATCCACACCCAACAAAGCGTCCCACTCTTCAACCAAAGGGCATAATTCAACATCCCCAAAGCGAAAAACATGCATCTGGGGATCCCATAGTGCAATGCATGCATAAAGAAAATCTAGAAACAAAACCACTTGTTTCAAACTCAGGAAAATTGAAAGGTTGTACCTTTGAAGTTCCTTCTTCTCATTCTTGGAAAGAGCACTCAACCATGCAGACAGCTTCTTCTCAAAAGTCATGGGCGTCGGCACGAAAATCGAGGCAAGACAACACGTTTTTCGAAGTAGAAAGTTGGACAGTTTTGGGAGAGCCCTCGCGACAGCAGTACTAGGGGTGTTCATAAATAATCGCCCCGAAAAACCCGATCCGAAACCCGCTACCTGTAGACACCGGATTTTGTACCAGTGTTTTAGGGTAATTTCTGGCCCAAATAAAATAATTAGCACGCAAAGCAAATGCCCAAAAGAGACAACTTAACCCCTTTTTCTTTAGCCCACTCCTTCCATTTTGCCAAAGGAAAATAGAAAAGCCTCTTGGCTTTTCTAGTTGACCATGGCCCATTTCTTTCAAAACCCCAAAGTTGAGAATTGCGAACAAATGAGGCTTTTCTTGTTTGCTTTGACCAATTTCGTCCTTATTTTTCGCTAATTAATCGAAATACCTTTTTTTTATTAGGAAAACCGCCTGGCTTTTCTATTAATCAAATTTCGGTTGATTATTTCATCCACATATTCCACAAAATATTCGAAATTTTATTCCCAAATTTTGAATGAGTATTCTGTCCACATTTTCCTCACAATTTTCGAAATATTCCTATTTCTATTTTAATCCAAGAATAATGTAAATTCGGTTGACATTATTCAGGGTCAAAATTTCATGTTTTAAGGCAAAAGCCAGGAGGCTTTTCTTTGAGAAATATTATTTTCACATATTTAATTGCGAAAATATACAAAGGTTTCCCTTAGAAAGCCTGGAAGCTTCTCTCTTTAGAAAAATAATATTGCGAATCGTTTAATTGCGGAAAATCATATCATAATCTCAATTATTTTATTCTACGGAATATTATGATTATTCTCGCAATCTTCATTCAGTCCACAATCCTCCACCTATAAATACAAGCTTCCCCTCTTTCAAATTTGACCTTTGAATTCGGCTGGCATATTGATACTAGCAGTATTCTCTCTCCTTCTCTTAAACCTTCACTTTTGCATGCTAATTACTTAATCAGGTCAGCTAACATTTTATTTTCTTTTAATTCTTGAATTATCATGTAAACTCAAATAATCAATAATTGTACAATTTGTAACAGTTTTTTTTAATGCATGACATAATAGTAACTTTGTGAAATTCTTATAACTTCCTCCTTTTATTTATTCGCTTAAATTTGATTTTAGTAGAGTGTGTTTCCGAAAACGGGCGAGTTAGATAATTTTCTAATTATCGGACTTGTAACTTTACCCCCAAATCCAATTTCTGGATTCGTAGGCCGGAGCCATATTTTTTAAAAAAGTTTGTTGTTTCTTCTAAAAAAGCAACTGGCAACTCTCTAAAACTTGGTTTGCATAATTTAAATTTGATAGAGTTTTGATAATCATTCTTGTAATAATGATTTAAATCAAATGATAATACGCGGAAAAACAGAAAAATTTCGAGACAGACAGCAAAAAAGCTTCTTGGCTTTTTTAGCTGGATTGCCGATTTCCAACCTTCTGAGCAGATTGGGCCACTGGCCTAATACCTTGAAAGCCGCCTGGCTTTGGGTATCAGTTAAGTGGACTGTTTGCCTCTAGTCGGATTTCTCTTCGTATTATTGATCTAATTTTGATCGTAATTACTCGCTTGAATTATTAAAATTCTCGAATTAAATTTACAACTTTAAGTTTAATAAGAATTGTTGGTAATTTTAATCAATGTCCTTATTTAAGGATTAAGCAACCTTAGTCGGCTCCCAATTTAAGTAGCACTTCAAAATAAATTTCCTGAACGAGAATTTTTCGGGGTCTACGCTACCCGGTCATTAATTTAGGGTAGCCGCTCCGGAAAAATCAATTTTAATCGGGTCGGGTACCCGCCCCAGAATATTTTCGGTTAATCGGTTCGTTTACGGATCGGTCCCTAGACGTTTTCGGGTACTCGAATTACCCGAAATTAAATTTAACATTTAGGTCCATATTTAATTTTTGCCTATTTTTTTCAATCTCCAGTCCACTGTCCAGGCCCAAATTTTAATTTGGGAAAAACCCTAATTTATCTTAATGTTGGTGCTCAGTGCTCCAATTCCAAATCCTCCAAAAACTAAAAACGTATGGAAACTCAATGTCGGTGGTCCTGCTAGCCCAGTTTCAGAACATTTTCAAAACATTTTTTGCTACTGGAATGTTAATTAATAATTACAAATTAAAAATAAAAATTGGAAACTCATATGATTATAATTAATCGGGTTTTTTGGTTAACCGGTATCCGCTCCGAAACTTTCGGGTACCCGGTTTTCAGGTACCCGGTAGTTTCGGTTACGATTACGGTTCGAGGGTTTGGCCGCCCCGAATTTTCGGCCACCCGAGAAAATTATCCAATCGGTTCAGGTACCCGCCCCGTGAACACCCCTAAGCAGTACACTGCCTACAATACCTGCAGGTATTTGTAGGCAGAACAATAATTCCTTGGGCACGAAAACCTAGGCATTGACTAGACAAGTCAGGGTAAGAATACCGCAAGGTATTTATGGGCGAAGCAGCAAATTTTTGAGGCGCAAAACCCTAGTTGCTGACTGGACAGGCTCGGATTGCAATACCTGCAGGCATGCTGCGTCAGTGGTCCGATTTTATCTTTGATTTCTTTCCTTTTCTCTTCTTTTCTTTATTCTCTTCCGTTTTTTTATTTATTTCTTTCCTTATCTTTTCTTCTTTCTCTTATTCCTTTCTTTTATTCTTTTCACTCCTTTTTTTATTTTATTTATCTTTTAATCCCTTTTATTTTCTTTATTATTTTATTCTCTTTACCTACTGTTTCTTTTTTCTTTCTCCACCTTTTCCAAAAAGATAAGAGCATATTGGTGCCAGAGTTTTATTTTGACCTATCCTGAAATTAGTGACAAATTAACATCCCGACACTTAGGATTTTTCATTTTTCTTTGGTTATTTTTTATTCTTGGGAAGTGGCGGCTGCACGCACCACTTTGCATCTGCATTTTAGCATGTAAATTTTGAGTCATAGAACAGAAGTACATAATAGTCTCCTCGCATACATTGTCTCAGAGTCTAAGTGCGTACAAGCATCATAATAAAACATAGAATAGGAGTCTCATACATGACATCTAGCTAGTACATACATAAAGTTTCAGCGTGCGCAATACATATGTAAAGTCTCATAATGCATACATAAAATCTCATCCTGCATTCATAACCTAGCCTACATTAACGAAAGCGAGAGGAACCGCGAGAGTTGTGACGACTAGAGCTTGAACCAGCGGGACCAGCACTGGGACCACCTCCAGGGTACTGTCCGCCCCAGGTTGGATCACCAGAAGCACCAAATAAGGCATCTACAAAGGCATTACCAGTCGGAGCAGTAGGGGGTAAGCCGCCCTGAGCAGATCCATGACGACCCATAGGTGGCCATTGGGATGAAGATGGAACATCCCGAGGAGAACTAAAACTCCTAAGCATCTCTGTATCACCCTGACTCTCAAGCATCTCTGTATCACCTGAGCCACCAATGATCTCAGTACCCGAAAACTGCCAAGAAGCTAGCACCTCAGTGTCACCAGACCGGACAAGATTACCACCTGCCGCTCGGGAGCCTGCAGAGCGCCGACCAGATCTCCCACTAGACTGGCAACTCGTACGGCGTTCAGTATGATGACTCGACTTATGACTGGTTTGGCCAACATAACGACACCAAGACGGATGATCCGAGTGTTGCAAAAGCTCTGTATCCTGTCGTTCAATGGACTGACCGCGACTATGAGGAGTTGCCTCAAGATCTCCCATTCCAAAAAAATGACCATGGCCATAAGACGAACCACGACCTCCATGACCACCTGACCCGGAATATTGTCAATCATTTTGGGAATGATTGGCATGAACGCCACTTCCTCTACGTGATATTTGTATATCACGAAATTGCTATCGTAAAAGCATATGATCGGATGAGCTGACTGTCCATGTCGATTGACCAGTAGTGACACGGCGACGAAAGGATTAGCCATGATCAAAATTGTGGAAAACCCCAATTGAAAAGCGAGGAGGTTCGGGAAAACGTGGAGGAGGACAACGTTCGACACTAGAATGACGAGCAATTCTACTTGTTGGAGCCCAAGAGGGGTTGAAGTTCACAATTAAGATCTACACACTAGGTAAGGACGTTAGAGCAAACTTCCTTGGTTTCAAACCAAGGATCAAAACACAGTGTAACTGAAATACCTCATTAGATTTATAACAATCAAAGAACAAGTTACACTTACAAAACAAAACAAGAAGTAACAACCCGAAGGCAGTTACTGATAGGATCACTGACCAAGACTGAATGTCCTTGAGTCAGCTACACATAGGGATCGTCGTAGGAAAAACCCTAGCGGCGATTTGGAACATGATGGATTACATTGAAGCACAAACTCACACAGCCTTAGTTCGTCAAGGCTCTGCTACACACCATCTCTCCACCACATATGGACACAACGAATACTCACCAAGGTCCTTAGCTATACCTTCACCATAGGTCCTTTACTGGCTACCTTCACCACCGAACCATTGATTACACACTCAGAGAAATCCATCCGGATTTCTTACTCCGCGATTACTTCCGTGGAATCACCTTATGTGTTGATTTCTTCCCTTTTGTTGCTACAATAATCATGATTGATTTCCCTTGATTTGTTTCATTTTGTGTTCATTTTTGTATCTACAATAATCATGCCCATAATAAAAATATATAATATACAATCAAAATATATATATTATATACACATAATCTGAGTATACAATCAGAATATATATTATATACTCAGTATATATAATCAGATTATAAAATATAAGGCAGCTTCCCTTTTCGTATTTTGGCTTTCATCAAAACCTAAGGTCCTTCGCGGATGCGCGGTGAAGAACCTTGACCCTGTCTTCAACAATCTCCCCCTTTTTGATGAAAGATAAAATTCAGCAACAATAAATCCTTTTTCCCTTTTTGGATTATCACAAGGTCAATAGGGAATCTCCCCATTGACATAACATCTATTATGTTTTAGAGGTTGTCTAGAAATCTGCAACGCTTGATAAACTTGTCAGTACTACGAGAGGGTCCTCCCCCTCAATTCATGCAATAATTCAATTTGATCAATGAATGATATGCAGATGACATACCTCAAGGTTTGTGCCAAATGAAGGACATAAGAAATATGATTTAATTTTTTACTCGTCAATGTCCTTATGGCTGAATGCGTCTACGTCCCTGACTTACCTTATTGTTTTCACTATCCCCTATGATCTTTTCCACAGAGCGGTTAGTCTCTTCTTGAGTGGACCTGCTCTGATACCACTTGTTGGAGCCCAAGAGGGGGTGAAGTTCACAATTAAGATCTACACACTAGGTAAGGACGTTAGAGCAAACTTCCTTGGTTTCAAACCAAGGATCAAAACACAGTGTAACTGAAATACCTCATTAGATTTATAACAATCAAAGAACAAGTTACACTTACAAAATAAAACAAGAAGTAACAACCCGAAGGCAGTTACTGATAGGATCACTGACCAAGACTGAATGTCCTTGAGTCAGCTACACATAGGGATCGTCGTAGGAAAAACCCTAGCGGCGATTTGGAACATGATGGATTACATTGAAGCACAAACTCACACAGCCTTAGTTCGTCAAGGCTCTGCTACACACCATCTCTCCACCACATATGGACACAACGAATACTCACCAAGGTCCTTAGCTATACCTTCACCATAGGTCCTTTACTGGCTACCTTCACCACCGAACCATTGATTACACACTCAGAGAAATCCATCCGGATTTCTTACTCCGCGATTACTTCCGTGGAATCACCTTATGTGTTGATTTCTTCCCTTTTGTTGCTACAATAATCATGATTGATTTCCCTTGATTTGTTTCATTTTGTGTTCATTTTTTTATCTACAATAATCATGCCCATAATAAAAATATATAATATATAATTAAAATATATATATTATATACACATAATCTGAGTATATAATCAGAATATATATTATATACTCAGAATATATAATCAGATTATAAAATATAAGGCAACTTCCCTTTTCGGATTTTGGCTTTCATCAAAATTTAAGGTTCCTTTGCGGATGCGCGGTGAAGAACTTTGACCCTGTCTTCAACAATCTCCCCCTTTTTGATGAAAGATAAAATTCGTCAACAATAAATCCTTTTTCCCTTTCGGATTATCACAAGCTCAATAGGGAATCTCCACCTTGATATAACATCTATTGTGTTTTAGAGGTTGTCTAGAAATCTGCAACGCTTGATAAACTTGTCAGTACTACGAGAACGTCCTCCCCCTCAATTCATGTCATAATTAAATTTGATCAATGAATGATTTGCAGATGACATACCTCAAGGTTTTTGCCAGATGAAGGATATGATTTAATTTTTTACCTCGTCAATGTCCTTATAGCTGAATGCATCTACGTCCCTGACTTACCTTATTGTTTTCACTATCCCCCGTGATCTTTTCCACAGAGCGGTTAGTCTCTTCTTGAGTGGACCTACCCTGATACCACTTGTTGGAGCCCAAGAGGGGGTGAAGTTCACAATTAAGATCTACACACTAGGTAAGGACGTTAGAGCAAACTTCCTTGGTTTCAAACCAAGGATCAAAACACAGTGTAACTGAAATACCTCATTAGATTTATAACAATCAAAGAATAAGTTACACTTACAAATTAAAACAAGAAGTAACAACCCGAAGGCAGTTACTGATAGGATCACTGACTAAGACTGAATGTCCATGAGTCAGCTACAGATAAGGATCATGGTAGGAAAAACCCTAGCGGCGATTTGGAACATGATGGATTACATTGAAGCACAAACTCACACAGCCTTAGTTCGTTAAGGCTCTGCTATACACCATCTCTCCACCACATATGGACATAACGAATGCTCATCAAGGTCCTTAGCTATACCTTCACCATAGGTCCTTTACGAGCTAACTTCACCACCAAACCATTGGTTACACACTCAGAGAAATCCCACCGGATTTCTTACTCCGCGATTACTTCCGTGGAATCCCCATATGTGTTGATTTCTTCCCTTTTGTTGCTACAATAATCATGATTTATTTCCCTTGATTTGTTTCCTTTTGTGTTCATTTTTGTATCTACAATAATCATGCCCATAATAAAAATATATAATCAAAATATATATATTATATACACATAATCTGAGTATATATTCAGAATATATATTATATACTCAGAATATATAATCAGATTATAAAATATAAGGCAACTTCCCTTTTCGGATTTTGGCTTTCATCAAAACCTAAGGTCCTTCGCGGATGCGCGGTGAAGAACCTTGACCATGTCTTCAACAATCTCCCCCTTTTTTATGAAAGATAAAATTCAGCAACAATAAATCCTTTTTCCCTTTTTGGATTATCACAAGGTCAATAGGGAATCTCCCCCTTGATATAACATCTAGTATGTTTTAGAGGTTGTCTAGAAATCTGCAACGCTTGATAAACTTGTCAGTACTACGAGAGGGTCCTTCCCCTCAATTCATGCCATAATTCAATTTGATCAATGAATGATTTGCAGATGACATACCTCAAGGTTTGTGCCAGATGAAGGACTTAAGAAATATGATTTAATTTTTTACCTCGTCAATGTCCTTATGGCTGAATGCATCTATGTCCCTGACTTACCTTATTGTTTTCACTATCCCCCGTGATCTTTTCAACATAGCGATTAGTCTCTTCTTCAGTGGACCTGCTCTGATACCACTTGTTGGAGCCCAAGAGGGGGTGAAGTTCACAATTAAGATCTACACACTAGGTAAGGACGTTAGAGCAAACTTCCTTGGTTTCAAACCAAGGATCAAAACACAGTGTAACTGAAATACCTCATTAGATTTATAACAATCAAAGAACAAGTTACACTTACAAAATAAAACAAGAAGTAACAACCCGAAGGCAGTTACTGATAGGATCACTGACCAAGACTGAATGTCCTTGAGTCAGCTACACATAGGGATCGTCGTAGGAAAAACCCTAGCGGCGATTTGGAACATAATGGATTACATTGAAGCACAAACTCATACAACCTTAGTTCGTCAAGGCTCTGCTACACACCATCTCTCCACCACATATGGACGCAACGAATGCTCACCATAGGTCCTTTACTGGCTACCTTCACCACCAAACCATTGGTTACACACTCAGAGAAATCCAACCGGATTTCTTACTCCGCGATTACTTCCGTGGAATCACCTTATGTGTTGATTTCTTCCCTTTTGTTGCTACAATAATCATGATTGATTTCCCTTGATTTGTTTCCTTTTGTATTCATTTTTGTATCTACAATAATCATGCCCATAATAAAAATATATAATCAAAATATATATATTATATACACATAATCTGAGTATACAATCAGAATATATATTATATACTCAGAATATATAATCAGATTATAAAATATAAGGCAACTTCCATTTTCGGATTTTGGCTTTCATCAAAACCTAAGGTCCTTCGCGAATGCGCGGTGAAGAACTATGACCCTGTCTTCAACAATCTCCCCTTTTTGATGAAAGATAAAATTCAGCAACAATAAATCCTTTTTCCCTTTCGGATTATCACAAGGTCAATAGGGAATCTCTACCTTGATATAACATCTATTATGCTTTAGAAGTTGTCTAGAAATCTGCAACTCTTGATAAACTTGTCAGTACTACGAGAGGGTCCTCCCCCTCAATTTATGCCATAATGCAATTTGATCAATGAATGATTTGCAAATGACATACCTCAAGGTTTGTGCCAGATGAAGGATATGATTTAATTTTTACCTCGTCAATGTCCTTATGGCTTAATGCATCTACATCCCTGACTTACCTTATTATTTTCACTATCCCCCGTGATCTTTTCCATAGAGCGGTTAGTCTCTTCTTGAGTGGACCTACTCTGATACCACTTGTTGGAGCCCACGAGGAGGTGAAGTTCACAATTAAGATCTACACACTAGGTAAGGACGTTAGAGCAAACTTCCTTAGTTTCAAACCAAGGATCAAAACACAGTGTAACTGAAATACCTTATTAGATTTATAACAATCAAAGAACAAGTTACACTTACAAAATAAAACAAGAAGTAACAACCCGAAGGCAGTTACTGATAGGATCACTGACCAAGACTGAATGTCCTTGAGTCAGCTACACATAGGGATCGTCGTAGGAAAAACCCTAGCGGCGATTTGGAACATGATGGATTACATTGAAGCACAAACTCACACAGCCTTAGTTCGTCAAGGCTCTGCTACACACCATCTCTCCACCACATATGGACACAACGAATACTCACCAAGGTCCTTAGCTATACCTTCACCATAGGTCCTTTACTGGCTACCTTCACCACCAAACCATTGGTTAGACACTCAGAGAAATCCCACAGGATTTCTTACTCCGCGATTACTTCCGTGGAATCACCTTATGTGTTGATTTCTTCCCTTTTGTTGCTACAATAATCATGATTGATTTCCCTTGATTTGTTTCCTTTTGTGTTCATTTTTGTATCTACAATAATCATGCCCATAATAAAAATATATAATATATAATCAAAATATATATACTATATACATATAATCTGAGTATTTAATCAGAATATATATTATATACTCAGTATATATAATCAAATTATAAAATATAAGGCAACTTCCCTTTTCCGAATTTTGGCTTTCATCAAAACCTAAGGTCCTTCACGGATGCGCAGTGAAGGACCTTGACCCTGTCTTCAACACTACCATAACCCCTTCTGCCTCCCTTAGAACACGACTCAGAACCACCATAACCTCCACCGCCTCCCTGAGAATGCGACTCAGAACTAGACTCATCAGTGCCGAAAGATTGAAACTCATTATGACTGTAGTCTGAATCACTGGGGGATCCTCGATAACGGCCCGAAGAGGAAAATCGACCTCGCAGGTATCTTCCATAGGAGGCGCAAAGCTGAAACAACTTCTTAAAGCTCCACAGTGAAGGCTGAAAAGAAGGAACAAGGAGATAGTCAGTAGAGAGGTCATCATAAAAAAAAAAAAAAAAAAAAAAAAAAAAAAAACTGGTAGAGAAAGTAAAGACTCGTCAGAACCTATGTATCCTGACCAGGATATCGGTCAACCAAAGTGACAAAACCCGGGGCCTCATATTGTCGGGAAGGGTCCACTAGCTACATGAAAATGGGAATGGATGAGTTCATCAATGGCAACAAATGAATAAAGGGAAGGGTGAAGCACGTACGCGTCGATTAGCCAAGCGATCCAAGTAGAGTTCCACCACCCCAGCATGAAACTGATCATCGTAATGAGTAGCCAATGCACCCCAAGGAGTCCCATGATATGCAGCGACCCAATCCTCGAATCTCAAAGATCGAGGGGCCATCATTTCGGCCAGAGGGTCTGCAGGAATCCAAGGATCATAGAAACCCAAGATTTGGGAAGAGACTCTCTCACCCAAGAACCAGACGAAGCCATAGGGACCTTCCAGGAGGACCCTCGATGTAGTAATACCATCGGCCGGATCCTCATCCCAGTCCTATCGTCAAGGTCATCCCAAGGACTCCAATTCACATCTTCCTGATGTCAAAAAAAAAAATTGTGAAACGAGATCCAATAAATAGAATCAAGCGCGAAGAGGTACATACTGGAGTCGCGTTATCCAAAAAAGCGCGCAGGTTCTGAAGGGTGTCTGAGCCCCACCTATCAGGACAGGCCATCGCCTTCGACCAGCGAGTAGATGCGGGAATAACTTTCATGGTTGCTCTAGTCATAGGAGCCAGAGCAGAGAAGTACTCATAAAGCCACACCTGCATGAGTTAGAACAAATCGATAAAACGATCATGATGTCACAAGATGAGAAGAGTCTTAAGAGAGTAGTTACCTCCAAGACCTTCCACAAGCAAGGGCCATAATTGTAGAATCGAGACTCCCTATTCGGTAAATTCGTTCTGCACCTCATGCGGAGACCCCGTACGAAACAAGCATATGCCGCCTCTCCCCACTTTAAAATGCCAATGTTGTTTAAATTCGCTAAGTTCTCTAGCCAGAAGAGGTGGACGTCGTCCCTGGGTTGGCAAAGAAGGATGCACCAATGAAGTAGGCCAAGATAATACGCATCCGTTGAGCTAACGGGAGAGTCGGAAAGCCCCGAGACCGAATCGCGTCCCTAAAGTGCTTGTAGCGCAGGGGACGGTTTGACTCTTGACCTCCCATCATGGGCCCAAAGAGTTCTAACGCCTGAGGAGTGCCTCTCCTAAAAGCCCGGTTGAAATATAAGCATTGAGTCCCTCAAGGTAAGCCAGTAACTACCACAAAGTCTGTAGGGGTGATAGCCATCTCGCCAAATCGGAAGTGGACTGTATTAGTGGTGTCCCAGAAAAGCTCACCAAGAGCTCTACCAGGACGACGAGAGCGAGGCATCAACCAAGCCTCCAAATACTGATAAAAAGGGAGGAAACCGATGTGTTCCATGACGTCTCGAACAAGGCCGGAATGAATTTTCAAAGTAGTCATCATCTTTGTGATCGAGCCACAAGTTTTCATTCTATCGTCCTATGAATAAAAGGAACTGCTATCAAATACTAGGGGTTAACAAGGAACCAGGCGAGAAAAATTCAGAAAGATACAGTCATGTTCCTTTCGAATTACACTCGCAAGGTTGACCTTTGGATCCCATTTTTGGGACCCCATGAACCAAAAAAAAAAAAACATTCAAGCGTACGTCAAAATCGCACGAATTAAATCAGAGGTAACGACATGGTAAAATAACCCATTTTCCAAGTCAAAGTTCATATTAACGTATCCCTTAAAAAAAAATTTTTACGAGACGTAATTTGAAAAAATCACAAAATTTTCGAATTATACTCTGAAAACAAGAATCAGCTTTTTATGAGAAAAACCTCGAGATTATTAATTAATCTTGACGTTAAACTCTAAAAATTAATAAAAGGCAAGAAACTTTGGGCCTCAACGCACGATAATGATGGTTCCAAAATAATTGGGCCTAGGGATACAAGTCATCAAGCCCAAAGAAAATCGCAAGTATGCATACAGGGAAATTTTACGAGACATAGTAAAATCAATAATTTATGAGAAAAATCTCGGGGAAATAATCAAAACCCGATGTTAAACTTTAAAATTATTAAGACTTAGCCACGAAGGCCACAAGACGTTTATGAGCCCAAGTGACAATACATTTGGGCCAAAGGAGGCCTCAACACAATTGGGCCCAAGCATGCAAATCACCAAGCCTAAAAGTTATGCAAGACATTTAAATTTTTAACGAGCGTGAAAGGTTTACCGGGATTTCCGATCTCAGAAGCCACACATGCTCGTTAGGATATTGCGTAAGGTTCGCCGGGTTAAACCCACCTTCGGGAAACCACTCCTTAGCAAAAAATGTGTGATGGACCCAGTTCGCGGCATGAGGTGCTACATGACCACGGGGCTTTAAGGGTTGCGTCATTGTTAAAAGCAAGCTGCGAAACACAAAAAGGAAGATCAAAATCCCGAGACAAAGCAAAATTCATCGAATCGAAACCAGGACCTAAACCCGAGACCATGCCTGGTATGGGTGCAGTTTCTGCAGAATTCCGGCAAGCCAACGGCAATAAAAGCATGCAAAAATTCAAGACCCAAACCCGAGAGCATACAAGCAGGTATGGGACAAACCCGAGACCGAACCCCGGGATGTACAAAACCTGACTTGAAAATAACGGGTCAACCTGGGGTCAGAAATTAAAAACTCGAACTCGGTACAGACTTGTTTCCGGCAGATTTTCCAATTCCAGAAATTCAGGCGAAAATCAGCTCAGAATTTTAACCCGAAAACTCAGAAAGGGCCAGCGGTATGGCCGAATGACGGGATTGCACTTTTCCGACGAACTTTTCAGCTCTGAAGCCCGAACTCAGGCCGAACGACGGACATACCTGGCGGTATGCATTTTCTGGGGAAACAAGTCATCTTCAAAATTCGAAATTTCAGATCTAAAATTCAAAACTTGAGCTGACGGTATGAACGTACCTGGCGGTATGGACGTGGTCACCGGAGGTCCGGCGAGGCGAGTTGACGACGAACCAACGCAAAAGCCCGAAGAAACAACTGCCACACCTGGCAATATGGAGCTCCGGCCAACGGTGTCTCTCACCCGAAAATCGAGGAATCATCACCGGCGAGAACTGACCCAGCCGACAGCGATACATGGCGGTATGGGCGCCCTGTTTCCTGGTTTCGCCGGCAATCGACAGATGGCAGCGGGGGCTCGGGAAATGCCACACCTGGCGTTATGCTTACCCGGGGCTGGTTGTGCGGTTGCTTAGAGAGAGAAAGAGTAAGGGAAGTGGGTTTAAGTGAGTAAAGTGTGGATGAAGTGCATGGATAAGATGAAGACACCCACTCTTTTAAAGACTACCACTCCAACCTCCCATCTACCTCACCATTTAATTCAATTAAATGGTCATTTGACCGGTCTATCTAGATTGACCGGGAATTTATTATAGGGAGAATTTAAAATTTTCTTAATACTCCCATAATAAAAAAGGGGGCAAAAATATTATTTCAAGAGAAAATATGGAAATATAATTTCTGTATGACTCAGAAAATAATTTTAATTCAATTTTGCGTCTGCATCATCTTCAACTACAACGACATCGGGAAAGACCGAAAGACGTCAGGAAAGACGGAACGACATCAGGAAAAAACTGAACGACATCAACGACATCAAGAAAAACTGAACGACGTCAATGACATCAGGAAAGACCAAATGACATCAACGACATTAGGAAAGACTAAACGACATCAACGACATCAGGAAAAACTGAAAGACATAGAGAAAGACTGAAAGACATCAGAGACACCGGGAGAGACTGGACGACATCGGGAAAGACTGGAAGACATCAGGAATGACATCGGGAAAGACCGAAGACCACCAAGTTATACTTTGATCATCGTCTTACTCAGACTCGATCAAAGTGGGGGCTAATTGTAGACACTTGAAAAGTGTCTCATAATTATGTAATTTTATTTATATGCTTTTTTATTCTTTTTTATTTTATTTTAGAAAAATGCCAAAGAAAGTGAAATGCAAAAGAGAAGCCAAAAAATAAAAAAAAAATCAACCCAATTTAATATTTGCACGTGGCCCGAGGCGGAAACAAGCCGGGCTGGGCAGAATCCGGCCCACATACCGCCAGGTATCGTGGGTGTGTTCTGCCCGACCCGACACGCCTCAGCTCGCCTAGGGAAGCGTGCCTTGACCTAATTTTTCCGCAGCTGGGCCTAAGTACTTGGCGGTATTCTGTCATTTTTCACCCTCATTTTGACCTACAATTTCAACCATAATTTCTCCTATAAAAACCTCCCTCTACCTCTGAAGAGGTCCGGGTTCCTTTCTCCTCTCTGGTGACCACCGCCAAGCGAACCGCTTCGTCCAACTCGAGCCTCGAGTTGCAATTTCCGGTCACTTCAGGAGCTGGGAGGCTAGTCTCGGCCATCCGATGGATGGGCCCCGGGGCTCCTTAGGGAGGGGCCCGCTCACAACACCGACCCCGGAGGCCTCGGGACTGGACCGGGTTGTCTCGCCCGAGCTGTTCCTTTTGCTCGCCCGAGCAGCGTTTCTGTCAGGCTGTCATCGTGCGCACAACCACGCATCCAGAAGACCTGCTCGCCCGAGCCTTCCTCCTGCTCGCCCGAGCTAAACTTCTGCCGGAGATGCTGCACGCGACTGCCGACGATCGACGACAGTAAGGCACCTTTCGCCCGAGCCGCCCTTTCTCGCTGCCGCGTTAGCCGGCGAAGACACCTTTTTTACGCTGTTTTGGCTTAATTTTGGGTTTAGTATAAATAGCTTGTTATTATACTTCTCCAGGCACTTTTTGACTGATTAATGAATATGCTTATGCATTGCTTAGGGTTTCTCCCTTCCTTCTAAAATCTTGCTTTACTTTATCCATTGATTAATGGTGGTGTTTGCAAGTCATCTCTTTATTGATCATTTGGTGGAATCATCCTTTATGATGGTCATGGTGGGATGCTAGGCCTTTGGTGGTGGAGTTTCCTTTATCCAAGGTCATATCCAAATCCTTTGGGTGATCAAGCTCTTATTCGATTGTGAATCAAGTCTCTCAAGCTAGTCCATCAATCTTTCCCATCACGCCACGCTCCAACCTCCATTTCATTTTACACCGAAATCACCCTGGCATATTGACACTTGGTGATTTCATCTTCTCTTCTCCCTCACTATTCCTTTCATTTTTTTTCATACATTTAACTGTCATTTTGCTTTCTTCCTCTTTCTCTATCCTTTCTTTATTCATATTATCTTGTAACTTGAGTTAACCCTAAACTCGACCTAAATAATATGGATTGCTTGTGAATAAAGGTACGTTTATGTTTAATTCTTTTATTTCTTGTATTTATTTCTCGCTTTATTATTGCATTTGCATGTACCTAAATAATATTAATTACACTAATTAATACTCCGTTTCTACTCTCTTCTTCTTCTCCTCCTCCTCTTCTTCTTTCTTTTTATTTAACCGGTTTAGTAAAGTCCGTTCATTAAACGGGCAGATTCTGAAATTTTTATTCCCGAATTTGTAACCATATCCCTGGATCCGAATCTCGTGGTTCGTGGTTTGTGGAGTCTTATTTCTTGAGTTTATTAATTCTCGTTTAAAAATTAATTGGCGACTCTTCGTTTTTTTATTTCTCTCTCTCGGGTTTAATTCATTTTCCGATTCCAAAATATTAATTTCGGAGTAAAAGAAAGTTTATTTTATTTTATTTTAATTTTCGAACCTGCCAGTTCACTGTTTCGGACCGGTTCTCGGGTTCAGAAACAGATCCCCGGACTCCGACTGGCTGTAATACCGCCATGTATGTCAACCTAGTGTCTCGGGTTCGACCTCGAGTTTCTACGTTCCTCTTTCTTTCGCTAGCTTCCTTTTCTCCCCTTTCTGTTTCTTTTCTGATCAATTAAATTTTAGATTACTAACTTTCTTTAAGAAAGAAAAGAGTTTACTTAAGTTTTGACTTTTATTTTATTTAACTGGAAATTCAAGTAAATCCCTTCAAAGAAAAAGACACTCCTTTCAACTCGCCGCTTACCGCGAGGGACGCCACGTGGATTTTCCCGAGTCCCACAAGGAGTGACCCAACTTTTCGGGTAGCTTTTATTTTTTTTCGACACTGTTACTTTTTGTTCAAAGTTAAAGGGAAGCATGTATAACGATTTCCAGCTTTTGGCAGTTATGGTAATTATGTTAATTCCCGCGATGTAAACCGTACATATCTCATATGTCGATTTTATTTATTTTCAAAAATATTAAGTTTTGATTTTTAAATTGTGAAATTATATATAATTAATTAAAAATTAATTTTTAAGGACTTGTTTGTTAACAATGAATTATGATGAAAATGTTGAAACAAATTCACCGGCCTCCATTGTTTCCGGCGACCTTTCGCCGGAGGTACAACGACTGCGAGACATATTTCGACGATCAAGTCTCCTTTTCTCGGATTCAATCCCGACACCAACCACCCCCACTATGCTACCCTCGCCACCATCCAGAACCGAATGCGGAAAAAAAAATGAAATGAAATCGTACTGTCCAAGGCCAGTGTTTGAGAACAACGTTGTTCTCCGGCACTGGTAATATGGTTCAAAAATCCCTACAAGACAGTGCTCCTGGCGTTATTCGGAAATCACTTTTTCTTGTTATTTCCTCGGCGCCGTTGTGATCAATCTAAGGACCACTGGTGATGCTCCGTTTCTCAAACAGCAGAAGTTCAAGGTTCATACTTTCTAATCTTCTTAACTAACTGTTGTTCAATCTGTATGGACTAAGAATTCAAGTTTGATTTCTTTATTGGCATGCAATTTTGTATTTTGTAAACGAACATTGAGTTTTGTCATGCATATGTTGATTTGCCCTAATTGTTGACTTGCGTAGCATTATTGTATGATTTCATTTCATTTTTTTCCAGTTGGTTCTTGACGGCGATGAGGGTAGCAGAGTGGGTGTGGATGGTGTCGGGTTTATCCGAGAGAGGGAAACTTGGTCGCTGAAATATGTCTAGCAGTTGTTGTATCTATGGAGAAAGGTTGCCGAAAACAATAGAGGTCGATGAATTTGTTTCAACCTTTTCATCATAATTCATAGTTAATAAACAAGTCCTTAAAAAAATTAATTTTTAATTAATTATATATAATTTTCACAATTTAAACCTCAAAACTTAAGATTTTTTAAATAAATAAAATCGACATATGAGATTTGATCATGTCACATATACGATCCACATCGCGGGAATTATTATAATTACCATAATTGCCAAAAGATGGAAATTACCTTACCTTTTTGAAATAGGTAAACTTAAATAACTATCAAGTAACACCTACAAGCTAACTAACAGTTATTAGCTATCAATTGGTTGCCTAACAGGGACATGATCTACGAGAGCTCTCGTGTGAAAACCTGTTGTAGACTGTGCTATTAGGCTAGTACTCCCTCCATTCCATATTAATTGACTCTTAAACTATTTTTTTTGTTCAAAAATAATTATTACTTTCTATTTCCTAATACCTAATTGAATTATTTAACTTTATTAATTATGTTAACTTTTTTACTTTTTTAATCAATAAAAACTACTACTTACATTCTCTGACTGCCTACATTTTGATATCCGAAAAAGCACCTTCCAAAGCATTGCTATTTAATTACTCTCCAGGTCGCAGGATAAGGAAACTAGGAAAGGCGAAAAATCAAAAAGAGGAGGTGGAGGGAAAATGAAAGCAATTTAAATGAAATGAAAAGGGCATCCAATCCCCAACCCAAAACTCCCTCGGTCGAAAAATCAAAAAGAGACTGCCCAGCCATCTCTCTCGGTCGACGCCCACTCCGCGCCCACTCCGGTCGAAACTAGGAAAGGCGAAAAATCAAAAAGAGGAGGTCGACCCCAAACCATCTCTCTCGGTCGACGCCCACTCCGCGCGGCGCCACCAGGCACCAAGAGACTGCCCAGCCAACCACCAAGTGACCTCCGCCCACCATCAGATTGCAGCAGCAAGCAGACGCCACCGAACGACGCCAGCGCAGCCGCGATCCACTTTTAGACCGGAAAACGATTGCCTGCTGTACTGTGAGTTTCATTCTCTGATTTTTCATTATACTAATGTAGTTCGCAGTTCACTATTTCAATTTTAGGGTTTCATTTCCAATTTGGTGAATTATTGGAGCTTATCATATGTGATTTGTGTCTTGTGAATCATTCAACATTTTGTTTTCGAACTGTGAAAGGGATTGCAATTTGCAAATTACTGATAGGCTAAAAAATTACTGCTTATCTTTCAATTTCACTTTGCTTCAGGGCTATATAAGTAATTGTTTTTCCCCCTTGTCAAACTCACGATTAAACAGATTTGAATTTGAGGAGAACAATAACCCTATAACACTTCCGCCACCAGCCCTTTTGGGTCGTTGTTCGCTGCTCTTCTGCCGGAATCGTTATTCACCCTCTTTTTTTTATTTTGAATTTGCACAGATTTCACAATAACATTGGGTTTAGTTGCACAATTTGTACAAAATTGGTATGGTAATGCTGTCTAATATATGCTTTATCTCAACTTGGCTTGGTGTCATTGAGTTGGAATTTAGTAAACTTGGAGTTATGGTCAATTCTAAATTTGCAAAACAATTGATAGGTTGGTTGAGGAATTAGGGTTTTGCCAATTTATTGTAACAGCAGATGGGTGTATTGAATTTGGATTTGTCTTTAGCCATGTCCACAGTTTGTTTAATTCAAGTTATCTCCTGTGACTTTTGTTATATTTGAATTTTCAGTCACCTGTTTTCTTCTTTTGACGCTATGGTTGTTTATCTTTTACGCCCACCAATTGTTCGATAAAATGTTTGACTGAGGTCAGCTTAACTGATTTTGCTGCAATAACTGATGCTGAGCCACTAAAATCATTATCAATATGTGTTGGCGTTGAATCAAACATACAAGTCTTTAGTTATGTCCAAAGAATATATAAATCATCCTATTTCTCTAAATGTTTTTAGTTACTTCAGCATAGTATGAGCTCATCACTTGTAGTGGATTTTTTGGTTGTTGGAATTTTTACCATAGTTGTCTTTCTCCCTGTTTGAGTTTGTGTACAACAGCAATTAGTATGCATTGCAAAATTAGCAGTTGAGATTCCCCTGCTTTTACTTCATTCCATTGTCTTATGCTTTGTTTAGGCCTTTGTTTCCCTTCTTGTTTGTGCCGAGTTTCTGCCTTTTTCCCTGCTTGTTTGTGTTTTTCCTGTGTGGCTGCCTGCCTATTCTTTTCTGTTTTCATACACAGATGCAGTAAAATGCATCAATAGGATCCAACTTCTCACCCAGCGGAATCTCCTTCTCTTAACTACATCCTTTTGATGGTTTTCATCCTGGAAATGTATAGACTTTGCGAGTAGAGTTTCCTTTAAGTTGTTGGGGCTTGCCATTAGCTAGATATGAAAGTCAGCAAATTTCATGTGTATATAACACCTGCAAAGTATTGGAAATGATATGAATTTTAGATTATTGTAGAAAGGGTACATATTGACAGTTTGCCCGAGTGGTCCAAGGTGTCAGATTTAGGTTCTGGTCCGAAAGGGCATGGGTTCAAATCCCACAGCTGTCACCAGGGGCGGACCCCAGGCAAGCCCAAGGGTGGCCATGGCCACCCCAAGCCCAAAAAAAAATTTAGACATCTTATTTGAACTTGGGATAAAAATATATGGATAAGATAAAATGACCACCCTTAAATTAGGCCCAAAAAACTACCATGGGTGTCCAATTGTTATAATAAAGTAGCCCAACTGATTTCAATTTTTTTATTATACTTTTGACTTTTAAATAAAATTAATTATATAATTTGTTTATTATACTTGAAGTTGGAAATTGAAAATTTGAAACAGCGCCAAACTGAGAACCCCAGTGCCCAGTGCCCAGTGCCCAGTCGCCCAGATTTGCTCCGTCTGTCTCGTCGGTCGCACAGCCACCGCAACCACCGTCGACGGTCGACGCAGCCGGAGACTCTCTGTCCTCAGCAGCAGCAACGACCAGCAGAAGCAGCCTAGACTCCGGAGGCCCCCAGCAGGCAGCAGCTCTTCCGCGGCAGGCCGACGACTCTTTCCGTTCAAAACCGTCACTTCCGGCGACCGGAGACCGGAGATTACAGAGCTGTGAGTTTCAATTTGTCTAAGTTTAATACTAATTCTCTAACTTTCATTATAGTTTCATTATTTCAATTTTAGGGTTTAGATTGTAAAGTTGTTATTTCAGATTTAGTTTGAATTATTGATTAGAAAAATTCTATCATTCTATTAAACTATTTCTAATTTCATTATAGTTGCTTGTTGTTGTGCATTTAGTTTGTGTTGATTGTTGAAATGTTGAATTGGTTTGCTATGGTATGAATATTGATTGTAGACATTAAGTTTATGATTTTCTTTGTTGATTTCGTTTGTGTTGAATTAGTTTACTGTCAATTTATGTCCATTGTCCAACACTATCACTATATTTGCTGTCAATTTGCTAATAGTATTTTTTGTTGATTTGTGTTGATTTAGTTTGCTGTCAATAAATGTCCAACACTATCACTATGATTTGCTCACTGCCTCACTTTGCTGTCAACTTTGCTGTGAATATTTTGGAAAAAGAACAATTAAATTATGATTTTCCTTGATTCAAGAATATGTTAATGCTCTAATATTCTTGCTTCATCAAGTTATTGGAAAAAGAAAAATTGTCTAGAATTAGAACTATTTTCTCATGAATATATATTTCAAAGTTTCAATACTTTGGCATTTGCTCATTAATTTAAGCTTTAACAGGGCATGAATTTTCGATGGTCTTAGGGAGAACATTCAAGAATATTTTTCCAAATTGATTTTCTCATTAATCTAAAGAAAAAGGGAAGAGAGTAATTACAATCCAAAATTCTATCATTCTATTAAACTATTTCTAATTTCATTATAGTTGATTGCTGTTGAGTAGAAAACATTCAAGAATATTTTTCCAAATTCTATCATTATAGTTGACAATTTAATATAGTTACTTGCTGTTGAGTAGAGAACATTCAAGAATATTTTTCTTGAATAGATCGACAGCAAAGTGATTTCCTTGATTGTTATTTTTCCAAATTGACAATTTAATTGACAACAAAGGGTTTAATTGTTCTTACCCGAATCAATCTAATGCAAAATTGTTCTTTTTCCAAATTGACAATTTAATTGACAGCAAATGATTTTTCTTTTTTCAAATGTGAGCTTGTCAAGTGGCCACCCCTGATAACGAAGTCTAGATCCGCCACTGGCTGTCACAATGTATTTAGGATTTTAATACATTCTATGAATTAAAATGTGGGAAATCTGAGCAAATAATGAATTGCAGAGAGATTTTTTGATTGGAATCAAGATCAAAACCAATGACAACAAAGAGTCACAACCAAAGGAGAGGTATGGCAACATCTCATTCTTTTGCTCAACAATTCATTGAAGTTACTTCCAAAAAGAGCTTTCAGGAACAGTATAAGATCTCATAGCACACCAAACAAACTCAGCAAAAATTTGTTATCTAAAAAGACCAAAGACGAAAACAACAATAATGGAAGATAACTACAAATTAAAAGAGCTGTCGCACCAAATGATCTCACAAGATACAAAGCCAGATTCTGATTAGAATGATTCTTTGTCCACTTCTTAAAACCAAAAGCCCAAGATGGGTTACTTGAATAAGGCTCGTAACTACTGCATGGCAGATAGTTCGCGAAAACTTTGTTGTTCCTTGCATTTTAAAACATATTCATATGATCGCAGTTCTAGTAGTTCATCCCATGGTTTTAGAACTTTTCTTCATTATTGCAAATATTTAGTCCAGGATGTAAGGTTAACCAACCTCATAAAAATCTCAGAATGTGACCAAGAGGTCAAGAGTTGACATCTTTCAGGCTCCTCCTAATCTTTTAGACAATAAAAATTTTCATGCAAAAAATTACCTACCAGTCTCCTCGGCTCCTCCTAATCTCTTAGACATTCACTGTTCCTGCTTTTGACACTCAATAGTCAATATTCTACTCCCTTCGTCCCTTAATGAGTGTCAACTTTTCTAACTACCTTGTCCCTTTTTATTTGGCAAGTAGGCATGTAGGCAACCAACCAAGCTTCAAACGACCCCTGGCTGCCTTCCTGCCTGTTTTCCTTCTTATAAATTTCTCAGTAGAAGCATATCTCTCTTCGTCGCTTCTTTCGCCGCTCTCTGCCTCCGCTCTTTGCTGCTTCTGCTCTCTCTTCCTGACCATTTCTCAATTCATGATCTTCATCATCACTCTTTTCCTCTGCTTATTGTTCAATTTCAATCTACCGTATGCGATTTACTGGTTCCTAAAATCGGCTATGTAAGTAATTATTTTCTCCCTTGTCAAACTCTCGATTAAGCAGATTTGAATTTGAGTTGTTGTATTTCGAGTGACCGATTAATTTTCAGGTATTGAGTAGATTTGTGAAGTGCCTAACTTCCCCTTCACTCTCCTCTCTGTATCTTTTCGTTTCTTTCGGTCTCTAATTGAGAGTTGGAACTCGAATTGATTAGGTTTGGAAGGAGAATATTGGATTTGTAGTGTTTGGGTTTGTTTTCCGCTTCATTTTAAGTTCGATTTTCATCATAATTTCAGGTACTTTATCATGATCATTAATCATGAGAATTTTATACATCTTGCCTTCATATTCATTTGTGCTTATTATATTCAGTCCCTAAACCTCTTGCTAGCAAAAACCTCTGCAAACAAACTCGTTCTACTGAAATTTCTTGTGTCTCAAGTTTATTGCTTTGATTTTACTATGAGTGGAACGACCTTTGTTTGAGCAGTTTTATTCAATCCGCGTGATATATATACATGGTCAGTTGATGGGTTCTAAATTTGCAGATTAGATCGTGTATTGATTGAGGCATCGGGTTCATCTAACAAGGCTTACTCTATTTGAGTGTGACAGCCACTTCAAGTGCTTCTCTAATTCAACTTATCTCTTGTAAGTTTGGCTGTATCTAGAGTTGTTGATTCACTCATTTGCATGTTTGTCCACCATGGTTGTGTATCTTGCTAAATGTCTATGTATCTTTATGCCCACCAATTGTTTGATGAAATGCTTGACTGAACTGAAAAGTTAGCTTCATTTTAGCACCCATCCATACTGTAGATTGTGAGTTTTTTGTTCTTAGTTGTCTTTTTTTACCCTCTTCTGCTTGTCTCCCCCCCCCCCCAAATGTCCAAGGAGAGTATGACACATTTGACTATGAAAGAATTCAGTTTTTTATGAAATACATACTTCTGAAATGCTTTGTTGTCTTGTTTTCTACATACGGTTCCTGTATTTCCGTATTTGATGGGCATGTTTCTAAATCTACTGTCAGCTGAATAATTCTCATAAAAAAAGGAAGAGTTTGTAAATGGGTAATTTATTTGTGATTTTTTCAGAAAGAGTGTAAATTCTGCTCTTATGTAAAAGTTTTTTAAATATCAAGTAAAATAGGCATATGGTAATGATGTAGTGGAAAAAAAGGACACAAGAGGCATGATAGTGACTTTTTCACACCATATGCTATCATTGGACCAAACCAGCATTTACCCATTGTTTGACTAAAGTTCAAAGGGTAATAATCAACCTCCAAATTGATCACAATCCACCCTATGATCCACTCATAATCTGTTATATTCTTGATGCTCGAGTACTGGTGCCATTGACTGCAAATCAGGAAATGAGATTCTGAAAGAGGGGAGGTGTGGGGGGATTAGTTTTAGCATGCAGCAAGGTGTGGTTATGTGGAAAAGAAACAGAGACGGAGTGAGAAGTGAAACAAACAAGTGAATCAGTTGTTATTTGAATGTGTATATTTGTGTTTGACCCATTGATGACCTCAACAGACTGGCTCATAAACTTTCTTCTAATTATGAGTTTAAAGTGATTTATATATTGTACCAACTTGTATAGCAATATATCAAGTTGTATAGCTGGATACAAATATAAATTATATGGTATGTTAATGTAACCTCTTGCCGGTTGCTCGCTTTGACTGGATTCGAGGGCCAGGGGATTTCAGTTGGTTAAGGTTACTAGGTTCATTCAAATTCATGGTGTTGACAAGTAAGATTAAAGATGGAGGTTTTGTAGATACTCAGTCAACTTTTTTCCTTATTTATCGGCAGATTTGTTGGGGGCAATTTGTGGGTCTGTAAAGGGCTTTTTATGATTCAATTATGTCATTCAATATATCAGTATAGGTATGTAGTGGTGAAATACTTAGCTCAACTAATTCAAGTAGGTTTGCTGTCCACGTGTACTATTTTTTGGAGCATATTTATTAATATTGGCACATGTTTGATACTTTAATGCCATGGGATATCACTATGTTGGTCTCTTGGGGTAGTTCATCTTGTTTTTCCTCGAGCAGCTGGCTGCTAATTTACATGTTTTCTTCAAGTGAATAGGTCTAATCCATGTGATGTCTTTCCCTTGCCTACTATGTTGAGTCAGATGTAGAGGGAGCTGTTTAATTGGTACCCATTGTTTATCAATTTTCCTTATTTTAGTGGACTTTATCAGGAAGCACTCATCAGTTATCATGGTTCACTAGGGCGACACTCTTTGGACTTTGGTTTGAGTTATGAGTAGTCTGAGCGTGACATTTTCATAATATGTCATGTTATGCATCACTCAGATCGTATGGCATTTTGTTACATTTTGTGGGAGAATGATAATCATTGCATTACCTATGTTTCACATGTGTTCTAATTTGCAATATTTTCTCCTCACTTTAATTTGCTCTCATGATATGGTTAGTCTTTGATTGGGTTGAATTAGCAAACTTTGGACCGTTGTACAAGATATGTGTATATAAGTATATAAGCAGTTAAGCACCAACATGCTCGAGCAGTTAAGCATTGCCCGAGCCTTGCACGCGCTGTTCCTACTAGTTTTAAATATAAGAGAAATGTTTGTATTTTTGTTAAAGTGAACCCTAATTGTGGATTGGACCATCCTGCAGGCTGGCTGGCTATCAGATTAGATCACTAGCATGGCCAAAGTTGCCAAAGTAGTAGCTGCGCCTGGTTCTTTGCCATCAGATTCACTGGATTTTTGTGGAGGTGCAATGAAGGCTCGTGCCATGCTCAAGAGGAAAACTCCCTCTGAATTAAGGGTACCGTCTTTTCCTCCTTTAACAATTCCTTGCCATATGTTTATGTTTGCTGTTGTGGATCATGTACATACTTTTGCGGGGCAACAATTCTCATTGCTTAACTTGGAGAGATGCCTATTAGATTATTCTAAATAGGATCTAATAAATCTGAAGTCTCAAATTGAATATTTGTGACTGAATGAGATGATAGCATGAAAAGTTGGCCATATTAGCTCAGTTGTTCTTGAGGTAACAATGTTTTCTACCTGCGAAGGGCAACAAGAAGAATAAACCGATATAAGAATGTAAGATGTATGAAATCCTCATTGCTTTAATCTATCTCTCGCTAAATTCCTTTGAGGACCTGTGATAAATCCCTTTTGCCCCCTTCTTAGAGGAACCTATTAGGTTGTCCCTTGGTTAATCCATCCATGGCAAATGTAGCAAACTACTTATCTCTTACAAGTAAACCAGATATAAAGATGGCGACTAGGGTTGTTGTTTCCATTATTATATTAATTTCAAGACTACAAACGATCTATATGATAAAATCGTTTATTTACAACGAAATGGTGTACAATGTATGTCACTTTGTAGAGGATCTATTAATGTGATGTTTGCTGCTTTGGTTTCATAGCTGGTTAACTTTGGAGAACTGATGGGAATCTTCCTGTAATTTAGGTCTAGTTTCATGTACAATAATTTTACTTATATTTAAAATGTTGTTTCATGTATGGTTTCTATTTGATAGGGAGAGCAGTTGAAGAGAAGAATTGCAGCTGAGGTTGGACATGGATCCCCTGCTCCTCTCAAGTAAGCTTCTACGTGTACTCCTAATTGCTACCTTGGTTGTTGTATCTTTATTTTCTTTTCATATGTTTCCTTCCATGGGATCCTTCCTCGTTTTTATTTATTTTAATTTATGGGTTGGGGGAGGCAGTGTCTTGAAAGCATGCGAGGTCTTCTGTTGCCTAGTTATAAAATTGATGATGCTCTTTTTCTCCAGGCAGAGAGAAGTGGATTCTTTGGCCAACAAGCCTGAGGGAACAAGGAATACAAGATATGTAGACACACGTTTAGATGAAGTGTATCCTTCTGTAAAGCCAACTAGTAGGCTCAGCTTGCTTAGCGTAAAATCAAATTCAAAGGTGAGTGCACAACTGAATTGTAGGTGTTTAACGTTATGGTCTTTGTTCTTCATCAACTGCAGGAAGGTTGTAATTTTGCAGTGTCGAGGGAGTCGTGTTTCTAGGCTTTTAGCCTTTATGTAAATGGAAGTGCTGTTGTTAGGAAAGCTGAATGTATTTAATCAACCTGTTATGGCCTCTCTCATGTAGGAAAATCAAGTCAATGAAGGTGCAATAAAGAGCTCTTTGCCTTCGCATTTGACACTTAAGAGTCATCAGGAGCAAAATGGGTATAGATTCCTCAATTTTAGTGCGTCTATTTATATCTAAAAATTACTTGAAGGTACCCCAATATTTGGGGAAGTTATTTTTCAGTACCCCAACTTTTAAAAACTCATTTTGAGGTACCCTTAATTTTTGGGTTAGTAATTATTAGGTGCTTTTCTGGCCATCAATTTTATTAAGTGACCAAAATACCCTTCTTCTTCTTCTTCTTCTTCTTCCCCTTTTCCCCCATCTCCATTAATGGAGTTCAAAAGCAAAATTTTTTCTTAACTCTTTTTTTCCCATTCTAAAATTGGAACTTCCTCGTTACTACTCTGAGCATTGTTGATGGACAGTGTTCTAGACCGCAAATTTAGCCATTATGGATTGTGAATAAAGTAGATTGATCACTTGATGCAAGTGCAAGGCCAAGGCTAAATTTGCAATTTGGAACATTGCCCATCAACAATATTCATAATGGTATTGCGGAAGTTTAATTTTGGAGTGGAAAAACAGAATTCAGAAAATTTTTGCTTTTGAGCACCATTAATGAAGAGGGGTAAGAAGGGAAGAATAAGGGTATTTCGGTCATTTAACAAAATTGATGGCCGGAAAAGCACCTAATAATTACTAACCCAAAAATTAAGGGTACCTCTAAATGAGTTTTGAAAAGTTGGGGTATCGAAAAATAGTTTCCCCAAATATTGGGGTACCTCCGACTCCGAGTAATTTTTTGTATTTATATGTAGCTCAAGTATAACTATAGTGCTATTAATAACAGTGCATGCATTTCTAGTACTTAGCTGATCTATATATTCTTCTTTACTCTCCTGGTAGTAAACAAGCTTCAGTTATGAAGGCCAACGATTCTGTTTCACAGCAATGCCAAACTTCCAGCAAAGATAGTCACAACAGGTTCCGCAGTGTGGCAGAGCTTTCGTTAGGCAGTGATAGGTTCTCACAGATGGCCACAGTTGACATGGTATCATGCCACACTCTTCCTACCATTCCATCTTTTTTGAATTCATTGTATTAATATATGACAATTAATGTGATTTATACTTCAGGACAAAGCCCTCAAGGGAATGGTTGCTCGTGAGACATCTGCTTCTTGTTCGCCCCCTAATGTTTCTGGAAAATCAGGAGATGTGAAGTCAGCAATTTCAGGCAATTTTTGTTCAGAAGTACATGTTTCTGGAAAAAACGTTCCTCTTGATTTGACACTGAAAACCACCATCCGTGTAGTGTCTTCTTATCCGGTAAATCGGTGAGGATTCTATTATCTGTCTCATGTGTAAATTGCTCTTTTACTAAATTGAGGTGACATATTATTATCTATTAGGATGGTTTGTCTCTTTTTCAAAAACAATAATAAGCTGTAGTTTGTAAGTTCCCATCGACCTGTGCCATAGGTTGATCGTGTGGCACATTATAATTTCAGGTTTCACAGATTGATCATGGGCGACACTTACAATGGCATGACACCTTTATCATTTCAGTTTGGCCTCTTTGGCAATCAATGTATTAGCAGTACATCAAACTCTCCAGCTTCCGCTGATTCTTGTAGTTTGAATTCATGGATTTATCCTCAATCGTTGCTGCCGCCTTCTGTAATGTCAGTGTTGTGCTCATCTGTTGGGGGAGGTAAGTGAGTTAATTTTAAATTCAGTACAAATCACACCTGGAACAAGTATAAGGTGATGGGTTCTGTGCCCCAACTCTTTATGATTACAATGAAGAAGGAAACCTTGTGGATATAGCTATGAAAGGAATACTTAAGTTATTGCTTTCCTTGCCACACCCTATGGTAAAAGAAACTGGAAAAAATTGAAATCTGCCCATTTTTCTCATATCAAATTCTATTGGTATGAACTTGTTGCAGTGGAGGTAGATTTCTTGAATAAACGCAGGCTTGCTTGGGAGGACTCTTTTAGAAACCTGTACTACATGCTAAGGAAAAGCAGATGTGATCTTTTTTATGGTAAGCATTTCTACATTTCTTATTGCTGTTAATTTCTCTCTGATTTGGCAACAGATTTTAAGCTTGAACATGAAAGAAGAAAAGGTAGATAAGGGACAAGAGAGGGTGTATCGAATGTGGGAAGAAAAAATTAGGGGGGGGGGGGATATATTTGTGGAGGTGGACAGTAAAACTGGACTGTCACTTACATCTAGGTGAGTGGATAGTAATATGTTGTGGAAGAGCTAGGAGAAAAGACAAATGGTGTGCACCTTGTCCTCCTATTGTGTGTTTGATAATTGATAATTGACGTTACCTGATGATCATAATTTGTAGGTCCTTACTTTAGGAACTAGAAGTGAATACCTTTTCCCATCCTTTATTATCGCAATGGACCTTGCTCTAGTCCTATTGGCTATTTCTTTAAGTCTATCCAGAATTCTTTCATTGTTGACGCCAACGGCATTCTCAGTTCTACAAGTTTGTGCTTGTGTTTTACGCTTGCTGTTTATGACATTAGATCCTTTGTTAAGTCTGCTGTTTGTTACACTGATGTTTGTAGATGCTCCACTCTGATCCTATTTTTCCTTCTGCAGTTTGTACATCTCAGTTTGTGGTTATGTTCACTGCTGTTGGTGGCACGGGGACTTCTAAACGCGTATGCAATGCATATATTTCTCAGTCAACCAGAGGTTTAAGGTCTTTGTTGAAGGAGCATGTAAGTTGTGCCCCACCTATTCATCTTTCTTCCATGATGTCTCACCTGTTTTTGCTTTCTTATGGTTTATTACTTGTGTAGTTGCATTTCGCATGCAATGAAACATTCCCTCTATTCTATGGTCATGTCTATGAGTATTTGTTCCTGCATTGTCTCATGTATTGTTTATTACTATTAGCGTTGGTTAGAGATGATGTTGATTCCTAACAAACATTGCTTCTTCATCACCATAAACAGTTTGAAACCACTACAACCAATGTCACTGTTGGTTGGAAACAGAATTGCCATTGCAGAGCTGCAAGTTGCTCTAATGCAGCAATCACATCCGTTTTTTGAGTTTTCTTTGAAACCACACCTACCAATGTCACCATTGGAAATGGGATGATGTTGCTTTCCTAACAAAAGTTGGTCTAATTCTGCAAAAGTTGCTGAAGCATTCTGCTAGTGATACATAAGGGGTTTGCTTATTCTTATTTAATATCCATCGTGGTTGGGCATCAATTTCGACAACTCTATGAAGCCTATGTGTGTATAAGAGTGCAATCTTTATTGATCTGAAATTTTAACTCTTCATATTGTTTGTAGTATGTGGCTTCATCCATCCAATTTTGATGAGATTTGAAGTGTGTTTAGTACATTAAGAAGAGATTGCCATGTCTGTGCTCTTCACATTGAGATGGTTCTTGTCACTATCAAATGACCTGATAAAATTTGTATCTGTCTCAGAGTTATGACATTTTATTCATAATTTGTCAGATACCATATTGGTATCTACATATTGTGCACTGTACTTAAAGCCAGAGAACTGCTATTATACAAGTGGCACAGTAGTTTGCATTTCTGTTGCATCTACTTTGTATATTCCAGTACCTGAAATGTGATTTAAGATGATGGTGACATGTTACCCTAGTTGGTCCTTCATTTTCTTATCCCATTTCAATGATTACTCCCTCCATTCCTTAATATCTGCGACTTTTCACGATTTCCAATCCTCTACTTTAACTATATTTCTTAATTTATGTTTTTAAAAATTAAAAATTGTACTTTTATGAAAGTATTTGTAACTATGAATCTAATGATGATAATTTCATGTGATGGATCATTATGTATATTGAGAAATTAATAGTCATGATTTTAAAAAGTTGATTGCATGTTGTTCACATCGACAATTATTGAGGAATGGGGGGAAGTCGGATTTATACTCTGCGAAAACTTAAGGCCAACATTTTTATTCCTTATGTCTCCAGGATATCTCTTTCTCGATGCCTCTTTGCTGTTCAGAGGTGGAACAAATAAGCAGGGAAGACTTGGTTGAGCTCTCTGAGATTGAGAAGAATAATTTAGGACAGGTTTCATTCTTCAACATTGCAGTGCTTGTTATATCTTTGCTTTGTTGGTCAATCTTTCATTGTGTAATGTACAGTGGGAAATGACTGGCTTCATTGTGAAATCATGCTAGTATGCTATATTGATCGATCGGTGAGCTATTAGGAAAAAGGTAAAAAAAAAAGTAGAAATATGAGTTCAGATGATCAGGCATAAAAAAGGACAAAATGTTTGTTTTTGATACAGGACCACCTTTACTTATATAGCTTGTGTTACTCACTAGCATCTATCTACATAACTATGCATAAGGTTGAGTGGAACCATATATGTCAACAGTGTTGCAATGTTAGTGGCTCTGTTATTATGCCGTTTTGTCGAAAGATCTCTCTTCTTTTGTTGTTTTTTTTTATTTCCTAGTTTCTGTGGCTCTCTTAATAACCTCTTCATTTGAATGCAAGTAACTAGACACAGTTGACTTATTTAAGTATCGCGGAGGACATGGCTTAAGATAGAGTTTAGTGGAGATAAAGATTGTAAACTGTTGTAGTTAGTTGCGTGTCTTTGCTTGGAGCCGTGTTAATTTGCTTCAATATTGATATTGGTTGTTAGGCCCTGACAAAGCTATTTTATGTTTTACACTTCACTATACACTCAAAAGGTGGTTAGCAGTGCTGCTTCGCTTTGTGTACTGCCTTTTTCTAAAAAAGACTTTTATCTTCAAATTGTTTTCTCAATAAAAGAAAAATATTTGTGGGCCTACTGGAATCGGTCTCTTGCAATAATGTGTGTTACGATAAGACTGTCAACATCTAGATTTCTCTGGACCTTGCGATGGCATGACCCATGCAAGGAGTTGTTCTACTAGCCTGTTCATGTTCCTGCTTAATTTCTGTTGATCATGTTATTTCTATTCTCTCTTGATACGTTGGAGAACACTATATTTTCACTCTAACTAAACTTTTTTAAGAAATAAAACATTCTAATTCACATGAAATGAACTATGAAAGTATATACAAACATGCCAACTGCCAAGCATGGGGATTACACAGTATACTTACTATCTTCCATGTAAGAATGCAGGCCAAACGTTCAGGGTTGATGCCAGAATTGGACAACAGCTCCCAGTCATTGTTAGCATTTAATGGAAATGATAGTGTTCATGGCCTCTATGACTTTCTGTTAAATTATAGGTGAGGCTTGGCTGGGTCTTATCATATTTCTGTATAATGTCATTTTCACTGTTTATGTCATTTTGGGTTCTCTTCTTCAGATCTTTGTTGTCTGCATTGGCCACATTGACGAGTGCGGATGTGCCCCTCTTGTGTGCTCCTATTCCTTTTCTTCATGCTGGTATTTCTTCCCCTGAGGTGAGTCTCTCAATTTTGGTCCACTGACGTCAATTTTTGGTGGAAGTATTCTTAGATGAACTGCCATCACTCTTAGAACTCAGATGTAGCAATAGCCCTGAACTGCATAGAAGCTGTTGACATGCAACTCTAGATTAAAAAAACCATTAGCTGGCATCCTCTGCTTGAGAGGAAAAAGTATGTTACTGGTTAGTGTTTAATTTTGCTTTACTACACTATAGCCTGAGATAAAATTGAAAATTATTATCCAGAAGGAAAATCTTTAATGATCCAAAAGTGAACATGGATGCTTTTTATATTCTGTGCAAATTGATAGGCATATTGCAAAATGCCAGAGTTGGGGGTTGTTTCTGCTTTTGCTGAGTTGGCTATGTAATTTTTTTTCTTTCTTTCTTTCTTTTGTTTGTTTATAAACTTGGTCCATTTGGCTGTCATTTTGTAGTTGTTTACTCAGCCAGAGATTGTTATTGCAGGTGCGGTGCAAAGAGATCAAGAGAGCTGATGCTTCGCAGCAGAAGGGATTTGTAGCAAAAGATGGAAAATCCATAGATGGTTCAACAAGTGGAGTTTGCTACAGCATTGAGATAAAGGATGCATATCTTCCACCTTGGACAGTCTGTTCTTTATGCACGGCAATGGGCTCTGATGGGAGGAGCTTTGAGGCAAGGTATGTTATTGTTGCCTTTCATCCTTTTCCCCTTCTAAATTTTGACCAGTAAAAAGTGTGTTCAAGTAACCACATGCATCTTTGGTTTAATTTCTACCAACATTGGCAGTAATTTCTACCAACATTAGCATTTCTATCTCCCTTCACACTCACAAATACAAAAGGGCAATGAGAGACATTCCAAAAGAGGTTTATGGGACATGATAACATGAATATTAAGAGCATTTTGAACTTCTGAATTGGCTTTTACAGCTTTGTGACTGAACCGAATTCGACAAGCTTGAATGCTGCTCTCGAAGCGGTCATCCCAAAGTCTGACAAGGATGAGACAAGTGGAGATTCACAAGAAGTTAACCATACCTTTGGCATTTCATCAGCAGTGATAACTTCTGACTTGGCCTCTGCCTCTTTGAAGGGTTTGAAATATTCTGATGGATCTTATGTAGCTACCCTTTCTCATATTTAATTAAATTGAGGTTAATTTTGCTGTCCATGTCTTGAGGAGCGTTGCAAATGGCAATTGTGTTATTCTCTCTGTAATAATTATTACTATGTATCTCTTCAATTTTATTTGCTAGGTTGTGCCCTCTTAAGCTTGGGAGTAAATACTGAATTGGACATTGTAACGAATTTGATGCTTCGAGAATTGAGACCTTTGTGGTTGAAAGTTGAAACTTGAATGTGTGTCATTTATTTCATTTTTCTAGAAAGTGTTTGGTTCAAGTTAGGGCCTTAGGGTGTTCACGGTGCGGTTCAAGGTGCTTTCGATTTTTTGAAGTGGTATATCGTATAAAACAGTTTCTTAAAATTGTAAACTGGAATTGGGTAATTTGGTTTTTCAAAACTAGCGTACTGGGTTTAATGGTTCAGTTTTACCGATTAATCAGAACTGCCTTAATTTTTATCAACATTAAAAAGAACACCAATCAATCAACAAAAAAAAATGTTGTCACTATGTGTGTGACTGACGACAACAAAAGTATTTTATAGTGAATGTAATAATAGTAATTTGAGAAATTAAATTATTGAATATGTTGAGAATTTATATTTAAGAATTTTTATGCTTCGATCGAATGAGCGATAATTATTGTGGAATGGAGTATTAATTTTGGATAGTAATATACCAATTTTTGGGGTATTAAATTGAAATTTACCGACTTTTATTATTGGACAATAATATTCATAACCTTTATACCTAGATAATATTATAATACCAAGAATAACTAGGAGGGTTGTGAATCAATCTCCAATTCTCTATGCTGACGTGACCGACGGAGGAGAAAGAACTTGACCCTACTTAATAACCTTGTTAATCCCTTCGTTTTTCTCACTAACCCACGTTACAAGACATTGATTGGTATTTGGTTATGTGTCACGTCAGCACGGATATTGGTTACCATCCCCTTAGTCACTGTGCTAGGGACGATTTTTAAATGTAGGTTAGTGAGAAAAACGAAGGGGTTAAGGGAGGATTACGTACAAGAGAAACACATTCAGAGTTGTAGCGTTGCTTACCATGAAATAACGCCACATTTGGCACTTGACACCCTCGGGCATATATGTGCCACATTTTGTTCAAACGTCGGGCCAGGAGTTTTTGACTCATCGGCCCGACCCTGACCCCGCCCGACTTTCGAATCAGGTACCTTCGACCCGAGCCCTGACCCTAAGGGCCATGGGCCGGGTCAACAGGCCGACAACTATATAAGATGATTTTTTTTAATTAAAAAAGCCTAAAAATTCAAGCATTTTATTTATGTATTTAGTCGGGTCGTCGGGCTGGGTCGGGTCACATAAACTAAAACATAATCTAAAAATTTGTAATTTCGTATTTAGTCGGGTCATTGGTTGGGCCGGGTCATCGATCATTGGCCCGAGCCTGGCCCGACCATACTTCGGGGCCCTGACTTTTTCGGGCCAAGCCAGGTCACCTTCTAAAATTGTGACCTTGACCCACCCTTTTTCGGGTCGGGCCGGTGGGGTGGGGCCCGTTGAACAGGTTAGTCGCTGTATAGCGACGAATAATTCATCGATTGCTGGTCTCAGGCGCTACGCTCCTCTAATGTTGTAGTGACTAATTTTTTAAAAGGAATAGTTTGGTACAAGTTGACAATCCATGTAGCGGGCGAAGCCGCATCCTGTCCTTGTATAAATATTTGGATGATACAGTCGAGAGCTGACTTGATGACTATATATGTGAGAATGGTAGAAAATGGAAGTTTTTGAGATGGAAACTATGAGAAATGAGAGATTTGTGAGAGACTTTGAAATGGGGGGAACCAGATATTTTGTGAAGATAAAAGGATGTGTGCTATCACATGATTGATTGAATCAATTTCTAATCTAATCCAGAAAATGAAATAAGAAAGTTACAACTTAAGTATACAAAATTGAGTCAAAATTCGGTGTCTACAATGACATGATGTCCTAATTATAAGATAAAAAATGAGTTTAGATTTGACGGTTAGAATCACTTAAAGATTAATGGATTTGACCTGAGTGACCTACATAAAAATACTACAAATAAAAAGGTTTGGTGAAAATTTTGATGTTTATATCAACGATAAGCATTTTGGCTTTGTTCGTTTCAAGGAGAAGCATGAGGGATCTAAGCTATCAATGTTATTAATGCCAGAGTGTTCAATGAGTTTGTTTTGGGTGTGTTTTGAGCAATTTAGGAAAAAAGAGAGGTTTAAGCCTAAGGTGTGGAAGTGAATTCCTAGGCTAGACAAAATTTTGAGTGTCACTCTCCTATTGTTGATTAAAGAGTGAATGACAACTCTTTAGAGGTTATGGTCGTTACCCTTGATAACCAACTGCTTGTTGTTGTCCACTTTGGTGACTCTCATGAAACTGTGGATGAGGGTACGATAGTTGGATCGTGTCTTGATATAGAGGGGTAGATGTAAGAAATGATTCTAGTAAAAATTTAGCCGATCATTTGGTTGCTAATGAGGTTTGCCCCGACCTTGTAGACACTTTGGCCTACATGGGATATCTTATGGGAAGGTTGTAGTTCAATGGTGAGGAGTTAGCAGAATGATGGTCAATTACCATAGTGACTACACTATTAGCAATGCGGGTGGATCCTTTGTGGTTATTTTGGTTATGACCTATCCCCTGATTTGGACGATTTCATCATCAAATCTTCAAATGTAAGAGCTAGACCTAAGAAAAAACAGAGTGTAACGGCGAAATCCAAATGGCATCTTGTTAGACAAACAACTTGCAAGGCAACCACTACGAGGAGTTTGGATGACAACAAAGGGGGGGAAAAGTATCACGAGAGTTGGAAGTTCCATCAAGATGATGGCCAGATGATCAATACAGACAAGTTGTAGAAATACGTGGACAACTCTATGGATGACTTGGATGAGGAGGCATGTGGAACTGCAAAGGTTGATTGTAATTTGAACTTTATTTGTGATGATTAAGAGACTACAATGAAGATTTTGAAGAATAAACGACGAAAAGAAAGGAAGTTGAAAAAAGAAGGATTAACCCTGAAAAGTTGTTCATCTTGATACATTTATTCTTTGATGATTTTTCATGTATTTATCTTTAGAAGTTGAGTTGTCCTTTCCAGCTTTTTGTAGATTTTGTTATGGACTCTTCATCTCTATTTGAGCTTTCAATAATTGAAAAAGAGGGTCATTTAATAAATTTCTTTGGGTAAAAATGAACATTTTAACCTAAGTCTTTACATGATTTAGTTAATCTGTAAGGAAAGACATTAACTAATGTTTAGGCACATCAAAATTAGTAATCTAATTTGGTTCATGCTGTAAATGATAGTTTTATTTATTGGTATGCATGGACACTTATTCCCTCTCACTCAAAACTCTTCATGTCATTCCTCTCAGTTCTCAACATTAATCCAAGTTGAAACAATCTTTTGCCTGCCATTGAATGCAGATGGTCATCAAATATAAAATTGTCGTTATATGGAATGAGGAGCTCTGTAAAAACGACCAGTTCTCAACATTAATCCAAGTTGAAACAATCTTTTGCCTGCCATTGAATGCAGATGGTCATCAAATATAAAATTGTCGTTATATGGAATGAGGAGCTCTGTAAAAACGACCTTTGATGATTTGTTAGCTAGGACGAATTTACAACCATAGAAATCAAAATTCATTTTAAAAGCCCGACATACCACCCTGATTTGGTCTTGCATTTAATTAATCCCAACTCATATGCTTCAATGTTTTCAAAATCTTAAATATGCAGGTCATCTCATTGATAAAATTAGTCAAAATTTCTTTTGGAAGAACCTTTCTGCAACCAAGGGCACTTATGGCTTGGGATAAGATCTATACCCTTAAGGAAAATTGGATGGTAATATACCGACATTAGGGGGTATTGGAATGTAATATACCGACCTTCACTTTTGGATACTAATATCACTAACCTTCATACCTTAGTGATATTATTATACCATCATCAATTTAGTGGGCAACGGACCGGTTCATGATCTAACCGTGGCAGGCGATGGAAAATAAACTGGCTTCATGGCGTTAGCCTTGTTAACTCCTAAAATTAGACCACTAACCCTATTACTTTTCGCATGTAACTCCATCGCTAACTTCAATTTTTTCACCCCACTAAAACTCTCTCCCTACTCCTTTTTATTTCGCCCAACTTTTCTATAACTTGCTTCCAATTATTTTTTATTCCTTTCCAATCTTTAAATCTATTCAGCCTTGAAGCTCACCTTGGAAGCCATGACAATCTCAATGTAGCTCTTTCTCTGTCTCTCTCTCTCTCTCTCTCTCTCGTTATCTGGCTCTGTCTCTCTCTTCGCTTTATCTTCTCTATCTGTTACTCGCGATCGACCTTGTTGGATATCTCTCTGTCTTTCTGGCTCAAGGACTTGTAGTGGCTGTCGGTGGATAATTAGGTTTTTTTTTTTTTGAAATTGGCAATGGCGGGGAAAGGAAAGGGCAAGCGAATTGCACATAGAGATGAGAAAGATGTCAGGCTATGTAACCACAAGCTTCCAATTACTTATCAAAGATGGGGTTTTTTGCATTTTAGACCCCGAATTTTAGGGGTATTTACATTCTGAACCCTTGATTTTCAACATTAACATTTTGGACCCTAAAGTTTGTAGGCTGAATAAAAAAGGACCTTAAAGTTTGTGGACTAAAGAAAAAGGCCCCTGTCTCATTTTTTATTTTCCTCTCATGTTTGAATTTATCTCCCGATTGACGTCAAACTTTAGGACTATGGTTAAAACTAATATTGAAGCTATAATACACCTCTCTTATTCGTGTCGAGGCTACTTAGACCCCTGAGTACATGGTTTTAAGTAACTCCAACATGAATAAAAGAGGGTTATTATAACTTTAATATCAGTTTTAACCTTAGTCTTGAAGTTTGATGTCAATCGGGAGAGAAATTCAAACATGGAAAGAAAAAGAAAAACGGGAAACGAGCTTTTTTTTTCACCTCAAAAACTTTAGGGTCCTTTTTTTCAGCCTACAAACTTTAAGGTCCAAAATGTTAAAGTTGAAAACCAAGGGTTCAGAATGTAAATACCCCTAAAATTCGGAGTCCAAAATGCAAAAAACCATCAAAGATGTAACAAGGGATCTAACAAAGGGAAGATGTTCTTTGGTTGTCCTTTATGGAAGGTGAGCCCTAATTGAATTGATGTTTCGGTTTTCAATTAATTTGGGACGATATATATATGATATTATATTGATTGCAATTAAACAACTAAAGATCTAAACCGACCTAATTGAATTGTACTTAGGTTGATAATTGTGGGTATTTTGATTGGGAACCTGTTGTGGACAATAGTGAACTTGATAAGAACAAATTAATGGAAGAAAAAGTGGAGGCATTAGTTTCTGAACTGGAAGAGATGAAGGTCGAGAAAAATAGCAAAAAGACAATTGTGAAGGAGATAAAGCATGATTTGGCTGAGGATCTGGGAAAACTGACGGAGGAGATAGCTTGTTTGAGGAACATGGTTGAAAAACATAAGTGAAAGAGGGCAAAAGCAGAGCAAGAGCTCCTGGACTTGAAGGTAGAGATGACATTAAAAGAGCTGAAAAACCTACAAAACAGTTCCTTTTGAAGAGTTGGAATGTGGTGAATTTTAGTACTAGTTGCATTTGTAATGGGGAAGAGTTTGTAATGGGGTGGCTAGATGTCAGTATTGTGGTTGAGGGAATCTAATGTGGTGGTTTGTATTTTGTCAACTTTGGTGAATAGTTGGTGGGGATTGGTAGGTATATTTCGTAACTATGGTGAATGGTTGGTGAGGAATGGTAGGTGTATCTCGTAACTATGGTGGAGATCTATTATGAAGATGTTATCCTTATATTTTAAAATGCAAGATGTAGTGGCTTGGTCATTTTTGATCAATTGTGGCATCTTAGCTATATTTTACTCAACCAAATGAAAGCAAAATGTTAAACTAATATATATGTCACGCATATAACTTGTACCTTTTGATGAAATTTTCAATTCATTTTGCCTAACTAATTTCAAACCAACAATGAACCTGAATACATAGCAACCCAAATGGACCAACTAATTTCAAACCAACAATAAACTGATTTCACTCCAAATACCGATGGATTTTCAAAAGAAGGCCTTGACCGATCCGGATATCCAAATATATAAGTTCAATTCAAATATATACGTTCAATCCAAATACATAAGTTCGACCCTAAATTAAACAATAAACCTAAATAAATAGCAACCCAAAGAGCCCTTTAAAAGGGTAGCAAAATTTGAATAACAATTGACTAAGTTCAATACTATGTGGAATCTTCACATTGGGACAATAACTTAAATACATATGCATAGTTGTTTCAAAAAAAGGCGTTGAGATGTTTGTTGATATTAAAGACCAAGTTATTTGAAAAAGTGCTAATAAAACACTCTCCATCTCAGCACTTCACATGGGGACATCAAGCATAAGGAGGAATCTCCACTATTGAGTGGTCAGTGGGGGTTGAGAGCAGTTGGCAGTAGAGACTTGTGAGGATACTAAAGGCTGACTTGCTGACCCATTGTCTTGCCTCTGAGGAAAAAAATAAAAATTTAGGTACACCAAAAACTCATATTTAGATATGAAACTAAATAGAAAATGAATTTACCCTTGATGTGTTTCTTCCTATTCGAGCTCCTACATGCCCATTTGTGTTTGCCCTTCTTCCTCGTCCATTTGTTCTTTAAGGAATTGCAATGACATCCCTAGAAATAGTAGGAGCTTGGGTTTGCTTCTTTGGTCTACCCCTTGGCCTCTTTGCATGTGGTGCAGAGCTCGAGATAAACTTGTTCTTTTCTGGGCAAGTCCTCCTTTGTGGCCGGTATTCTGGTAAATAGAGCACTCCATGTCCATCCCATGGTGACTGAACTACCTAGCTCTTTTAGGATCTTCATGTGGATCCTTTCGCCTGTTTTTCCTTGGTCTACCAGACATTAATCTGACAGAAGGAGGGTCTAAGGGCATCTCCTTTTATGGCAATGCTTCTCTCCAAAACATGAAAAGATGGGGTTCTCATAAGATTTGCAGTACATCTCCTTCTTCAAATAGGGGTTTACATGGCTTTCACAGTCTTCCTTCAACCAAGAGCAACAAACAATAGCATGTGAACAAGGGATTCCAGTGAGATGAAACTTCCTGCAAATACATGTTTTGTCATCCATATCCACAATGTAAGAATCAAGACCATCATCAACTTCAAAAATTCTATTGAGTGATGCATGTGCTTCACATCTCCTAGCTTCCTCCTTCTCTTTTTCCAATTTAGTTTTGACTCTAGGGCATATCTCATCAGCTGATTTGTCCATCAAAGTCTTCTTCATCACAATCCTCTCCATCAAAGATACCCTAATGTCTTCAAGCATAAAGATAAGGTGCTTCGCCCTTGCTTGTGTGATATATGCATTAAATGTTTCTGTAATATTGTTCATAATAGTGTCACACTTGTTTTCAGTGAATACAAAAGCCCTACAAAATCTCCTTGGATATGGCGCTACAAAGTCATTTGCTGCAAGAGGGGAAAATTGCCTCAACTCAGCTAAACCCAAGGTTGAACTCTGTTTTGTTGTATGCTCTCGCAATTTTCCAGAAATGCATCTTGAACTCATCCCCTTTATGTGTCTTCTTCCAATTGGCATGTATGTGTCGTGCACACCTCCTATGCTCACTCCTTGGCAATTCCTTCACCACGGAGCTAATAGTGGCCTGTCAAATACATTAATTTTAAATCTTGTAATCCCTTATTCATAAGCTTACTTATAAATACTAGTGAGAAGGCCCGTCCAATGGACGAGGCTATTTCAAATTGTATATTGAGTTATTGTACATGATTATTATTATTAGATTTCACAAAAGAATGACTCACTTGCGCCAGCAAAATGGCCACGGGAAGCAAGTTTTGGTGGACAGATTTTACATCAATGTTTATAATCCATAGATCCAAAGTATGTTTGCCATGAAAGTAATTCTTTAGTGGCCAATTAAGAAAATGGCCCCTTGTTAACCATGGAATAAAAGTTAATCGTGGCTAGTTTGTGAATTTGGCCATGGCAAAAACCTTTTGTGGCTAGTAGTCGTGGCTAGTTTGTGAATTTGGCCATTATAAAAATATATTGTTGTCATTAGTCGTGGCTAGTTTGTGAATTTGGCCATGATAAAAATATCTTGTGGCCAATAGTCATGGCTAGTTTGAAAATTTGACCATGATAAAAATATATTGTGGTCAATAGTCATGGCTAGTTTGAAAATTTGGTCATGATAATAATATATCGTGGCTAGTTTGTGAATTTGGTCATGTTAAAAATAATTTGTGGCCAATAGCATGGCTAGTTTGAAAATTTGGCCATTATGCAAATATATTGTTGCCAATAGTCATGGCTAGTTTGAAAATTTGTCCATGATAAAAATATACCGTGGCTAGTTAGTTTGTGAATTTGACATTGAAAAAAATATTTGGTGGCCAATTGTTTATATTTGCCACTGAAAAATCATTTTGGTGACTCGAAGGTTCAACTTCATATGCTCCTACAAAACATATTTGGTGGCCAAACTTGTTGAGTATTATTAGTGATTAGTAATGACAGTGAATACTGGATATTTTTATTAGATGAAATAAACTTTTTTCTTGCTAGTGATTTACAATAGTGCCAATAAGTCACTTGAAAAGTCGTGGCTAGAGATTCTGCATACTATGAACAGTATTTGTGTAACACCCCGGGTATATGGTTATGTGTGGGCTTAAAAGGATTGAAATTACTACTTATATCACCAAGATGCGTCTTCTTTTATGGTAGTTCATTCGTTGGGAACTCCTCAGTTAAGCGTGATTGGGTGAGAGTAGTCTCAGGATGGGTGACCTCCTGGAAAGTTTTCCCAAGCAGCGTGTGAGCGAGGACAAAGCACGCTCGAAAGACTCATGGTGATTCGTGGGACCAGCCAACACTCCTTGATGCAGTTATCGATAATGTCCGCGGCCTAGAGGGGCCGGGGCGTTACAATTGGTTACACACATAGTCATATAAAGGCGATTATTAAGCAGAAATAATATTTTTTTAATAAATAATTATTTTTTGTATAAAATCTAGCCACGGATGATGGCGTGGCTAATCTAATTTAGTGGCCACTATGTTATTTGTGGCTAATATACTTATTAGCCACGAAAGATATTGTGGCGAATCGAAATAAATAACTCAAGTTGGACAATACTTAGTCACTAAATGTTTTGTGGCAAGTACTATGATCGCTCGACATGCAATGCATATTTCTGTGGTCATTTTATTAGCTACGAGGTCATTCGCCACGACAGGCCATGCACAAGATTTCCATGGCCAATTGCAATCGCCACGGGATATTTTTACTTTAGCCACGAATAATTCTGTGGCGCAAGTGAGTCATTCTTGTAGTGTTTGTAATGAAAACTATTTTTACTCAAATATAATATTACAAGTTTTGTGATAACTGCTTTTGATGACTACGTTTTTGGGAGTTTTCGATAGTGAATTAGGGATAGTCTTGAGTATGAACCTTGATTTTCATTCTAATTTCCCTACTACACTTGGTGTTGTTATTTTTGATGCAAATTTGTAGGTTTTGAGGCCAAAACACCAACATTTCCTCAAGATTTGGCAATAACGAGTTCATCACGGGCCTCCTCTGCTGAATATTAGATCGTGGCATAAATTTGGGATGAAACGGAACAGAACCTGACAGACCAGTGGCCACCACGGTCTGACAGTGGGGCTCGCCACAGACCGTGGTACTGATTGTACTGACACATCAGAATGACCTGTTTTTCGCGAAGAGGAAAAGAAGGCGGCGACGGCTATTTTCATGGATCGATCATTCTCCATTCGTTCCAGGGTTATCAAGAGAGAAAAGAGAGCCAAAATTCTGCCTACTCCTCTTACATCCAATAAGGATTCAAGATCGAATGTATTCAAGAGAGGCGAAGATCAAGATTCGAGAGGAAAGTAGCGGCGTTCGCGGAGAAGGTTCTACCCCAGGATCGAAAGACTTAATCGGGACGTATTCTTCGCAGTTTGTTCTTCCATTTTGAATTCTTTCTTTGTTTTGAGAATCAATCATAATGTTTGGAACTTGTTTCATGTTTTCTTTGACAATGAGTGAGTAGTTTTCTTGAATTCTAGGGTTTTGCCACCCGAAACAATGTAGTTTGATTGAATGTTTCTAGTTTGTGCATGAATTCTTGATTTGAATCAATAGAAGGTTGTGTTTTCCATTTTTATGAGTGTTCTTAAGGCCTGGGGTGCTTGTAATTTGAGATTAACCTGAGAAGTACTGAAAGACGAATTAGGATAATCTGACTACCAACCTTTCTTCCTAGTTTTGTGAAATTTGAGAAAAGAATAGCAGACTAGGGAATCTTTTGATAACCAGAATATCTAAGATCTTCAACTTTGATTAACTTGAAAATCATACTAAAGTTATAATTTAGGTTAATCGAGGTAATTCTATTAGCATCGAAAGAGCAGTAGAGTTCTTATGGTTATCGTTCTTGATTCATTCTTGAATGTATGAGTATGCAAGCTAAGTTTTAACAATCGAACTTGTTGCTAGGTTAGCATTTCCCTAGAAGTCTTTCTCTCTTGATAGAATCTTTGATTGATTTTCCTTGCTTTATTAGTTCTTTTTTAGATTCTAAAACCTTTCCAAAATCAAAACCCAATTAGCTCGGCAATCGCATAGAGACTGGTTTACTGAGATGCTAATTGAGTCCCTGTGGGATCGACCTTGACATGCTACTCCGTACACTGTGCGCTTGCGGCCATGTCAAGTTTTTGGCACCGTTGCCGAGAAATTTGTCCCTAGCAGCCATTAAACAAACCCTCTTATGTTGACTAATTTGTTTTCCTTTTTCTTTTTATCTTTGATTTTCCTGTGTTTCACTGCGTCGGTGTTCTTGTTTTTGTTTTGCTAGAATCTTTTGGTATATGTGACAAAATCCGGAGTTCGAGTTCGATCCATAAATAGAGAGTACTTTCCATCGGAGGAAGAGGCAAAGACTAGAGAAAGGTAGTAAAGAGACATCCGCGCAGCTAGGGGTGGAAACGGTGCGGTGCGGTGCGGTTTCAGTGCGCTGAAGCGGTGCACCGGATGAAACGGTGCGCGAAAACCATAAACCGGAACCGGAACCGAATCACCCGGTTTTTAAAAACCGGTGCACCGGCTTTAACGGTGCGGTTTCACCGGTGAACCGGAACCGCATAAATTTCTATCAAACATCAAAAAATCTCTATTTAATAAAAAAAAAATCTCTATTTAATAAAAAAAATCTCTATTTAAGCCCAACCCAATAACACATTAACACCTAATGTTCTTTTTTTTTTAAACTAGTTAATTTATATTATTTTTGTATTAATTTTTGGGTAGAATTTTTTTTAACCAAAATTTATATGTATATATGTATTTAATTATATTAAGCAGTGCGATCTTGCGGTTCCCCGGCGGTGTGAATATCCCAAACCGGAACCGCCCTGTTTAGTATCCGGTTTTTCCGGTGCGGTGCACCGGATTTTTAAACCGGTTCGGTGTTGCCCGTTCCCCGTTTTTTTATCCGGTTTCCGGTTCGGTGTGCCGGTTCCGGATTTTTCTTCCACCCCTACGCGCAGCATTCTGAGATGGTCGAAGAAGAACAACCAATAACCTTTGGCCAGTACGTGACTCCAAATGTCACAAACCCTCCAACCGCCATCAAACTCCTTGAAGTGGCGAACGATTTTGAGTTGAAGAATTCTCTCATCAGCTTAGTGCGAGCTACGCCTTTCCATGGGTTCCCAAGCGAGGATCCCAACCGCCATCTTCGCATCTTCCGATAAGTATGCGACACTTTCAAAGCCAATGGAACCTCGCCGGACGTGATCAAGTTGAGACTGTTTCCCTTTTCCCTGGAGGATCGAGCATGGGAGTGGCTGGATTCCCTTCCACCGAACTCCATTAGTACTTTTGATCAGCTGGCGAGTGCATTCTTGGCTAAATATTTCCCGCCAAGCAAGTGACGGGCCTCCGGAATCAGATCTCCACTTTCTTTCAGGAGCCGGACAAGAACTTATATGACACATGGGAGTGATTAAAACAATTGCTTCGGCAATGCCCCCAACACGGATTTGAACCATGGGTCCCCATTCAAGCCTTCTATAATGGGGTAGACGATCAGTTGAGAGCGACGATCCTTGTTGCTGTTGGAGGGGACATCATGAGCAAGACTGTGGAGGAGCTATACAAGTTGATTGATCAGACAACGTTGAACAGTCACAAGTGGTCGAGACCCCGTTCTGCGAGAACGGGAGGTAAGTATTCTGTCGATGCTATTACATTGGTGTCTGGAAAACTTGATGCCATTAATAAGAAAATGGAAAGAATACATGTGAACGATTCCCCTCACCCTCAATGTGCTTCTTGTAATTCTTTTGAGCATGCAACCCTTTATTGTCCTAATGGGGTAGGTAGTAGTGCCCAGCCTGACCAAGCCAACTAAGTTGGAAACCCTACCCAGAGACTTCCCTTTGACCCTTACACCAAAACCTATAACTCCGGTTTGAGACACCACTCTAATCTTTCTTACCGGAACCAATTGGGTCACCAACAAGGACAAATACCTCTTGCTCAACCCTACCAAGCCCCTCAAAAGCCCGACCTAGAGGCTATGATGGAAACCATGCTCCGGGCCCGACAAAAACAACTCGAGCATCAACAAAGACAAGATGAGGTGATTAAGGCCCTATCCACTAAGGTTGATCGACCTTCTATCCACCCATAACCAAATTCTGGAGAACCATATCGCTATTCAATTTGGTACTTCCATGACTCCTCCTAAACCACTCGTGCCTAACCCTAAGGAGCATTGCAATGTTATAGTTTTGAGGAGTGGGACATGGATTAAGGGACCTGAGATGCCAAATGCTAAGCATGGGGGGAATCGGAGTGAGAAGAGTGTTGAGAAAGAGGGTGAGGATGAGAAAGACCGAGAGAGAGACCATCGATGAGGGTAGTACTGAAATCCCTCCACCACACTATCTTAACCACCTAGAGTTTATGTGCCCCCTATTCCATTCCCTTCTAGGTTTGCTAAGTTCAAAACTGATGTTTAATTTGGGAAATTCATTGGTATGCTGAAAAAGTTGAATTTGAGTGTGAATGTTCCTTTTCTTAATGCTTTGTCCCAAATGCCTTTATATGCTAAATTCTTGAAGGAGATTCTCTTCAAGAAAAGAAAATTAGATGATTGTGAGGCAATAACATTGAGTGAGGAGTGTAGCTCTGTTGTCTTGAATAAGCTTACTCCAAAGCTTAAGGACCCTGGGAGTTTCACTATTTCTCATGGCCTAGGAACCATGAACATCGACCGAGCTTTATGTGATGTGGGCTCAAGTGTGAGCTTGATGTCTTATTCCCTTTATAAAAGACTGAACTTAGGAGAGTTGAGACCTACCGTCATGTCACTGCAAATGGCTGATCGTTCTGTTAAGTACCCAATGGGTATTTTAGAGGACTTTCCTCTTAGGGTAGGAGACTATCATGTGCCTGTGGATTTTGTGATTCTAGATATGGCCAAGGACACCCGTACCCAAATTATTTTGGGAAGACCTTTCCTTGCCACTGCTGGGTGCGTAATAGATGTGAAAAAGGGGAAAATGAGCTTTAAGTTTAGGGAGCATGAGGTTGAATTTGATATGTTTCATGAACATATGCCTCATAGTGTTTCTTCTTGCTGTGGTGTTAATGTGATTGAGAGTGATGAGTCTATTGATGTGTTTCTTGAGGGCCATGGACTTGGTGACGTTACGGATTGGGCACATGTTATTGAACCCGAGCCTAACATCACTAAGGACATGCCTTATGCTACTAATGAGGATTGGTTGAGAGATTTTTGCAGGTTTGACTCTAAGATGCCTTCCAATTCTGCGGAAGGAGATCAGTTCGACCCTTGCTGGTGGGTTCGACTTCGAGATTTTGAGGGATCACGTGCTGATGGTGATCCGAAGGAGTTTAGCCATGACATTGTGGAGCATTCTCCTGGTTGAGGTGAGTTTCGTCTAGCTTAAGACGTTAAACTAGCGCTTCTTGGGAGGCAACCCAAGCATTTATTTGCTTTGTTTTGTTTTGTTTTGTTTTGTTTTGAGTTAGTTTGACTTGGTTGTGAAAACCCCTCCTATGATTAGTAGTTTATGAGGGGTGTGTTTGGATTGTCATTGCAAGTGTATACTCATGAGATTTTTCTAGCTTGATGTGGATTATAAGAGAGACTTGGTTGCTTGTTTGATTTAGGTTGCCTTGTCTTTTTTGCGATTCATCTAGTCTTGATCAATCCTTGTGCATGATAATGAAGTTCTCGTGTTTGGTGCATCAAATGAGCTAGTTGTAGCGATTGTGGTAGGTTAACCTGTGAAGATCTTTTTGAGCCTAAAAGACTATCATTTTTATAATCTTATATTCTTCTGAGTGTGGCCTTACCATGTTTGCATCTCTAGAACTTGACTTGACTCTCTTTGAAACTGCATTTGACTTGTGCATTGTGTTAATATGATTGAGGCCGATTTTGCAGCCACATTGCCAAATGCCACTTGACGTCTTGACTTTTTTTTTTCTAGCCCTTGCGCAGTTTTTCCTGTCTTGATTGTTTCATCTACATTGTGCACCTTTGGCCGTTCTTAATTCCATACCCTTTTAGCCAAGTTAGTGGAACAACAATTCAGTTGGGGGACAGTTTTGTAGTCTATTTGTTGGTGACTTTGTTGGTTAGTTTGCTTGATGAGGGAAACATTGTTCTTAATTGTTATTTATCCCCTCTTTTCATTCGAGGATGAACCTTGTTGTTGAGGAATGAGTTCTCCTTGTGTAACCATGCTATTCACCGAAAAAAAGAGAAGAATGAATCTTATTGAAAAAAAGAAAAATAGAAAGAAACTTGGAAGAATATGGTGAATAGCATGGTTGTTTTCTTGCTTATATTGACTTTTCCCTTACTTTTCTTTCGACAGGGAGGTATTTGTGCTACGTTGTGGTGTGATGTAAGAGGTGTTGTGTTTTATGTTAGAATAGTGTCGATCTTTAGGTTATTGGCTACTTAGCTCCACATTTCCTAAACAATTTCCCCTCTTAGCCTACACCAAAGCCCCGTTACAACCCTCGAAAGTCCTCATGATTGGCATTTGTGCATATTGTCTATAGTAGTAGAGAATTCAGAGTCTTGTCAAGCTTATGGTAGTTTGCTTACATTGGTTAAAGGTTTTGAGTGAACCATCATGTCCTTTTCAAACACACAGGGGAGTAATCCAAATACCCTAAAGTGAGGTCCTACTGATCCCAACTAGTTTGCCAAGCATGTGAATGGAACTTGACTACATTTTACGTTGTGATGGATTTGTTGTGTTGCTTCTTGACTTTGTAATTCTGTTTTGAACTGCGATTTTTGTTTCAATTTGATTCTTAATCTCGCTAGGGAGTCTTTTTGTGTATGCTTGTTTTACCTTTCTAATATGCCCTTTTATTGGAGGAGGTGTTAGTAGTTTTCCTTTTGAGTCCTTTCATCTTGTTTTGAGTCTTGTACTTGCCTGGAGACAAGCAAGGACTAAGCATGGGGGGATTTGATAATTGCTTTTCATGACTACGTTTTAGGAGGTTTTCGATAGTGAATTAGGGATAGTTTTGATTCTGAACCTTGATTTTTATTCCAATTTCCCTACTACACTAAGTGTTGTTGTTTTCGATAAAAATTTGTAGGTTTTGAGGCCAAAACACCAACATTTCCTCAAGATTTGGCAAGAATGAGTTCACCACGGGCCTCCCCTGCTGAAGATCAGACCGTAGCATGAATTTGGGACGAAACGGACACGTCAGAATGACCTGTTTTTCGCGAAGAGAATAAGAAGGCGACGACGGTTATTTTCATGGATCGATCATTCTCCATTCGTTCCAGGGTTATCAAGAGAGAAAAGAGAGCCGAAATTCCACCTACTCCTCTTCCATCCAATAAGGATTCAAGATCGAATTTATTCAAGAGAGGCGAAGATCAAGATTCGAGAGGAAAGTAGCGGCGTTCGCAGAGAAGGTTCCACTCCAGGATCGAAAGACTTAATCAGGACGTATTCTTCGCAGTTTGTTCTTCCTTTTTGAATTCTTTCTTTGTTTTGAGAATCAATCATGATGTTTGTAACTTGTTTCATGTTTTCTTTGACAATGAGTGAGTAGTTTTCTTGAATTCTAGGGTTTTGCAACCCGAAACAATGTAGTTTGATTGAATGTTTCTAGTTTGTGCATGAATTCTTGATTTGAATCAATAGAAGGTTGTGTTTTCCATTTTTATGAGTGTTCTTAAGGCCTAGGATGCTTGTAATTTGAGGTTAACCTGAGAAGTACTGAAAGGTGAATTAGGATAATCTGACTACCAACCTTTCTACCTAGTTTTGTGAAATTTGAGAAAATAATAGCATACTAGGGAATCTTTTGATAACCAGAATATCTGAGACCTTCAACTTTGATTAACTTGAAAAGCATACGAAAGTTGTAATTTAGGTTAATCGAGGTAATTCTATTAGCATTGAAAGAGCAGTAGAGTTCTTATGGTTATCGTTCTTGATTCATTCTTGAATGTATGAGTGTGCAAACTAAGTTTTAATAATAGAACTTGTTGCTAGGTTAGCATTTCCCTAGAAGTCTTTATCTCTTGATAGAAACTTTGATTGATTTTCCCTACTTTATTAGTTCTTTTTTAGATTCTAAAACCTTTCCAAAATCAAAACCCAATTAGCTCGGCAATCGCATAGAGACTAGTTTACTGAGATGCTAATTGAGTCCCTGTGGGATCGACCTTGACGTGCTACTCCTTACACCGTGCGCTTGCGGCCCTGTCATGTTGTTATGATAAAACATGAATAATTAATAGTCAAAGTCTTGCCCCTACGACCATAAAAGGAAAATAAAAGGGACAAATTATTTAGGTCGATGGAAGTACTTTATAATCTTGTGGCTTTTGGTTCAATATGGAAAAAAAATATTCATAAATACATCGCAAAGTTTACTATGCTGATCATATAGAGTAAAAGTAAACATAATATAAATTTATGACTTGAAACAATGGAACATTTGTTCTACAATTGTCAAACGTCTGTTTAATTGGAAGACTGCTAATTATTTTGCAAGTACAATCAATCACTTATCCCGTACTTACCTAAATTTGAAAGTTTAAATACACCCGATGGTATTCACCTAAACCTGAAATACACCGGGGTCATATTTTTATAGTGGAATTTACCTGAAACCAAAATATACCTGACCCGTATTTATCCTAAAATTTTTTTTAATTACTATCAAAGAACATCTAATCCGTATTTACCTGAATTTGAAATACACCCAAGTCATGTTTTTGGAGTGAAATTTACCCAAAATCAAAATATAACTGACCCGTGTTTACCCTAACCAAATATACAGTCAACCTATATTACCTTAATTATATTCAAAGCAGGTTAATTGAAAACAAGTTACCTTAAACTAATCAGTATTCACCATAATTAATTATAATTAATCACAACACTAATCGGAAAAGTAATCAACTAAAAAGTAGTCTAAGAGAGGGAGAGAGAGAGAACATGCAGATGCAGGAATGCAAAAGGTGGAAGTAGCAAAACACAAAAGGCTGATTTTTCTATATTTCTAACCAAAATAAATTCTTTTTTTTTTTCAAAAAATTTTAATTTAGTTAATCAAATCTGAAGATAGTGGTGGTGGACCGCCAAAAATATGTCTGCTCATAGGTTAGGATTAAGCAATCCCAAAACCCAAGCTTGAAAGCGTAGGCGTGATTCTCACGTGACTTCAAACACAAATTTTTAGGCTTTACACAGGCTAGAAATTATAGGTTTGCAACTGTAAACACAAATTTCGAGCCTGAAATAAATAAAGACAAGAAATATGATAAACAAATATAATTTGTATTAATATTCGAATGTATGTAGGTACAATCTTTGTATTAAATATAATAAGGTAGTCCTCTGATTCGATCTCCTGAAATTTGGGTGAGCCGAGGGCGCGGACGCTTAATCTCGATCTCGAATGGAGGTTTAGCTGAAGAATTTTTGCAGTAGTTCTTGAGCTGAAGGTCTTGAGCGTTGATCCCCTTAGTGTTTGGTAGCTGGAGTCTGCTCGAAGTTTAACCGTTTGAAGGTTGACTGTTGGTTGTAGTTCTCTTGGTTCTTGGATGCGAGGGCTTAGTGCTTGGTCTCGATCGATGAACCAGAGGAGGAAGACGACTGCAGTCTTTGATGTGAAGAATAGAAGTTGTTACACTAGCCGACGTTAGTCCTTGGCGCTTGGAAGCTGGGAGGTCGCTTGTAGTTCGATCTTCTGAAGGCTTTGCAGGTCTTGCCGAAAAACTCTGTAGCCATTCTTGATCTTGATCTTGATGCGGTAGAGGCTTGGAGACTTGATCTTGAGCTTTTGCAGATTTCGATCCTTGGCGCTTGGTTGCTAGAGACTGCTGACCGCTTGATCTTCTGAAACCTCTGGAGTGCAGAATGTCGAATGTCGTCGGGGGTAGACTGCAAAGTGTGTTGAAAATGAGGGAGAGGACCCCTATTTATAGGTTCTGGAGGCCTAGGGTTACCTAGGGTTTGAGTCGGGCTTTTGGGCTTGGGCCTAAATTAATTAATTATTCCTTTAACTTTAAATAAAGAAATAATTAAGATTTTTTGCATCATCTTTGACACGTGTCATGATATTATTGGTCAGGATGCATTTCCATTTAAAATTCAATTAAACGAACCGCCGTAATTAATTTAACATGCGGCGAATAATAATTTGCCGAATAAATTTAATTTATTGTCCACGTGTCATTTTTTAATTGGTCGACAAATTTTTGCCTCCTACAGATGCCCCCTTCGAGAGTCAGCCGCGAATACGAATTTTGGGTGTTTTAAGCGGTTGAATCTCGAATATTTAAGTACAATATCTTTTCATCACAACTTTTCAGTTTGGATAAATTTCGTCAGAAATTTAATCGGATAAAATTTTTGGCAGTTGTAGTTGTAGTTGGAGTTGGAGTTGGGGTTGGAGAAGGAGTTGGAGTTGGAGTTGAAGTTGGAGTTGGAGTTTGAGTTTGAGTTGGAGATGGTGATGGAGTTGGAGACTTGACTGAGAATGCTAGTAGTATCCTGAAACTTGGCCAATCAGATACTATATAAACGCACCATTCTCGCCTCTTCCCTTCATCTGTTGTCCCTCGTCTTCTCCCTGAATATGCAAACTCACAGGTTTTACATAATCTTTGTTTTTTTCTTTCTTTCTTCTTCTTTTTATTTTTTCATATAATTTAACCTTTTCTTTTTCTTGTTCAATTTTTTTTTGCCATTTTTTTGTACAGATAGCTGAGGTTAATTGTCATCGTGTGCTTGAAGTTGTCCTTCGTCATCTTCACAGTCTTGCTTATTCCTCAGCATGCTGACGTAGAATAGTCTTAGACTATTCACTTCAGGACTGCCTGGGTCGACAGTGTCGCCATCTCGCTTCCTTGGGCTACTCCTCAGCGTACTGACGTAGAGTAGTCCTAAACTACTCTCTTCGGACTGTCTAGGTCGACAGTGTCGCCATCTTTGCTTTCGTGGACTACTCCTCAGCGTACCGACGTAGAGTAGTCCTAGACTACTCAGAGTAGTCCTAGACTACTCTCTTCAGGACTGTCTGGGTCGACAGAACCGCCATCACATTTGCTCCCCAGATACGTTCTGATATATTAGACATCTTTGAGGTGTCTCTTTTCAGAACTGAACTGGGTTGATAGAGCTGTCATCGTGTTTACTCCTCGGGGATGTTCTGATGTATTAGACATCTTTGAGGTGTCTCTTTTCAGAACTGACCTGGGTCGACAGAGCCGCCATCGCGTTTACTCCTCAAGGACATTCTGATGTATTAGACATCATTGAGGTGTCTCTTTTCAGAACTGACCTGGGTCGACAGAGCCGTCATCGTGTTTACTCCTCAGAGACGTTCTGATGTATTAGACATCTTTGAGGTGTCTCTTTTCAGAACTGACCTGGGTCGACAGAGCCGCCATCGCGTTTACTCCTTAGGGACGTTCTGATGTATTAGACATCTTTGAGGTGTCTCTTTTCAGAACTGACCTGGGTCGACAGAGCCACCATCGCGTTTACTCCTCAAGGACGTTCTGATGTATTAGACATCATTGAGGTGTCTCTTTTCAGAACTGACCTGGGTCGACAGAGCCGTCATTGTATTTACTCCTCAGAGACGTTCTGATGTATTAAACATCTTTGAGGTGTCTCTTTTCATAACTGACCTGGGTCAACAGAGCCAGTGCCTCGCCGCAAGTGGAACACTCCTCAGCTTACTGACGTAGAATTTTCATAGACAACTATCTAAAAAACTTCAGTACAGTTTGGGTCGACGGAGTCAGCTCCTCTGATTTTAAGGATGATGACATCGTCTTGGAGCGAAAGTCCGCCGACATGATTACGATGCCCCCCGTTGCATGCTTGAAGGAAGTTCTCAACCAACATGAGTATTCCATTGATGGTGTTGACTATAAGTAAACCACCTACATGAGGATCCTAACATGTCAAAGTGCAACTTGAAAGCCCACAATTTAGATAATTTAGAAGTCTTTAATCTTGTCGACTTTGGAGTCTTGCACGTGTGACCTATGACTTTACTGACTTAAGAGTCTTGTATTGACTTGAGAGTCTTTTCTTGCCTTGACTTGGGAATCCTGCATTCCTATTAACTTGTGAGTAAGAAAATTTTATTGACTTACGAGTCATGCGCTTTGACTTGAGAGTCGTGAACTCATGAATCTTGTGTGGGAGCGACTTGGGAGTCTTTTCTTGGATGACCTACAAGTAATTAATTCTCTTCATCTTAGAATTTGATTTTAATGACTTGGTAGTCTTGAACTTAACTGGCTTGGAAGCCTTCAATTTTTCCTGACTTGGAAGTCTTTGATTTTTTTGCTGCTGACTTGGAAGTCGGTGGGTTTGATGACCTAAGAGTCAGGAAGTTTGTTGACTTGAAAGTCTTTGGATTTGCTGACGTAAGAGTCGTATGCATTGTTGACATGAGAATCTCGAATTTTATTGACTTGGAAGTCGTGATCTTGACTTGTGAGTCCTTGTATTTTGTTGATTTGAATTTGATTGACTTGTGAGTCTTTCATTTTATCGATTTGGGAGTCATGAGGCTCGTTGATGAGGGAGTTTGACTAACTTGGAAGTCTTTGTCTTGTTGTTGACTTGGGAGTCAAGGGACTTGATAACTTGAAAGTCGTGAAGTTTGTTAATTTGAAAGTCTTGAATTTTTGTTGACTTTGAAGTCTTTAATTTTTGCTGACTTGGAGGTCGATGAATCTAGTAACTTGAGAGTCTTGAAATTTGTTGACTTGAAAGTCTCAAATTTTTTCAATTCATAACCCTTTTATTTTGCTATGTTATGACTGTATTTGGGTGTGAATCGAAATTGCCTACGTACCCTAAGGGATGACATACCCATAAGGATCAAGCCAAACGTAGTTCCAATTTTAAGAAAAGAAATGGAGATTTTATTTATTAATTTAGCCGTACACAGTTTATACTCTTGCAGGCCAGGAGTATTACAATGATAAAACTGAAAGGAATTAAAGTGCAAATGAACTGAAAATGAAATCTTTTTTTTCTTGGTGAACAGTTTAGGCTCTTGCTCGGGAGCTACATCTTCATTTTTCTAAATTTTGACTTGGGAAGAAGAAAGCGTCTCCTCTCGTTCAAGCTCTTCGTCGACGTTGTTTTTCCTTTGATGACCGGTGAAGATCACAGTGCGTCTCTTCACTCTAAGGGATCCTTTAGTCTTAACCTCCAGTGTTGAACAACGCTTCATGCAAGATGGGATGGAGCTTTGAAATTCATTGATGACTCCAAGGCGGCTGAATGCAGAGCTCTTTTCCTGGCTAGGTTGTGAACCTGCCACATCTTCAGTTTGTTTGATTCTTGAAAATACATATGACTTTGACTTCGAACCACCCCGAATCCTGCTAAAGACTGAGGCTTTGCAACTTCGTTGACTCCCGATCCGCTCAAAGACCGATGCTTGTTTTCGGGAAGTTGATGGTTCCAACCTATCAAACACGGAGAGCTTTGACTTAGGTTGATACTCCACTCTTTCGCTATCATCTTCTTCGATCTCGAAGCAAGAAACCATGTTCACGGCTGCAACTTTGTTAACTTATCCCAAGAAGTCATTCGGGAAATATTCTTCCAGCGTGATGGGAACACGAGGGCCTCGCTCAAGTGACTCAGTTGAACCAACTTCCTATTTCTTGATGACTTCAAGCGTCTTCCTTTCTATCGAAGGTTGCGAGTTATTTCTTCTCCTTTGATGCCTTTGGGGTGGTGGTGTTAGAACTTCCCTCTGCCCCCTAGTCTTCCTTCGAGACACCGAGATCCATCTTTCCTCTTCACCAAAAGCTTTTGAGACTTTCTCATGTTCATCTTGAGGGGCCTGCACTCGTACAGAAAGTGGAACTGGTTTTTGACATCCAAACTGGATCGTCAAAAATTCATTTCTCTTGGCTGGAATCGGCTGTGCTGAAACATAATTGGCTTCGACGTTGTCATCTAAGTCCAATATTATCTGTCCTTCCTCAGCTAGCTTTATGATTCGCTCCTTAAGTGTGACACACTTCTCAAGAGGGTGATTGACTACCCTATGATAGCGACAATATCTTGGGTCTGTGGTTCTTCCCGCTTCTTCCCACCTCTTTGGTTGTGGAAGTTTGATAACTCCCGTCTCTAACAGGTTGTCGAGCATTCCTGACAAATCGGAGTCTGGAAATGGGTACTTCTTTTCTTGAAGCTCCTTCAGCGTAGGGCGCTTCCTTTCAGTATCTTTCGAGGAAGTGAATTTCTCCCTTTTAGGTTTAAGTTTAGCAGAGATTCTCACCGGTTCGCTTGTTGAAATAGCCATTGACTCTTCTTTTAAAGTCTTTGGCCACTTGCCATTCTTCTTATACCCTTAGCTCCGTTCCTTAATTCAAATGCAGATGAAGACCTTCCCCGTCGACTTGCTATGGTTATCTCCATATCATACGCCTTGGTTGCCAACTCCTAAAAGGTTTTCGGCTTGACCATCTTGAGGACGTAGAGTAAATCCCAGTGCATACCTTGAGCGCACATATCGACAGCTGAAGCTTTGGTGAGGCGATCCTTGCATTCAAGACTAAGATCCCTCCAACGATGGATATAGTCAAGTACTGGCTCACCCTCCCACTGTTTGGTGTTTGTCAATTCTGTCATGCTGACGACCCATTGAGCGCAGTAGAATCGATTGAGAAACTCTCGCTCCATTTCTTCCCAACTGTTGATAGACTCAGGTTCCAAATCCGTGTACCGGTCGAATGTTATTCCTTTCAATGATCGAATGAACTGTTTCATTAGTCGGTCTCCTTCCGTCCCAGCGTTGCTGCAAGTCTCGATGAAATGTGCGACGTGTTGCTTAGGGTTACCCTTCCCATCAAACTGGTTGAACTTTGGGGGTTGATAACCCAGTGGCATCCGTAATGCATCGATCCTCTTTGTGTAGGGCTTGCTGTACAAGTGACTCTTGTTCGATGCCTCTTCGAGTTAAGCCCTTACTGCATTGGCAATCATACTTTGGATCTCTTCCGCAGTCATTGATCCTGAAGACGAGACCTTCTTTTTTTCACTGTCACCATCACCATCACCCTTAGAAGACTCTTTGTCAGATTCCTCCTTGTCAGTTTCTTCATAAGACTCTTCATAAGGGCGCTTCTCTATCTTCCTCATCAGTTTCGCGATCTGTTCACTTTGTTCGCTGATCTTCTTGTCTTTCTCTTCACTTTCCCTGGCAAGCCTGTTTAACATAGCCTCAAGTTCAGCTATCTTTCCTTCCATGTTGACGGCCTTCACATTGCTTGAATCGAAGGTCGAATTTGACTTCTTGGAGAAAGAGATGAGAGGCAGAGATATCCCACCGAGCGTGCCAAATTTGTAAACACAAATTTCGAGCAATAAATAAATAAAGACAAGAAATATGAGAAACAAATATAATTTGTATTAATATTCGAATGTATGTAGGTACAATCTTTGTATTAAATACAATAAGGTAGTCCTCTGATTCGATCTCCTGAAATTTGGGTGAGCCAAGGGCGCGGACGCTTAATCTCGATCTCGAATGGAGGTTTAGCTGAAGAATTCTTGCAGTAGTTCTTGAGCTGAAGGTCTTGAGCGTTGATCCCCTTAGTGTTTGGTAGCTGGAGTCTGCTCGAAGTTTAACCGTTTGAAGGTTGACTGTTGGTTGTAGTTCTCTTGGTTCTTGGATGCGAGGGCTTAGTGCTTGGTCTCGATCGATGAACCAGAGGAGGAAGACGACTGCAGTCTTTGATGTGAAGAACATAACTTGTTGAACTAGCCGACGTTAGTCCTTGGCGCTTGGAAGCTGGGAGGCCGCTTGTAGTTCGATCTTCTAAAGGCTTTGCAGGTCTTGCCGAAAAACTCTGTAGCCGTTCTTAATCTTGATGCGGTAGAGGCTTGGAGACTTGATCTTGAGCTTTCGCAGATTTTGATCCTTGGCGCTTGGTAGCTGGAGACTACTGACCGCTTGATCTTCTGAAACCTCTATTTATAAATAAAGAAATAGCTGGAGAGTGTGTTGAAAATGAGGGAGAGGACCCCTATTTATAGGTTCTGGAGGCCTAAGGTTGCCTAGGGTTTGAGTCGGGCTTTTGGGCTTGGGCCCAAATTAATTAATTATTCCTTTAACTTTAAATAAAGAAATAATTAAGATTTTCTGCATCATCTTTGACACGTGTCATGATATTATTGGTCAGGATGCATTTTCATTTAAAATTCAATTAAATGGACCGTCGTAATTAATTTAACATGCGGCGAATAATATTTGGCCGAATAAATTTAATTTATTGTCCACGTGTCAGTTTTTAATTGGTCGACAAAACTTTGCCTCCTACAACAACATAAGTTTGGTATAGTAATGTTGATTAAATTTATTATATTTCTCTTAGATTATAATAAGTTTGGTATAGTAGACATTTCTCTTAGATTATAATAAACATGAGAAATTACAAATTATAATATAATATTATATCATATTTTATATAGTATTATATTTATTTTTCAAATACAATGTACAACAATTTAATTTTCATACTAACATAAAATCTTTTAAAGATTGTCGTATTAACAATTTTAATGTTTTCATTGTACAAATATTATAATTGTATAAAAATATATTTACATAATACACCTGATCATATTTACCTAAAACTGAAATACACCCGAGTCATGTTGTTAAAGTGAAATTTACAAGAAACCAAATTTAATCTAAAAGGAAACTTTTATTATCAAATAACATTTGACCCGTATTTACCTGAATTTAGTGGCCCAGTAGGTAGGTAATATAGATGACAACTTATTAAGCCCACTTAGAAGGAATTAAATGGGCTAAATAGTACGCATTGTGCTATTCTATGTATCGTATGTGATCTATAAAGTACTTACCCACCCACACTGTAAAAGCTTCCACCCCCCGTGTGTGTGTATGTGTGTATATATATATATATATATATATATATATATATATATATATACATATAGATATATATATGTACATATATATATATATATATATATATATATATATATATATATATATATATATATATATATATATACATATATATATATAGTGGACAGATGTCACTTTCACTTGATTCAAAAATGCTCTGACAGTGCAAAACATAAAAATGATCTGACCGTGCAAAACACAAAAATGATATAGCCGCTTTTACTATAGAGTAAATGATATTGTATTATGCTTTGTCAATCATACATAAAAAAAAAAGTTCAGACATTAAGGCATTTACATGGTTATTTGGAACTAATATGCAATTTGATGCACTAATATGCCAATCTGATTATATTCTCATCATTATAAAAGTCAAACTATTAGATATCTCATCAACATAAAAGTAGTGGTAATAGTTAGTGTTATTTATTAGTGATTAGTGTACTGTCAATCTCAAAAAAAAAAAATTAGAACCAACAAAAACAAGTTTGGTCAATACGTGATCAATGTACTGTCAATCTCAAAAGAAAAAAAAATCAAACCAACTAAAACAAGTAAATCTTGTAAGCTCATAACCAAGCCATAAACTAAAAAAAATGCATATGTCATCAGTGTACTGTCCATCAATGGAAAAAAAAAAGAAATACAAACCAAACTAAAACAAAGTAGTAGTGTCAAACTCCAAAAAAAAAAAAAAACAGAGGAACAAACTAAAGCAAGTATATCTTGTAAGCTCATAACCAAGCATTAAAGTCAATATAGTATCCATTAAATTATACTAAGTGAATGTGAATTTTCAAAGTCATTGTCTATATAATACCTAATGTTCATATGATATAATAGTCCAACCATTGCCATCACTCGATTGAATGCAATCCTTAATTTGAGTTAAAAACCAACTCTAGCTGTCACTATTTTCTCCTTCAGTTACAGCCCATGCGATAGGGTACATCTAGTTGTTCTCATCCATCGCTACTGCTACCATCAATACGCCACCTAAGAAGGTCTTCAAAAAGGTTGTGTTAATGCACAACATTGGCCTAAAACCTTCCAATAACCCTTTCCGCAAACCGTCAAAGCACACTAACAGTCGTTTGAACATATGTATTGGGTTAAGAACAGATTGGTCAACTTGTTGGGTTGGCAACTCAATCTTCAACTTGAATATGCTATGCTTGTTGCTTCTCTTCAGCTCCACTATGTATATGTCAACCTTGTTGTAATGCTCTTTCATAGACCCATATAACAACCTCCCAGAGCTGGTTTGGTCTTGTATGTCACCCACTTCGTGATCACAAGCCCAAAATCTTTTTTGACCTCAAAACATGTTTCTTTAACTGATCAGTGTTGGGTTTGCTTCAACTTTAATATGTAATGTGTAGCAACCCATCTTGGTTTAAATGAGTTGTTTCTAAGCATGTTTCGTTTGCACCTGTTTTGGCTAACAACCGTCTTGACTAAATAACTTGCCAACTTTCTATCATAGGAAGCTTAGACCCTAAACTTGCAAGGCTCGGTGCAAACAACTTGTACCCTTTTCCTAGCAGGATCTAGAATGTTGATCTTCAGATTGTAGTCTTGTGCTAAGGCGTAACGGGATATTTCATCTCTAAACCGTTCTTGTGTATCGAATACCATCCAATTTGCCATTTAAGCATGTTGAAGTCAGTGTTGTTGTCAACCCTTGGTGGACCACTACTTTTCCAACGACCAATGCTTTTAGGATCACTTGACACATGTGTGTTCATATCTTCTGAATCTTCATACTCACTTTCAATGTCATGTCCACCAGCTGTTGAGGTATTCATACCACCACCAACAGTTGCATCAAGACCACCATCATCAGTTGCATTCTCAGTGGCAGCCCCTTGGGTTGATGTAGAGGCTACAATTTTATTCTGCCTAAAACCTCTAACATTGTTCATAGCCACTTCATAATCATCACTTGTCTCAATGTAAGGATAGTCTGTATGATCGTATCATTGTCCCCATGATATTCATTGCCACCATCTTCAACTAATATTATATCTGCTATATCTGAAAATTCACTCCTCTTCCTCTTACCTTTCCTCTTAGAATTTGAGCCTTGTTCCTTGTTACAATCCTCAATCTCCAACTCTGTAGGTTGGTACTCCTCATTTGATGAGTCATCACTCAAACTTCCACTTCCAAATAAAATGGATGTAGGTATAGGGGAATCAGGCCTTGGATCTTCCCAATCATACTCCACATATGATTTTGGGTAAGGACTTATGCATTTTGGGTTTTGGAAGGGGATAATGATAAGGGAAGTTGCTGTTTGAGATCTTGTGACTTGGCTTTTTGAAAGGGGATAAATGGGTGTAGGGGATTTGGGCTTTGATGTTGGGGATTGAGCTATTTGAGATCTTGTGACTGGGCTTCTTAGAAGGGAATAATTGGGTGTAGGGGATTTTGGGCTTTTGGCTGACGGGGATTTGTTTGTTGGGCTTATTGCTGACGGGGATTTGAGCTTTGATTTTGGGTTTTTGGGTGAAGGATACTTGGGCTTTGAACTTAGGGTTTTGGGTTTGGGTGATGTGGCTTGTGAGTTTTGGCCTATGTTAGAATTTGTTGTGGGTTGTGTTCCTAGGCTACCCGCAATAGTTTCTTCCATACTCACATTCTCAACATTGTCATCCACCATATACACATCAACTTCTTTCTCTCCAACAAACTTGCTGATCATAGTCCTTGAATCATCATCAGTTAAAAGCCTACGCACCCCACCACACTGCATGCTTAACCCAGGAACTTTGTATATTAATGTCCATGACCCATCAACTAACTCACATACATATGGTTTCAATTCAAAGTATGAAAGTTGATCTAAGGCAACATCTTTGATGGTTTTGCGCTTACCACCCCCATAAAGCAGTTTTCTGCCCATTCTAAATCTCCCCACATAACGAATATGACATTCAACATCTCCATCTTTGGCACCATACAATTACAACAAACCAATCAATTTAAATAGACAAAGATTCATAACCTCACTCCCTCAAAAACCTTAAAAATTTACACCCTAAAAATTAACATAAACACTCAACCCTAAATCCTAAAAAATTATTGGAAACAACAACCCTAACCCCAAAGAAAACTCAATTTTTTTTCTTAAGCAGCACAAAACTAACGCCAACCCAACAATCCTAAAATCAATTACAACAAAATTTGAATAGAAATACCTGTCAATGACGCCATAATCAACTCGATGATGTTAGAAGTAGATTCGCCCAACACCTCCTCTCTTCGTATATTGTCGCAGAAATCAACGACGATTTAGAAATGCCACTGAGACGATTCAATGAATCATTTTCATTCGGAGAAGAAGATAAATATGGGGAAGTTGAATTTGAGGGTGAATAGAGGAAGTTAGAAGAAATTGAATTGAGAACTAGATGAATCATGAGGTGACAAGGAGATGAAAGGTTGGTAGAGAATTAAGTTATTGTGAAACTAATTTGACTTAATTGAAGATTTAGGGGTGAAAAAAAGTCAACAGAGGAAAAAAAAATTGTGGTGAAATAAAGAGGAGTAAGGGGGGAGTTTTAGTGGGGTGAAAAAATTGGAGTTAATGGTGGAGTAACAAGGGAAAAGTAACGGGGTTAGTGGTCTGGTGTTAGGAGTTAAAGGGGTAAACGTCATGGAGTCGGTTTATTTTCCACCGCCTGCCATATCGGATCGTAAATCGGTTCGCCGCCTACTAAATTGTTGTTGTATAATAATATTATCAAGATATAAATGTCAGTGATATTACTATCCAAAAGTGAAGGTTGGTATATTACAATCCAATACCCTCAAAGATCGGTATATTACCGTCCAAAATTTCTACCCTTAAAAGGAATGGTAGCCTTGATCTCTGTAGAATTGAGATAGTCAACAATACTTTCCCACGTAAATTTAGTTGGTGAATCCTCTTTGGGAAGGGTTAGGTTCGGCCAAAAATCGAGTCCGATAAAATTCAGATTACGTCATCAAAGATTTCAAAGGGAGCATCATCCAGACATCAACATTCAATCTAGGAGAGATGTCGGTTCTTGTTGTTGAATCCATGACAATAAGAAATAGGGTTCGTGCTATAGTTCTTGTTGGGTTCTGAAACATCCGTGTTGAAGGTAATAATATGGTCCTGATCAGTGGCAGATCCAGGAATCAGAGTCAGTGGTGTTAGAAATAATTTGCTTTAAAAAATTTTTAGCAACACAAAAAAAAAATTAAACAATAAAATAAAGGTCAAAAAATTAAGATTAACCGTAATAGTAATATTACATAATTTATGCCTACTTACACTTCCGATGGAGGATCATGCATCTTCTGAAAATGACCCATGATAGCTTCATTGTATACTTTTTTAGAGACATCATCCTCAATCTATCAGACATCCACAATTTCACAAAGCACACCTCATAAATTTAATGAACTAACGAATTTCAATCAAACACTTGTTTTCAAAAAAATCAGTCAAACACTTAACCTCCACAATTTTACATAAATAATACTCCCTCCGTTTCGTTTTAATTGTTGGCGCATAATCGCAAATTACAGATACCAAGGTAAAACTGTAAAAACTGCCAAGGACATTAATGGAGCTACCTTTTCTCACTCTAATCAATATTTTTTCTCTCTCCTAATTAAACAACGCGTTGTCTCCAAGACTCCAAACCTTTTTCTCTGGCCTCTGCATCTTCCTCACCCCTCCCTCTAATTGTAGTCGGAAAACACTGTAAATTGACTGAAATCAAGAGCGACAAAATCGAAATTGACGCTCCTGATGTTTCCAAGACCAAGGTACTAATGAACACCGAACTTTTTCAGCCGACTGCAGCCACTAGCGAAACCGAACTTCGCCGTCGCCTCTGTCTGTTGTCATCGGCGTCCGAACCGATTGATGTATGTCTACTTTTAGGGATAAGGCGAGCGGTAGCCACTGAGATAAGGTTTGACTATAGATGAATTTTCCAATGGACTATGTGAGAGAAAATAGGGGGCGGGGAGAGAGGCGAGCGTGATTACAAATGAGGTGAGGGTTTTAAATTTTACAGTTGAATGCAAAGTAAACAAGATGGGGTAAATTAGGCCTGATTAATAAAGTTAAAAGTGCTTTAAAAAAATAAAAATATAATTGAAATAGGTATTGAGAAATGGAAAGTGACAATTATTTTGGAATAAAAAAATTTAGGTAAAGTGTCAATTAATATGGAACAGGAGGAGTACATAATTCAATTACATATTTATAAGCGATAATTTAAACAATTTGCTCGTTCATACAACAAGAAATTAACAAACCCTAATTTAATCACATTGTCTTATTCACGTAAATCTAATTCATAAATTGCAACCAAATATAAGAATAAGTTCAGAAGAGAGAAAAGAGTGATAGAGTGACTTACACAAACTAAAATAATCAATGATGGAGATTAGGGATAGAGAAACTGAAGGAATTGTTTAAATCATTTATAACTGCCTTCAAGAGATTTAAAAATAACAGAAACATTGGATATTATGTGACTTTTGGAACCTGGGCTTAACTGATTCACAAACGAAGTACTACTACAACTGTTTACATATAATTTAGTGATTTTAGGCCATGTCAAATTGAATATTACATAATTTTTTTTTTGTTTCTTTTTTCTAAAACAGATTTATATCTTTTTTTAATTTAATGGTATCAGTTGACACCATTGTCTTGCTGTAGATCCGCCCCTGGTCTTGATTAAGGTAGTCAAAGGCTCCTTCAAAATGCCTTGGGAAATTCATACTCTCGGCCAAGATATTCAGTCCGAGATATCTACGTGTTCCTCATACTCATTATTCATACCCATTGTCGAGGAAATCAAGCTACAGATTGATTATCTACGAATGGGCATACTATTCGTTCTATGGGGGTGTCACCTAGCATATTTTTATGGAGGACTATCCACAAATGTAATTTATTATACATTCTTGGAGCGTATACTCTAAATAATATAATTAGTCATTTGTACTAGCAAATATCTTGGAGCATAAACTCCAAGTAGATTATCTTGGAGCATAAACACCAAATGCATGTAAGGTATATTGTATCTTTGTTAAATGTTATTTATCTCCTTTGACATTTTTTATAATTAAATCCTAATTCTAGTATATTTAAAATTTAAAGCATTAATTTTTCATAACAATTTTTCAAAAAGAAGAACGCAATATCAAAAAATGCTCAAATAATGGTGCAAAAATTACATCAATCACTATTCACTAATAAAAAAACCTTGGAAAATTTATTAACGGCAGTCGGACATAAAACTGAATAAAATTTAAAGATCCAATTAGTTTATAAATCATTTTTATTTTAATATTAAAAGTAACTATAATCATATATTTTGACCGTTCTTCACTTGTTCCTTTTTCATGGATGAAGGGTGACGAAAAATTTCTAGTTTGCAACCATCTCTCCCACCTTCTTCACCATTTTCGCTTTTTTGATCAGAGCTCTAACCATCGTTCTCCTATTACTGCAATCAATAACTGCATTTTACCCAAAAAAAAGGGGGCAAAATTAAGCTTCTCAGATGAGAGATTAATTTTTAGGTGATCGATTTTGCCCAGATGATTTTGTTCAATTGAAAATGAAACCTATCTTTTTAGGTTTTTGATTTTCATTTTCTTGGTGGATGGGGAACGCAAAATCCGGCCCCACCTCCGACCCCACCCCTGCCCCCGACCCCAATCCCAACGCCGACGCCAACACTAACCCTAACGCCGGCAAGCCCGGCTTCTTCCAATCCGTCACCGCCGCATGGCAGCGGCGCAGTCGTCCGCCGGATGGCTCCTTGTCTCCCGATTCCGCCAAACCATCCGACGCCCTGAAACCCCCGCCGGAGCACGCCCCCGCCCCGCCCGTGCCGAAGCCTCCGGCGGCGGAGGGCCAAGCGCGGCGGGTTCCCAGCTTCGGGAAGCAGATTGAGTCGGTGTTGGGTCGTAAGACGGGCAGCATTAAGGAGGTGTACACCTTGGGCAGGAAGCTCGGGCAGGGTCAATTCGGGACGACGTTCCTATGCGTCGAGAAGTCGACGGGGAAGGAGTTCGCGTGCAAGTCAATCGCGAAACGGAAGCTGACGACGGTGGACGATGTGGAGGACGTGAGGAGGGAGATTCATATAATGCACCATTTGGCGGGGCATCCCAATGTCATTCAGATTGTTGGCGCGTATGAGGACGCACTGGCTGTGCACCTCGTCATGGAGCTCTGTGCTGGTGGGGAGTTGTTTGATCGGATTGTCCAGAGGGGACATTATACCGAGCGCAAGGCTGCCGAGCTTGCCAGGATCATTGTTGGGGTCGTTCAAACTTGTCACTCTTTAGGGGTTATGCATAGAGATTTGAAGCCTGAGAATTTCTTGTTTGTTAGTCAGGATGAGGAGGCTCTTCTTAAGACCATTGATTTTGGCCTCTCTGTCTTCTTCAGACCAGGTAACTTAGCCTATACGCTTTCGTTAATCTTTAATGTGGAGTAAAGTAAACCCCAGTTTGTTGAAACTTGAACCTAGTGTTCCAAGCTGGGGTGTGCTCATAGTGTGTGCATCCTACAAGTAACTATCAATAATAAAGCTTTGATTTGCTTTATGTTTTTAGCCTTGGAAATGGTCTTGTTTGGATGTGAACAATATTTCAATGCTCATAGTTTGTACTACATCCTACAAATATCAATAATAAAACTCAAGTTTTGTGCTATCTATATGTTTCACATGTGTTTGAGAGCGTTCAAAGAGTGCAAGAGAGTCGGGGCTCAAATAAACAGCTCTTTTCACATTCTCATGGGTTTTTTGTACTCCATTACTTAGGCATGGACGCGTGCTCTTTTCCTTTCCATGTTGTCCTGTTTGTGCACTTGTGAACAAACCTTAGCAAGAGGTAACCTTAATGTCTTCTTAACCAGCTTAATTTCGTTTCTCAGAGAGAAGTTGCCAAGGTCTTGGTAACCAGTTTAATTTTGTCCATAGTGAATGTCTAGTTAGTTTTATGCGCAATACTGTCTTAGTTGTGTTGGCTGCCATTTTCTTATCGTAATTGCTCCCTTGTTCCTTTAATATTTCTCACAGGAGGTCTTTGGTTATAATAATGTTTTCACACTCTGCACAGTTTGTGGTATTATTGTCGGCTATCATATTCTTGATCTCCACGAATCCACCTTCCTTCGTAATGTCCTCACTTTTATCAAAATAGTGACATGTATGCGGTCATTATCTTTCCACTTTCATAGGGGAATTCTGTATGCTCTTAGTGCTACTTATTGATGCACATTTTGTTATTATTATTTGCATATGGGAGTTTCAAATGTTCTTGCTGCTACGTATTGATGCATGACACATTTTGTTATTATTATTTGCATTTGTGTTTGAGTTTCTGGAATCTAAGAGGAGGTTCATGATACAGGTGAAACATTCACAGATGTAGTGGGAAGTCCTTACTATGTCGCACCTGAGGTTTTGCGGAAATTTTATGGTCAAGAGTGTGATGTATGGAGTGCCGGTGTGATAATATATATACTATTAAGTGGTGTACCCCCATTCTGGGACGGTGAGCATTCAATGCTTTCCTTCTTTTCTTTTATCATAACCTCATTGCTTTTTGTCTGGATCATGGGGTCTGGGTGCATTACTTTGTGTTTTGATTCAGAAACGGAACAGGGTATATTTGATCAAGTTCTGAAAGGTGATCTAGATTTTGTATCTGAACCATGGCCCAGTATTTCTGAGAGTGCCAAAGATCTGGTGAAAAGAATGCTTGTAAGGGACCCAAAAAAGCGGCTAACAGCTCATCAAGTTCTTTGTGAGTTATAACGATTGCATTTATAATTGCTACTTAAGTTCATGTTTGTTGATTGACTTGATGTAGGCTTTGATCTCTGAGTGTGTTTATGTTCTGAAAGTTAGTCATTACTTACTTGCATTGTTGGTAAGGTTGTATTCTCATTGAATGATTTGTATGACATGCATGGCACAAGTATTGTAGGTTTTTCATCACTTACCTGTCAAATTCATGGGCAACTTCAATTTACCAAAATTTGCCAATTTTTGTGTAAATTTACCAAAACTTACCAAAAATCACCAAAGTTATAAAAAAAAAAAAATTAATTTTGATGTATTAGCTTAAATTTGCCAAAAGTTACCAAAATTTAACAAAATTTAACTTTTACCCAACTGTTTTTTTACCCATGAATTCGACACAAGTTGGATTGTTGGCAAGGATGCAGTATTGTTAAATGATTTGTAAGTAATAAAATTTCCCACAAAAGAAAAATCTTTCAGTCTAGAAATTTTCCGAGATATTCCCTTCCAAATAGTGCAGATTTTACCTAGGATTAGGAATGTGAATGCCCAATCATCATGGCCTGGCTCATAACTAGTCAACTATTTACTGAACGTACAACAGAGTTGCAGATTCTGCCGATAGAGGATACTTGCTCAGCTGGGAATGTAATTGATTAATCATTTCTTCTCTTACAGCTCTCTGTTTTCTTTTTCTTCTTTTTGGATAGCATACCATGGCCCAAAGGTTTATATGGTAAATTTCCTGCTGAACAGCCACGTACTTGTAGAAATTTGGCATTCATGTGCATTGCCGTGACTGCACCATTTTCTTCTCTTACTGTGTTCTTCTATATAAACTTTGCAAGTTCTCTATATTTAGTTGCTCAACCCTTCAATTCCATATTGCTACAGTGTTATGTCCATAGATATTGCATTCATTTTTTGTACGACACATGGCTTTGACCTAGCAATCCTTGCATATTCATGCACGGTGCACCTTCTGTGACGTGGTCAATCTTTTTCCTGCCCTGTTCATATTATCAGCATACAAGATTGGAAGTGACAAGGTTAATAGGATCTTCTTACGTTTAAGTTGCCTTAAGTCAAATGCTAGAACTAAGTTACTGCGGGATAACAAGCACTTTGAGTTAACCAACTGCCCCCCTCTCGGCAAAAGAAAACAAAGAAATAACGAAAACATATTAAATAATTGTAGAAACTATTTTTACGTTCTAAGAATATATGCCATTTGTTATTCATTCTCTAAACAGGAGGCTTATTTCCTTGTTCATTTATTTTCATATTAAATAATGCTTCTTGTTACTTCATTTAATTGTCCGAATCTTGATATCTATCACTAGCTGACTTTGGTGTTAAGGTTATTACTTTAGTGTCTGTGTATCAATGTTTTATCCTTGAGCTTCTGATCTTGCAACAGGCCATCCATGGGTTCAAGTTGATGGTGTGGCTCCAGATAAGCCGCTTGATTCAGCAGTCATCACTCGTTTGAAACAATTTTCTGCCATGAACAAGCTGAAAAAGATAACCATAAGGGTACATTTTGACAATCACTAGTCATTTGCTGCTATATGTCATTACGGGAGTCTATAGCAGTCCATATGTAGTCATCTGTTGAGTTTTGGATCTTCCGCATGTTTCTTACTTTTTTTTTTTAATAACAAAATACTCCCTCCATTCCATATTATATGTCATTTTAACCAACCTTTTTTCCCCCATAATATTTGTCATTTTAGAATCCTAATGACATATTCTCACCTATTTTATTTATCTACCCAACTTTATTTTTTCCTTCTCATTTTTACACCACCATTCTCTCTTTAGCACCATTACCAGAAAATCCCAACCACCCAACTAGCAGTGTTTTATTGGTTTTCGAGCTTTTCATCAAAGTGACATATAATATCGGATGGAGGAGTAGTTTATGTTATTTATCTATCCAACTCTATATTTTCCCTTTTCCCCCTCCCTCCTTCCCTCCTTCTCTCATCACACACACCCCCTTGCTCCCCCCCCCCCCAACCCAACACACACACACTCACACACACACACACACAGAGGGAGTAACTAATACTCTGACATCATCTTATCTTATGGAAGCTTTAAATTCACTGTAAGATGTTTCATACATGCCTAGAAAAGCCCCCACTGGGTTATCATGTGATGGACTCGGAGAACGCAGTGATAAAAAAATAAGCAGGTTCTGATGAGAGTAGTAGTTACTTACTTTGAACTTGTAAATTTATTCATCAATATTTCAGTGCAGTCCTTGCTTTAAGTCATTTTATTTCTGCGAATTGGGGTGGGAAAAGGAACCAAACCTCATCTTACGGTTTGCTTTGAATGCTTTCCCTAGTAGCTGTTGGTGATTCCATATTAATGATTTAACTTGTTTATCCTGTTAGTCCTTTTTGCTATCCTAATCCACTCCTCATCTTCAGGTAATTGCTGAGAGCCTCTCTGAAGAAGAAATTGCAGGTTTGAAACAAATGTTTAAAATGATAGATACTGATAATAGCGGACATATCACCCTTGAGGAGCTTAAAAAAGGATTGGAAAAAGCGGGTGCCAATCTCAAGGATTCTGAAATAGTGGGGCTAATGCAAGCGGTATGTGGGTAAATTTTATATGAGATAGCTTGTTTTTATCATCTTTTGTTCCATTTGTTACTGGTGGTACTGTTGGATACATATTTCTATGATTCTCTATGCATGCTTAGCGCCACCTTGGCATTGTGAAGAAAATTTGGTTAAATAACTTCTTTCAGAAGCTAAATTGAAATCATCAGGTGTTTCTCATTTAAAGAACTATGTTAGGTACCAAAATAATCTAGTAGGTTTCCATTCCATTACAAGACAACTAAGTACGGTGCAAAAGTTCAACTTTGAAAAAATATACAAAGGGTCAACTCAATAAATGCGAAGGTTCAACTTTGTGGGGCAAAAAAGTGGTACATAGTTTTGACTAAAAAGAAATGAATAAAGAATTTTACTTAGATCAAACATGATACAAAGGTTCAGCTTATAAAGAAGGAAAAAGAATATACAGGTTTAACTTTTAAGGAAAGATATAAATGATGACCGAAAAAAGGTAGCATACAAATAAAAATACTAAGCTAGACACCGACACTTGTCTTTGTTTTCCCCGTGCCAAATTTTGTTTCCATCTTTCTTCAATTAATTGAGCTTGTGATTACCATTGAGTGTGGAAAGTAATTTGCATAGCATGTACGATAGTTACATCAGGGTATATTGTTCAACATGCTCATAATCTGAAGGAAGGCCATATGAAACATGCTCATCCTAAATGAGCATACTGTAGAGTAGTACACATGATTTCATTATCATATACAAGTCCCATACCTCCATGTATTGAGCAAGGTCATGTTCCATGGTAAACTAAGCTTGTAGCACATTGAAGGCTTGCTCCTTTCTAATGGGATTTTGATGTTAAATTAAATAATTCGTTCTTTTGGCCTTATGGGAGGAGGGTTGTTTTCACACAAGCGCCATTTCGTATCTATACCATCCATAGTTACCTAAATCGGTCACCCCCCCTCCGATCCCTGTTCCAGGGTCGTCGATCCAAATCGGCAATCGATAGCGCCCTAGGTCGGTGAGGATTGCGACCTAGATCGCCAAATTTGAGCTATCCGATTGTCACTAACACCGGTGGCCATTTGTAGTGGAAGTCGAGGGATTTTTGGTCGACGGAAGCTGCGAAACCAAGGGTGGCTTTTTCCGGACACTAGTCGCCATTTCCGGCTACCGGCACTGAGTTTGAAAAAGACAAATGAAAAGTCGAAAACCCTAGATCTGAAAATTGAAAACCAATTGATGAGTATTCGAGGTAGAGATTGAGGGCTTTTGATGGAGGAGTTGCGATTCCACCTGCAGGGATATCTCCGGCCATCGGTCGGCGGTTTTCGGCCGGCAGGATAGGGTGAGAACTGAGAAGTTGAAGTAGAGAGAAATTTGGGGGATATGGCTGCGGAACATAGGGTTAGGGTTTCTGCATGATAGAGTTATGGCTTAAAAGCTGCTTCCACACATAACTACAGAAATAAAAGAGGCCAGTAAAAAGAGCCCACTGGGCCCAACAGCACTGCTGACTATAACTTATAAATGTGGAAAGTAATATATACTAATATTTTAAAAGTAGCAATTGAAACTAATAAATAATTTTAAAACAGTACTTTAATAAAATACCAACTTATAATTAGAGGAGTAGTGAACACCAAGCGAGCTGGAGAAGACAAATGATAGGAGAAAGTGGGCAGCGACCAATCGGAGATGACGAACAAAGAAAGAACAATTCATTGGATAATGGCACTTGGGTCAAATTGGTTAATAATGAGTTGGATCACTTTGACATACAACAAAATAGATTGTGAGTTGGGTTAGCTCAAAGATAGTTACGGTTTGAATCGGGCTTGCATTGTTCAATTTCAGTTCACTTTAGGTTTGGATAATACGGGTTTGGTTGAAGTTAGGTCGGGTAATTTTGGGTCGGGTTTGAATTATATCGGGTCATGTTGAGTCAAAAAATTGCTCAGGGGTGCCATACATTTCCCAAAAGTGACTATTTGGGGATCACATTATTTTTTTTACTCGTTGGGGACCAGATTGTGGTCAAAATTGGCTGGTTGGGTATTTTCCGGCCAAAAGTTATGAAAATCCGGTGAGAATAGCCGGAGTCAACACAAATATCATTTAGACGCATGGAGTGACGAAAATACCCCTTTTTTGGCTCCAATTTTTGTCTTTAAAACAGACTTAACTCCTCCCTCCCAACCACCAAATCAGTCGACATTTGTGAGAAAAAATTAGAGAGAGGAAGATACAAGAGCTGAATTCAATTTTGGCATTGCAACAGCTGAAACTACATAGGATTTACAAGTGACAATGTCGAGGAGGATGGCAGGTAAGTCCTAAACGAATTCATTGTGTGAGATGGCACGAAAATTCACTTTGTCAAGACACTTGCCAGTGACAACATCGATTCGCCCCCCCTGTGGAAGCTAATTTTCAAAATCGAAATGGAATTTTTTTAAACGACTAACCAAACAAAGCAGAGGTTGCAATGGCAATTGCATCATAATTCATTCATATTCGTTGTACAAGCACAAGATTATTGCCTTCACCCCAAACATCCCTCTCGTTTCCCCTCTCATATTCATCCTTCTGAACCGCCACGAAAAGATCTCCGTCTTCACACCGGGCCATGGCCAAATCGGGTTGGGTCGAATTGGACAGCCTGAACCGCCATAAATCGAGCTTGAATTTCGCCATGGATGAACATGAATCACCACCGACGACGTCGTCTTACCGCACCACGACCTTCGTCGCGCAGTGGATTTCGATCGTGTCTTCCGGACATCGGCAAATGTCGATCGAAGACGGTGAATCGGAAAAACTCGTCGGTTTCCTCGACGGCGTCATCGGCGTCGGAGTGGAAGGGGAGTTCCAACCTTCGCGAAGATGTGGGAGACCGAGCTTCTTCTGTCCTCGACACGCCGACGCCGGCGATTGGAGGAGGATGTTCCTCTTTTTGGGCACCGAATGAACCTTCATTCTTCCAAAACCCTAGATTTCCGAAACCCTAAATCAAAAGTTGGGAAAGAGTTAAGATTCTGAAAACTGGGGTTTGGAATTGAGATCAAAGGGGGGTATATAACGGGCGGAATGGATTAAACCGATGTTCTGGAGAAAGGATTGTCATGCATGGTTTTTTGATGAATCGTTCCTTCCTTCTCTAGGTGAAATTGCTTGGCTGAAACAGACTCTCAATCGACAAACTTCGTCGACAATGGCTTCACTTCTCCAGTTCACCCAATTCTCCAGTTCAAACAGCTCGTTCAGTGACAAGAAGAAGAAGAAGAATGGAGCTATGAAAGTGAAGAAGAAGGAAAACGAGACTTAGCATATTTGAGCGGGCAACTAAAAAGGGCAAACTGGATTTTTCACACATAAGTCAAGGGGTATTTAAGTCTTTTCATTGTTTCCGGCTATTTTTGCCAGAAAATACCCAACCAGCCAATTTTGACCACAATCTGGTCCCCAACGAGTAAAAACAATAATGTGGTCCCCAAATAGTCACTTTTGGGGAATGTATGGCACCCCTGAGCAATTTTTTGCATGTTGAGTAACGTGTAATTGTAGTTTAGAATAAATTTGAGGTTCGGTTGGGGTATGGTTGGGTCTTGGTTCCTCGAATCTAAATTGGTTGATGTTGTTTTGGATGTCGGTTCGGGTAAATCGATTCGGCTTTCGGGTGTCGGGTAAGTTTTTCCAGGTATTGTTAAGGACATGCTTGCATTTTGGAGCCCCATCTTGATACAACTCATGTGGATGGTAAAAATTCATACTTCCTAGAGATCCCAAAAGTGTGGTATATCCACTTGTCATAAGAGACAACTCAATCACGAATCAACTTGAGAACCCCATATGTGTGTATGTGTGTGTGGCACGCGCGCGCGCACACACACACACATAAAGCCATATACTCCCATCCTCCAAATTGTTGTGCATTTGCACTGTTACAAACCTAAGAACTTTGCTTCATTGACGTTTTTGTTATCATATTGACTTTCTCAGAAGCATTCTCTCAGTCCCAGTCATTCTAATTGAATATTCCTTTTAAGCTATCCAAGATTTAAACTTGAACCATTTAAATTCCCAAGTAGTATATAATTTCCATTGCACATCCTTTTCGGTGGCTAATGGGCAATGAGTGGCCCATTCAAATCTAAGGGTCTAATGGAAATGACCTCTGTGGGATACAAATGTAATGGTATTTGATCCTTTCTATACACCCTTTCCATGTTAGAGCTTCAGGGATATTTCTTTGTTCGTGGTTGGTTCATACTTCAACGCATTAGCTATGTGCCTATGTGTGATATATGCTACAAATCATGCTAAATTGTGATGTGGCTTTATTTAGTACTACATTTCCAAAAGATCTGGGGACTGGCTGTGTAGGTATATTTGGTTTTGGCTTTGTCTGATGGCATTTTTCTTCTTCTTTCTTATTGCAGGCAGATATTGACAACAGTGGTACGATAGATTACAGCGAGTTTGTAGCTGCGATGCTACATCTAAATAAAGTGCAAAAGGAGGATCACCTGATTGCAGCTTTCTCGTATTTTGACAAGGATGGAAGTGGATACATCACTGCAGATGAACTCCAACATGCTTGTGAGCAGTTTGATTTAGGCGATGTACAGTTGGATGAAATGATTAGCGAAGTTGACCAAGACAATGTAAGTAGCTCATAACTTCCAGAAGGTCTATTTTGCAGTGTGAACATATCATTCTTGCAGACGAGTTAAATATCAAACTCAAAAATGCTTTGCAGGATGGACGTATTGATTACAGCGAATTCGTGGCTATGATGCAAGGCAATGGTTTGGGCCTGAAGGCTGCACCAAGTAATTTGAAGATGACTGCTAATTAATCCATGCAAACAGAATTATATTCATGTAGATTTCTGGTAATTTTCCTTGTTAAAATTCTTCTACAGTTTCAACGGTGCTTCCTTCCTGCTGAAGCACGTATTTGTTGTAAAATTTTGTTCAAATGTTCACCGAGAGAGGGAGTGAGCTTTGGGGTAGTTCCTATTTTCCCCCTTTTTTTGTTGGGTTTAGGTTGTAATTAGCATGAGTTGAAATAGGTTCATTCTTTTGTTTGCATTAAGGGCTTCTTCTGGCTGACTTTCAAGCCTTTTGGCTTTTAAAGGAAAAAACAAAAAAACAAATTTTGGTTGTAAAGGATTTCTTACTCTTACATTTGGAAAGTGTTACATAAGCTATAAGGCCTTAAAAATTCTTGTATAACTGAAACCTTACGGTGCAGTGATTCCTTGGTAACTGTTGTTAATTGCTCATCTATGCATGAACAATACGATAATTCCTGCAAATTTTTTACTTGTTTCTGGAGTTTATGTTCTAAATTGTGTGATTGTTCACTCTCAATTAGACCTGTTCAACAATGGGTCGCGGGCTGGGTCAGTCGGGTCGGAAGTTTCTGACCCGCCGGCCCGAGCCTGACCCGGCCCGACTTTCGGGCCAAGTACCCTCGGCCCGAGCCCTGACCCTGCGGGCCACGGGTCGGGTCAACGGGTCGATAATTTTATAATATGAATTTTTTAATATACAAAGAACCTTAAAATCTACGCATTTAATTTACATATTTAATCGGGTCGGGCCGGGCCGAGTCACAAAAAGTAGAACCTAAACTAGGAATTTTTTTTAAAAAGTTAATGTGTTTAGCCGGATCGTCGGGCCGGTCAGGTCACAAAAAATAAAACCTAATCTAGGATTTTTTTAAAAAGGGATATTAGATCACAATATACTGACCTTTGGGGGTATTGGATTGTAATATACCGACATTTATTATTGGACAACAATATCCCCGACCTTTATATTTAGGTGACATTATTATACCAACAGTGACTAAGAAGGTGGTGACTGGTTAATTGGTCAGGTCTCTATTCTGATGTGATAGACGGAGGGAAATTAACCGACCCTTGCCCAGTAACTCCATTAACCCCTCCGCTTTTCTCATTAACCCACATTAAAAGAAATCGGCCCTAACACAGTTATTAACGAGGTGGTGAACAAGTCTTCATATAGACGTGACACACAACCAACCAATGTTTTTTAATGTGAGTTAGTGAGAAAAACTAAGGGGTTAACGGGGTTATTGGCTTGGGGCAATTTTTTTTCCTTTCACCAGCCACGTTAGCGTTCATGGAGACCGGTTCACCATCCCCTTAGTTACTGTTGGTATAATAATATCACCTAGATATAAAGGTCAGGGATATTGTTGTCCAATAGTAAATGTTGGTATATTACAATCCAACACCCCCAAAAGTTGGTATATTATCATCCAAAAACCCTTTTAAAAAAAGTTTATACATTTAGTTGGGTCATCGGGTCGGGTCGGGTCACATACCCTTGGCCCGAGCGCGGTCCGACCATGCTTCGGGGCCTCGACTTTTTTGGGCCGGGCCTGGTCACCGTCTAAAAAATGTGGCCTTGACCCGCACTTTTTCGGGCCGGGTTGGGTCGGCCTGGCGGGTCCCCGGCCCACGGAACAGGTCTACTCTCAATAGTGATTGTTTACTTATTGTGGAACCATCTCAACCAAAAGCTTAAGATGATAGTTGTAGGCTCAATGATGGTTTTTATACTTTGACACGTCCTTTCACGCGAATGTCTTTTTGAGCTTGAAGCGTGGATGCTGCAAAGACCCCCTTCACCTTGCGCAAATGAATATGGGGGTGTTGAGATTCGAGACCACTTATTCAGGCCTGGCTCTGATACCATATGGAACCATCTCAACCAAAAGCTTAAATTGATAATTGTAGGGCATGTGGAATCATCTCACCCAAAAGCTTAAACTAATAGTTGTAGGGATCAATGGTGGTTTTTATACTCTAACACTTACAAATATTCTAGAGTATAAAATTTAGTCTTTAGGTGCATATATAATATTGAAGCATATCGAGGGTTTCAACCTACTCCCTCAGCTGCGAAGTATGTCATTTTTAATGCTTCACTGTATCGAATATTTTACCTTGAAAAAATAAAATGATAAGAATAGATTTTAGGAAATGAAAACATTTTTAATGCTAAGTACGGATCAGTCTTGATTTGGCCCTAAAAAGTAAGCAACCCTTATATGCATAGTGTGTAGCTCATGTCATGTCACTATCCTAATGTAACTGTTGGTAGGGATGGTTATGGTCTCATGAGAGTTTGATGCAAATGATTGAGATGGCTCAGAAGGTTTAGATGGAATTGACTTTCATTTTGGTGAGGGTGGAGATGAAGGTGGTAGATGTCAGGAGTCCCAATTTGCACATAGTGTCATTGCCACTTTTTCATGGTTAGATGTAACTGTTGCACATAAGTATGGTGGCAACAACATGATCTTTAATTTGATCGTTTTCAAACAAAATAAAGACAAATCACGCACATTTTTCCCCAAATAATTCAACCTTTTTAGCAATTCATCTGAAATGGAAGTCAGTGAAGTAATAATAGGGGAAGATTCAGTCATTCTTGGGCTTAAGATAATCCTCTTCGCCTCTCATATGTAGGAAGGTGAGGCTCTTTGCCTCATATATAGGCTTAACAAGCAGCCAGTCTCCAACATTTCGACTAATGGAAAGATAAAACTTCAGCTATCTCGGATTTTGAACAAGTGCTTATTTTAGATAATGAAGTGTCTGTTTCAGGTGATGCATTTACCCGCCCTGATCCATTTATAGCAGCCTAGTACACTTGGGTCCAGGAAAAATCACCCGGCCCGACCTGGATCAACCCATTTAAGGGCAGCCCGAACCTGGTCTGGATCGACCCATTTTGATTTCAACAAAACTGATCATTGAAGAATTGATCGAATAATTTATATATTTAATTAATTAAATTTAGAAAGAAAAGAAAAGAAAGAGAGAGAGAGATGCTCCTTGGAAAAAAAAAAGTAAAGAACTATTTTTTGATTAAATGAAAAAAAAGAATTTGCAGTTTTTGGGCTTTAAACTTACGATGTCAAAACTCAAAATAAGCGTTACGTTTCCCATTTGCTAAGTAAACGATCAGCATAATTCCTTTAGCAACAATATACTAATAAGTTTAGTCTGTTTAAGGAGTTCACAATTTGTGCATTCTTGATTTCCTATCGGAGGATGATACATTGATACAAGACTGTGAAGTGTAAAGTCAGTTACAAAGGGATCGAGTTAGTGAGAGCTAGCCTTTTCAGTTGCTCCTTGAACGGCACAACCCTCCAAGGCCACCCTTCTCAGTGTTTGAATGTATGTATATAGACATAGACCTGTTTGCTTTGTAGCTTAATGTTTTTACCTTGTTTTACTGTAGCATATTTCTTTTGAACTGTTATTTTGTGCTGTTTCAACTTTATTATCTCACTATTCTTGTGATGTGCTGTATATTCTCTAATATTTCACAAAGATGTTAATTTTGCACGCTGTTGACACCTTCGACCATATATATTGGCATGCATTTATTACAGAAATTTTACGTATGACTAATGAGCCTGTTGTCACGAGGTCACATCCATGTTTAAACTTCCCTATGCTTCAAGTAATCTCTGCATTCTTGCCAGCAAGATCTCCCTCTATTAAAAGTGGTGGTGCTATATATATATATATATATATATAATTGTGTACCCTTTCCTTTTATACTTTCTTTTTTCTCTTTTTGTCACAAGCGATATGCAGGGGGCAAAAATATGTTGATCATATCTGTCAGAGCACTTATCACCTGCATTATCTATCATGTTAATTATCATATATGTTTTGAGCATGTAATACGTGTGTACTTTGTTAAAGTTTGATACACATGCATTGCTAGAGAGTAGAGATATATCTCCTATTTTTTATGAGCTCAGGTCTAATTCTTTTAGTTTATTTACAGTATAGTTATGGCCTGGCTGAAGGACTATCTATAATCAAATACTTAATACTTTAAGTTTGACATATTGAATTTTGTCCAAATACTTCAACTTTTATTGAGGTAGAATTTTCTTCATCAAATTTGAAAAGTTAACAATGAAGTATGCTCCGTGTGTCACTAATTATTTAATTTGTTACTTTTAACGTATTATTGTTTTTAGTGCATCACTTTAATCTTCAATTAATTTCTAATACAATATATATTTAAAATATTAAATAATTATATTTATATGAAAATATATTCTACAATGTAGATTTTATATTATAAATTATATATATTAAACAATTAAGGAAAATTTGATTTTAATAATCATTACTTTGACTAATTGTATTCCCATAATTATCCCTATTTTTTTATTATATTTTAGTGGTCCCATACTGGAGCGTGTCGTGATGGAAGAATAAGAATTCCATGCTTGAGTAGGATGATAATAGTGTTCCTGTTGATAATAATCTTGAGAAATAATAACCACAATATTCCAAAAGAAGGATAACAACAACTTGAATCACCAAAGGAACCAGATATGAACTTGGATAAAGTTTAGACCCCTGCCAAGTATTAGTATTCCACCATAAATTTGCTAAGAGAAATCCACTACAAATTCAATAAAGAAAAGACATGCAACATCACCATTAACAAATGGATAAAGTAAACATTTTCAAAGAGGGGATAAACTAAAGCTTCAAGCTTTTCCAATACAATCATAATCATCAATAGTAAAAAAATCCTATACCAAAGTTTAATAGGAGCTATTTATAGAAAGGGGGTTTAAAACATAAAAAATTAGGACTGGATCAGGGGTGTCGTGGCCATGACACTTTGGCTTGGGCAAGGGGGCATCTCCCCGAGGGATCCATCACGGGCGTAAGGTCCCACGTTGCATCTGTGACGTGGCGATGGGTGCTCCAAGACTTCGAAGTGTCGCGGGCACGACTCGGAGCGTTGCGGTCGTGATTCGCTATCAAGGAAAACCTGTCGTGGTCGTGATAAGTTTGTTGTGGACGCGACAGTCTTGATCCCAAGATGTGTGTCACGGTCATGATAGGTGAGTCACGATTGGGACATGCTGCGGTCTCAACAGGGAAGGAAAGAGGGAAATGGGGTCGTGGTCGTGACCGGGGAGGTCACACCCGGGACGCCTTGTTTCCCAGCCGACTCTCATTCCTAAGAAGGGTCACGGTAGTGACCATGATGGTCATGCTCGTGACATGCATGGCTGCTGGCTTTCCCCTATTACCATTAATACCTCTATCAACCTTAACCCGAGCCATGCTCTATTGTTAGTGCCAAGATTAAAAGGGCACCTATCTAGAGGGCGTCCCGAGGATGGCCTCGACTGTCTCTTCTGGCCTCGGGTTCACCTTGAAATAGACCCCACACTCGATTCGATCGGAAATACATTTGCTCATATTTTTCAAGCGAGGTTCAGGAGGGTTTGATGGTCATAGACTTTGAAACTCGGGCCCTATCTCAATACGGCTCACATAAGAACTAAAATTATATTTTAGTAGTATCAAACTAGCTTTGAATTTCTTTAATCTTTTTCATTCCGGCCCCGACCCCAAAAAGGTTGTGAAACGTAATTATAAAAAAATTTAATTATATTTTTAAGAATATGAGTAATTATTATGATTTTTTAATGAATAAAAGGGGCAAAATCTTAAAATTAAAAAAAAATTGAAACAATGTGGGACAAACATTGTAAATTCACCAAAAATCGTGAGGAGGCGTTGTCCTAAGTTTTGAAGCAAACACAAATAAAAATCCATGATATTTTGGGGTATACATTCGGTTGTACTACTAAAATACAAATTTGATTTTTGCGAATTACTAAAATACAAAAACAAAATAGGAATTATTAGAATACAGTTGACTGAAAAAACAAGAATTATTAGGCCTTGTAAATTTGGTGGGTGGTTTGTGGTAAGGTAAATAAATACCGAAAGTTACCGAAAATTACCAAAAGTTACCGAAATTTATCGAAATTTTTACCAATTTTTAAATTTTTTAATTTTTTGATTTTTTAATTTTAAATTTTAATTTTTAAATATTAAATATTAAATATTAAATATTAAATATTAAATATTATATCTTTATTTTTTAATTTTTAATTTTAATTTTAAAAATAAATTTAAAATTTTAACTTATATAATTTTAAAATATTAAAAATTAAATATTTTATTTTATTTTTTTACTTTTTTACTTTTTACTTTTTACTTTTTTATTATTATTATTTTTTAATGTTTTATGTTGTATTTTTTATTTTTTTTTACTTTTTATATTTTTATATTTTTATATATTTATATTTTAATTTTTTTTATTTTTTAATATTTTTATTTTTATTTTTATTTTTTAAAATTTTTGTTCTTAATTTTAAATTTTTTTAAATTTATAATTTATAATTTTTATTTTTAAATTTTTATTTTTAAATTTTCAAATTTTTTTATTTTTAAATTTTAAATTTTAAATTATTTTAATGTTTTATTTATTTAATTTTATAATTTTGATGTTTTAAAAAATTTGAAAATATAAATTTTATAAATTTTATAATTTTATAAATTTTCAAATTATAACCTTTAATTTGTTCAATTCTTATTTCCAAAAACATATATAAACTTATATAAACTTATAAAAAATTACCAAAAATTACTGAAACTTATCAAAAAGTAACATTTACCATATCTACATTTACAAAAAGAATCCAATTTTAGATTAATTAATATTAAAGTTTGCAAAAGTTATTTAGGTAAATATCCTATATAAAAAGAAAGTTCTTTTCTTAACAATTGTTAAGGGACGAATGGAGTATATCCATGAAAAACTGGCAAAGAGTTGACCGAAAGTGGAAAGATTGTTTTAGAGAGCAATGATGGAGATTTGTAGAGAACATATATAATGCAACGAACACAAGCTTCCAATTTCAAGTGTCGCTTTCAAGGAGTCTTCGCAGGAAGGTAACTTAAGATCGGAAGGATCCAAGAGACCTTTTTTGACGTTTGCAAACACCTTTTGGGTTGGTTTTGTTGCTTTTAACTTTAAATTTCAATTTTGGCTTTTTTTCTTTTTTTCTTTTTACTTAACTCACAAATCACAATTGGCTGTAACACAAACGACAGCTAACAGGCCGGTGGAATATGGCTTTCGTAAATCTCCAGTCCAGCCGTCTCCAATCTAACTTACCTCACTCTAGTATCTTCTTCCGCCCGTTCTTTCATGCGGATTATTAGTTGTGGTTCCGCACCGCACCATAACTTTTTATATTCAGTCACAATCCACCACAATCTACTAAGGCCTGCCAAATTCATAGGTAAATGCAATCTATCTAAATTTACCAGTTTTTACCTAAATTTATCAGTTTTTACCGAAATTTACTAAAATTGACCAAAAATTACCAAACTTAAAAAAATAAAAAAAATTAATTTTGACATATCGACATCAATTTGCCAAAAGATACCAAAGTTTACAAAAAATTACCAAAATTTAACTTCTACCCAACTATTTTTTACCCATGAATTTGACAGGGCCTTAACCCACTTACAATTATTTCCACTACAATATTCCACAATCCACGACAACCTTCTACATTTCGCCACAACTTTCCCCAACCCACTACAATTTTCAAATTTCCACCACACCACACCGCAACCAACCAAGTAAAAGAACAAGGCCGAAATTGAGGTTGCTAAGCCTAAAGGTCTGCTATTCTATGGCCTTGTTTATGCCAACTACAGCTTTAGCAAGCCAATCCGTTGATCACCTCTTTGAAAATGGATGTAATTATATGACACCATCAATATGAAAATATGACAGGAGAAAATTCCTAACCAAATTTCAAACCAATAGATAAATATTTTTGACAAAAATGGGAAATATTTTGCTTCCACCGTAACTTAATTAACATTGTTAAAAGTATGGCAATTGAGGGTGTTGCCGGTTAAAAACACAATAAAAAAAATAAATATAAAAATATTAATAAATATTACCTCTTTAGTGTCATAAATGTAACTTGAAAAAAATATATGTATAGGTTAAAAATATTAATACACAATAAAAATAATATTCATTAGCTTTTTATATAAAAAAATATTTATTAGTTTGGTCTTTCTTCCACAAAATTTACTATTATAATATATCAATTCCAATATAAAAAAATTAGATGAAAGTAAAATTTAAGAAATCTTAAAATGTAAAAGTCCAATAAAAAAAACTTATATTGTTGTTCTATGTTTTCTTTCATAATTGTAAAAAAAAAGTAATGTTTCACTAATATTAAGATCACATTAAAATGTAAATTAATAATTACATATGTGACGCAGTTAAAACTCTAGATTTTTTTCACCAAAGTTAATTGTACAAAACTCATAATACACAAATAATAATAATATATTAAGACACAATTAAAATAATATTCATTAGTTTTTTTTTATAAAAAAAACTATTCATTAATTAGTCTTTCTTCACCGAATTCACTATTATAATATATCAATCCTAACCAGTAGCGAAGCTAGTATGGTTCAAGGTGGTCAATTGACCCCCCAACTTTTTTGAAAAAAAAAAAGAAATTAGTTTGCAGCCATATTAATAATTAAGAATAGCTATATAATATATTGTTCAAAGGAGTTAACAAGATATATAATGGCTGGATGGTTCTATCCTTACACTCCACTCGTGCTTTAGTACCTTGAGGTCATGAGTTTGAGGAATGGTCAAGCCAATTCCGTCCCCCATTTTACATTTTAAAATGTGTCAATGCGCCTAAGGTCACGAGTTCGAGGGATGTTATAAGACTCAAGTCAATTGCCTTGCCCTCCTACGTTTTAACTTTTAACGTTGTTGCCGCCTTCCAACTCAAGTCCGTTCTTATGTTTAATTTATCAATTTTCTTACATTTGTATTGAATAATGAGTAAATTTGTTAATTGTGTGATGAAATCATAATCTATTTATGTATTTTTATTTTCAAAACTATTTCGTTAAACTTTGTGTTATTTAAATAATGTTAAACTTTTAGAATTTGGTAATATAATTTTCTTAAATTTGTATTGAATAATTAGTAAATTTGCTAATTTTGAGATGAAATCATAATCTATTTATGTATTTTTATTTTCAAAACTATCCCATTAAACTTTGTTTTATTTGAATATGTTAAATTTTTAGAATTTGTTCTAATATATTTTTTTTATAAAATTTTATTCTGACACCCCTAATATCGAGTCCTGGCTTCGCCACTGATCCTAACAAAAAAAAATAGATTAACGTAAAATTTAAGAGATATTAAGGTGTAAACTCCCATAAAAAACATATATTATTGTTCAAAGTTTTCTTTAATAATTGCAAGAGAAATAAAATTTTTACCAACATTACGATAAAAAGAATGTAAACTAATCTCTCTTTGTTATATATGAAAAGAAAGTAATGCAATTTTCTTTTAATTGATATTGTGATTGTTGATATATGCTTAAATTTTAGAACTAATAATTATTTTTTTTTGGTTATTACTTATTAGTCATTAACTACTAAATAATAATGCTTTGTAATTTCTTGAACCTCTTTATTTTATTTTTTTTTATAAAAATTCATATTTGTTTAATAAAAATAAATTTCCAGCAATATTATGTTTATAATGTATGCACATTGTTTAATCATTTTATTACCATGTATAAGAATAAATGATTTTTCGGAATACTGTTGAAAAAGATTTGAAGAGAATTATAGAGTTGCTTGGATTCACTCAAATTGACTAGTAAAAAATTACTATTATTGTTCATTATTGTATGTGATTGAGAAAATATTGAAAATAAATATGGATTATATTTTAGTATTCTTCAACCACTGTATTGTCTAAATTGATTTTGAAGACAATGTGCACAAAGAAAATACAAAATATAATGATAGTATAATTATTGTATAAGTTTTTATTAATTTTTCAGTATTATTTGAATTGATAATTGTTATAAAATTACTCCTAAAAGTATATCACATATAAAATACTGAAAACATTTTCGTGCATCCCACGAGATATACAACGCTAATTTGGGATTATTACAATACAAGTGCTACGTAGGAAAACCACCATATTCAGTGGCAAGTAGGAAAACCACCTAATTAACTCGGTTGCTATACACCACAATCTAATGGTTCGATAATTCAACTTATTGTGATGCACCAAAATCCAAGGGTTCGATATTAAGTGACAAGTAGGAAAAGTATGGTTGCGGTACTGTGTGATGCGGTGTGGTGGAATTTTGATAAGTATGGTGGATTGTGGTAGGTTGTGGTGGAAATTATGGTAGGCGGGTTGGTATATTTTAATTTGAAATTGGAAAAAATAAATTGGTATTTTAAGTTAAAAAAAATTAGGAAAGAGAAATTATATTTTAATTTGAAATTGAAAAAAAAAATAAATTATGGTAGGTGGATTGTGGTGAAAAGTTTTAAGTTTTAATAAAAAGAGAAATGTATGTTATGGTGAATTGTGGTGGAAATTTGAAAAGTGTGGTGCGGTGTGGATCCGCAACCAACCAACCAACCACGGAAAAGATTGAGAAATAATGTATTTACATAGATAGATATAAGGGAAAATGTAATGTTGAATACTGTATAAGCTTTTGTTAGAAACATGCAAGTTCAATGCATAGGTTAGTGTTCAAGAAAAACTAGCTAGATGGACATCAAAAGTAACGGCAATTATGCAAATAAGTTTGGGCCCTCACTTGTGACACACACATTAACGCGGGACCTTTTGGTCTGGCAGATTATGTCGTGTTAAAATTAAAAGAAGTTGCAGCAATCGACATTTTCCTCCGAACACCATAACCCACCATGCATAAAATTGCCTAATTCTAATCGTAAAATTGTGCAAATAAATCAAGTCATAACATAAAAGAATTGAATGGCGAAAATCAAACTACAATGAAAAGAGGATGTCACAAACTAAGAATTTATCAAAGGAGGATGCTCTTACCAACAACCTAGGTTGCTGAGAGATTTATTTCAATAATCCATTCAGTAACAAGATGCTCAACCTGTCAAATGGACAATTTGACCGTTGTCATTCTAAGCACACGAGAAGACCACGTTAACATAGGATTCTAAAAGCAGTATCTCAAGCGCAACTGAAGGTGTTTCAATAAGCTACAAAAGAATATTTCACAACTTGCAAATAACTTATTTGAAGCAATGAAGAGAAAAAATTTCCCTTTTACTCATATTTTTCATCAATTAACAAGAGAATGCGTCACGACTTTTCATTTTTTTTTATGGTAGTATATCTTCTAAGTAGATCATGTTCTTTTTAGATGTAGGATAAATTTATCCTACCTAACTCAGTCTTACACAGTCATTCATGTCTTACCTGTTCTCAAGCTACCTATCTACCTTACATTAAAATATATTTAAAAATTCATATATTCAATAAATGTTAAAGTCTTTCGCAGGGAACTTTTGGTAAAGAAGCGAATTGCCTAGCAAAATCAATCACCTACTTTCATGGTTATTTCAACTTTAACTAAGTTAAACATCAAATTATCAAATGAAATATAACTAAAATCTCTATATCTAGTTGATTTTATAACTTTGTTAGTTATATCTAGTTGATGAATTAGTTTTTGTTTAGCGTAAGGTTTCCGATTATCGAATTTCACCGTTTGGCATTTCATTCAACAATCTATATCCATGCTAATTGTGATCAAGCAAAAGCAATGACAAGCTCAATCAAGGGCTAAATACAATGTCTTCAAACTAGATTTATATTTGTTCAATCCGGCCAACAAAAACTAATTCATCAAATAATTAACAAAGTTTGTCCCCCAAACTAAGGATACTATTAACAATTCATAATTAAACTACAAAAGCATGTAAATTGTATTCTAGAAAGCATGTAAATCATAAAAAGGTTGAGAAATAAACCAAAAATTAAGGAGCCAATCTTGATAGAAAAATAAGCACGGAAGAACATTTGCCCATTCGATGTTTAAAGTCAACTCGATGGATCTTCAAATTTGAATATCTTTCTCAATCTTCAACTATGATGGTGGAATGATAGAATATGAGTGATAATATTTGACGATTGTACGTAGTGGAATGGTGGATGATGGATGGATGATGAATAATGGCTGAAAATCCAAGAGATTTATCAAGAAATGGCGAGGAAAACGACCAAGTCAGAAAAGTCACTGGTGACATGGACCATGCCAAGCCAATACGGTGTGTGTTGGGTACGACACGAACCATGTCCAACAAGGTATCGTCCATGTTTCTCTCCTTGCTCAAATTTCACATCTTTTGTTTGGGGCACGACTCTTAGAGCAATTTTGGCATCCGTGTTGAGCTGTTTTGCGGGACAAAGAAGACTTAGGCCTAGCTTTTGGGCGTGGGGTGATCCAAACTCTTTCTGTCTTCTCTCATGATCATAACTTGGGTAAACTTTCTTGGTTCTTTGCTCAGTTTTCAATCAAATTTTTATATGTTTCGTACAAAGTCAACCAAACTCCAAGCCGAGCATAATATGAGAATTTTTGGGTACAAAGTAATATATACATTTACATTAAATATCCACCAAATTCATGTCAAATATCCCAATTCCCAAGTTCACATATGCACAATAAATACTCATAATTTAGGTTATGTGAGTTTGGGTTGAGTATGGGTATTGGTCTGGTAAAGTTTTGGTTAGGGTGGAGTTTGGGTCAACCTATTTGGTTTAAATGAGATTCTGATCGGGTAAGATTCACTTTGGGTTGTATTACTTTAGGTCCATTCAATTATGGGTAAGGTGATCTATCGGTCGGTTCAAGGATCCAGATCAATCTCGGTTCTCGGGTCAAGTTAACCTCAGGGTGACTAAGATTTGGGCCTGACATAAGTCAGGTAGGAATCATATGAAAAAAGAAATGTATAAAATAAAAACACAATACATACTAATCAAACTTACGATTAGGTGGACTCACTTTTTCGAGTACTTAGATTCTTCTATTAGCTATATAGAAACCACTTTAGCATTATTTTGAAATATAGACTTAGTGGTATGATTTTCATGGGGATTTATATTTATAATCTTACTACAAACTAGTAAATTGCATAAAAAAAATCAAATGTTTTTTGAAATAAAAAAAATCAAATATACAACAAAAGAAACGTATTAATAAGTGATTTTTTTGTGTATCATTTATTCATGTATATAACTTACATAATAGAAGATGTCATATAATATGAATATAGGGAATAGCAAGATTATCGTAGTAACTTAAAAAAAAAACATTTATGTAGAATATGCAATATAAAAAGATTAAAAATCAATTCTTAGTAGTTCGAAATGAAAACTATAGATATAAAAAATTAATCAATAAAGAAGAAATATATATAAAAAAAAATGGGTTACAATATGCATTTTCAATTTATTATATTCGAATTTGAAATGATATAGGTTGAATCAGGTTACTTTGGTTCATATTACTTTGGTTGAATTGGTTCGGGTCACTTCTTTTGAGTCTTAACCGGTTCAACCATAGTTTGGATTTGAGTTGGTTCATGTTTGAGGTGGTTCGCGTTTGAGTTGGTTCATATCTGCTAGCTTCAATGCGGGTCTAAATCTGGTCATAAGTTTTCAGTTTTGTGTTGGTTCATTATGGGATTTTTTTTATTATTGTAGTTTCAATGTTTCGGTGATCGGTCAAGTTTGGGTGACATTATTTCAGTTTGGGTCTGGTTTTCCAAGTCTACCAATAATTAATGACTAGCTATCATTACAAGTTTTGAGCTAATTAAAATGTACAAAAAAAAAGAAAAAAAGAAAAGGCAAATAGTTTGAAAACATGAATTATATATTATTGTGTCTCTTAATTGTGGAGCGATGGGTACCATTTGTTTTGTTATACGTAAACAGTGACTGTTTTTTTCAAAAAATGTCTGGAAGGTATCCTTCATGTTGCGGAAACTATATTTAGGCCCACATGTTTCTAAAATACATTTTAAGGTACCCTCTAATTTAAATTAACAATTGTTAGGTGATGAATTCAGTGATTTAACCATGTTTCTTGCGATGTTACATGGATTACATAAATGCCCATCAATTTTTGAGTATTGACGTTCGTCGACAATAGATATTCTCAAGCAATTTGCCTCCAAAACCTTGCCTATAACATATTCAAATCACCAAATTTGTCACATAACAATAGTTAACTTAAGTTATAGGCTACCTTAAAATTTATTCTAGAAACAAGGCCTAAAAATAGTTTCCATGAAATGAGGGATACCTGCTAGTCGTTTTTTTATAATCACAAAAGTATGTACTTATGTAATAATTTTATTGTAACAAAGACAAACATATTATTGGGTTGATGTGTGGAACCCAAATTATGAACTTGGAATGGTTCAAAGAGTATTTAAGGGCAACATGAACCGATATGGACCTGACATGGGTCATGTAAAAGGGTTAGATAGCTGGAAAACCCATGTCATGCACTACCGACATAGACTCTGTCAGGGTGACACGGGAGTGTCAGTTAAGGCGGTTGTGGAGATTTATTTTGATTGATCTTTTCGCAATTTGGTTTGATCTCATATTTTATTTGCCGACTTATTAAGGTGCTTGGCTTCCAAGGAAGTTTTTTAACCCTAAATATTATATTAGCCATCTATGAATAGAGCATTGTTGTTAGGCTTACTTGTATTGTAACCAATTGCCTAAGATTCATTTGTGTCATAAATGAGTGATATGTAATGTTTGTGTCTTTTAGTGAGTTGTGTGACGTGAGTCATTTGTGAGTCTTGAGTCCAAGGCTTGTAACTCTAGAGAGATTGAGAGAAATTAAAGAGATCTGCGAATCTTTGATTAAACGTTGTTCTAATCTCTTGACAGTGCATAGTTTGTGATTTTTTCCCGATTTTGGGGTTTCCACATTAGAAATCATGTGTCAATATTTATTGTTATTATTTCCTTTATTATTGTTTGTTATGTTAATAATGCTATGATATTTTAATAAATGGTATTAGAGCTATGATTGGGTATGTAATTCATCTACAGATTGGAAAGCAATGAAAGGTGGGAAAATAAAAATTGCAAAGTTTGATGGAAAGGACTACGGTTGGTGGAGGATGCAAATTGAGAATATGCTCTACTAGCAAAGGTTGCACCTCGTGTTGAGTGACAAGCCAGATAGGATGGATTAGAAGGATTGAGACTTGCTTGATCATAAAGCGCCCAGTACGGTGAGGATGACGTTTACGTGGAATGTGGCTTTCAATGTGATGGACGAGAAAAACGAAAGACTTGTTAAAGTCGTTGAGGAAAACATATGGGAAACCTCCAGCGGTGAACAAGGTATATGCGTTGCGCTATTTGATCGAATTTAGGAAGCAAGAGTTTGTTGATATTCATGATCGTGTTAATGAATTATCTATGATCATGTCTAAGTTGGCTTCTGTGAGATTTAGTTTTGATGAAAGTAAGACCTATATTCTACTCGCTATCCTACCTAAATCTTGGAATAGGTTTGCAACCACTATAAGTTCCTGTAATGGGAAGGGTGCTTTGCAATTTGATGAGATACGTGATACGATTCTAACTGAAAGCGTTCATAAGAGAAACAGTGAGGTTATCCAATCAGATTCGGTCTAAATCTAGAAATCAAAATCTTAAGAGGCTTTGGGTCCGTACTCTTCTCTCTTTGTTCAAGCCAAGATGATGGCCTTGTCTCACAACCATAGGGAGGTTCAGTTCTCCCTCAATGTGGGCCCATCCAAACTTATTTTGGTCATCTTTTGGATGACCTTGAGTCCTCCAAGTGACTCGAGAGCGCTTACCAACCTCGATGACTTTTAGCAACTTCCCCGAAGGCGTTTTGGCCTTTTTTGTCACCGTAGGACAAGCCAAGAACCACCACTTAAAGGTTTCAGACGAGTTTTAGGGCAACATGGACTCCCCACACCTCAACACGGGTTGTGGTACACGAGAGAAGCAACATGCAGAAGAATTGCATTCAACATGGACCGCGTCTTCCTCGGTATGGACCGTGTCCATTCAACACAAAAGGACCACCACTTGAAGCTTTCGGATGAGTTTTAGGGCAACACAGACTCTCCAAACCTCAACACAGGTTGTGGTACACGACAGAAGCAACAGACAAAAGAATTGCATTCAACACAAACCGTGTCTTCCTCAACATGGACCGTGTCCATTCAACACGGACCATGGTCATCTTGACACAGACCATGTTGAAGCCTATTTTTCTATTGCCTCTAGATGCTTACATGAACCGTTTCGATCTCGGCACAATCCGTGGTGATCTGCAAACGTGCAGATCTGACTTCTTTTCTTTGTGGGTCTTCCTTTTTTGCCCCCAACCCCGGTATATATTGTAAGTAATGTACTCAAGGGTACGTATTTTTGTAATTTTGGACCCATACTCCTCTCTTACTTCATTGTTATAACCATTAGAATGGGGTAGTAGAGGGAATTGAATCGCATTAATGAAAGCTTGAGTTCTTGTTCTTCACATTCCGAATTAGGGTTCATAGCCATTGTTGGATTTATTGTCATTGTTGAGAAATTCGGGAACCCCCATCCCTAGTTTCCTCCAAGTGTGTTAGAGAAATTATTCTTATTATTGTTATTGTTATTCTTGTTGGTTGTTGGTTGTTGTTGTCGTTGGTGTTGGTATTGGTGTTGTTGGTGCTATTATTGTTGTTGTGGTGGGAATGGTCATTGTTGTTGACGTTGTTGCTTCTTGTTGGTGTTGTTGAGGAAAATGACAAATAACCCAAGCCCCAAACACGTACAAAGCTAACTACAAAGAACCAAGCTCCATAAAATTTCCCAAACACACTCCGCCCCCTACCTTTCTTTTCGATATTTGTGATGAAAGCAATCTCAATCGAGAAGAAACAAATCGATGCCATAGGAACCTTCGTGAGAGAGCCCAAGACCCAGCCATCGAGGAATACGTATCTTCCATCGAGCGAAAACTTGAGATCGACCTCGTGCCCAAGGCTCCCTTACCCAACATGTTGCATTGGTTTCTCTACCTGTAACGCCCCGTCCCCACCCGGGCCACAGACATTACCCATAATTGCTTCAAGGATCACTGACTAACCCCACAATTCACCACGAGTCTTTCCAGGTCCTTTGTCCTCGCTCACATGGTGCCTAGGAAACATCCCAGGAGGTCATCCATCTTGAGACTACTCCCAGCCATGCACGCTTATCTGAGGAGCTCCCAACTGTAGACACCAGAATTTGTACCGGTATAATCCCGACTCGTCAAAAATATGCAAGACAGATGAGCCAAGTGAAACGGGTCATTAGGCCCAAAAGATCAATAAACCGAGCCCAAGAGAAATAAAACAGGCCGCAAATAATTATTAAAACCCACTGGGGTTTTAACTTTTGTTTGCGGGCCCATGCAGAAGCAAGCCCAGACGCGCGCACCAGCCCAGGAGTCTCAAAACCCGCCTAGGCTTTGAAGAGAGGAGCGGAGCGACGTCGTTTAGCTCCATGTCACTGATCCGTGCACTAATAATACCAAAACCCGCCTAGGTTTTGAGGATTCTGGCGCCAAAAAAAAAAAACAATCTGCATGCACGCAATCCCATGATCATAGCCCCACGTGTTTGACCCCCCTTGACCACCCAAAACCCGCCTAGGTTTTGGTCTCTGATGGCAAGATTTGTGGGGTATTGTCCCCCACCATTTCCCTCCAAAACCCACACTCCTTCACCTATAAATACCCCCTCCATTCCACCTTCATTTCATCAACTCTCACCATCAAAAACTATTCACTACTATCACTACTCTACTCTCATTTTCACCATATTACATTTCCACTCTCTCAAATTCTCCTCATCTCCTATCGTTATTCTATCCTCCTATCATTATACTACTATCGTTTTTGCATAAAAATAAATTAAAAAAATGATTTCAATCACATCCACCACCAATACAAAGCTAGGCCCAAGAGGAATGGACTAGAAATTGATAAAACCTAGGTGGGTTTTATCAATTTCAATCCATCCCTCTCTGGGCCGAGGAGGAAAAAGACCCAGCCCAGAGTCCATTAAAGCCCAGGCGGGTTTAAATGGGTTCTGGTGGCCCACTTCTTCCTTCCCGAGCCTGAATTGGATGTTTTGGATTGGGATTGGATTATTATTAACTTATTTTGTGCAATTTCGAATAATTTAAATAATAAAAAAACGAGTTTGTAAATAAATAAAGTTTCATCACCCCGAAAACGAATTTCGAAAAATAAAAATATCCTTATTTAAGGATTAAAAAACCTTAGTCGGCTCCCGATCACAAATGTAGCGCATCACGGAAAAAGATTCACTTTTTCCGGGGTCCTACACCAACAGATGAACTACCATACAAGAAGGTGCACCTTGGTAATATGAGTAGTCATTTCAAACATCTTAAGTCACACTTTATCCATATATCTGGAGTGTTACACTACCTTTACAAAGTGACAAATAAAAAGGACAGAAGGAATACATGTTATATTTTAATGGGCTTCTCTGGAAGATATAAATATATTGGATCAATGGGTAGTGAAGGAAGTAATACAAACATCGAACTACGTCTAATTGAACAATAGATTCACAACGTCCCAAAAATACTTTTATACTCCCTCTATTCTTTAATATTTTTCACTTTAACTAACTGCTTATTTCCCATAATATCTATCACTTTACAGTTTCAATACAACATTAATAACACTTTTTCTAAATTTATCTCTTATTTTTTGTCATTACCAATACAAATGTATACTGTCATCATCCGAAAATGTTTGTTTTTCAGCTAAGTTGTGATTGTCGATTAGTCATAATTTAATGAGTTACAATATATGGTTAACAACAATGTAAATTTTAGTAAAATATCTTTCTAATGTTGTTAATTAGTATAGTAACTCATTCTAATTTTTAAGTAATTAAAATGTCAATGTTTAATTAGTCAAATAGGCAAACATTTTACACCAGAGGTAGTAACCAAAATGGAAACTTAGCTCTTACTTTTATTATTTCCAGTACAATTATTATTTCCAATACTATTTTTTTAGAGTCTACCCTGTTGGTGTATCAAATGTTTCGTTTCTTTCTAGGTTAGTTAGTTTGTTAGTTCTTTTTTTTCGGTTTATTTTCTTATTGTATTAGTCTATTTAAGTCTTCTTTTTGTACTATGTTTTTCACACTTTTTCCCCTCTGTTTTTCAATCGTCAATCAATATATTTCCTCTATTCCTTCCCTTCTTTTTTTCCCTTTCTCTCATCACCTGAGAGTTTACATGGTAACAGAGCAGGCTTAGTCCTGTCTTTGGTTTCTTCTCGTTGCTTTGTTATCTCCTCTTCCCTTTCATCTTCCACGGCAAGCGCAAAGAAGCCCATCACCATTGATTCATCAGATCCCCTATTCATCCATCCCTCTGACCATCCTAGGTAGCCTCTTGTCTTGGAACCTTTTAGGAGAAAGGATTTTGACAACTGGAAGAGATCTGCGACTATCGCATTGTTGACGAAGAATAAGCTTGTTTTCGTCGATGGTTCTGACACACAATTGGAAAAAGATTCGCCGTTGTTACCATTCTAGAAGAGATGTAAGGACATTGTGATTTCATGGTTGCTCAATTCCTTGAGAAGACATTCGAGAGAGTGTCTTGTATTCGGAAACGCCTAATTTGATGCGGCAAGAGCTGGTGGAACGCTATGGACAATCTAACAAGGCTAAAATGTACCAACTCCACCAAGCCGTCAGTTCTATACCTCAAAGAATTTGGACATATCGAGGTACTTCAACAAGTGTAGAAAGATTTGGGATGAGCTTTCTTTGGTTGGTGGTCTGTCAGCTATGGGTGTGGCAAATCTGCTTGCGATAAAAAAATCAATGTCGCTTTACAACAATATACGGAAGATCGAAAGGTAATTCAATTCTTGATGGGTCTCAATAAGAGTTACACACCACTCATAGGCAACATCCTCATCATGTCACCGTTTCCTAACCTAAGCCAAGTATACGTCATGGCCTTGCAAGAGGAACGATCAAGACAGGTCAGGAAAACATCAAACTTTCTTTCTTAAAGTGCTGCATTTCAAATTGTCCCTTCACAATACCATGGGTTTCCAAAAAGGCCATACTCCAAGAAAGAAATTGTTGTTTGTAGTCATTGCAAGAAAACTGGACATCCTGTGGAGAAATGTTATAATTAACTCGATGAATATCCAAGTAAAAATGATAAAGGGAGTCAATTCAACCAGAATAGGAACAAGAATGATCAAACTGGAAGGTTTGCCCATGCTGCTCAAAATATGGATGGAGTCATTGGAATCCAAGGACCTATCCTCGAGACACCAGATTCTGTTCTCCCTAGGCTGGACGCAGGACATATGAAGCAAATGATTCAGTTCTTGGCCAATTTTCAAGATGGATCGTAAAAAGGACAGTTTCATTCAGGAAGGTGAGCTCACCTCTGCATTTATGATAGGTATTCCCTCTACCCTCCTAGTAATATTTGCATGTTTGCTGCTTTTGCTAATAAAACTTGGGTGATTAATTTTAGGGCATCAGATCACATGGTTTGCGACAAGAGAGATTTGTGTAATATAAGGGAATTGAATAAACCTATTTCTATTGTGCTACCTAATTAACCAAGAAATGGTTAAAGCCACACAATATGGAGACCTCAAATTGGGAAATAATCTTGTGCTTAATCATGCTCTTCTTGTTCCATATTTTAGCTTCAATCTTATATCAGTAAAGAGGCTTAGCCAATAGTTAAGATGTTAGGCCTCTAGTTCTTGGTAAGTCTTCTGGTGATCTTTATGTGCTTAATGGACAACTAGCAGAGAAAATACAAGAAAATAGGGATAAGAATTCCTCTTGTAGCCAAAATACGGGGTAATGGAGATACTTGTACTACTTTTCTTGTCGAGACTAATGAAACTAAACATTGTGAATCTTTAGCATCAAAGGTTAGGGCATATTTCATTCAGGAAATTAAAAATTTTGAATGTGAATGATTGCACTCATCCCAGTCTTAATAAATCCTCAATGCCTATATGTGATATTTGTCCTAAGGCAAAATAATACAGAATGCCTTTTCCTCATAACAAAATTAACTCTACTCAATTATTTGAAATCATGCACATTGATGTTTGGGGTCCTTATTCTACTAAGACCTACACTGAACATAGATACTTCCTCACCATAGTGGATGATTTTTCTAGGAGCACATGGACACACTTGTTGGTAACTAAGGATCAAGCTTTGTCTTTAATAAAATTCTTTGTGATAATGATTAGAACTCAGTTTGATAGGAAAATCAAAACCATTAGGTCAGATAATGCCCTGGAATTAGGTCTTAGTTATGCTGCCAAAGAATTCATTTCTGACAATGGTATTCTAAATCAAACAAGTTGTGTCCAGACGAACCCCCCCCCCCCCAACATAATATAGTAGTAGAAAGAAAACACAAACACTTATTGAAAGTGAGTAGAGCCTTGTTGTTTCAATCTCAATTGCCTGCCTAGTTTTGGGGAGATTATTTGATGACTGCTACTTACCTTATCAACTGAATGCCTACTAAAGTTTTGAATAATAAAACTCCTTTTGAGATCTTGTATGGAAAAACACCGGATTTAAGCAACTTGAGAGCCTTTGGTTGCTTGTGTTATGTCTTAATCTTAAAACAAGGAAGGTCCAAACTCCAACCCAGGTTGTCCCGTGTGTGTTTTTAGGATACCCAATGGGAAAAAGGCCTGTAAGGTCATGACCTCTTGGACACCAAACAACTTATTGTTTCTAGAGATGTTAAATTCTATGAGAATGAGTATCCCTTGGCATCAGGAAATAAAGCTTCACCACTCTTCACATGTCCAACTAACATTTTTAGTAATGATTACACAGAAGAGATTAATATCATGAATGATGTTTTGCCCCCAGCTAACACAGTGGAACATTTTCCTGATGAGAATGTTTCTATGCCTATGGGAGCTCAAGATAGCGACCTCCCTATTAGGAGATCTTCTAGGACTTGAAAGACTCCCACATATTTGGATGACGACACCTGCTTAGCAAGTAATGATGCCCACCGCTGTCAAGAAATTTGTCTAGCCACTTCTACTAATTTGTCTCTTTAACCACCTACAAATGATTATTCAACTCTCCATGCTAATAGCAAGTATCTCTTGAGACACCTTGATTATGTTGAACCTAACTCTTACCTTCAAGCCTCATAACACCCAGGCTGGCAAGAAGCAATGAAAAATGAGTTTTAATCTCAACACTTGGGAAATTATGTCCCTCCCACCTAGAAAGAGGCCAATAGGGTGTAGATGGGTTTACAAACTGAAACATAGGGCTGATGGAACCATAGAAAGATTGAAAGCTAGATTGGTAGTGCAAGGTTTCACTCAAAAAGAAGGAATTGATTTCACAAACACTTTTTCCCCCATCATTAAAATGACAACCTAGGACTCTTATGGCTATTGTTGTGAAAAAGGGGTGGTGCTTACATCAATTGGACATTAATAATGCCTTCTTACATGGGGATTTGAATGAAGATATCTATATGAGAGTTCCTCCTGGTTTGTCCATCCAAATTCCAAATGTTGTATGCAAGTTAAATAAGTCTATCTATGGTCTCAAACAGGCCTCAAGACGATGGTATGCTAAACTAGTTGAGACTTTATATGGCAAGGGATATCATCGTTCTGAAAATGATTACTCTCTTAGTCTCTTCTCTGGAAGAAAATTGGCTCTTTGATTGTTTCCTTATCTGTCTATGTGGGTGACATTCTCCTAACTAGGAATGATACGGATGAGATACATAGAATGAAGGAGTATTTAGATACTACCTTCATGATTAAAGATTTGGGGTACGTCAGTTACTTTTTGGGAATCGAAGTTCTCAAAACCTCACAAGTTTTCTGCTGAACCAACAAAAATCCACAAAAACCTTGATAAGTGACTTTTGCTGCGATTCTGCCTCATCTGTGATTGCACCCTTGGATTTCAACTGCAAGTTGTCACCAGATTCAGGAGAAGTATTTGAGAATTGAACTTTGTACAAACAATTTATTGGTAGATTGAATTTTCTCACGAATACAAGGCATGACATCAGCTTTGATGTCCAACATCTTAGTCAATACATGCAAGCTTCAAGAGTTCCACATTATCAAGTTGCTCTTCATGTTCTTAGATATCTTAAGCGAAGTCCTTCACTTGGTATTTGGTTAAGTGATGACCCTGATTATGCTTTAACTACATATTGTGACTCAGATTGAGCTTCTTGTTCTCACTCTCGCAGGTTACTAAGTGGGTTACTGGGTTTGTTGTTTTTCTAGGCAAGGCACTCATATCTAGCCTGTCTTCAGTTGAGGCAGAATACAGGAGCATGAGGAAGGTTGTAGCTGAGTTGGCTTGGTTATCTAGGCTTCTATACGAGCTCTTGGTCACAAACATTGTTCCTGTCCGAGGCAAGTGTGTTAGCCATGCTACTATTGAAATTACCAAAAATCTCGTCTGTCATGATCGGACCAAACACATAGAGCTCGATTGCTATTATGTTCGGTCTAAGCTTATGGAAGGATTAATCTCTTTATCTTATGTGTCAACAAAACAACAATTTGCATATCTTCTTACCAAGCCCCTTACAGGAATACAACATCATAATATTTTGGGCAAATTAGGAGTTTCTCAACCTCCCATTTGACGGGAAGGGGGGGGGGGGGTGTTGGTGTATTAGCTGTTTCATTTCTTCCTAGGTTAGTTAGTTTGATAGTTCTTTTTTCTTTTGGGTTTATTTTCTTATTGTACTAGTCTATTTAAATCTTCTTTTTGTACTATGTTTTTCACCCTCTATTTTTTAATCATCAATCAATCTTTCCTCTTTTCCTTCTTCTTTCTTTCCCCTTCTCTCATCACTGAGTTATCCCCAAATTTCAAATGTGACAATTATCAGAATGAAGAGTATTCAGTGAAAAATAACAGCTACTAGAATTTAAAATTAGATAAAAACGACATACTTTTAGATTTGATGACGAAGCAGTGACGAAAAAAAGGAGTTGATGATGTAAAAATGAAGTGGGAATAGGACAAGATTCATAATTAAATAGTATACACCCAACATTGATTTTGTGCCGATCCTTGAAATTGTGGACATATCTCCATATGCGTCAAATACTCAAATCCAAAAAGGAGAAGAAGAGAAATCGTGCTCAAATTTGTTGTAAACAAAATTCCAAAGAGTTGCTTTATTTTCTTCTTCAACTAAATTCCCTTCTAGGCAGGTAATTGAATTGTTCACCATGATCAAATCTAATCATACCCGCCCTTCATATTCACCGCCCCCTCCTGCTTAATATCATTGCTCACCCCAGGAATCATTCAACGCTGATTAATAATAATCCCTACCCTCTAACCAAAATTAAATAATTAATGAACGGAAAAATATAATACTGCCCTTGTCCCATTATCTTTGTCAATTGAAAACCAAGACACGTCGAAATAATTGGTTGGAAAAATTTGTAATTTCTCCGACTCACTCCTATATTAAGTGAGAATAATAGTTGTTGAAATTGTAAAAAGAAATAAATAGTGTATTAAATAAGGGTAAAAATGAAATCACAGTTGTTAAAATTGTAAAAGTGACCAACACATTAGGACAATAAAATTATTTAGAGTGTCAAACATTTTGGGACGATTTTAATAACAATAATTTTCTAGGGTAAGCATGCTTGGGGAATCCAATTATAAGTACTTTTACCTTTATGAATGAAAGTGTACATATGAAAAGACTGATTTTTGTAGACACAAAAAAACCTCCAGAAAATCACTTTGAATATCTACATAGTTACGGCATGAAACCAAATATAATGGGAAAAAAAGATAATTGATAAAAATAAAATTAGAAATGATAAATTTCTTGGGAAAGGTTTTATGGTACAAAACTTATATATTTGTAAATTAAATTGAAAAAAAATTACATGAATGACTTCTATAACTATGATAATATATATAAATGGTATAAAATCATAATTTTATATATATTTTTAAAAATTTACAAAAAGGCGTTTAAAATATGTCCAACGGACGGGGTTCATTCGTTAGGGTGTCAATTTTAATTGTTGGCGTAACCAATACGTTCCAAACTTCTTATAATTGATAATTAATATTATATTTCAAAAAATTTGAAGTTAAAAATGATAGTACGTATTAGTTTTATAAAAAGAAAGACACTTAAATAGTGTATTGGGGCAAGACACATATAATCACCCAAATAAAATACGTACTCTGGTTTCGTTAAAGTAGGTGACGTTTAATTTTAATTTCTCGGGGCCTTTAACTAAAGCTCTATATCATATCTATGAACCCTATACTTCAATTAAGTACATTAGGGTTAGAAAATTTTCCTAGATACTCTGAGATACTGTCCATGTGTTTAAGGTTTGATATTCCACCAATATGTAATTTTTCCTTGATCTTTATCTAGAAAGTAATTATCGATAGATAAATGTTATAGACTTAAATAAATAAAGGGTCACCTACAAACTACTTATGTTGACTTGAGCATGACCCAATTCAACTATAGAAATAGTAGTTAACAATTTCCACATAATTTTTTAAATGCAACTAATATCATTTCTTGATAGTAAGATTGAAAAATAATTCTGATTACCACATCTTCAGTATCCATTCACCCTCTGTTCTTTTTTTTTTTCATAACCTTCCTTCCTTCAGTCCCCCTCCCCTCCCTCCCTGTGCAATTTATGGGGGCAAACATGTTGATAGGTTTGCTATTTGATAGTAGGAGGGAGGAAGGTGGAAAGTCTCACATTAGTAGTGGAAGAGACTTTTCACTAGTTTATAAGGTATAATACTACTTGGGCTTATAATTAGCTAATGGGCTACTATGGAGCTAGTGGTGGTACTAAGGTTCAGTGCTCCGCATTGGACCGCACACGCCACGCGCGCGTCGGTTGACGGCTTTTTAGCACTTAGCACTTAGCACGCTTGTGCGCGGTGTCGGAGCCGAAGACTTATAATGTATTAATTACATTATTTTCATTTTAATTATTTATTTAATTTGTTTAAATAAATAAAATCAGTTATATATTCAGATTTTTCTGGATATTATAGGGCAGTTATTTAATTAATTAATTAAATTAATTAATTCTAATAACTGCAATGCCAAACTGCCTTGAAACCACCCTATCTTCTTCACGTATAATTCACAGAGAGAATAAGGGAACTTCTCAGTTTTGCTCTTCTGAGATCTTCACAAGGCTTAATTACTCCTGAAGGGATATTTGCTAATCTAGAGAATATATGAGTGATAGAGGGTAAATAATTCCTTAAAGACAGCGAATTCAATCCACGTTCAAGTCTTTTCTCCTCAAAATCGCTCAACAAAACAAGTACTATGAGAGGAGAGTATTGAAGAGAGGAAATAATGGAAAAAGTTGGTGGATCAAATGAAACCCTTTTTTTTTCTTTAATTACTAAATTAATAAAAGGAGATAAGATTTTTCTTTTATTTTATTTTTGAAGAATTAAACAGGGCATAAAACTTAACGTACAGCACTTTCTTTGATGGTACTGGTCTAAACGATTGATTTGTCTGAACTCTCAAATCATTTGTGGATATCAATATGCATGCGATGGAGTGCATGGGATGTTACCAAGTTGTTAAGGCCGCCTTGTACTCTTTGTTTCTTAGACATCATTTGTGGATATCAATATTCAATATGCATTCCATGTTATCAAGTTGTTAATTAGGCTACCATGGAATGAATAATGTTAAAACTTCAATATTTTAAATTAGAATATTTATATGCGCATATTTAATTTGTTCCCATAAAAGATATTAAATTTTAATTTTTATGAATATTTCCATTAAATAAAATAATAGAGTTTTTGGTTTAAATAATCTCAATGTTAGATCGTGAGTAGATAGTCCGAAATTTCAACACATGACAATAGTTAGAAATTTAGGGATGCTAGATTTTAGTAAACTACCATTAAATTTCAATAAAGGATGTCGGTGAATCTTGAGTCTGATTCAGACCCGCCAGATTCAACCCATTTAGATAGGTATGAGTCTGAAAATTTTGGTCCCAGTGGGTCTAGATTGAGTTTAGATCCACCAAAAGTTTGACAGGTTTGGGCACAGACCCATGGACCTAACCCGTGAACCCCTCAATTTATATAATTAATATATTTTTTTTTTTGAAATGAAAACCCTAAAGACAGTAACAACAGCAAACCCTAAGCCATAAACTCTTGCAATCACCAGTTTTGTATTTGTAAAGTTCCCCGCAATCACTTTTTTTTGCATTTGTAAGTCGCTTGCAAGGTTTTTTCTTTCTTTTTGAAATATGTTTTCTCCTACAAACTTTTTCAATGGTTTTGTTTTCTAGTAGTTGTATATTGTGGAAATATTTGATATTGGTCAAGGTAGCGTTATTAAGCAGTTCGTTTCTGTATTATTTATGCATATACTATGTCAAATATTTAAATCTTGTTCGAAGTTCTTGAGTTACAGAGCAAATGGATGTATCTTAAATTTTGGGTAGTTTCCTTTTATCTCTCTGGTTTTCTGGCAAAAAAGAAGCTTTTTTGCCTTGAGTTTTAAAGTTATGCCACTCCAACCCAAATTGATTTTTCGGGTGGTGAGTCTAGTGTTCAATTCGGTAGTAGAGGGTACAGAGGGTTAACTTTTGACTTTGGAAAGTTGCAAAAAAAATTGATAAATCTAGCTAGTAAACTCACGGACCCGGTGTATCTGAGACTGGATTCGGATTTTTGGACACACTGGATCTAGATCGGGTCTGGCTCAAAAAAGTTTGACGAGACTAAATTTGGGTCCAGCTGGACCTAATCCAAACCCGACTCATTGTCATTCCTATTTCTGATTATTTAAGAAGAGATATACTAATTAATATCATATGATGGTAACTAAGGTTTGTTTGGTTTGAGTACTAACGTCATTACTTTATTTTACCAACAAATTAGATTTTAATCATAGGAACTCATTGATAATGTTAAAAAATCAATCTCTAAATTAAATTTAAATTATTTATATTAAAATTAAGTTTGGAGTATTTGTGGTGCTATATAGTTTGATGTTGAGATAACTCCAGTATAATTTCTTTGCTCATGTATACATTTGGCTTTTCATAAAAAAGAGATTAGGTGTCTTATATTGCTACGATTACCCTACAAACTGAAAAGAGGAAACTGAGGAGTTATCACTTGACGATGATTCAACCAGCCAAATCAAAAACAAAGTGGAGCCATGCAAATGCTGGGGGGGGGGGGGGGATCGCATTTGCCATCCCTGGCTGTGTCTTATTTTGATAATTAGGGCGGCAAAAATTGAGTAAGACCAACAGAGTTTAATGAGGTAATTAATGTTAAAAGTAGGAGGGGATTCACTCCAAATCGGCAATTGGCTGGGAACTTGACAACAATAGCTGAGTTGATGCTGACCACACTTTCAACAAAACTTTTCAATTCTCCCAACACGTGTACGACATCCATGACCACACTTTCAACAAAACATTCATGTCTATTTCTTCATATCTTAGTCATTTTCATTTTATTTTCATTTCAGGATATCTTCAATTAATGCTCTTTTTTTTTAACAAAAAATATTCCAACATATATATATATATATGGTCAACCAAAAATAAATAATAATATATAGTGATTAGACTTAACATTTTATCACTAGCTACTGAAGTGATTAGACATATTATTGATTGCAACCATATATATGTATTGTAGGGTTTATGACGCTTTGGATTCACTACGGTCCAAAATTATAGAGGATACAGTTTTATTCTAATTCCAATTCTCAATTCCAGTCAGATTCTATTTGTTGTTATTTGAGTTTTAATCTAACTCGATTTTTCTCCTAGTCGACGCCCTATAAATAGGGTTTAGTTTTTTTCCATTTTAATCAACAGAGCAAGAGAGAGAGAGAAAATATTGAGAGAGAGTCTCACTAATATTTTCCCATTGTATCCTGAAAGATTGTGAGTTGAGTGTGAGATAGAGATTTATATTGTAATCTCCTTTTGGTGATCGCATAACACCATGTGATAGTGATAAGGTTGTATTCCTCCTTTCTCATATAGTAGATTATTTTCTAGTTGTCATCGTCCGTGGGTTTTTCTCCGAGTTCTTCGGTTTCCCACGTAAATCTGGTGTTTGATTTATCACTCTTCGTTTTCCATTCTTAAATTTTGTCGTAATATTTGTCATCTCAATTTATTTCGCTTCCGCTATTATATTGCTTATTTTCTAATAAGTGGTATCAGAGCAAAGTGGAGATGACTTCAATCATGAAGTATGATATTGCAAAATTCGATGGGACGAGGAGTTTCACTACATGGAGACTGCAAATGAAGACGGTTCTGATTCAGCACGGGTTATGGGATGCGATTGAGTACCCCGACACGAAGACTGATGAAACGATGAGCGATGAAGATATCAAAAAGCTCAAGAAAGATATCAAGGGCAACTTGAGTCCAAGGGAGTCGAAGAAGTTGCAAGATAAGGCCCTGGATGGGATTCAGTTGTGTTTGGCAAAGCATATTCAGAGAGAGCACTAGTAGAATTGGTGCCAATAAGCGTCTGGAATTGGCGTCTGATATGGATATAAACAGACTCCAAAAAGGTTTTGGCGTCTGATTAGACGGACGCCAAATACTAGAACGTCATTTCTAAAAAGACGTCTGTATTTGGCGTCTGTTAAAATCAGACGCCAAAACTTTGGCTTCTGTTTAAAACAGACGCCAAACACAGACGCTATAATTACAGTCTGTGTCAGACCAAAATGGCGTCTGTCTGGGCATACACAAACGCCATACTGCTGCAGAAATGGCGTCTGTTGATGCCCAAAACAGACGCCATTTTGATTTCCAGATATAAAAAAAATAACGTGAATGTTGCAATTTCAATTTGTTAATTACAATATATAGTATATTTTGTGGGTTCTAATTTTAAAATAAAGCATAAAAATTAAATTTTTGTATTTATAAGTAAATTGTTTAATAAGAATTGCGGAGACATTAATAATGAAAAAAATACATTTTATATAATAATAAATGATATATATATCCAATTCATGCATGCACAATTTCATACATACATACATACATATATATATACATACATATATATATAGATATATATATATATATATATATATATATATATATATATATATATATATATATATACATTTTATAGAAATAACAACAAAATGGTAATGAATATATATTTAAACAAATAAAAAAATATATAATACAACTTTAATAATGTTGATTTTTAATAACTTAAAGGATACAAAAAAAAAAAAAACTAAATTACAATTAATATATATCTTCAATATTTTTCAATCTTGATTTTTCATTCTTCAATCTTCAATCTTGTATCTTCAATCTTCAGTCTCCAATGTTCAATCTTCAATTGTAAAATTTTCAATTCTTCAATCTTGGATGGATTTGAGGTGGTGTGAAGGTTTGGGGAAATGAGAGAAGATGAGAGAAATGAAATGGAGATGGGAGGAAAAAGGGAAGTTTGAGGACTTTGGTTTATATAAGTAGGCAAAAAATGGCGTCTGTTTTGCCACCAAACAGACGCCATTTTTACATTCAGAGATTTTGGCGTCTGTTTGGTGACAAAACAGACGCCACTTTTTGTTGTAAATTTTTTGAAAATGATCGATCTTGTGGCTAGCTAATATACATATTATTATTATAAATATTATTATTATTATTATTATTGATACTATTATTATCCTTAATTTCAATTATAACTGATTATGATGTATGTATACATTTTTTAGTTATAGTTAATTATTAATTATTATTATTGTAAATTATATTCTAATTTTTTTAGCGCAATAAGCTATATATATATCATATCTAGCTAGATAATTTAATTTATATATATATGTTTCATTGTCAATTATGTTAATTACAATTATTCTCATGCGTATGTACGTGTTATTATATATATGCATGTTAATTAAGTTAATTAATTTGTACGTATGTGCGCAAACGTAATGAGAAATATACCGATGTTTGGATTAAATGTACTAGCTAATAAGTACGAACGTATATATAATTAAGAAAGAGTTTAAATGTTCATACAATGTAAAATACAATAAAAATGATTAATGTCACACGGCATCGTCATCACTTTCGCTCTCCTCCCCATCGTGGGCATCATCACCCTAATTGTGGCCTTGTGTCAATTCGTCGAGGCTATGGAATAGGTATTGGCCTCCTGGGATACAACGACAATTTGGAACGGTGTGAAATACAATCAAAATGAATTAAGTAATTATTGGAACGTGTAAGTAATTTAATTTTGTGATTATGAAAAAAAATATGCTTACCTGGGTAAGCATATAACGAGTCCTCGGGAGGAATGGTGGGCTGAGGTTTTGGGGTTTGAGAGACGGGGGTCCGGCGAGAAGTACTGCGGCGGCGGGGCGGCGGTGGAGGAGGCTGTCCAGTGTATGACACTTGACTTCCAGAGGAAGATCCAGCGAGGAAAGGGGCTTGCCAGCTAGCAGCTGTTGGCTGCTGGTACATTCTTTACATTTGCAACATTTGTTGCATTACTTGTTGCCTCACTTTTTCCTCCATGGCTGCTTCAGATCGGCGCCATTGTTTCTCTAATTTTCTCTCGAATTCTTCCTGCAGTTTGCGCCTATCTTCTTCGCGTTGTTTCCTTTCTTCCTCGAGTCGACGTTGAAGCTCTCTGTTCATCTCTGTAATAGAGGCTCGGACGTCGATGCCATCGGAGTCATTACGACGTCGTGGATGTCTCCTCGATGCGATGTGGGGAACTGCGCCTTCATAGCTTCCCCCACAACCCCCATGCCTACGATGTGTCCCCGACTTTGCAGTTGTTTGTCTAACCAAAACTCGTCTTCAGACATTATGGGAGTAACTGGTTGACCGTCCTCCCGTTGCTTTGCCGCCATCTCCCTTTTATACGATTCATAATCACTATGCATCGTCTCCTGGTGGATACATAGAAAGAGTAATTGGAATAAGCGAATTAAAGTTAACGTTCGTACGTGTACGTACGTATATAATAACTTAAATATTGAATGATAGGGGTGTGCAACCGAAAATCGAACTGAATTGAACCGGTCCAAACCAAACCATTTAGGTTTGCCTTTCCTCGCCAACCATCGTTTTTTTGATTTGCCGATAGCGTCGGCATACTGTTTTTGAGCCCATCTAAGGAACCAATCACGTATATAGGCCTCATGTTAGTCCTCCCACCAGAATTTTTTCTACATTTAAACCATACATGAAGAATTAAACATGCAAATAAATTAAACAATATACATCATAACTTTGAATTAATAAACCACAGAATTTTTTTGGCATAGTTTCCCCTATAAATGGACAATTATCCCTCATTTTACATACACCAATTCATATTAATATATCTCAACAGCCACACGCCGGATAACCATACACAAACATACACACATTATAAACAAACATACACCAATATTCATGTACGTGTAGCTACATCATAACTTTGAATTAATAAACCACGAAAAAAATTTGGCATAGTTTCCCCTATAAATGGACAATTATCCCTCATTTTACATACACCAATTCATATTAATATATCTCAACTGCCACACGCCGGATAACCATACACAAACATACACACATTATACACAAACATACACCAATATTCATGTACGTGTAGCTACATCATAACTTTGAATTAATAAACCACGAAAAAAATTTGGCATAGTTTCCCCTATAAATGGACAATTATCCCTCATTTTACTTACACCAATTCATATTAATATATCTCAATGGCCACATGCCGGATAAACATACACAAACATACACACATTATACACAAACATACACCAATATTCATGTACATGTAGCTACATCATAACACTACAACATGGTAACAAAAATAAGACCATTATGAACGGTCACAATTCAGCTTAAACGGTCGTTCTGGGGGGCGGGCGACCGTTCATTTGCGACCGTTGGCGACGGTCGCCTCTCAATGGTCGTTTGTGGAAGCGGGCGACCGTTCATTTGAACGGTCGCTAATTAACGACCGTTCATAGACGGTCACACGAGCGAACGACCGTTCAATGAACGGTCGTTCGCTCGTGTGACCGTTTATGAACGGTCGTTAGCCGTTGTGACCGTTGATTAACGGTCGTTACTGAGCGACCGTTCAGCTGAACGGTCGCTCATTTTATTGTTTTTTTAAAAAAATTTTTTGTCGAGGGTTTCTGGTAAGATAATCTTTCCAAAATATATTTGAAGTATAAGTGCCAAACGGTCACAAAATGAACGGCCGCAAATAATAATCTATATATAAAAATGAACGGTCGCAAACAGTAGCATATATATATATATATATATATATATATATATATATATAGTCAACGGTTGCAAGTCAACGGTCGCTAGTCAACGGTCGCAAAATATATTACATATCTGACAAGTTTTTAAAGTTGTCCTCACAAACACTATGAAGAAGGGGGGTCATTAATGAAGTTAGAGGGAGAGAATTGACCACTGGAAGGCGTCCCCTGCTGTTGCTGTTGATTTTGTTCTACTTGGGACAATCTTCCTTCAAGTTGGCTCAACAGTTGCTGGTATTGGGAGACTTGACTCCTCAAAGACTGCGTTTCAGCCAACATGGAAGCATAAGCAGATGGGGTAGGGGCGGCGGATGAGGAAGAAGATCCCTGACCATTATGGCGTGCATAGCGGGTCGGCCTTTCGTAGAACATGCCTGTCGAGGATCCCAGGCCATAAACAGACTGATTCTTGACCGAGAACCCACCAGCGACATTGTAGAACACCGCGTTGGCTTCCACAGTATTGGGCTCCAAGCCCGCTGTAGATACTTGCTCAAGATATTCATTCTGCAAATGATCAACATTAATGATAATTAGTAACCACAACTAAATGTAAAGCAAAGTGGTCATGTTGTTTGTTGTCAAAACACATTATCAATAGATGCCACAACTATGGTAATATAGGGAGAGTTACATAGAAATTTCGGTCGAGCTTCCTTTGTAATATGAACTATACCAAATTCATAATACAAAACATTAACCTGCAAATTACAATATAAACTCAACTTGTAGAATAATGGGTCACATGCCCACTTTACCACAACGAACATTTGCAACATATACAATCCTATCGAGCCACACGCTCGTTTCTAAACATAAGTTACACACACCCCATAATTTCCAACTTCCAACAACAATTCCAACACATACAATCAAGTTCCAATATATGGCTACACGCCGATTAATCCTATCAAGCCACACGCTCGTTTCTAAACATAAGTTGCACATTCCAACTTCCAACAACAATTCCAACACATACAATCAAGTAACAATATACGGCCACACGCCGATTAATCCTATCGAGCCACACGCTCGTTTCTAAACATAAGTTGCACATTCCAACTTCCAACAACAACTCCTACACATACAATCAAGTAACAATATACGACCACACGCCGATTAATCCTATCGAGCCACACGCTCGTTTCTAAACATGAGTTGTACATTCCAACTTCCAACAACAATTCCAACACATACAATCAAGTAACAATATACGGCCACACGCCGATTAATCCTATCGAGCCACACGCTCGTTTCTAAACATGAGTTGTACATTCCAACAACAATTCCAACACATACAATCAAGTAACAATATACGGCCACACGCCGATTAATCCTATCGAGCCACACGCTCGTTTCTAAACATAAGTTGCACATTCCAACTTCCAACATCAATTCCAACAAATAAATTATTAAACTAATTTTAGAAGAAAATGACTTACATAAACTTTGGCCGTCTTCGGGTTAGTCCATTACTTGTTGCCGTGGGCGTCTTGTTTACAATGATATGACGTCCGCGGACATCGCCCCTCCGTAGTGCTTATTCTGGTCAGTCCAGTGCTCTATGACGTCCGCGGGGGATGGATGGATCCCGTCACTAGCCTAGGAATATATTTAGAAACATTACATATATTACCTGATAATTTGTATTGATGAAAAATTTCAAAGTAAAAGATGATGGAAGGCTTACCAGTTTTTGCAAGTATTTACCGGCGGACATCGCCCCACCGTAGTGCTTATTCTGGTCTGGGGCTTTGTTCTGATTCGCCGTGTATGCCTCGACCCAACGCTTATAGGCCTCTTCCTCTCGTTTAGCCCACATCCTCACCCGGATTTCATCTGACAAATGGGGGATTGGTTTGTTCCTTGGGGTATGTTTCTCCCGGTAGACCAGGCCCTTAAGGAGGTCGCTGAATTTGCTATGCCACATGTTGAAGACTTCCTGAGCCAGGTCCATTTCATATTCGAAACGTTGCTATACAATAACAATTAAAACAATTAAACACATATTTACTGTCCCATATATACTAACGAAATCCAAATAAAATAATTAGGTTCCGAAGGATTGTATTCTTACATAGAAATACGACCAATAAACCATTTTGTCAGGATCTTCCATATCACCGGCGCTAAGAGCCTCCCCTTGGTAATGAGATTTTAGACTCTCCGACACGACCTTAGTAACCTCAGGCATTGAGATCCTACAAGAAACGAGCAACAAGTGAGAGAGGCGCAATATTTATTAATTATTATGTATTGACTAAAATTAAAGTTGACATACCAGTCTTCCCCCCTAATGAGGAGGATTTTCGGGTCGGATGGGTCAATAGGATTACCGGGCTGGATCTTCCATATAGGGGATGGTGGGGACATGGCGTTTTCTTAAGCTGCACTATAATAACCAATAATTGACCGCACAAATAATGAATTTAAAATTAATTTACATTTGATGCATGCAGTGAGTAATCGAATAACAACCATGAAAACAAATTAAATTATAACCAAACAAAATAAAACAATAAAATTCTAAATTGTTAATCGCACAACGTAATAAAACCAAATGACAGTTCAAACAAAAGAACCTACACGTGCGACCTACTCATCATCATCATCACTAAGCAACTCAACAAATGCGGCGTTTTCCAATGCTTCATTCCCTTCTAAATCATCGTCCTCCACACTCTCTAGTATACCCTGATCTTCTCCTTCTTCATCATCACTAAATAGTTCGTCTCTCGAGCCATCTCGATCGTCAAGTAGGTCGAACTCAGCAAGTGATGGGGGGTCCACATTGTTGTCTTCATGAAATGCTCCATCATGATCATCGAGTCCATCTATTGTTTGTCTTGCCTTAATTGTCAGTCTAGCAGCCCATGATGATCTATCATTCTTGGTTGTTGGGTAATGGATGTACACCACTTGTGTAGCCTGAGATGCCAACACAAAAGGCTCATATATCCTATACCTCTTTGCTTGGTTAACGTCAACAAGCTTGTAATGATCATGCACGACTGCGCCACCTTGACCCGGGTCGAACCATTCAACCTTGAACAAGAGGACTTTGTATTCCCTACTACGCCCAGTATAAATTAACTCAATAACCTCTTTCAAAATCCTGTAGAAATCAGTTCCATTCACCTCTTTGACACACAACCCATAATTTGCATTCGTTGTTTTATTATCGGAACGGTAAGCATGGAAATTGAAGTTGTTAATGTAGAAATGAGCCCAAGATAAAACATCCTTCCTAGGGCCATTCGCTAAAGCAGTAGCAACTTCGTCTCCTTCACCGGATGACAAAGCCTACAACGTTATTTAATAATTGCGAAATTAATCTCATGTAACCTATGTTAACCAATAACTTAAAACCAAACAACTCAAATTGAATGTTAACCATTCTTTTCAACCAACGGGGGAATTCTTTGCGATGTCTGTTCAACAATTCACCATGCGGCGTACGTGGATACAAACAGGCCATCTCTTCCTCAAATTGACTGAAATAAGTCAACATAGGTGAATATTCTACTGGATAAATAAGTTATTGATAATTGAAATGCCGATCTAGTTAAGTTATGTTGTATATGTACCTTTCATATTCAGTCATTAAATTGGAGTTTGAAAGGACATATTCATGTGCAACCTCATATTCTTGTTGGTCAAGGAATCTTTTCTTCCCTGCAGCTGGAGAGTACCCAATGTTCGATGAAAACAACTCAGGTATTGCTCCATTGCCGTCGGATGCATCACCCAACTCGGGGCATGAGTTCCTTGGAAGGTCCCTTGATTTTGTGTGCACTTCCGGTGCAAAGTATGCAGCACAAAAGTTGGAAATCTCCTCCGTTAAGAACGCATTACATATGGAGCTTTCAACGCATGCCTTGTTGCCAACCTTGTTCTTCAAATGATGCTGAAATCTACAACATTTGACAACCAACACGCGTCGAGGAATGCGTTACAAAGAAAAAGGCGGGTCCTAAATGTTTAATAAAAATACACTACAAAGAAAAAAGGCGGGTCCTAAATGCAATATAAATATTTAATTACCTTTCGAAAGGGTACATCCACCTATACTGCACCGGTCCACCTTTAACTGCTTCATATAGAAGGTGTATTGGAAGATGCTCTATCACATTGAAGAATGCGGGAGGGAAAATCATCTCCAGTTTGCATATGATTTCCGGTATGTTCATCTCTAACCGGACCATATCATCAACACTAACCTTAGAGGCACACAAGTCTCTAAAAAATTGGCTTAATTCCGTCAGGGCTTTCCAAACATTCTGAGGAAGCAACTCCCTAGCGGCAATTGGTAACAACCTCTCCATGAAAACATGACAATCATGACTCTTCATACCATGTAATCTTGATGTGTTAACATCTACACATCTACCTAGGTTGCTTGCATATCCGTCGGGAAGTTTGAGGTCTTTAAGCCACTGACATAATGCCTTACGCTCCTCTTTACCCATGACATATGCAGCTCCACCCGTCCTTTCTTTATCAACCCGGCGACGCTTACAATGAGCGGCTAGGTCCTTCTTAGAGTTGTCATCATTTTTTGTCTTTTCTTTGATGTCCATGATGGTGTTCAACACCTGCTCAAACACATTTTTCTCAACATGCATAACATCTAAGTTGTGTCTAATTAGCAGGTCTTTCCAATACGGTAGCTCCCAAAAGATGCTCTTTTTATGCCAATTGTGACATTGAAGATAGCCGTCAACATTGCCTTGTTGTTGAGTAGATGTTGGCAATCTTGACACTTGTTCCCAAACTTGGCTCCCATTAAGGCGAGGGGGTGGAGGTGAATGTTCTTATCGATTTTTTGAAAACGCACTCTTGTTAGTACGATAAGGATGGTCCATTGGGAGAAACTGTCGATGACAATCAAACCATGACTGTTTCCTCCCATGTTTCAGCCACCGTGATTTTGTTTTGTCCATGCAATATGGACAAGCTAGCTTACCTGCGGTGGTCCCCCCAGAAAGCATACCGTACGCTGGAAAATCGCTTATTGTCCACAACACGGACGCTTTCATTCTGAACGTTTCCTTCAAAGACACATCATACGTGTCTACACCCTCCACCCACAACTGTTTCAACTCGTTTATTAACGGCTGCATGTATACGTCCAAGTTTCCTTTTGGACTTTTCGGACCAGGAATCAAGAGCGTGAGGAACATGTAAGGCTTCTTCATGCAAAGCCACGGAGGCAAATTGTAGGGGGTAGCTATAACAGGCCATGTAGAATAAGTTTGCCCAAAACTACCGAAAGGGGTGAAACCATCCGTGCATATACCCAACCGCACATTGCGTGGTTCCGATGCGAACTCTTTGTGAGTGGCATCAAAATGTTTCCAAGCTTCACCATCACACGGATGAACTATGTCACCGTCCCCTCGAACATTTGTTGAGTGCCACCTCATTTGCTCTGCTGATGTCTTAGTCAAGGATAATCTTTGCAACCGCGGACCGATTGGAAAGTATATGAGCTCCTTGTGGGCGATCTTTTTACCCTTGGCCGTTGTCCGCACATATCGATCAACACCGCAAAAGTTGCAACTATCAAGAATGGAGTTCTCCTTCCAAAACAACATACACCCCTTTGGACACGCGTCGATCCTCTCATGCGAAAGTTCTAAAGCTTTAAGTAACTTCTTCGACGAGTGGTACGTGTCTGTCATTTCATTAACAGGGGGGCAAATGTCTTTCATGAGGGCTAGCAGACTGTCTACGGCTTTATTAGGGAGATCATACTCACATTTTATGTAAACAAGCCGAGACACTACTGACAACTGTGACAGTTCGCAACCCTCATACAAAGGTCGTTTGGACGCTTCTAACATTTCAAGAAATTTTTGCTCTCCATCTGTCGGCTCATTCTCTATTGTGTCGAACACGTTGGATGATAAATCTCCGATGACATCCGTGAGCATTTCTTGCATTGGGTCTAACACATCAGTCCTCGACGACCCTTCAATTTGGTTCGACGTTTGGTTGAGGATCGTGGCAACGGGAGGCACGTACACCTCACCGTGACTCGTCCACACAAAATAACGTGGTACGAACCCATTTTTGTACAAGTGCACCTTAACATTGTCCTCACGTTGGTGTTTCATGTTTTTACACTTTGAACATGGACACCTAAGTACTTTATCCGATTGGAAGCTAATGGTTTGTTTAGCAACCGGAAAAAATTCTTCTTTCACCCCTCTAACAAACTCTTTGCTAAGATACCCCTCCTCATCGATTCTCTCGTACATCCATTTCCTAGTATTTTCCATTTTGTTCAAATCTGCAAAGTTGACCGAATTAGATTTCAAAGTTGTCAATTTGTGCATGTCAACACACTAATTTGCTAGGTGAGCTCACTTACTTATAACAACCAAAATCATCCAAACTCAACACTTTTCTATGACATCTACAACTAAGCTATATATGTCAATAGTCAAGAGGATAATGTTATTACCCGATGAGAGTGTGATTGTTCCTGATAATTTATGGCTGAAAAAAACTTTCATGAGTCGTACGGACTCTCCTTTTATTTGTCTGGTTCCCAAAAAATAGCGCAATCTCAGCAATGAAATTACGCGAGGTCTATAGTGCTGTAGGAGTTAGAAGCGTCTCAGATTCGGTACAATGTAGTGTTTCCATTGTGCAACCTGGTGGGCAACAGGACAAGGCGGGAATGAGAGATAAACTTATAGTAAAAGGTCTAATGGAAACACAATTTCTATTAGACCTTTTACTATAAGTTTATCTCTCATTCCTGCCTTATCTTGTTGCCACCAGATTGCACAATGGAAACACTGCATTGTACCGAATCTGAGACGCTTCTAACTCCCACAGCACTATAGACCTCACGCAATTTCACTGCTGAGATTGCGCTACTTTTTGGGAACCACACAAATAAACTGGAGATTCGGTACGACTCATGAAAGTATTTTTCAGCCATAAATTATCAGGAACAACCACACTCTCATGGACACTAACAGAACCCACACTCGACTACTTTTTATGACATCTACAACTAACAAACTAGAACTATAAATTACCCTACTTTCTACTCTAAACTACCATGACAACTAACCTATTCACTAACACTAAACTGGTTGTTGAGTACTTAAGCTAGCAAAGGGATGTGACATAGTTATTTATAACTCATGTCTTCATTTGGGGTTATGAATAATTAAGATAGCAATTAGGTTGGATACGAAACAAATTTACGCTAACAACTTTAGAGATTAACTTAATTAAAGGTATGTCTCTAAACTTCAATTCACCCTTGTTGTGATGAACAAGTTGTCTGAGTTATATGTACGAGAAATCGAACAAGGGTCAATTGACATTTAGAAGCTTGCCTTTAATTAAGTTATCCAACAAAGTTGTTAGTCACGTAAATTCATTCCTAATCAAACATAATAACTAACTAATTTACTAATAACTAACAAAATCATCCCAACTCAACACTTTTTTCTAATAATGGTAGATTTCCATGTCGTAGATTCAAATGAATTTTAAGCGTGCTAAAACAATTATATACAACATAACTAACTAAACATTCTTTACACATGTATTAACCTAATCCATACTAATTTACGCATGCTCATAATTTATACACATAAACATACAATTAACAATTTTCAAAACTAAAACAATAAATATTACAAAACATTACTAACTAATACAAGTGACATACAATTAATACAAAAATTCAATAATAAAACACAATTAACACAACAACATACACATAAACATACCATTAAACTTATTGACAAATTTCACCACATACCTAACCTAATTAACATACAATACTTAAACAGTAATATAACTAACCTAATTAACATACAATTTCACAACATATCATTAAACTAATACAACAAACATACAACTAACATATAATACTTACATAGTAATTAACACAAAAATTAACCGAATAAAAACTAATTATTCACTCAAATTATTCACAAATACTAACCTAATTAATGCATGCTCATAATTTATACAAATAAATATATAATTAAAAAAATTGACAAATTTCAAATAATTTACGGGAGAGAACGACGGCAGGCGATGGAGGCAGCGGCGGCAGCGGCGACGCAGCAGCGACGCAGCTATGGCGCTGACGGGACCAAAAAAGTGGCGGTTCCGGGTCCGATTTGCTAGCAAGAGGAAGGGCGTACGTTGTTATTAACCACCAAAAACTTAAAAGAATTGATAAGGAGGGAGAAGAGGAGGACTTACCGTAGTCGGTTCCGGCGGAATGTGGCGGCAGGCGGCGGTTTCCGGTCCAATTCGCCGGCTAGCAAGAGGAGGGAGAAGAGTAATTGGGTTTTGAGAGTAAGAGTTAAGGTGCAATTGAATGAGATTGGAGCCGTTCGACATTATAAACAGGCGAACGACCGTTCACCGAACGACCGTTCAATTGAACGGTCGTTCCTGTGAACGACCGTTCATTTAAACGGTCGTTACCTAGCGACCGTTCATTAACGGTCATTTATGAACGGTCGGCCGCCTCTTTCTTGCGACCGTTCATTAAACGGTCGCTTGAAACGATCTTATTTGGCCTGCCATCTTGTAGTGTAACTTTGAATTGATAAACCACGAAAAAAATTTGGCATTGTTTCCCCTATAAATGGACAATTATCCCTTATTTTACATACACCAATTCATATTAATATATCTCAACGGCCACACGTCGGATAACCATACACAAACAGACACATATTATACACAAACATACACCAATATTCATGTACGTGTAGCTACATCATAACTTTGAATTAATAAATCACGAAAAAAATTTGGTATAGCTTCCCCTATAAATGGACAATTATCCCTCATTTTACTTATACCAATTCATATTAATATATCTCAACGGCCACACGCCGGATAACCATGTACAAACATACACACATTATACACAAACATACACCAATATTCATGTACGTGTAGCTACATCATGCACGAATTAAACATGCAAAATAAACAAGCTACATCATATTAATTAATATATCTCATCTCCAAATGAAAGACAACGTACGTACGTGAAAATTTAAAGAGGAAAAAATGTGAGGGTTTTTCCTTGAACTCCTCGTATATCAACTCACGCGTCGCCCGAGGTACTTTACCCCATGTCGGCCAGAAGCCTCGGAAATTTTGCTTCACTATGTCCATAATGGCCCTGGTTGCGTGTGCCCCATAAGGCGCCACACTTAAATAAATTAGAAATGAAACATCGATTAGATCGAGGGCATACAAAATTATATATATTTAAACACAAATTAAGTTATAAATGTATAATCAAAGTTCAGATTGATACTCACACGCCATTATAAGGTCTAATGATATATTTCCCAGCCGACGTTTTTTTAGATTCCGCCCGAACGTCAAGTTGAATTCGATATCGTTTAGTAATATCATTCCCCGATGTTTGGGTAGTGTCGCCCTCCCCTTCAGTCTGCGGACCCCCCTGTTCGGTCTGGGTTCCTTCCCCTTCAGTGTGGTCAGTTTGGGCACCCCCAACATCAGTTTGGTCACCCCCATCATCAGTTTGGCCCCCCTGAGGCCCCTGATCATAAAATTGGCCCATCGTCTCGTTCCCTACTGGGACAGTACTGCCCGACAAGAACGGAATGAGATCTAGAGTGGAGGGTTCTAGCTGTGAAAATAGGTCATAGTTGCTCCCCTGAGGTTGAGAAGCAGCTTCATGGAGATGATCAAATTGGGAAATGTATGGTGTCTGTGGGACCGATGATGAACCACCCGTCGCATTCGGTCTAGACCCACCACGGGTCCAAGGTATACGGGATCCATCTCTTCCTGACATAATGCAACTGCAAAATAAAAGTAAAATAAACATTGAATTAGTATCAACTTCCACGAAATAAAATAGCAAGTAATATGAATTAGTAACCACTCCCGGAAAATACAATGTATTAAAAGAGATCGACAACACATTGATGTAGAATATAAAGAACATTTTGAATTAATTAGTTTCACTTAGCACACAATCAATTCGTTTCATTTAGAAAATACAATACATAATATTTGTTCGTTTCAGACACTTGTCACACAATCAAAATTCGAATACTATATTGTTATTTAATAGTCGTCGTTGTCTTCATCGTCCTCATCCACTTCATCATCGTCACCATCTTCATTTTCGTCATCCTCGATGTCTCCATCGTCCTCATTGGCTACATCGAACGTATTACCACCCACTATTAATAGGACGTTGTCCATGTCCGCAACCTCATCGAACACCCCTTCAATAGCGAGTACTTGTGATACGGTACCGTCGTTGGGGTTGATCGGGACAACAACTCTTGGTTGGTCATCTTGGATGGCCAACGGAAGGGTGGACTACTTGTACTGTGCATAAGATGCTTTGTTTGGAACCACAACCCACCAGTTAGCTTTATCTCGTATGCTTGCCGGGTAATTCATGAACAACACTTGGGTTGCGCACCCTGCCAAGATGAATGGGTCGTACTTCCAGTACCGTTTGTCCTTGTGTAATTCAACAAACGGGCATAACCTTGGTGAACGTACACCTCGTACCGAGGTATTGTCAAACCAATCACATCTAAACAGTATGCTCTTCTTGTTGACAGGCCCAACATATTCTAGTGCGATGACTTCTTGGAGAACACCATAGAAGTCATCGACAAATCCACCGCCACCCGTGCCTTTGACACACACCCCCGCACTATACGAAGCCACTGAGTTACTCCTTTCTTGGATGTGAAATAAGAACCCGTTGATTCGATAAGCACTCCACGTGGTCACTTTAGGGGAAGACATTCGGGCTAACTGGTAAAGGTGTTCATGACGCTCATCTTCGTAAAACCAAAAGGCTTCCCAATTTTCCTACATTTGGAGGAGCCGTTAGATGTTGAATGGTTTAAGTTTCTTTTAAATATGGTCAAAATCAAAATTGTATAAATGATTGTTATTCTCACAGATAGCTGATAAAACCATTGAGCGAACTCTGCTTCAATCATTTGATCCAATTGAGTGTCCGTGGTGTTCGGAAATGAAGTCAACTTGTAATTCTTAAACAAGCTGTGCGGGATACAAGCTCATTAATTACACCTATAATACATATCAATTTAATGAAGTTGTTAGTGAGCATTGCTTACTCTAAGTAGTGGTTGACTTCTTTGCAGTTCAGTAGAATGTGCAGGTGTGCTGCTTTATACTCTTGATCGCTGAGCCACCTCGTGTTTACACCTCCCACAGGGCTCCCACTGTCCTTAAAAACCGACAATGACATAGGATCATCCCCATCGTTTTCGTTACGCATACTTGTTGATGTAGAAGACGATACATTATCCGTCCCAAAGTATGTAGATGCGAATTGGGAAATCTCAAACATGAGGTACGCTTGAGCCATAGATCCTTGTTCTTTATTTTCTTCTTCAACCACCCGAAATACCTCTCAAATGGATACATCCAACGATATTGAACAGGACCACCAAAGAATGCCTCCTGAACCATGTGAATGGGCAAGTGTTCCATTACGTTGAAGAAGCCGAGTGGAAATATGGTCTCCAGCTTGCATATTATTATGGGAATTTCTTTTTTAAGTCGGACTAAGTCACTGTGCTTCAATGTTGTGGAGCACAGACTCTTGAACCATTAGCTTAACTGAACGAGTGACTCCAACACATCATTAGGAAGTGCCCGGAACGCAACAGGTAACAATGTCAGCATGAACACATGACAGTCATCGCTTATAAAGTTTTGAAACCTTTTACCTAATGCATCAACACAGTTCGCGAAGTTCGAAGCATAAGCGTCCGGTAAACGAAGCTGTTGTGCCCAGTTACAAACGTCTGTTCACTTATCCTCAGGAAGAACATATTTGGCTCTTGGTTGTAGGGTTTTACGGTTAGGACCGGGCAATAAATGGAGTTCCGGCCTGTCACATATGTCTGCCACGTCCCGCCTTGCATTTCCATCATCCTTCGTTTTGTCGTCCACCCCCATCACCGTGTTTACGATGTTGTCCACAAAGTTCTTCTCAATGTGCATCACATCTAAGTTGTGTGGAACCATATGATCCTTCCAATAAGGCAACTCCCAAAAGATACTTTGTTTCTTCCAATTATGAGCATTCTCTCTGAATCCCGAGACTACAAAGTCGCCATGGGTAGTCACCTTGGGGAAATTCTTCACCTCCTTGTAGATTTCATAACCGTTTTTCCTACACGGTGGGGCAGTTCTATCTGGGCAACTGTGCACCTTTCGAAATGCCTTTCGATTTCTTCTCAAAGCATCCCCCTTAGCAAGAACATGTCGGTGACAGTCAAACCATGAGGCTTTCCTCCCATGCTTCAGACGAATTGCTTTCAAACCATCCTTGCAAACAGGACAAGACATGACACCATGCGTGCTCTACCCAGAAAGCATGTCAAGGGTCGGAAAATCATTCACCGTCCACATTAAAGATGCCCTCATGTTAAAATTTTGTCTTTTGGAGATGTCGTATGTTTCAACACCCACCCATAAGCGTTGCAACTCGTCCACTAAGGGTTGGAGGAAGACATCAATTTTATTTCTAGGGTTCTTCGGACCTGGAATAATACACGTGAGGAACATGTACGGTGTTGTCATGCACAATTCAGGTGGCAAGTTGTAAGGAGTAACTACAACCGGCCATATCGAATAAGACCTCCCTGTCATGTTGAACGGGCCAAACCCATCCGCACACAGGCCCAGCCTTACATTTTGCGATTCCCTCGCAAAGCCTGGATGCACGATGTCGAACATTTTCTATGAGGCGCCGTCCGACGGATGGCATAGTACACCTTCCTCGCGCTTGTTCTCTGCGTGCCATCTCATATGCCCGGACGTATTCTTCGAGGCATACAGACGCTGCAACCTAGGCGTCAAGGGAAAGTAAAACATTTTCTTGTACGGGACGCCTTTCGTTGTCATGGTTGACGATTTCTGTGGCTTCTACCTAGGATGGCCACAAAATTTACATTCAGTGAGATGTGCATCGTCCTTATAGTAGATCATGCATCCACTAAGTTAACAATCAATTGTTTCATAGCCCATTCCCAACTTCTTAACCTTCTTTTTCAACTCATCGTAGTTTCTAGGCACTAGGTTCGGCTGGGGACAACTCTCGCTCATCAGTTCCATGATATCGTTCATTGCCTGCTCCGACAAATTGTGCTTCGACTTCTGACTTATCAGTCTCACAGTAGTGGACAACTCAGTATGAGTCGCACACCCTTCCCACAGAGGTTGTTGAGCAGATTGAAGCATATCATAAAATTGTTGAGCACCTGCATTAGGCGCCTCATTCGCCATGATGAAATCATTCATCATCTCTTCCGTTCTGTCGATGAACGGTGGCTAATTCGGTTCCTCGTTTCTCGGAGGACTACCTGCAGACGGTTCCCACTCACCTTCCGCATCGTCCCCACCGCCATCCTCATCATCATAGTCACCCCATTCTTCACCATGGCTCGTCCAACACCAATATTGTTCCATAAAGCCTCGCCTATACAAATGTTCTTTAACTTCATCAAGACTAAATCCGCTCTTATTCTTACATTTCACTCATGGACATCGATACTTTCCAGTCCTCGGATACTCATACGAATTACTCTTTGCAAATTGATCAAACATAGCTACCCCAGCAGCCCATTCTGCCCTGATAACCCTCCTACCCGGTTCAAACCTCTCGTACATCCAACGGCGATGTGGGGGCCAATCCATAATGTAAGTGAATCTATTATTTAAGCCCACCATGAATTTAATTAATAATAAACATCTATCCGTCTCAGTACTAAAAAAAATAATGATAATAAATTATTCAGTTTGTATCTAAATTCATGATTATAATAGTATACGTTTAGCTGTATTATTCAATAACGTACTTGATTAAATAACAACCTAAATCATCCAAACTCAACCTCCTTTTATGACAACAACAAGTAAGCTATGTCACCAGGCAAGAGGATCATGTTATTATCCAAGGAGAGTGTGTTTGTTAACTGTTAATCTATGGCTGAAAAAGACTTTCATGAGTCATACCGACTCTCCTTTATTCGTCTGGTTTCCAAAAAGCAGCGCAATCTCATAAGTGAACTTGCATGAGGTCTATGCAATGCTTTGATAGTTAGAAGCGTCTCAGATTCGGTACAATGCAGTGTTTCGATTGTGCAGCCTGAAGGTGGGTTTGAAAGAGAAGCTTATAGTAAAGGGTCTAATAGAAATGTTGTTGGATTTTCTTGCATGTAAGATTCATAGGTCCATCAAAGCATTGAATGTGCAATCTAATATTTTACTTTGATGGACATATGAATCTTAAATGCAAGAACGACCAACACGATTTCTATATATTAGACCTTTTACTACAAACTTCTCTTTCAAACTCACCTTGTCTTGCTACCCCTTAAGCTGCGCAATAGAAACACTGCATTGTATCGAATCTGAGACGCTTCTAACTCCCAGAGCACTATACGTAGACCTTGTGCAATTTCATTTATGAGATTGCACTACTTTTTGGGACCTAGATAAATAAAGGAGAGTCAACACGACTCATGAAAGTCCTTTTCAGCCATAGATTATCAGATCACAACACACACACTCATTGGACACTAACAAGATCCAAACTCAACCTCTTTTTATGACATATATATATATCCTCATTAAGATACTATAAATATAAATTTTCCTACTTACTATTCTAAATTACCATAATTATTTACATAAGTAAATGGATGTACGTGACATAATTATTTACATAATTTATATTTCATTTGGAGTTATGAGTAATTAGGTTAGCACTTAGGTTGAATTAGCAGCAAATTTCCGCGCGCAACCAACTTTAAAGGCTAACTCACTTACTAATAACAACCAAAATCATCCAAACTCAACCTCCTTTTATGACAACTAATACTTATAAATTACTCGGAATAGTACCGACTTAATCCTCTATACTAACCTAACAATTAACCAATATACTTGTTCCATGACGTAGTTTCTAATGGTTTTGATGCATGCTAAACAACATTTCAAAAGTTGAGAAGATATTCTCCAACTTTTCAATTTGTTGATTCTCGTCAAACTACAATGAATTTCATGGAATATGTACTTGGTCACATTACCCTAACCCTAAACCTTAATCCATACTAATTACCATAACCCTAAACAAACTATTCATAATTAATTGCGTAAACGTACGTACACTAAACTATTTTTTCACAAACATTAACTAATATATATATGCATGCTCATAATTTATATATAACCCATATATAATCCTACAATTAACCAAATTAACAATTTCCAAAAATCATACTGGGGCCGACGTACTTAATTAGAAACTAAACAATTATAAATAGTTTATAATTATATTTACTACGTACGTATACGCACAAAATTGAATAATAGTTTATATATAATAATTTTTTTAATATTATTAATTTATTAACTAAACAAATTAAATTATAAATTCAACCAAAATTGATTAATAGTTTATAAACAAACTAAATATGCATTCCTAGCTAATTGTATATTGCTAACTAATTAAATAGTTTTTAAAATTTCTAAAAACCATCCTAAAATATAACATATCTTTACTCAACCAAAACATATTATAATTTCCCACAAATTTAGGACATACAAAACATTCAAAATTCATATATATTACATATTAACGTTTATCATAATGCTCAAGTTAAACAAATTTTACATGCATTAATATATATATTATTTTGGAACAATAAATATAATAATTCACATTTAAATTTACTTCAAAACATATAAAATTCAACATTATGCTCAACCTAAATATATTTATATATATACTTCTCAACATTATAAATTAAAACTAAAACAAAAACAAAAACAAAAACAAAAACAAAAACAAAAACAAAAACATACACACAATTAATTAAACTCAAATTAAAACATACAAACAATACATTACGAGCACTATTTTCACAAATGAAATTCGAATACAACATCCAAAATATATTACAATTCATACAAATTAACTAAAACTACTCAATTTTTCAACTTATATGCACTCAACTAAATTAGATCTAAAATTATACTCAACAAAAAATAAACAACACTATAAATATTCAAATTTTTCGTTTTTCATCATATTTTAATCAAATTCATACAAATATTCAAACTTTTCACAATAATAAACAAATTATAACAGATCTAAAACAAAAATTACCTGTTTCTTTTGTTGAACGCCGGTGTTTCTTCTTCTTCGTCTTCTCCTTCTTCTCGCTTTCTCCTTCTTCTCGACTATGGCGGTAGCATACAATGAAACATAAACTATTTTTTTTCCCGTTTTAAACACAATTGGCGTCTATTTGGGCCTAGAACAGACGCCAAAATTGGCCCAAATTAAACCCCGGCAGTCGAGGTCTGCAACTTACAGGCTGAGTTTTTTTTTTATTTTATTCGCCAAAAAAGGCGTTTCTTTGGATGGGAACAGACGCCGTTCCATTTTTGGCGTCTGTTTCCGGTCCAAAGAGACACCAATTTTGCCGTTTAATTAAAAAAAAATGAAATTTGACCGGAAACAAACGAAAAAGCGGGGCATTCAAATTACATAACATTGGCGCTCTTTACAACAAACAAACGCCATTTGTTTATTAAATTTTTTTAAATTCTGTTTATTAGATTTAGCGTATGATTGTTTAACAGACGCCAAATCACAGACGTTTATGGGCACCAATTCTACTAGTGGAAGTGATGCATATTGAGAAACTTTGGAGATTTGGATTAAACTGAAAGAGATGTACATATCAAAGAGTCTTGCAAGCAAGCAGGGACAGAGCTACATTGGGGTATAAGGGGGCAATTGCGCCCCCCTCTCCCCCCCCCCCCCCTTCCGCCTTCACTAAATTAACATAGATTTTGCCCACCTATTTAACATAATCTGTTGGTGGAGTAGTTGGTGGAGTCCCCATTTTCAAAGGGTGGGTTTTGGGTTCGAGATTCAACAAGGTCATTTCCATTTTACTTTGTTATTTCATGCATTTTTCCTTCGTCCTTTTTACATATCCTAAGAAATATATATGCAATTATAGCAAATAATTAAAATAATTAACCAATATTTATAAAAGACCAATAAATTTTATTCTTGAACCTATAGTATTATTAATATAAGTGTAGTCAATAAGTAATCTAAAATTTATTGTTTACTTATTAATTAATGTGAAGGAAATGAAATAAAAATTTACTTATTTGTTTATTTATTTATTTATTTATTTATTTATTTATTTATTATGTAGTATGTTTGAGTAGTTAAGGTAGTACATTAGAAAAAATAGATTTATCGGTAGATAAATTACATTATTTACAATTTAGTAATGTATCATTTTTCTTTTTCCTGTACATTATTTACAAATTAGTAATATCTTTCAACATAATAGAAAATCAAAAACAATACTCTGAAGTCCCGCTCAGGTGGGATATGGAGAGATAAGATGTAGCAGTCTTACCCTAAATTTTGTAATTTAGAGAAATTGGTTCCAATTGACCAAAGATTTAGAAATCATTCCTCGCCTACTACTCCATAGAAAAGAAGCAAATGAGGTTTAATGAGACATTTAACTTTAGTCCATTAAAATCTAAGTTGAAAAATTAAGTTTTTCAACTATTATGGACATTTTGGCACAATAGAAGTATTATAATAATCGACCCCTCAACATTTAGGCCTGACTTCGTCCCTGCAAACAAGTACCGAATGAAGGAAAAGCTCTACATGTTGCAATTCCCACAGGTAATTCTATGAAAGCACATCTTAGTGAATTTGATTATATTATTACCGAGTTAGAATCAATGGATGTGAAACACATTGATGAGGAAAAGACTTTACATTTAATTCTGTCCTTACCTACATCACATAAACAATTTAAGGAGATCATGTTGTATGGGAACTGTGGCGTCCTTAACCTTAGTGAAGTAAAAGCAAATTTATTGTCTAAGGAGAAATTTGATATCGAGGGTGAAGACCAGGGTAGTGATGCCTTGATAGTAAGGGGAGAAATAATGATCGTAGGGGAAACGAGTCTAGAGGGAAGTCTAAACACCGTTCAAAGTCTAGGAATCCTCACAAGAACAAGAAGTGTAACTATTGTGGTTAGATGGGGCATATAGAGAAGGATTGTTGAACTAAGCAGAGAGACCAAAAGCAGGGCAGTAAGGATAACCACACCAAACCTGGTACCTCAAACTGTGTTGAGTCCCAGTCAGACGGTGATTGGTTCGTAGTTACGGATGATGCATTGGCTACCACATCGAGTAGGATAGCTAGAGATGAGTGAGTTCTTGATACGGAGTGCACCTATCATATGTGCCTTCATAAAGATTGATTCGAATCCTATGAAAGTGTTGACACCGACATCGTAATCATAGGTAACGACACAGCCTGTAAGGTTGCAGGAATTGGCAGCATCAAAATCAAGACTCACGATGACATTGCTAGAACTCTGAAGGAGGTTCGTCACATCCCTAACATGACCCGCAATTTAATTTCTTTGGGCACTCTTGAGGCTAACGGTTGCAGGTACAAATGAGAAGAAGGTGTCTTGAAAGTGTGTAGGGGTTCCATGGAGGGGTTCAGGAAGGGCAACCTATACATCCTGCATGGGTCTACAGTGTAAGGAACTGCAACATCAATTTTAAATCTTGATGAGTCCGTTAACGCAAAGCTGTGGCACATGAGACTAGACCACATTGGAGAGAAGAGAATGTCAATGGTGAGTAAGAAGGGATATCTTGGAGGCCCACAAATCGCAAGCTGGAGTTTTGCGATCACTGTGTCTATGGGAAACAGGAGAGGGTTAGTTTCTCTAGGGATAAGCATACTAGAGTGCCATCACTGAGTGGCAAGCGCTACATGTTGACCTTCGTGGATGACTTCTCGAGGAAGACCTGGGCTTATTTCCTGCGGCACAAGGATGAGACATTCTCATACTTCAAGAAGTTCAAAGCTTTGGTGGAGAACCAAACAGACAGGAAAATAAAGAAATTCAGGACATACAATTAATGGGTTGGAGTTCGTTGATTCTGAATTTACTGAGTTATGTGAGCAGCATCGGATTGCTAGGTATCGAACTCTGGTGGGCAAGTGGAGCGTTACCGATCGTGATGGGATGATGGATGCTTGAGTTTTTGATAGAAAATCAAGGAAGGAAGATCTTGAACACCATAGGGTTTGCATATGACCTTGGCAAGGAGAGTCCACAACCTTGGCCTAACATTCCACCATGATTAAATAAGATAATACCACCATTAATCACTAGAGAAATGACTTGAACACCACCAAAGTTTGATTGGATAAAGTAACAAGATTTTTGGGGGAAGAGGCTTGGAGAGTACCCTAGCATTTCATTTCAAACTCAATATATTCTGCCCAGAAAAACAGTCAACCAAAGTATTTATACAAGGTATCAAAAGCACCAAAACACAGTCATTTTAGTTACAAAAATTCGGCAGAAAAATAAAGTCGTCGCGGGCGTAACAAGGCAGCGACGGAGCAGCAGCAGTAAAAGCCGAGCAGTGGGATGTCGTGGGCCACAGGGAGCGTAGCGGGCGCTACGACACCTGTCCAAAACATAGCGGGCGCTATGGCGCCTGCCCAGAACGTAGCGGGCACTACAGGCTGTGTAACAGATGCTACAAGGCCTGGGTTTGCACTGTTCTGCTTCCAACCTTGAACCTTATTGAGTTGGGGCCACACTCGAACCCCGATACCTCATAACTCAACATCTCGGCGTTGCTGGTACGGTCCCGAGGCCTCCGGGGTCGGTGGAACAAGTGAGCCTCCTTAGAAGGCCTCAAAGCCCATGCAATGGATTGTCGAGACTACCCTTGTGCTTCCGGATTTCTCCGGGAATCGAACCTTGAGATTCACCATGGTTGAGGCGACTTGCTTGGCAAAAGCGACAAGGAACGAAACGAAACCCAGAACTCTTCAACCTCCCCTTCTTGAAGAGGATTTGCCCTCAATTCCGCATCGGGTTCGACGTCCTCAATGTAGGGTGAAAGATCGCCAATGTTGAACGTGGAGGAGACCCCCATATCTCCCGGAAGATCGAGCTTGTAAGCATTATCATTTACCTTCTCCAATACCTTGAACGGTCCTTCACTCCTCGGCATGAGTTTGTTTTTCCTCCACGAAGGAAATCATTCCTTCCTCAAATGGAGCCAAACCAAATCCCCGGGTTTGAAGGTGATGCTCCGGCCATACTTGTGACTCAGAACTTGTAGAGCTCATTAGTCCTCTCGATCTTCTCCCGGATCTGTCGATGTAGCTTTTGAATCTCAGCGGCCTTCTCACTTGCCTTAAAACTCGCGCTTGCATCCAAAGGAAGAGGAAGGAGATCGATGGGAGTGATAGGATTCATCCCGTAGCAAGTTTCGAAAGGCGAGCGCCCCGTGGCGAAGGAAGGAACCCGGTTGTAAGTGAACTCGGCATGACACAACTTGGCATCCCAATCCCGTAAACTCTTGCTCACTTAACCCCGAAGCAAGGTAGTGAGGGTCTTGTTGGTCACCTCAGTTTGACCATCCGTTTGAGGGTGATGCGAAGTGCTGAAAAGGAGCTTCGTCCCAAGGAGCTTCCATAGGGACCTCCAAAAATGACTCGTGAACTTCGTATCACGATTCGAGACACTGGTCCTTGGAACATCTGCAATCTCACTATCTCACGGAAGAATAGATTAGTGATGTGGGTGGCGTCGTCGGTTTTCTCACAAGGGACAATGTGCTCCATCTTGGAAAAATGGTCCACAACGACGAGGATTATATCCTTGCCACGCACGGTTGGGGGAAGAGCCACAATAAAGTCCATGCTCAAATCTTCTCACGGACCATTGGGGACGGGAAGAGGGGTATAAAGCCCTTGGTGGAACTGGCTTTTGGCATGATGGCACGTAATACACTTGGAGATCACATCGTGCACATCACCTCTCATCCTTGGCCAACAAAAATGCTCCTTTAGCATGTCAAGGGACTTGTTGATGCCGAAATGACTAGCGAGACCACCTCCGTAAACCTCTCGCACCAACAACTTCCTCAACGGGCACTTGGGCACACACAACTTGTTCCCCTTAAAATGGATCCCATCTTGCAGCACATAGGAACCATCACCACCGTCAAGATGAAGCTTGAAATCCTCATCCTCCTTTTAGAATTCCCGCATGTGTTGAAACCCAAGAACCCGCGTTTCAACCACCAATAGAAGAGCATGCCTCCGGGATAATGCATCGGCCACTATGTTGACGCTCCCCTTCTTGTGTTTAGCTACGAAGTTGAAGCTTTGAAGATACTCCACCCATTTTGCAAGACGCGTGTTAAGCTTGTGTTGGCCGTTCAAATACTTGAGAGCCTCGTGTCGGAATGAAGCACGAATTGGTTAGGCCTCAAGTAGTTGGACCAATTGTCATGAGTACGAACAAGGGCATAGAACTCCTTTTCGTAGGTAGTGTAATTCTTCCTTGACCAATTGAGCTTCTCGCTAAAGTAAGCAATGGGGCATTGATTTTGCATGAGGACAACCCCAATTCCCATTCCGCTTGCGTCGCAATCCACCTCGAAGACTTGTGAGAATTCCGGAAGGGCAATCACCTAAGCTTCATAAAGTCGAGCCTTAAGCTTCTCAAAGGCCCCTAAGGCCGCTCAGGTCCACTCAAACGTTCCCTTCTTCATACATTCGGTGATAGGGGCGGTGAGGGTGCTAAACCCCTTGATGAACCGGCGGTAGAACGAAGCAAGGTCGTGGATGTTTCTCACCCCCGTGATAGTAGTAGGAGAAAGCCAAGAGCGAATGGCTTCCACTTTAGAGGGGTCCATGGAAATACCTCGGTCGGAAACGATGTACCCAAGAAAGGTGACTTGAGGAGTGCAAAATTCGCACTTCTCAATTTTGCCGAAAAACTTTTGTTGTCGTAGAACCCGGAAAACATATTCCAAATGTGAAATATGCTCCGCTTCACTCTTGGAATTAACTAGGATGTCGACGAAATAAACCACCACGAATTTGCCGATAAATGGTCTCAAAACATCGTTCATGAGTTGCATGAACGTACTAGGGGCGTTGGAGAGCCCGAATGGCATGACAAGCCACACGTACAACCCATCCTTAGTTTTGAAAGTCGTCTTCCTTTCATCTCCTTACCACATGCGAATCTGATGGTAGCCGCTTCGGAGGTCAATCTTGGAGAAGATACAAGATCTGCATAACTCGTCAAGCATATCATCAAGCCTCAGTATGGGATACCGATACTTGATAGTGATGTTGTTGATAGCTCGACTGTCGACACACATTCGGTAGGTGACATCCTTGTTGGGAACCAGGAAGCCGGGATGGAACAAGGACTCATGCTCTCCCGAACGAAGCGCCTAGAAACAAGTTCGTCTACTTGCCATTGTAGCTCCTTGGTTTCCTGTGGGTTGCATAGTAAACCGCTTTGTTGGGGAGTGGTGATCCTAGTATAAGGTCAATCTAGCGCTCGATGCCCCGAATAGGTGGAAGACCCGGCGGTATATCCTCGGGAAAGACATCTCCGAACTTGACAACGAAAGGGGCGACAAGAGGGTGTAGGGGTTTCTCTACCTCAATTTTGTTTGCTTCTAAGAGGAGTAAGGCAAAAATGGTCTTCCCCTTGCTTAGAGCTCTCTCAACCCGTGTTTCGCTCATGTGTTTGGGCTCCTCACTTCCCACCCCAAGTTTTGGAGATACGATTTCATATGGAGCTAATGGAAGTAACTTAACCCTCTTGCCCCTATGGGTTAAAGTATAGGTGTTTTTCAACCCGTTGTGCACAGTTTGCTTATCGAATTGCCAAGGACGCCCCAACAAGATATGACATGCACTCATAGGAACAACGTCACAAACAATAGAATCATCATAGTTAGCACCAAAAAACAAATTCACTAGGACTTGTTTGGCTACCTTCATGCCATATTGAACATTGAGCTACTTGAGGGAATACGGTCGAGGATGCGGTGATAAAGGCAAATCAAGCTTCTCGACCATATATGTAGAAGCGACATTGGTACAACTTCCCCCGTCGATGATAAGATTGCAAACCTTGCCTCCCACGAAAGGTAGAAATTGAAAGATCATCTCCCGTTGGGCCTTGTCGAGAGGGGCTTCATGAGTAGGCAAAACCTGTCTCAAGACAAAGGCGTCACCATGCACGTGTGGTACAGGGGCCACATCCTCCTCATCACTCCAAATCTCCTCGTTGACAACCACTTCGAACTCCTTTTGTGATATTTGAAGCTCATCATCAATATCTTGGACCTCCTTGAAGGTCAAAGTCTGTCTGTTCGGGAAATCCACTTAGTAGTGTCCATACCCATGGCATTTGAAGCACTTCCTACCCTCCATGCGTCGAGAGGGGTCCGTTGGAGATGCCACGATAATTCCTTTCCCCATGTCAGTTCGGGGTGCCGTTGTGAACTTGGGGGTCTTACTAGACTTCTGGGCACCCGAATAAGGAGGGGTCGGGTAGGCGGTGGAAAGTAGGTTCGTGGTGCCGGTTTGGATGTTGCCTTTTCCTTCTTCCGCCGCTCAACCCGGATAGCCAAAGTGCACAAATCATCCAAGGAATGATAGGATTGTATATCGATCTTCTTGGCAATAGAGGGATCCAACCCGTTCAAAAATCACATCATCGTTTGCTCCTTGGGTTCTTGGAGGTCGTTTTTGATGAGGAGTTGCTCAAACTCCTAAATGTAGTCGCTCACAGACTACTGGCCCTGGGTGAGAGCATAGAGCTTCCTAAGGACATCTTGCTTGTATGTGTTGGGCAAGAAATGACGGTTCATCAATTGCTTGAGCCACGTCCAAGTAGTAACTCTCGCCCGACCTTCCCGAGCCCTTTACGGTTTCACATTATCAAACCAAAGTGAGCCTGCTTTGGTGAGTTTCAAGCTAGCTATCTTGAACGCCTTCTCATCGTTGTATTCCTTAGTTTCAAAGATCCTATCCATTATTTTGATCCATTCAAGGTACTCGTCAGGATCACTGAAACCATTGAACTCGAGGATGTTGATTTTGACGTCTTGAAAGGCGTCAGGAGGGGGCCTATCATGCACCTCCCGAAGAGGGCGGCATCGAGGGGAGCCTCTATCATCGTCACTCGAGTCAAAGGTAGGAGAATGACGGCAGGCTTTTGGGCGGGCCTCCGATGTTCGACTCATGGTTGTCTTTAACGCTCTTGGGCGAGATTGTTCATTGGCGCCACAAGGGTCTCAAGAGTGTGCTCGATGGTGGAGAACCGGTTCTTGAAGTTGGGGAGTCGTTTCTCGACAACTAGAACTTGAGGGCTACCCCGGTGGCTTGGTTCCTCTCGATTGGAGCTAACTTCTTCGTCCATATCGAGAGAAGGGTAAGGGACGATATGTGTTTGGGATGTTTTTGGGGAGTTTGGGGGTTTTCTTGTAGTTGGCTAGTGTTTGGCTAAGGGTTCTTTGTGTTTTTCTCACATTGACATTTCATCGAACACCTTCCGAGCACTATTTTCCAACTTCTCCTCAAAGCTCCAAAATGCGTCAAAAACACCAAATACAAACCCAATACAATGTATTCCAATACTCTTGGATAACAAAGGAAATAGGGAACACCAATATTTGCATACAATCCACAAAACCCAACACTAGAGAACTACACTAGCAAGGACAAAGAACAAAACTCAAGCTAATAGAAACATAGGCTCTGATACCAAATGGAGCATTACCGATCGTAATGGGATGTGGATGCTTGAGTTTTTGATAGAAAATCAAAGAAGGAAGATCTTGAACAGCATAGGGTTTGCAAATGACCTTGGCAAGGAGAGTCCACAACCTTGGCCTAACTTTCCACCTTGATTAAATATTATAATACCACCATTAATCACTAAAGAAATGATCTGAACACCACCAAAGTTTGATTGGATTAAGTAACAAGATTTATGGGGGAAGAGGCTTGGAGAGCACCCTAGCATTTCATTTCAAACACATTATATTCTCCCTAGAAAAACAATCCAACAGTGTATTTATGAAAGGTATCAAAAGCACCAAAAGACAGTTGTTTTAGTTACAAAAATTTGGCAGAAAAATAACGTCGTCGCGAGCGCTAAACCTAGGTCGCGGGCGCGACGGGGCAGCGACGTAGCACCAGCAGCTGAGAAGTGGATATTGCGGGCGCCACAGGCAGCGTAGCGGGTGCTACGACGCCTACCTAGAACATAGCGGGCGCTACGGGTAGTGTAGCCAGCACTACGATGCTTGCTCAGAACATAGCGGGCGCTACGGCGCCTGCCCAGAATGTAGCGGCTGCTACAGGCTGTGTAACTGGCGCTACAAGGCCTAGGTTTGCGCTGCTTTACTTCCAACCTTGAACCTTATTGAGCCAGGGCCACACCCGAACCACGACACCTCATAACTCAACATCTTGGGACAACCCGTTAAGGTCCCGAGGCCTTCGGGGTCGGTGGAACAAGCGAGCCTCCATATGAGGCCTCGGAGCCCATGCAATGAATGGCCGAGACTACCTTCGTGCTTCCGGATTTCACTGGGAATTGGACCTTGAGATTCACCGTGGTTGAGGCGACTCACTTGGCAAAAGCGATAAGGGACGAAAACAGAACTCGGGACTCTTCAGTAAGCCTCACCAAAAAGGCGTAGCTGAGAGAATCTACAGGACACTCCTGGAGAAGGCCCGCTGCATGCTCTAAAATGCAGGGCTTTGGAAGAACAAATCGTTCTGGGAAGAGGTGATATCTACTTCTTGCTACCTGCTGAACATATTACCTCGTGCTTCCATTGAATACCAGATTCCAGAGGAAGTATGGACAGGTAATCCAGTTAATTATTCTAATTTCAGAATGTTTTGGATGTCCTGTATATACCCATGTGAATGAGGGGAAGCTGTCTCCCAAGGTTGTTAAATGCATGTTTCTAGGTTATGCGTCTAAGTCTAAGGGGTACAGAATGTGGTGTCCTGACTTGAAGAAAGTCATACAATCTAGAGATGTAACCTTTAATGAAACTGCTATGTTATCTGGAATGGAATCTACCGATACTTTTGATGATGCAGGAAATTAGGAGAGGAATGTAGGAAGAACAGTGTTCGAGGTGGAGTAGGTTGAGGCTCAAGGTGGAGCTACTAGAACCTGCAATCAGGAGCAAGCTGCGGATAATGTTCTTGAAACAACTCAGGTTGATGAGCCTGAAACTGAGACTGACATTCTTCAGGTGGAGGAAGAACCAAGCATAGCAAGAAATCGTCCCAGGAGGGAGATCAGGAAACCATCACGTTACATTGAAGAAGATGACGTTATGATCCAATATGCGCTGAGTGTTGCATAGGAGCCTCTTGAAGGTGCTGAACCTTCTACAGGATGTCATCTCCTATCCCAGTGCCTCAAATTGGATAGGTGCTCTGCAACAGGAGATGGAGAGCCTGCAGAAAAATCATACATGGGAGCTATGTGAGTTGCCTAAAGGGCGACGAGCTCTTACTAAAAAGTGGGTGTACAAGAAGAAAGAAGGTATCCCTGGAGTAGATAATGCAAGGTGGAAGGCTAGATTGGTGATTAGAGGTTGCAACCAGAAAGAGGGAATCAGTTACAACGAAGTATTCTCGCCAGTTTTGGGTCTTTCATTTATTTATTATTGTACGTTGATGATATGTTGATTGCCTCCAGGGACATGTCACTTATAAAGAAGCTAAAATCTCAACTCAACCAGGAGTTTGAGATGAAAGACCTCTGAGCGGCAAAGAAGATTTTCGGAATGGAGATCTAGAGAGATAGAAAGGCAGGGAAGTTGTTCCTGTCTCAGAAGAGGTATCTGGAGAAGGTGTTGGACGGATTCAACATGAGAAACTGTAAGGCAGTTTCAACACCCTTAGCTGCACATTTCAAGTTGTCTGAAGAGAACTATCTTAAATATGGTATGGAGGTAAGGAGGATGTCAAATATTCCCTACACAAGCGCAGTTGATAGTTTGATGTATGCTATGGTGTGCACTAGACTTGACCTGTCCCATGTGGTTAGTGTGGTGAGTAGTTATATGCAGAATCCAGGGAAGGAACAATGGGAAGGACTGAAGTGGATCCTTTGCTATGTGAAGGGCACCTTAGAGAAAGGCATCTTGTATGATAGAGGTAGTTATGCAACATCTAATGTTGCAGGTTATGTTGATGTTGATTATGGTGGAGACCTGGATAGGAGACGCTCAATTTCAGGGTACGTGTTCACTCTGTGTGGAGGAGCAGTGTCCTGGAAAGCTTCACTTCAGTCTATAGCAACCCTTTCTACTATTGAGGCTGCTGCGACGGAAGGAGTGAAGGAGACCATCTGGTTGAGGGGATTGGTCATGTAGCTTGGAGTACCACAAGGCGAGACTGTAGTTTATTCAAATAGTCAGAGTGTTATACATCTGACCAAGAACGACACTTATCATTCAAAGACCAAGCATATAAGCGTCAGGTACACTTCATTAGAGATACAATTGCTGCAGGAGAGATTGTGGTGAAGAAGGTGCATACTTCTGATAATCCTGCAGATATGTTAACCAAGCCTCTATCTATAGCTAAGTTGGAACATTGTTTGGACTTAGTTGGTGTTTTGAGCATGTGAGAGCCCTGTGGACGGGCGTGTTGATGGCGACAGTCGATGGGCTTATTTGGACCAATAACTCGGATCATGGTCCATGATGGATATTGTTAGGTTTATGGCCCATTGGATCCGCTAAGGTCCAAAATGGCAGAGGGTACAATTTTAATCTAATTCTAGTTCCCTCTTCCAGTCAGATTCTACTTGTTGTTATTTGAGTTTTAATCTAACTCTATTTTTCTCTTAGCCGCCGTATAAATAGGGTTCAGTTTTCTCCACTTTAATCACCATAGCAAGAGAGAGAGAAACTATTGAGAGAGAGTGAGTGTCACCAATATTGTCCCAGTGTATCCTGAGATATTAGAGTTGAGTGTAAGAGAGATTTATATTTTAATCTCTTTTGGTGATCGCATCACACCCTGTGATAGTGATCAGGTTGTACTCCTGCTTTCTCATATAGTGGATTATTTTCTGATTGTCGCCGTCCGTGGGTTTTTTTCCGAGTTCTTCGGCTTCCCACGTAAATGTGGTGTTTGATTTATCGCTCGTAGTTTTCCGTTCTTGAACTTTGTTGTAATATACGTCATCTAAATTTATTTCGCTTTCACTATTATCTTGCTTATTTCCTAACATGTATAGATTAAAGTTACGGTCTTTTGTGGGGTTGGTAAGAAATGAAAGTGGTACGATGTGATGAAATTGTAAAAAGTGCTGTAATGTGTGGAACGATATGATAAAATTTATGGAAAGTGTGCTTAATGTGGTAGGCGAGAAGAGGAATGTGAAAAGTAGAGGAAAAAAGTGAGGAAATGTATTAATATGATTGTGATGAAGTGTAGTGTGGTATGGTAAAGTGTGGAAGAATATTGAGTAATATGACGCACCCTAAAAAAGAACAGGGCCTAATTTATGTGTTAGTATTTTTCTTTCCCATGAATATTTAGTGAAACTATATATATATATATATATATATATATATATATATATATATATATATATATATATATATATATATTTGGGAACAGATAATATGAGAAAGACATTTTGGTGAGAAGATGAGAAGGAATGGACATCAAATATCGCAGAGATGGACATCATATATCGCAAAAATGAACATTAAGTTTGCATAGATTGGCTGTGTGCCTCTTTTACCTGGTTTGTGTATATATATATATATATATATATATATATATATATATATATATATATATATATATATATAAACCAGGTAAAAGAGTTACAAAGAAATAAATATGAGCATGCATGTCCAACTTTTGAATTCCATATTTACCCTTTATATCAAATTCATTATAAGATGAGTTTTTAGTAAATCCTAGCTTTTACTTTTTAGTAATTTAATAAAAATTCTAAAAAGTGAGCAAATTTACTTTTGAATTCCTCACATACCCCTACTAACATAAGTTTATTACCTACATTATTGGTAATCTAGGTCTTTATTATGACCTTTTTAATATTGTATAGATAAATAACAACAAAGATTATCACATTATTTAGCAATTTGTTCTCATATATTGGATTCTTTAACAGTTGTTCTAATAACATATTAATATAGACAATTTCTCTTAAATTTTGTTTTTTATAACAAAACATTAATAGTTTTTGTTACCATGATAAGAATATTTATTTGAAAGGAGTTGATTTTTTTAAAAAACAAATCTATTCATATTGCATGTCAAATTTCATTTTGATTCTCTTTGTAATTTTACTTTTGAACATATTTATCTTATAGCTATAAATTTTATTTGTTACATATGAATTTAGAAGGAATTCAATTATGAAATATAAACTATATACTAGAGTCTTGTAGCGGGGACACCAAAAATTTTGGTCTATTGTTCGGTCTCATTTTGTGACGAATTGACACCGTTAATTGAGTATTTTTATCTGTAATTCCTTCACTTGGTTTAGATAATGGTTCGTTTTTTCAGGATCTTATGAAAATCCACATAATCCAAGAAAAATGAGTAAGGAAATGAAGAAAATAATGGAAAAGATGAAAAAAAAAAAGACTGGGGCCACGCCCCCCCCCCCCCCCCACCAAGGGGTAATTAGAGGCCACCAGGGAGTACCCCTAGTAGCGTCCAAACCCCCCCCCCCCACTAGGGGGTACTAAGACTGGCCAACGTGTAACTCCGAAAATAAAAAGCATCACAAGTAGACGCTGCCAGCGTCCAAATGCCCCCCACCAGTGTCCGAGTCAGTAGGACCAAGAGGGATGCCCGCTGCCAGCATTTCCTAACCCACGCCCAGCGTTTATGTTCGGAAATTATTGACGAGTACAACAAAACGCTCCCAGCGTTTGTCTAATTCTTTGGCGCCGTTAATTGAATGCTAGGGTTTTTAAGATGTGTATTCTATTTTTTCCCCTTTTTTATTATTTCTATATGAACCTATTGATACTTCATTAGAAGGAGACTTTTTCAGACAGTTAGTTTTTCTTAGTTTAGTTTTTGATTATTAATTTCTTAGTTTTATCTTTCAGTTTATCAATTGTAATTCACTCTCTTTTCTAGTGCAAGATTAATTCATGTTCTTCTCCCTTTTATTTTACTTTTCGATTTTCATTGTTTTTAATCTCATTAGAATTAGTTTCCACCAAAAATCCGATTTTTAGTGAAGAGAAGGATTAAGGTTCGTTTGGAGAAAGTTCGTGGTTCAAGGTTAAGAAGAGAAGATCGGTAGAAATAATGTGCAATTCAGGTTAATGTTTTCATTCTTTCAATTCAGTAATTAGTTTAGTCTTTACTTTCATAGTTTTTAATTGCTTTCTTGATTATGTCTTTGATTTCTTGTTTAGTTTCTTGTTCTTGTTTCTTTAGGTTAAGTTTTGTTTTTAATTTCATGTTTTCATTCCATTGTTTTCAATTCATAATTAGTTTAGTTTAAATTATTTACTGCTTCCTGCAATTTGAAACATGACCAAACCAATTTCCTTATTAACTTAACACGCCATCCATGTGGATTCGACAACCCTTACTCTTTAAAACCCCGAATTACTACAACCGAACATCTAATATCCGTCATTCTCTTTTTTTTAAAAAAAAATATATCTAATTATGTCAACAATCTTGATTTCCGTTTATGCTCTAGACAATATGGACACTCTCATAAAAGGAGCTAAGAATCTACTTATCACAAATATTGATTTCTTTAAATACCCCAACCCTTTATCTTAAATTTCCATTATACCCTTGCTCTAAAAAATATTATTATATCTACCGTACAAATCAATCAAAGTGAATGAAATCATTTTAAATACTAACCCTATTTTGGGAAGACCATTTGATGTTGGATGTTTTGCATATTTGTTCCTTATTAATTTCAACATGTTCTTATCTTCATCTGATATAGGCGTGGTTAGGTATGCCTCAACAGCTTAAAGAAATGCAAAACTACTATTAGATTTTTTTGTCTTTTTAGAAAACTGTTTATTTTCATGAAACGTAACGGTAATGCACCTTCTTAGATACAAGCCCAACAGATGAATTCCTCAATCCCCACCGCTGGAGGGTGAAGACGAAGAATTTACATTGGAGGAAGATTTGCCGCTTTGTTTGTCCACAGGTGCACCCATTTCTCATCATCATTACTTGGCTGCAAATAATAAAACTTTGTTAGATAAACAATCCACAAAATAAAACGTGTTCATTTTAAAAATCATATTCACAAGGTAAAAAAATCATATCATGCTGGGAGTGGTGTGACTGGAAGATGGTATCGGTCTGATGTAAGAATGCTCCATCCCGTCCATCGTAGCTCTCATATTATTTATGAGCTATAGGCACTGCTCACTTTGGTTTCCCGTGATGAATCGACAGAGGGAACTAAAAACTTCCACGAACCTTTCTTGGAGATCTTCTCTCATGTGAATCATTACTTTCTCGAAGTATGATCTCCCAAACCAATCGTGGAGGTCTCTATAACTCCGAACATCCTCGCTCGGGAAAAATCTCGCCAAGCGGCAGCGATCGTCGCAGCCCCGACAGCTCCAGCGGCGTGTCGAACAGCGAACATGTTCATCCCAATATTTACCATTCTTCTTCTTCTTCTTCATCCCACTATTCCTATTCTTCTTCTTCACTGTTTTCATTCTTCCTTTTCCGATTCTTTATTGTTCATTTTTGTTTGGTACCCATGAACACTTTAATAAAAGTACGGTGTCAATATCAATAATCAAAATGTACACATCCTAGGTGAAGATTAACAGGTTTGTTGCAGTGTTAATGCCACTTTAATGTTCGTTTCTATTTGATCATTAACGATGTGCTGATAGTAGCTGCTTGGCGAGGTTTTTCCCAAGCGAGAATGTTAGAAGCTTCAGAGACATCCACAAATAGTTCGGGAGATCATACATTGAGAATAGCTGTGATTTTTATTAGTCGCAGCTATGTGATATAAAATATCGTAATACATTATATATTGAAAAAAAAGACATTAAGCTATACTTTGGTGAACCTATATTGTTATAATAAGTTTTTACTTATTATTTTAGGTCGATTATGACTTGAAGCTTCATGTCTTTTCATCATCCCTTCTATTTTCTTGTGAAGTTTTCCCGGGGAATATCATCTACTTCCTGCATGCGAATCTAATGGTAACCACTTCGGAGGTCGATCTTCAAGAAGATATAAGATCTGTGTAACTCGTCAAACATATCATCGAGCCTCAATTTGGGGAACCGATACTTGATAGTGATGTTGTTAATAGCTCGACTGTCGACACACATCCAGTAGGTGCCATCCTTCTTGGGAACTAGGAGGGTCGGGACGAAACAAGGGCTCATGCTCTCCCGAACGAAGCCCCAAGAAACAAGTTCGTCCACTTGCCGTTGTAGCTCCTTGGTTTCCTGTGGGTTGCATGGTAAGCCGCTTTATTGGGGGGTGGTGCTCCTAGTAAAAGGTCAAAATGGTGCTCGATGCCCCGAATAGGTGGTAGACCCGGCGGTATATCCTCGAGAAAGACATCTCCGAAGTTGGCAACGAGAGGGGCGACAAGAGGGTGTAGGGGTTTCTCTACCTCACTTTTGTTTGCTTCTAAGAGGAGTAAGGCAAAAATGGCCTTCCCCTTGCTTAGAGCTCTCTCAACCTGTGTTTCGCTCATGTGTTTGGACTCCTCACTTCCCACCCCGGATTTTGGAGATATGATTTCAAGTGGAGCTAACGGAAGTAGCTTAACCCTCTTGCCCATATGAGTGAAAGTATAGGTGTTTTTCAACCCGTTGTGCACAGTTTGCTTGTCGAATTGCCAAGGACGCCCCAACAAGATATGACATGCACTTATAGGAACAACGTCACAAACAATAGAATCATCGTAGTTAGCACCAAAAGACAAATTCACTAGGACTTGTTTGGTTACCTTGATGTCATATTGATCATTGAGCCACTTGAGGGAATACAGCCGAGGATGCGGTGATGAACGCAAATCAAGCTTCTCGACCATATATGAGAAGCGACATTGGTACAACTTCCCCCGTCGATGATAAGATTGCAAACCTTACCTCCCACGAAACACCGAGATTGAAAGATCATCTCCCATTGGGCCTTGTCGAGAGGGGCTTCATGAGTATGCAAAAACCGTCTCAAGAAAAGGGTGTCACCATGCACGTGTGGTACAGGGGCGGCATCCTCCTCGTCACTCCCAATCTTCTCGTTGGCAACCACTTCGGACTCCCTCTATGCCATTTGAAGCTCATCATCAATATCCTGGACCTCCTTGAGTGTCAAAGTCCGTCGGTTCGGGCAATCCGCTTGGTAGTGTCCATACCCATGGCGTTTGAAGCACTTCCTATCCTCTATGCGTCGAGAGGGGTCTGTTGGAGACGCCACGACAATTCCTTTCCCCTTGTCAGTTTGGAGGGGGCCGGCTAGGCGGTGGAAAGTAGGTTCGTGGTGCCGGTTCGGAGGTAGCCTTTTCCTTCTTCCGTCGCTCAACCCGGATAGACAAACTGCACAAATTATCCAAGGAATGATAGGGTTGTATCTCGATCTTCTTGGCAATAGAGGGATCCAATCCGTTCAAAAATCGCATCATCGTTTGCTCCTCGGGTTCTTGGAGGTCGTTTTTTATGAGGAGTTGCTCGAACTCCTGAATGTAGGTGCTCACACATCGCTTTCCCTGGGTTAGAGCATAGAGCTTCCTAAGGACAACCTGCTTGTATGTGTTGGGTAAGAAACTGCGGTTCATCAATTGCTTGAGCCGCGTCCAAGTAGTAACTCTCGCCCGACCTTCCCGAACCCTTTGCGCTTTCACATTTTCAAACCAAAGTGAGCCTACTTTGGTGAGTTCCAGGCTAGCGATCTTGAACGCCTTCTCATCGTTGTATTCCTTAGTTTCAAAGATGCTATCCATCATTTTGATCCATTTTAGGTACTCATCAGGATCATTGAAACCGATGAACTCGAAGATGTTGATTTTGACGTCTTGAAAGTCGTCACGAGGGGCCTATCATGCACCTCTCGACGAGGGCGGTGTCGAGGGGATCCTCTATCATCGTCACTCAACTCAAAGGTAGGAGGAGGACGGATAGGGATTTGGGCGGGCCTCCGACGTTCGACTCGTGGTTGTCTTTGACGCTCTTGTGCGAGATTTTTCATTTACGCCACAAGGGTCTCAAGGGTGCACTCGATGGTGGAGAACCGGTTCTTGAACTTGAGGGCTACCCCGATGGCTTGATTCCTTTCGATCGGAGCTAACTTCTTCGTCCATATCGAGAGAAGGGTAAGGGACGATATGTTTTTGGAATGTTTTTGTGGAGTTTGAGGGTTTTCTTGTAGTTGGCTAGTGTTTGGCTAAGGGTTCTTTGTGTTTTTCTCATTTTGACATTTCATCGAACACCTTCCGAGCACTATTTGCCAACTTCTCCTCAAAGCTCCAAATGCGTCAAAAACACCAAATACAAACACAAAACAATGTATTCCAATACTCTTGGACAGAAAAGGGAATGGGGAACACCAATATTTGCATACAATCCACAAAACCCAACACTAAAGAACTACACTAGCAAGAACAACGAACAGAACTCAAGCTAATAGAAACCAAGGCTCTGATACCAAATGGAGTGTTATCGATCGTAATGGGATGATGGATGCTTGAGTTTTTGATAGAAAAGAAAAGAAGGAAGATCTTGAAAACCATAGGGTTTGCATATAACCTTGGCAAGGACAGTCCACAACCTTGGCCTAACATTCCACCAAGATTAAATAGGATAATACAACCATTAATCACTAAAGAAATGACTTGAACACCACGAAACTTTGATTGGATTGAGTAACAAGATTTTTGGGGGAAGAGGCTTGGAGAGCACCCTAGCATTTCATTTCAAACTTATTATATTCTGCCTAGAAAAACATTCTAACAGAGTATTTATACAAGGTATCAAAAGCACCAAAACATAGTCGTTTTAGTTACAAAAATTTGACAAACAAATAAGGTCGATGCGAGCGCTAAACCAAGGTCGCGGGCGCGACAGGGGAGCGACGTGGCAGCAGCAGCTGAGCAGTGGGTTGTCGCGGGCGCTACGGCACCTAACCCAGAACTTAGCGGGCGCTATGGGCAGTGCAGCGCGCGCTACGACGCCTGCGCAGAACGTAGCGGGCACTACGGGCAGCGTAGCGGGCACTACGGGCAGCGTAGCGGGCGCTACGGCACCTGCCCAGAACGTAACGGGCGCTACAGGATGTGTAACGGGCGCTACAAGGCCTGGGTTTGCGCTGTTTTACTTCCAACCTTGAACCTTATTGAGTCGCGGCCACACCCGAACCGTGATACCTCATAACTTAACATCTGGGGACGGTCTGGTACGACCTCGAGGCCTCCAAGGTCGATGGAACAAGCGACCCTCCTTAGAAGCCCCCGGAGCCCATCTAATGGATAGCCGAGACTACCCTTGTGCTTCCAGATTTCACCGAGAATTGGACCTCGATATTCACCATGGTTGAGGCGGCTCGCTTGGCAAAAGCGACAAGGGACGAAAACGGAACCCAGGACTCTTCAGTAAGCCTCAGCAAAATGGAATAGTTGAGAGAATCAACAGGACACTCCTAGAGAAGGCCCGTTGCATGCTGTCAAATGCAGGGCTGTGGAAGAACAAATCGTTCTGGGCAGAGGTGATATCTACTTCTTGCTACCTGCTGAACATATTACCTCGTGCCTCCATTGAATACCAGATTCCAGAGGAAGTATGGACAGGTAATCCAGTTAATTATTCTAATTTCAGATTTTTTTGGATGTCCTGTATATGCCCATGTGAATGAGGGGAAGCTGTCTCCCAAGGTTCTTAAATGCATGTTTCTAGGTTATGCGTCTAAGTCTAAGGGGTACAGAATATGGTGTCCTGGCTTGAAGAAAGTCATACAATCTAGAGATGTAACCAAACTGCTACGTTAACTGGAATGGAATCTACCGGTACTTTTGATGATGCAAGAAATTAGGAGAGGAATGTAGGAAGAACAGTGTTCGAGGTGGAGTAGGTTGAGGCTCAAGGTGGAGCTACTAGAACCTGCAATCAGGAGCAAGCTGCGGATAATGTTCTTGAAACAACTCAGGTTGATGAGCCTGAAACTGAGACTGACATTCTTTAGGTGGAGGAAGAACCAAGCATAGCAAGAAATCGTCCTAGGAGGGAGATCAGGAGACCATCACGGTATATTGAAGAAGATGACGCTATGATTGCATATGCGCTGAGTGTTGCAAAAGAGAATCTTGAAGGTGTTGAACTTTCTACCTATCAAGAGGTCATGTCCTATCCCAGTGCCTCAAATTGGATAGGAGCTATGCAAAAGGAGATGGAGAGCCTACAAAAAAAATCATATTTGGGAGGTACGTGAGTTTCCTAAAGGGCGACGAGCTCTTACTACAAAGTGGGTGTACAAGAAGAAAGAAGGTATCCCAGGAGTAGATAGTGCAAGGTGGAAAGCCAGATTGGTGGTCAGAGGTTGCAACCAGAAAGAGGGAATCAACTACAACGAAGTATTCTTGCTAGTTGTGAGGCATACGTTGATCCACACCTTGCTAGCCTTTATTGCTCTATTTGACTTGGAGTTGGAGCAACTTGATGTGAAGACAATTTTCCTCCATGGCGAGTTGGAGGAGGAAATATATATGAGGCAACCAGAGGGTTTCATCGTTCCTGGTAAGGAGGAACAAGTGTGCAGATTGAGGAACAAGTGTACATATATATATATACATATATATATATATATATATATATATACATATATATACATATATATACATATATATACATATATATATATATATACATATATATATATATATATATACATATATATATATATACATATATCTATATACATATATATATATATATATATATATATATATATATATATATATATAGGTTTAGGTGGTGGTGGGATGTAGTTCGGGTTTCGGATTAAACGGTCAAATGGTCTTGGAACCCAAGCTAGGTTTTCATCGCCTATTATATCTGAAGGAAAACAAAAGGCAAAGCTTAGAGATGGATTTTAAGACGAAACAAGAGAAACTCACCCTAATGCATGTATGTCCTATTTGACTTATATGAGACTTCGTAGAATGCAAGACACTTATATGTTGACTCAAGGATATGACGCACCCGTGGCATGGGCTTGCATGTCCTAAACCCTATATGACCCTAAGACAACATAACATTACAAAGGGATGGATAAAGTCAAACATAGCAAATCGAAATAAATTAGAAAGCACAAGTGTTTCTTAAATTGGATGGGCTTAAACCACAAGTTGATCATTTTAAGGAGAATTCGTCACTTGAACTACCGAACATTTCTTAACTCAAGGTGCATTGTCTATTATACAGACTAAAATAATGTTCGACAAATTGAAAGTTTGTGTAGACACTGGATTTTGTACCGATATTTTAGTGTAAATTATTAACTGACCCAAATAACTCTTAGCATGCAAAGTCAACCCAAACCCAAATCATTCTGGCCCAATCCATCAAAGTTGCCCAATCCACAAAATTGCAAAAACCTGCTAGTTTTCGTTTGGCTGACCGACCCATGATTAAAGGAAAACCGCCTAGTTTTCATGATTTCAGCCGAACCCACAAAGAAATTCAATCCACACAACAAAAAGTAAAAGGCGGTCAACCCCAGTCAAGGCCCAACCCCGCCTATTTTTTGCACGGTTTAAATGGAACAGAATCGAACCAACTGCATAGATACTCACTGAAACTCGTCTGGCTTTCGCACAATATTTTCTTGATTTCTTTCCCTTTTTTGCGAAATTAAGCAAACTCTGCACAAATTCTCACTGAAAATCGCTTGGCTTTCGAATCGAAAAAAATGATACATTTTGGGCTCCTTAACCGCGGAAATGATCTCAAGAATCTATAATATTTCACATCACGAGATCACAATTTCACGTTCTTCGAATACTCCGCAACCCTTCGCCTATAAATACTAGCCTACCCTCCTCATTTTGAGACACCCCGAAATTCTGTCAAAGCCTTAACACTGATAGAATTTGTTTTCTCTCATCCCTCTCAACCCTCCTTTGCATGTTAATCGATTAAAACGACAATGTCAGATTAATTGTTTTGCTTTTATTATTGTACTAGCATGTAATCTTAAATAATCAACACTTGTATATTATAAATTTTATTTTCATAATCGCATGACATCAATATTAATCTTTTGAAATTTAAAAAAATTTCTCCGTTTTCATTCTTTTACTTTAATTCAATTTTAGTGGAGTTTGTTTCCAAAAACAGACGAGTGTGAGAGTTTCTTAACTCTTAGACTCGTAGCCTTACTCCCGGATCCAATTTCTGGATTTGCAGGCCGAAGTCTTTTCTTAAAGTTTGTTGTTTTTTTTTTCTAAAAAGCAACCAACGACTCTTTAAATTTTAACTTACATAAGTTAATTTACTTGGGTTTTGGTCATTCAAATGTTCAATTGAGATAATTATCATTCTATAATATGCAAAATAATAGGGAAATTTGGTGCCACTGCCAGCCAAAGCCGCCTAGATTTACTGGTCAGTGAGCACTTTTCCTCGATCTATCGACTGACTAGACCACTGGTCTGGTCAGACAAAACCCTACTGGCTTTCGCGGCCAGTCCAGTGGGTTGGTTTGGTTTGGGCCTTGTTATCTTGCGTATTACATCTTAATATCAATCGAAGTTGAACATATGAATTATTAAAATTCATAAGTCTAATTTGCAAGTTCAAAATTATTAAGAATTGTTAGTAATTTTAATTGATGTCCTTATTTAAGGATTAAGCAACCTTAGTCGACTCTCAATTTAAGTAGCACTACGAAAAGATTTCCTAAACATGAATTTTTCGAGGTCTACAGTTTGACATTTCTACAACACACTTTATTTATTTACTCACTGGAAAGTAAGTACTATAAAGGACCGAATAAAGCCAACAACATACGAGCTAAACTAGATTTATAAACTTAATTATCAAATCCATCACGAATGGGCCTAAACAACAGACCGACCATGAATATTTTGGACTCGACAATTAAATTTATAAGTCAATTTAGCTTGTCAATTCAGTTGACCGGGTGGGTTTCAGGTCGGGCACGTAACGGGTTCGTGTAAATATTGTTTGAGTGCATTTCAGGTTCAGGTAAATATGTGCGGTGTATTCCGTTCGTGTCAATTCAACGGGTTATGATTGCAACCTTTTTTCATTCGTGTCAACCCAACAAGTTACGATTGCGATCTTTTATCTTTTTTTGTTTCTAAACAAACGTCTCAAAATACTACTTTTTGTACAATATACATAATAAAACACAATTATCTTCTAGTAAAGATATATTATTGTAACTATTTTAACTTAAATAATAGAAATAACAAATAAATGAGTTGCACTTATAGTTTAATAGTTAAAAGTTCAAATGAAAAGTCACAAATTCTATCAAAGTTGAACTTAAAAAATTAAATTTTTTTGGTCAAACGAACGGGTCGGGTTTGACTCGCTAATTTTCAGGTTCAGTGTATTTCGGGTTTAGTTGAGAAAATTGTATTCGAAACCCAAACATTTCGAACGGGTTCGGGTCGAGTTATCGGATCGGTCAGAAATTGTCAGGTCTGTTAAGAGTCTAGCCTGATGACTTCATGCGAGCTAGAACAGCATCTACTAACTTGGTTTGATCATTAGTCAAAATTTTTGGAGCTTCATTTGGAGATTATTGTGAAGGTCCGAATAAAATCATTAAAGGTGAATCAAGATTACTTTATAGACAAAAGAAATTAACCTTTTAACATGGACGGACCTACTAACCGGGCCAATGATTCATTAGAATCATTGGTTTGATTATTTGTCAAAAAATTTTAGGTTAATTAACGAAGTTTAGAGGCATATCTCTTTTCTAACCCAATGATTCTTATATGGACTAGAACAATGCCTCTAAATTAGGTTTGACTCTAACAACATGAACAAACACATATTCACATAGCATACAATATGATTAAGTTCCTAAACCAAGGCTCTATGTACAACGGTTTATTGGCCGGATAAAGTCTTAGCGGCTCATGTCTCACCCCGATGCATTTTTGTTGGAAGAGTACAACTCAAATGTGCGAGGTGTTGCTCTTAGGAGGCAGATTGGAGTTCATAGAGTGATGCATGAATGGATGTGGTGACTAACGCTCAAATTGGTGTAAATGCACCATTCTGAGTATAGTCGGTTCGACATCTCATGGATTATATTTTTGGGTTAAAAAAACATAAACTGTTGCTTTGAGTGCGCCCACGTTACCTTCCAAAAATTTTAAAGCACACCAAATTCTTTTCAAGGTTTACCCGCCTTTTAGAAAATTTATCATTGGAGTCGCCAAAAATTCTGTGGACATTTTTTGTGTCTTTTACAATCAAATATTCACATAATGGTGACTTTGTCGGAGTTTACTTTTTGTTAAAACACTTTAGGGATTATTTGTATGTTTTGAGAATAGTCACTTTGTAAAATCACCTTCCCTTTACCGTAGGAACTTCATGAATAATTAAACTTAGCTTTGAGAGTGAACATCCACTCATTCTAACTCCTTAGGGTTAATTCAATCGGTTCATAAAATGTTAGGCTCGGAAGAAGGAAACTTATGCAACACTATTTAAAAACATACAAAAGTACCTTAAAGTTGCATCGGTTTATTGAAAAATCATGATAAACACGATTCATACTATCCCGATAAATTTTTTGTTTAAAGGATTTGTCACCCGACTTTTTAAGGAGAAAAACTTTAGCTCTTTTTACAGTTGTATATATATATTCTTATGGGTGCTTTGTATAGTTGACACGCATAAGAATGCTCAAAACAGTACTCGCAATTTTGTTCTTCTCTTCTCCTCTTTTCATGATATCAAAGTGGTAGGTATTTTCCCAAGCTCATGGCTGGTCTTGCTTCAATGAAACAATAGTTGCTCACTTTGATCAATATTGTTTGATCTTGATCAATTGTTCTTTAACTTGTTTCTATCTTCTTTTTTTCGTGTATTCTTTGATTCATTCTTTTTTTTTCAATCATGGCTAATAATAAGAATGTTAATTACAATATTGATCGTGTATATCTTCAACCTTAAAATCACCTTGAGATGAGCCTCACAAATATTAGAATGGATGGAAACAACTTCCATCAATGGAGCAGAGCAACTCGTGTTTCTTTGCGAATTTCATGACTAAGCAACCTTGGAGAGGCTTAACACCAATTCTTGCCTTTAAGGTTAGGTTTGGTTGCTTTTCCTCCAATGTCACCTTGAGGGATTAGGGGATGTAGAATGTTAGTCTGTGATGACTAACCTTAACTCTTTGTAGAATTATACAGCTGACACACGAGAATACGCACCAAATTACTCCTAATTTTGCTATTCTATTCTCCTCTTTCACTCTCCCCTCCCCTTAAAACACACCCATTCATTTTTCTTTGGCATGTGCACCCATTTCTATCTTTATTCATGTCTCATAACCTTACATTTTGTTACGACTCTCAGGGCATTGTTAGTAGACAAACAATACTTAGGGAAAAAAATAAATAAAGATTCAACACAAGGAATTAACGAGGAAAACCCAAACCGGGAAGAACCACGAGCAATGCACTATCATATGATTACAATAGTGTTTAAGAGATTCTTAAACCTGCGCAATCTCTCACAACCTCCCTAGAGTTATAACATGAGAACTAGGGTGTTCACGGTGCGGTTTTGGTGTTTCGAAGCGGTGCACCGGATGAAATGATTTTCTAAAATCGTAAACCAGAATAGGAACCGGATAACCCAATTTTTCGAAACCGGTGAACCGGGTTTAACGGTGCGGTTTCATCAGTTAACCTGACCATCTTATTTCCATCAATATTTTAAAAAAAATCCACATTCAATCAACCAAAAAAAAAAAAAAAACAATTACGATTTCACCGGTTAACCGGAACCGTCTTAATTTCCATTATATTAAAAAAAATCCACATTCAATCAACCAAAAAAATCAATTACATTACAAACCCTAAAGTCACTAATTAAGGGGAAACTTTAAAAAAAAATAAAAATTGATTCACGTCAACAAAGAATCTCGCCCCTTATTCCCAAGTCAATTTTCAATTTTTCATTTCACGGACTAGACTGACCCATGTAAGTAATTTTTTAAAAGACAAATTCAACTTTTTTTAACCTATTATATATTTTGTAATTATTTTTTACAAATATATATATATATATATATATATATATATATATATATATATATATATATATATATATATATAATTGGTGCGGTTCCGGTTCACCGTCGGTTTTAAATATCCCGAACCGAAAACCGCCCCGTTTAGCATCATGTTTTTAAGGTTTGGTGCACCGGATTTTTAAAGTGGTACGGTTTTATCAATTAACGGTGCGGTTTTGCCGATTTTCGATCGGTTCGGTGTGGCGGTTCCAGTTTTTTGAATACCACTAATGAGAACTCAACACTCATATATGAGCCTCGCAGAACTCCCTTAGGGACACGGAGATTACAAGTCAATCTTTTGTGGTAATTGCATACCAATAACCTGACACCAAGGCTCTTTTTATAGTCAAGACTACAATATAATACTAGGGTTATAATAATACTACCCTTCTTAAAATAATGTGTTTCCTAATAATTTTATATTACATTTTAAAGTAATTTTATATTCCCATGTGATTGCCTCATCACAATTCGATAACGATAAAATATTTTTCACTTTTATATAACAAAAAACGACTAACGGGTCCCTATATTTTGATGTAATTATTTTAAGGGTCATATATTTTGACAAATTATTATGGGGTGACATTATCTTTGCGGTAATTATATATTGGGGACATTCCGACCAATTTTTCGGTCTAAAAATGCATAAAACAATGATTTTGTACTTAATCTTGTTTTAATTGAAGTCAACCATCATTTAGGTCTTAATATTTAGGGTTAGTCAAAGGTACATAACCCTAATCAACAATAAGATACTGTAATTAATGCTTTGTTCGCCGGAAAATAGATCAGAATGTCCCCAAAAATAATTACAACAAAGATAACGTGACCACGTAATTATTTATCAAAATACAGGGCACTTTAAATAATTACATCAAAATGTGAGGATCATTTAATAGTTTTTTACTTTGTATAATATCTTTCTTTAATGAACACAATATTGGAAGGATCTTCAATATTATATGTATCATATTCCTTGCGCAACAAGCAATTTTTCCTTTCCAAAATTCATACCACCAAAACAATAATTTGGGTTCCACACAATTATCCCAACAATCTCCCACTTAATACCAAATTATAGTCACATACTTCATCGATCATCATCAGTCACCACCTCAATAGTTCCTCAAAATATCTTAGTGCATCCATCTTGATCTTGTTCAACAAACTTCTCTTCTAGTAATAGGCTCCCACTTTAACTGATCACGCCCCTTCAACTTCGGCATACGCATCCTTGTCAACAACTTAGGGCAACCTTATATTGGAATTTTACCTTGTGTTGACAATGTCGAATTCCCACACAGGTTAGATGCGTTCTTCAATTAACCATCCGTTCTCATAGCCCAGATCAGATACTTCCTCGTTTCTAGTACCCTTCTATCATCAGAGAAGCTAACATGCCTTTGATGAGCATGAAAAATTCTTTTAGAACTATCAACTACAGTACATATACAACTTCCCCTCTTTCCTGCCATTTGCAATTATCAGATATCCTTTCATAACTTCCAATGACCATCCCTAAATTTCGTCGTGATCCCCTCTTTTTCCAGTTGACACAAAAATCGCGACAAACAAAACATTCTTCAACCACCATGACCCACCCTTAGAAGCTTTAATGAGCACATCACCTCTTCCTAGCACCTTTAGACTTTGATCGTTTGCAAGCCTAACCCTACCAAACCTCCCATCACAAAGTTATGAAATGACTCTCTACTAGACGAAAAGTGAAACGATGTACTCGAATCTACAACCGAACTCCTTTCTGACTTATCAACACTAACAATTAGGGCATCATTCAAATCCTCAACAGAATTTACATAATCATGGTTATTATAACTACTCTTCCCTATTCTCTTAGGTTTAGGACAATCCCTACAAATGTGACCTCCATCACCACAGTTCCAACACAACACGTGCTCCATATGCCAACCTTTATATTTAGATGGACACTGACCCAAGCTCACGTTGTTCCTCCTACCCTCGACAGCCAAAGCACTCCCTAAGATGCAAACGCATTAGAATCTTTCCTATGGATGCTTTCATTCAAGACAAATTCTCTAATTTCACCGAACTTCAATTTCTCATCTTTCTTAATCGAAGATGTTACATAAATAACCAAATTATCGCAAAACTTAGGTAGGATATCCAACAATATGTTAGCATTCATCTCATCGTCAAAACTAAATCCCACATAAGTCAACTTTGATAGTATCATATTCAACTCACTCACAATATCATGCATATCACTAGACTCATGCATCTTAAACGAGAACAAACGACGCAACTTATGTACCTTTGAACCGTGTGGGATCGTTTCACTTTTTGTTTCACCTACGGTTCCCGGCTAGCTACAAGTCACCCTCTCTTTTCCTCAAAACTAACCCGGTTTCAATATCCATTTCATGGTGGATACAGGTCCTTTGAGGGTCGTTATGGCCACCAAAGATAGCGGTGTTTCATTCTACAAAGACCCCGGGCCATAGGTTGTTATCTAGGGTCTCAATAGGACCATTTTCGCGCCTTCTAAGGGGCTTCGGAGCCAACGGCAAGAATAAACACAAGGTAGTGAAGGCGTTCAAAGGCTAGAAATACCCGAGCCTTCACACTTTCGATCATAACTCCTTCAATACAACTCTGATGAACTTGAAATTTTGGGAGCTTAAAGTACACACCAAGAGCTTTCCATCGATATCTTATGGGTCTAAAACGGAGTTTGGATGAAGAAGTTATGCGCGTTTGAAGTCGGCAAAAAATCTGCCCAGGATGAGGTCGCGCCCGCGACAAATATGGTAGCGCTCACGACCCCTTGCTGAACGACTGAGAATTTGAGCAGACCAAGGTCACAATCGCGACCTACCCCGTCGCACCCGCGACCCTCCCCTGCCCAGCTGCTGCCTGCGCGTGTTTTCCTTCCTTTTTTTTGTTGTTTTCTTCCCCCTTTCCTTTATATACATGTTCCCCACCTCCATTAGAGATGGTGGATGAAGGTTTTAGGTTTAGACTCAAAATTCCTCTCACTGGAGAGTTTGTAATTATGGGTTTTCAAACTCTAATTAATGAAAGCTAATCCTTTGGGTGGAAAATTGCTTGGTGAATTCTCTTCTTTGTGAGTAGTTGTTCTACCTCCACTCTTTGTGAGATTTCTTGGGTGTTTCAAGTCTCTTTGCTTGTGGAAGGTCCTTGTGCTAGAGATTGAACAACTTAGTTCAATTGGGTGAGGTTTCTCTCTTTACAATTGTCCATATAATTTAATTTCATGTTTTTCTCCATTAATAAAAAAACCCAAAAAAATTGGTTTGTAGTGTTTATGAGTTCTATGGGTGGATTTCCATCATTCACATGATTTTGCATAGACCCTAGGTCCCGATCCTCTCCAACCTTATTCACCGCCGAAGGTTCTCACATGTGTTTTTCAAGGCCTTAAGCAGGTCTTTTGCTGTTTTCTGCTCTTTGATGTTGAAAGCCACGTATGGAGCTAGCGTCAGTCTCTCCGCATTGAATGTCTTATCATCAAGCTCCTCCCAATCCTTTGGTTCCATCTTTTCTAGCTTTGCACCCAAAGCTCCTCCCAATTCTTTGATACCACCTTTTCTATCTTTGCACCCATTGTTGCAACTCACAATTTTTTTTACTAGCGAAGCACATCCTCGACATGTGTCCTCCACCACACATAGTCTTTTTAATTGAATTTTGAAATCTTCACATGTGCGCCATCCATTATTTCTTAGTTTGCAGATCAACAACACTCCAACCAAATCTCTGATACCAACTATTGGGATTCTTAGGGCATTGTTAGCAAACAAACAATAATCAACGCAAAAAATAATAATGATTCAAGACAAGGAATTAACGTGGAAAACCCAAACAAAAAAAAAATAACGAACGATGAACTAGCAGCGGATTGCAATAGTGTTTCAGAGGTTCCCAAACCTCCGCAATCTCTCACAACCTCCACAGAGTTACAACCTGAGAACTCACACTCACGAATGAGTCTCACACAACTCCCTAGGGGACATAGAGATTACAAGTCAATATGTTGTGGTTAGATGAAACACTCTTAATTGCATACCAATAAGCCTAACACCAAGGCTCTATTTATAGTTAAAACCACAATATAATACTAGGGTTAATAATATTAACCTTCCTAAAATATGTGTTTCCTTATAATTTAATATTATATTCCAAAATATTATTATATTCTCATATAATCAATCAATCTTCATGTGATTGTCCCATCACAATTTGATAACAATATAATAATTTCTACTTTATATACTATTTTTCTTTAATGAACAAAATATTAAAAAATCTTCAATATTGTACAATCACCTGTCTATTTCATCGCTAATCACATTATACATTTGACCACATTGTATCTATTATATAAAAACCTTAATTACATTACATATTTAACCATATTGCACGTGCCCATTACATAAATTACATGTGTTAGGTTTTGGGTTATCTATCTCCTAAACAGATACAGATTAATTGGCGGAATATTCATAACGATTATAAACATTTAATCATAACAACTGCAGAGGCTTTAGTAATTATACCTGATCGCTTATTCTGGCTGAAGAAGATGTTGACCTTCCAGATTCAAATGTTGAAATCCTCTATTGAAAAGTCCACGCAGCACTCCGGGAACCCGATTGCTAGATCGAGACGAATCTCAATCTAAGATGTATGTATTTGGTATATGTGAACATTTCAGGAAACAGAGAATGTTTCCGGAAACAAGAACTGCAAACTAAAAGAGAGAGAAACTCAGGAAATTACCCTGGTATCTCTCTAAGAGTCTCAGGTAGTTGGTGTTGAATAATCTCTCCCAGAGACCCCTTTATATAGTGTTTAGAAAACCTAGGGAGAGGGTTCAAAACCCTAAACGACCGACTTAACGCAACGGCGCACTTCTTAGGCCCAACAGTGAACTGTCCTACTAGCCTTACCCTGCTGTTGAAACAACACGGTCCGTGTTGGACTCCAGATGGTCCATTAACTCGGCCCATGGACACCACGGACCGTGGTGTCCCAACACGGACCGTGTTGGATCAACACGGACCGTGTTGGATCAACACGGTCCGTGTTGGATCAACACGGTCCGTGTTGGATCAACACGGTCCGTGTTGGATCAACACGGTCCGTGTTGGATCAACACGGTCTGTGTTGAACCTAGTTCGGTCCGTGTTGGGCTGATTTCTCACATAAATCAGTTCCCAACTTTCTAAATGTAATATAATATCACTTAGGTTACATACATTGTTCCAGGGCACTAACTTGTGTGATCCAGTAGGACCAAATAATATAGTTGTAATTAAATATACTTAATTACTAATTATAGAGGTCTCTAGCAAGACATATAATTACTATATTACTTTGGTTTAATCTCCGTGCATATCGAACATTGTCGGGACATTCCCAACAATCTCCCACTTGTCCCACAAGTGTTCGATTCCTTAAATTCCCTTGTCACTTACTGTCTCTAGTTCGGATAACGTAAGCTAAAGTCATCCTTATGTAAGACTCAAACATTCCTCGATCTCTGAGTTTAGACTTTGAAAAACATACGATCAATTATTGATTCAACTGAGCTCGGCCAAGCATTTTCAGTCCAATCTCACCGAGTGGCCAATGAGACAAATGTCCCTAATAGGGAGGACAATGTCATCTTGTTCAGACACACAATCTCATATGATCCAACTGTAACCCAGACACCGCCTTTATAGCCTACTGTTACGAAAGGCGTTTGAAGCGCTCCAAAGTCACAACAGACCATATAGTCTATGTACTGAACTCAGGATTTAGGAATTTTGAGTAGTGAGAGCTCCTATGACAACTCCCAACTTATAGAGCTCCCACTGCGGGTCAGTTAAGTAGTTGTTCTCAACAATACCCATGTGATTGATTTATGATGTCATCACATCACTTTGATCACGAAACTTCATCATCACCTCAATCCTACATGCTAATTGTGTTGATATTATCACTGTTCCTACGTGATAATATAATTAGCAACTAGGTCGACTGTCGACCAAGACTAGCGTTATCAAGTTCACTAATGGGGTTTCAAAAATCGGACCTCATCCAATTTCCCATTTTGAATGCGCTAACCTTTTTGGACATTTACATAATTCTTAACCACAATTGATGTAAATTTTGGAATCTTATTCTTTATGATGAATCAACAAGGTCATAATTCATGAACAATTCATGTAAATTTGACTTGTTAATATTCCGAAATGTGGTTAATACCTATTGTCCATGCATGACTATCATGTTATAACTATAACAGGGGTTTAGTACATAATACTTGCAATGAACCTCGCACATATACAATCTTATTAATGAACTTTCATACAGAAAGATATTTCCAGAACTCATATTTGGATTCATAATGAGCTTCAGTTCCTTTGCTTGAGTGATGGCTCCTCAACAAGGCTCCATTTCTCTCGCAAGGCTAGAAACATCACCCAGTTCTAAAACGAACTTCACAATCCTAACAGTTTTTGTCACAACTTCTAAAGTCGTGCCATGCTTGTCTTATTTGCAGAATTAAACGCATGTCACATTAGTAACATCTTCCAGCTCACCTCAATACCACTCAGACAACTCATATAATTTCTTTGACCTTTCAGAGAATCATATCACCTGACCTAAGTCTAGCATGAGTACAACTCTTTATACTTAGCTCTTATCAACCACTCAGAATTGAGGATATATCCTTAGTTTTGTTTACATATATACACAATGTGTATGTTATGTTGGGCTTTGAGCATCTCGTGGCATACATTAATCTCATGTCTGAAGCGTGAGCTATATGTCTCATCCCCTTTAGATCCTCTCATTGTTTTGAGACAATCAGATTCCCTAAGGATATGCCATGATTTATGGAAATTAATCCATTCTCGAAGTGGGTTGAACTTATTCAACACCTAGTCAACTTTGATTCAAACAATTAAAATCTTTAATCTATCATTATAGATCTTGTCTCCAAGAAAATAGTTAGCCCCACCAATCCTTCACTTTGAAAATTATTCCCAAGTAAACCTCAGTAGAAGCAACATTGGAATCTTCTTCTCAGTAGGCAGTATGTCAATCACATACAATATCAGAAAACACATTGCTCCCACTGAACTTCTTATAAACACAATATTATCTTTGGCACTTCCCAGTATATCAAACCTTTTTGATATCCTGGTCAAGAAGGTCAATGATTCCAACTCCTAGAAGCTTCCTTAATACCACAAATGGTCTCTTCAAGTCTACAAGTATTCCAACAAAAAACCACTCAGTTGTGGCAAGTACACACCTTTCTTCAAGATCTAATTTTGAAGTCAGTCTTGATGTCTATCTTAATGAACCCATGTTTTGCCTTAAAACCCTCCTATGCCTGATGGCTCACACCTTCAGACAAATCAACAGAGTTCTAAACTTGGTTGTATACATGGAGTCCATCTTAGGCCTTATGGAATCTTGACTTGCTAAAGATTCTTTGTTGTAGGTAGAGTCATTACTTTCTAAAAGTAACATCTCACGCTCATCCATAGAAGATCAATATCTCTGTGGTTGACGGAGTTGTTTACCTAACCTTGCTTGGAGTAATGTTCATGACACCTCCTCCTCAACGTTTTGAGGAACTTCAACAACCTCAACCTTGTTCTTAATTTCCCGACCAATAGGAAAATTTGAACTAGGATCAAGTAGCGGAGTTTCAGGTGATGATTATAGTGTTTTGTGTCTCTCGAACTTCGGTAAGTTCAAAAACTCTCCCACTCTTTCTTTTAGAGAATAACATATTCTCTAAGAAGAAAGCATTTTGAGACACAAACACTTTCCTCTACAACAGTTTGTAGAAGTGATACTCCTTTCTTTCAGAAAACAGTTCAAGAACCTCTCTTCTCCATATCATATATGGTGTCTTCTCTAGTGCTTTAGATAATCTTTATTCAGTAATTAAAGCTATGGTTAACTGCGTGTATCCCCAAAAGGTAATCGGAAATGTTGACCCAACCATCATTGATCGCACCATATCCAATAAGGTGTGATTTTTCTTTTAGATACGTCATTGAGATGTCGTATTCCTAAAGGAGAGAGTTATGAAACAATTCCACATCCTCTGGAATGGTCAGCGAAATCATGGCTCAAATACTCACCTCCTCAACCTTATTGAAGGGTTTTGGTTTTCTTACCAAGTTGGTTTTGTACTTCACTTTGAAAATATTTGAACATTTCAAAGGATTTGGACTTCTGGCGTATTAAGTATACCCATATCTACTAAAAATCGTCACTGAAAGTGATGAAAAGTACAACAAACCTTCTTCTAGCACTAGTGCTCATAGGCCCACATACATCAATATGTTTGCATCCTAATAAGTCATTAGCTTGTTCACCAGTTTAAATAAGAGGTGATTTTAGTCATCTTAACCATCAGGCATGCTTTACAAACATTGAACTTTTCAAAGTTTAGGTTTTCCAAAATTCTGCATTATGCAGTTTCTGAATGCATTTCTGATTAATATGACTTAAGCTTATAGTGCCAGAATTATGTTTCATTTGAGTCATTTGTTCAAACTCTTGGCTCAACCATTAGCATCTCTTCGATCGTATCCAGGTGCTCTCATTGTTTCGCCAAGACTACTTCATTTTGGAAATCTTTAAACTATTTTAATATTCCAGCTTCATATGAATCTCATAGACATGAATCACCATGTGTTATTTTATTCATCTTTGAAGATTTAAAGTAATCCATCCTTTGTACTTGTGCTCAATTGGAATACATACATCCATATGCATGAGTGTTTGTTGGCACGTTCACCCTTTCTTGTAAAAGGTACAGTCATTCTTTGCAGACATCACATGTTTCAAAGTCTTATCATTCAAAAGTCTAACATTGTGACGCTTCTGAATGCGCTCTGATTTGCATGACTTAATAGATAGTTACAAGTTTTATGTTTGAACATGAGTTATTCCTTTTAAACATTTTGGTTTCGATGTGTTCGGTGTGTTTATCCGAGATCCCCTCTCTCTCTAATTGAGAGTAAGAAATACTTATAATGAGAACATAGAATCACCTATAAATTTCTCTTATAAGTCTTGAGGAAATTGATAAACAACCAATTCATCATAAGGAACTACAACTAATTGTATGTTCCGATTTGTAGGCTGACTCTCATCCTTCAAAACACATCTACTTTGCTGTAGATCCTGTACATTTGCATAAATGTGAGTTTCACAGCCGGTATCTTATACTCAAAGTGGGTTTAATAAGGGTAGTGTGTATCATATATGCATTTGCCTAGAATTGAAATCAGATCTCAAGTCTTCCTTATAGTCATTCACGCTCCCATTGTGATACATGATTTGGTTGTTAAACGGTTGCTGTTATTGGTCGGGTATGTACAATTGTTTGTCCTTACCTTTCCTTTGACTTCTTGTCTTTGATAGATTTCTTAAATCTTATTTTCCCTTTCACTAAAGACTATCTTTGGTCGCCAACCTTTTGACTAAAGGGGGGGTTTGAGGTTTCTCATGTTTCAAATTAGTCAAATTATTTCAGAATATGAGCGCCACCAACTCGCCTTAATCTAGCTTAACCGAGACTATCTAGTTATAGGTTTCATATTTATCAACTCTAACTAGTTCGATGAACTTGTTTTTGAGTTGGTAATATTGAAACCCTTCCTCTAACCTTCAAACATTTTGAAGTTAAAGTTGTATGAATACTATGACATTACATGTATTCATTTGGCTTGATTGACAACTTAATATTGATGCCTAGCTCAATGTTATATCAAAGACATGTTCCTTTTATTCGCCTCTAAGACAATCTTGTGATGGCGATGCCAATTAAGGAATTGGTGTTAATTGTTTTTCTCTTTCTCAAGGAGAAAACAATATTTTATTAGTGGTGGAGGTTTGAGGGAAAAGACATAAATAATTCTACGAGAAAAAATTGGTTCATTTTAGTTATTATTTATCAAAAGAAATTAAACTAATTTTAATTTCAAATCAAAACATTTAGTGTTTTAATTTTAACCAAGACCCACAAGACCCATGGGCTCAAGTGGACTTTGGCCCGACAAAACTCGAGCCCATGTTACCTTTGGTGGATCATCTTATGATCGATCATTCAAAATGACTCTTGGCAAGAAATTTGCATCGAATACTATATTTCTCTTCCGCTGCTCTTAACTCAAAACTATTTTGCTTGCTAATTTGAATTGACCTAGCTCCCACCCTACTTATTAATGATGGACAAATAATTCTCTTTTGCTTTCTTTATTTATCCATCTAAGTGGTGTTTCGATAGGTTGAGCAATAATTCATTTTTGAGAGTAGGTTTTATTATCCTAAGCATGCAATTCTAGGTGAACTCTTTCGAAAAACATAAAAAGAATAATAAAACAACATGCTGTAACAAATTAAAGCATAAAATAAAGCCCCTAGTATGGTCACCTAGACTTAATCAAACTAATTTTAACTAAGCCTTGACAGTCTTCAAGAAACTCTTCTTGGGTTTTGCAACTTCCTTGGATGTGCTCCCACTCGAATCACCACCTCCATTGTTGTTGGGCCCCCACTCAACTTGATGTCTCCAATTACAACAAATTTACAAAGTGGACCTCACAATTGAGACCTTACATGACTTAAAATAAACTTAACTGAAAATTTAAATTTAAAATTAATTCAATGACGGCACGCAGGCCGTATTTCACCCAACCCGGTACGTAGACCGTTAAAACCGACTATCTATGGCCATACTAGAAGCACATGCAAATAGGCAATATTGCAATAATTATATCAAATATAATACATGCTTAAATAACAAATTATAAAGGCATATTTAATTGCAAACATAACACATATAAGGAAACAAATACTAAATAAGGTTTCCTAAAATTTGCATGATTAATAAAATAAATAAAATTCCAAATTTTATCTTAGTTACCTAAATAGATTTAGGATTTTATACCTATACACACAAAATACTCGATTTTCTTAAAATCAAGGAATCTAAAAGATACTATATCTTTTAAATATATTGTAATTTTCCTAAACTTTACAAAAATAATAGGTTTTATGCCAATCATCTGATTAGTAGTAATAGGATTTAATAATTAATTTTTAAAATTAATTACAAACCCTATAACACACGAATTCACCAAAACTGCTGGCAACACGGTCCGTGTTGGACCAACACGGTCTGTGTTGCTTCTCAGTATCGATTAATTTCGTGTATGAAAACTTAAATAAAAAATATCAAAACTGCAAAACCCCGAGTTTTTGGTTAGAGCTACCGTTAGTCCCATTTGACAGATCGTCGGAGTTGAGTTTAAGTTTCGAGGACGAAACTTCTTTTAAGGGGGTAATGATGTAAAACCCCGAAAAAAATCCAAAGATGTTGACCGTGACGTCGTTAGTAAATTAGGTTTGACTTCGTTATTTATTATTATTCGTTTGTGTTTATTTTTGCTAACACTTGAGCTCGTAGGATCGTGAGGGACTAACAAGGGTATATTGGGAATATCATGTGTGGTTATTATTATTATTAGTATTAATGTTATTATTATTATTATTTTTATTATTATTATTATTATTGTTATGATTATTATTATTATTATTATTATTATGTGATTGTTATTATTATGTGATTATTATTATTATGTTATTATTATTATATTATTATATTATTATATTATTATTATTATTATTATTATTATTATAATATTTGCTACGTGTATAATTGGGAGTATTATTGTTATGTGATGTTATTATCTCTATTAGCTTTGGATTAGTATTAATAGGGTTGTTTTAATTAGAAATAGTAGTATTAGTGGTAGTTTGTTATTAGTGTGATTATTAATATTATCTTTATCTATTAGTATGGGTAGAAGCAAGTTTATTTTGATTAGAGTTGGGAAGGGAGTAGAAGTGCAGTTAGTTAAACGAGATCTTTGAGGTTAGATTAGGATTAAGATTAGCTTAGGAGGAGATTAGAAGTTAATTAAATGACTAAACCTAGCACAAACACAAATACAACCCTACGCAGCTTCCCCCTATTCTTCTCTCTCCCGTCCTTCTCCTTCTCTGCCGTCCCTCGTCGTCACCACCCAGCCGATTTGCCGCCGGCACCGCTGTTCGCGGAACCCAGACGCATCAGCCGCCAACGCACGCCAGTCGCCACCGTTGTCGGTCCGACACGAAATAGAGGCTACTGCCTTGTCCTGCGGTTGCCGACCCTGTCTTGACTACTACTACTGTGTACTACTGCCATTGTTGCTCGTAGCCGAATCCCGACACCACCACTTTGCGTAACCCTCTTACCCAAATTTCAGCCATCCCTTGATTCTTGCTATGTTCTTGATTCATACCATGTTCTTGTCGTGCCATGTGCATGTTGTTGGTTGCGTTATTGGTCGAGTCTTTGCTTGGTATGTATTGGTCAGTATAATCTGAGAGTAAATTAGATAAATTAAGGTGTGTGTGAGTCGGGTGCCATATGAGTCTTGAGCATCCGTATGCCTTGATTGAGTAATGTCAGGTTCATTGATAATTCATGCATGTGATTAATTGATGTTTGTAAATTTATGTTTGAGGTGCTAATGTTAAATCATGTTGGGCATTGGATGGGTGCTGATGTTAGTACGTGAAGACATGCATGCAATTGTGTTCTTAAATCATGCGAAGGGGTAGTGCATTAGTACTCATGTTAGTTTAATAACTATTTTTGTTATTTTAGGGCATGCTAGGATTAGTAAAGCAAATCTTGTTAGTTAGTAAACTAAATCTTGCTAATATGTGAGTTTATTAGGTGTTCTATTACTGTGAAGTAGGTTAGACTTTAGTAGAGTAAATTCATACTTGTAAATATATGATCTAGATGGAGGATGTATTAAATCATGTTAGGGTTTTAGATAATACTACTATTGTATGCACGAATTAAAGAGTTTAATTACCTAGATTAATTCTTGAATCGTTAGTTAAGTATTCACATGTTCTTTATTTCAATCATGTTTAAGTTTATCTTGTTTAATAAGTTAGGTGATTGAATTACTAAAGTTCGATTCTTGTTTATTAATTTATGTTTCTTGAGTGAATCTTGTATAAAGAAATTGGTTGTTGGGATCCTTGATTAGTAGTTTAAATGTTTATATGTTCTTTATAGTTTATTCACATGTTTTTTTAAGTTCCTTCTTGTTTATTGATTAAGATATTCATGTTCTATACCCTTCCATGTTGTTATTATAAGACCTTGACATAGTTTATTGTAGAATTCATGTTACGATAATGTTATTATTATTTCATGCATGCTTTTAGGGTTAGTGGAAATATTAAAGTTGATTTCATGTTTTACATTTTGGTTTTGATGATAGGAAGTTTGATGTTTGGACCTTAGTTGGATTAGATTAATTACTTTGGACCTTAGTTACTGTTTTAAGCCCAAATTAGGACCCCGGGATCGAATGGTGAAAGTTAGAACCGAAATTACAAATTAAATCGAAACCGGTAACGGGACAGTTTTGATGGGGTCTAAAGATCGGGTCACCACGATTAGTGTAGTTGTCTTTTGATCAAACCCTTTGGACTGGAGCTTCCCTTAGATGTTAGCTTTCATAGGAATTTTACAGACCGAACTTTGGAATTTTATAAGTCGAGTTATACCCCGATTACCAGACCTAAGTAAGATCTGGACAGTTTGGAAAGATGACGGTTTTTAAAGACTTTAAAGCGTGTGTTGGGTCTCGAGGTTCAACTTAAGAGTTTTAGTAGACATCCTGAGGTTTCCGAAAAGTCCAAAACCAGACCCATAGGATGTCGGGAAGTCAAGTTTTGACCCTTTCTATGTGGATGCTGTAATCTGTTTTGTTGATGTTATTTAATAATGAAGGTGTTGTTGAATGAAAGCGTTGTTATGATCTTGTTATGTGATTACTTGGAATGTGTTAGGTAATTTAGAGTGTGAATTCATGATTGATAGGAACATATAGTGTTCCTAGGGGAGGGTTAGGTAGAAGGTAGTTAATACTAACTACGAAGGGCGCGTTTTGATTAGAATAATTATTCTATTTTAGGCCCAAGCTAACTCGTGTCGTTAGTGAGCTCAAGTGTGTTCGTTTTGCTGTGAAGTGAAGTTAACCAGGTAATGTCTATGCTCTAATCCCCACCGGGATGCTCTTTAAATGTGTTTTAATGTTTTCTAATCTGTTTTGAGAATTGCATCCTGAAAGGAGACTTTTTGTGGAAATGTGGCCATCTGTTTTGGATAACTGTTTGTATTTGTTTGTGATCTTTGATTTATGAGTTGTGGAAATTGAGATGGTCTTTTATAAATAGTTTTGATATTGGTTTTGATAACCTGGGTTAGGTTTGACTTGAGAGTTGTGAGTTGAGTTTTTGCATAATATACTAATAAGTCAAGTGAAACACTAAGCGGGTTTATTTGGTCGTAGCCTGTGGTAAGCAAAAGGACAGGGACCCTGGTCGTAGCCTGTGGTAGGCGGAAATGTGAACTCTTGATATTCTGGTCGTAGCCTGTGGTAGGCAAAGAGTCTGGGACCCTGGTTGTAGCCTGTGGTAGGCAAAGGGTCTGGGACCCTGGTCGTAGCCTGTGGTAGGCGAAAATGTGAACTCTTGATATCCTAGTCATAGCCTGTGGTAGGCAAAGGGTCTAGGACCTTGGTCGTAGCCTGTGATAGGCGGAAATGTGAACTCTTAATATTCTGGTCGTAGCCTGTGGAAGGCAAAGGGTCTGGGACCCTGGTCGTAGCCTGTGGTAGGCAGAGGATCTGGGATCCGGCATGATATTTGTTACTTTAAGGGATGTGGTATCCCGCCCGCATAATAAAATATGGATTGGTTGGGTTGAGGAAAACAGTTGTAAGGCTTAAATGGTTTGTGAAATGGTTTGACTTGTTCCCTCTCCCTCAAATGAATTGAAATGAACTTAACTTGTTTTTAACGTTAGGGGTAGACATTATTGAGATTTCCCCCTCATTTTTGAAATGTTTTGTTTTCAGGTGATGACCAATATGCTGGGGACGGGAATTAGAAGTGAAGAGGACATGTCTAGAAGTCGTTAAATATGTTATGCTTCTTTTTGAAAAACTTGAAGTTAGTTTTGAGGTTTATTTCTAAGTATGAGTTTGTTAGTTGGTTTGCCGTTGACAGACAGTTATAGTTTTCCTTCTCGCCTTGTATTCCTTCGGGGATACGGCAGTGACGCCCAATAGGAGTTTGAGTCTTCGGCTAAATTTTGTCTGTTAACGTTAGTTTGACTTTGACTTTTCTATAATTGAATTCCCGGGGCGTTACAAAAACTTATCGAATTTAAAAGTCCCATATCATAGCGTTATCCAATAATCTACTATGAAGATTTTCAATAATTTTAACAATTTTCAAAAGATTACAAAATTTTAGGGAATTAAACCTTTTTAATTCGCCGTTTAAGAGGAAAATAAATAACAACAGTCCAATAAGTTCAAAAATCAAATTTTATAATTTTCCCACACAGTAGGTTCATCCAATATGCTACTGTAAAAATTTCAGATATTTATCGAATTTTGAAAATTAGAATAAAAATCGGAGAAGTAAATAATGTTACATCGTTGTTAATCTGAAAATTAAAGAAAAATTAGTTAATAATTTTGTAAATTCACGAAAATTTTATCCATAATAGAATGGTTACCAAGTACCTTACTATTAATTTTCAAAACATTTGCAAATTTCTATAAATTTACAAAATTAAGAGAAGCAACAAATTAATTTCTCTCAGATCTTGAAAATCTAAATTAAAAAATATAATTTAATCGAATAAATTAATGGAAAATTTTTTTCCGTACAAGTATGGTTATCCAGAAACCTACTGTAAAATTTTCAGAAGTTTTACAAATTTCTACAAATTTATAAAATTCAGAGAATTAAACGAGTTTTATTTCTCTTCAGATCTGAAAACTCAATTAAAAATCCATTTTAATTGGGAAACATCTACAAAAATTATGAAAAGTCCATAACACTTCCAGACACCTCCAGTAAAAATTTTAGAATTTTTCGAATTCGTTTGATATTTTATTTCATTTTTCATTAAATTTGTCGTAAATAAACTAAATCAGAAAATAATTGTACAAAATCCTATTTTGTAAATTTTGACCTATTTCATGTATTTCCTACTGTTTAAAAATATTAAACATGATTTGTTTCTAAAACATTCAAAATTAAATCAAGTTCATGCTATATTTAACAATTAAATAAACATAAAATCGATTAATTAAAGGCAATAAGAAAAAAATAATAACAAAGCATGAAATTTTACAATAAAATTCCAGATTTACTATCATGAAAAATAAATAACAATTCTAGCAAATTCATGAAATAATTCAACAATGGACAAAATTATTTATGAATTTAAGTAAAATACTTTAGCATGCAATTGGTGGCTCTGACACCACTGTTAGGTTTTAAATTATCTATTTCCTAAACAGATACAGATTTATTGGCGGAATGTTCATAACGATTATAAACAATTAATCATAACAACTGCAGAAGCTTTAGTAATTATACCTGATCGCTAATTCCGGTTGAAGAAGATGTTGACCTTCCAGATTCCAATGTTGAAATCCTCTACTGAAAAGTCCACGCAGCACTCCGGGAACCCGATTGCTAGATCGACTCGATCGAGACGAATCTCAATCTAAGATGTATGTATTTGGAATATGTGAATGTTTCGGGAAACAGAAAATGTTTCCGAAAACAAGAACTGCAAACTAAAAGAGAGAGGAACTCAGCAAATCACTCTAGTATCTCTCTAAGAGTCTTAGGCAGTTGGTGTTGAATAATCTCTCCCACAGGCCCCTTTATATTGTGTTTAGAAAACCTAGAGAGAGGGTTCAAAACCCTAAAGGGCCGACTTAACGCAACGGCCCGCTTCTTAGGCCCAACAAGGTCCGTGTTGGACCTCATAAGGTCCATTAACTTGGCCCATGGACACCACGGACCGTGTTGAACCCAGCTCGGTCCGTGTTGGGTTGATTTCTCACAAAAATCAGTTCCCAACTTTTCTAAATGTAATACAATATCACTTAGGTTACATACATTGTTCCAGGGCACTGACTTGTGTGACCCAATAAGACCAAATAATATAGTTGTAATTAAACATATTTAATTATAATTACTAATTATAGAGGTCTCTAGCAAGACATATAATTATTATATTACTTTGGTTTAATCTCCGTGCATATCGAACATTGTCGGGACATTCCCAACAACATGAGCGTACCAAACAATAACAATGCATTAATAATTTATGCACCTAAAAACTCGACAGAACCAGTGGCCTTTGACTACCCATGAACGAAAGTCTTTACGCGTTTTTTCTCTCCAAACCCTCCTAACAACCTTCCCCCTCGGCATTTAAAGCGGCTCGCCAATGGCGGTGATGGCCGGGTGAAGGCCGTCGCCGGCATCATCGCTCCCTGATCTGTCCATTCCTTACATTAGTTTTTAGTTTTAGACTGGGTTCTAAAGGGTGTTGCCTTGTGTGTGTCGCCGGTGAAAGTAGGGATAATTATAGTGCCGATGGACCCGAGAGTCGACAGCAAACAATCATTCTTGAAGATCCGTGCCGGACAAGCAGTCGGTCACCAGGGGGCCTCGTTTTCTCTGGCGAAGGTGCACTTGAGATGCCACTGTCGGGAATGCTAGTCGTCATCGGTCCTAAATGCTGCAGCATGTATGTCTCAAGTGGTCCACTCAGGCTAATCCTTTCTCCTTTGCTGCTCGATGTTAGAAGTCTTGTGTTTTTTAGCTAGTAGTTTGGGGGTCTTGCTATTAGTAGCTTTGGTGCTTTCTTGTGTTATCGTATCTGGAGGTTAGGAGTTGGTTTTCACTTTCCTGTTAAGTGGGTGTTTGACAATTGGAGGTTGGTACGTTTGAGCTCGCTTGTGTGGAGTTCTACAATTACAGTAACTTGGTAGTAGCCGGTCCTCGTATCCTGTCAAAAGTTTTTACAGTCAGCCTCGTTTGTTTTTCCAATTATGGCGGATTAAATTGATGAGGAAGTCCTTAAGATTGTCGCTTCCATGCCACATCCTAGACATGCCATCTTTAAAGCGATGGAGATTAAAGAAGAAGGAAATAGGTTTTCTAGGAAGAAGAACTTTGAAAAGGCATCCTTGGCGTATGATGCACTCTTTCAGTTCCTCGGTGTTGGGGAACCATTGTGCGAAGAAGATGCTAGTTTGATGGTGGAAGTGGGTACCTCACTCAGCTTGAATCTCGCAGCCTATAGTTTGAAGCTAGGATTGTTTAATCAAACCCTCACTTTCTATCAAAGTGTACTTGAATTTGACCCTTTGAATGTTAAGGCCTTTTTTTGCCGAGCTCTAGCATTGGTGAATCTCAACCGCATGGAAGAACCATTAAAAGTCTAGAACGGGCTTTGGAGTTAGGCCGGGAAAATAAAGAAGTGTTTAAGAAGCTTCAAGCGGTCAAGAAGGACTTGCATAGGAAGAATTCAAGAACAACTATAGAGGTGGAGGGACATTCCAAGGAGGGAGGGAGAAGAAATGAGGGAGACAAGGAGGGGTATGTCTTGAGAAACAACGGCACGAGTGACAAGGAAGAAAGTATTGAATGCCCAAGAAGCTTATTCAAGGAACCCATTACCAAGGAGACTCTTGACCATATGGTAGTTGATGAAGTGGCTCAGTTTAAAGACCTAAGGAAAGGAGATGAGATGGAGGTACACTTAAAGGCTATCGGGGTTCAATCAGGTGAGGTTCATGGAAGGAAAAAGGAGAGAAGAGAGGAGAAGCGTGTAGGAGAAGGAGTGATTGATAAAAAACACCACCCAGGGATCAAAAGGTCCCACTAAGTCAAGCAATTGTCCTTTAGTTATGATTAAAGAAACCATGACATGCGTAAAGGATACGGCTAGTTGTAGCTCTATGGAATCTCCGACAAACGCCCCTTCCGTGGAAGGCGTCGTTAAAAAAGTCAAGTCAAGGCTCAAGTTCTCAAAACAACAAGATGGTCAAGCCTTGTCCTTGAACGTTGAAGCCTATGAAGGGCTGCTCAATGGAAATCATTTCGATGTCTTTGACCCCCTTAGTCTGACTTACATGAAAGTCAAAGTCAAAGAAAAACCGGAAATGCCACCATCAATAAGTAGTGCCGTTGAGCATCTAGACATTACGTAGAAAGAGTGTGCCATGGACGAAAGTAGGATTGTCACAACAACTTCTGAATCTTCAGAGTTTGCATTTGGCTGCAATATTACTCCAAGGTGGAACAAGATTCTCGACAAACATCGCCCTTTACCAAAAATTCGCAAGAGGGGCAGGGCTCGGTTTTCAGGTAAGACTAACCTTGAGTGCAGGAAACAGGGTAGGATGATCCATAACTACAACAATCTAGGGAAGGGATCTACCTACTCACATTTGAAGAAGGGCAAGAAGACTTTCAAGTGTACGAGGTTTGGGACGGATTATATACATATTCACAGGCAGGATTTGAGGAGTAGGAAGAGGAAGGCTAATTTGGGAATTGTGGTTGAATACCAGCTTCATGTCAACAAGAAGTTCAAGCTCACACGTCGTGGCTTGGCAGCTATCGCGTCCGAATTCAGGATGGGGATGTTCCAGGAAGTTGATCGGCAAGCGGTTCCACAAACGCATGGCTTAGCGAAACAAGTGAAGCGGCGGCGTTATGGAGTGGGCCGTTAGTTTTGCGTTCTTGTTTATGTTTATTTCTGTTTGTTAGTACTAATTGTGTTGTATTGTTGTATTTCTAGACAGTGTTGTCGTTTCTTAAAAAAAAAGAAAAAAAAAAAGAAAACTCGACAGAACCAGTGTCTTTGCATACCAATTCCATAACATGTGGTTAGCAGGGGCGGATCCCCATTGATGTTAAGAGCATCCATGGACTTCTCAAGTTCCGAAAAGAATTTAAGAAACATATTATATTTTAAGAGGTTATTGTATATTTATGTTAAGTGGACACCCTAAAAAAGACTGAAAAGATATTAATAAGGATGTCCAATTCAACACAACAATCCAACTATCCAAAATGTTATTAAATGAATACCGCTAATTTCGTAGTCTAGATCCACCATTGGTGGTTAGTCACACAAATTAAGATACTTAGACTTGGACATAGCATATTTTGTAATGGTAAAACATGTACACCAGAACACCAATTTAATTAAGATATTTATTTAGTAACAGATGGAAGAACATATACACCAAGCAAAACCAGGGTTTTATGTATTTTGGACCCTGAATTTTAGGGGTATTTATATTTTGAACCCTTGGTTTTCAACGTTAACTTTTTAGACCCTAAAGTTTGTAGGCTGAATAAAAAACGACCTTAAAGTTTGTTGGCTGAAGAAAAAGGCCTCTGTCTCATTCTTTATTTTCCTCCCATGTTTGAATTTATCTCCCGATTGACGTTAAACTTCAGGACTATGGTTAAAACTAATATTGAAGCTATAATACACCTCTCTTATTCATGTCGAGGCTACTTAGACCCCTGAGTACATGGTTTTAAGTAACTCCAACATGAATAAAAGAGCTTTATTATAACTTTAATATCGATTTTAACTTTAGTTTTCAAGTTTGATGTCAATCGGGAGAGAAATTCAAACAGGGAAAGAAAAAGAAAAACGGGAAACGGGCTTTTTTTCACCTCACAAACTTTAGGGTCCTTTTTTCGGCCTACAAACTTTAGGGTCCAAAAAGTTAAAGTTAAAAACCAAAGGTTTAAAATATAAATACCCCTAAAATTCGGGGTCCAAAATGCAAAAAGCCAGCAAAACCATGCTAACATATTTGGACCGTAGCATTGCGTAATTATTGAATGACATTCATACATGATCTACTCAGACAGTGATACACTAACATCAAATCATCTTATTTAATTATTGGAAAAGCTATTGTCATACATTTTTGTATAGGAACTACATAAATTATAGCTAATTACACACAAAAAAAAAATGCAAGCCTATAACTTTATCAATAAATTGATGGATATTATAACATCAAAAAAAATCATCCAATCATTGCGTGTTTCTGTACTACTATCTCTACATATTTCTTCTTTTATTATCATTTTCTCAATTTATGTGATAGCAACTTTACTTTAAATTTAGACCATCAAGCTGGCTGAATATTATTAACACCTCCCTTAGAATTAAAAACAAAAAGAGAGAACAAAGAATACTGAAACTAATATGAACAACGATACAAGTCTCGACGGAAGACATAGTTTATATGTCTTATTTTCGATGAAATTAATACTTTATTATAATTTTCTACACCAATATTTTTGATAAATCCTATATATATATTAAGTATCAATTATAAAAGGTTTGGAATGTATTGACTATGCGAACAATTACAAATGAGACCCCAATCGAATAAACCTCATCCGATAATATATTTTAGTTTTTTTGTAAATTTTAAAAGTTATGGATATATAAAAATATAATTTTACACAATTTATATATGATAATACAGTTACAGAAGTCAATCATATCTTCTTTTCTTTTTCAATTTTACATCTAAATATTCACACCATTGTCAAACTAATATAAAGCAAGTTTTTGGGTTTTTTGGTTTTTGGACCCTCAACTTTGGGGGTATTAATTATTTGGTACCACAATTTTCAAATTTTATTTTTTGACTGTCTTTGGTGCAAAAATCTAAATTTAATCTTAAGTTTTACTCCGACAAAGGGCCAAAATACACATAAAATTCCCGATTTGCCCTTATCAATTTTTAAAGGTTTTTTACTTTTATTAACTTTTATTTTTTAATTTTCAAAATTCTTAATTTTTAATTTTTAATTTTTAATTTTTAATTTTTAATTTTTAATTTTTAATTTTTAATTTTTAATTTTTAATTTTTAATTTTTAATTTTTAATTTTTAATTTTTAATTTTTAATTTTTAATTTTTAATTTTTAATTTTTAATTTTTAAATTTTAAATTTTAAATTTTAATTTTTAATTTTTAATTTTTAATTTTTAATTTTTAATTTTTAATTTTTAATTTTTAATCATTAATTTTTAAGTTTTTTAATTTTTACACTCATGAGCATGAAGCCTTCGGGATACTCGCTCATCTGTAGTTGAGAAGTTGTTGTTGAATGCCTTCGGAGTTAATAGAGCTATATTAGACTTATGTTAGAGTTACGAGTTCTAGTCTTCTAATGCGCTCGTGTACCCCCCTCCAGGGGTCCACTTCGCTTCAGGTTCCCATGCCTTAGAACGACTCCTCGGCGCTCATGTAAGCTATATCTTTTAACTTCCTGCCGTGCGTCCCTTCCTCAAACGCCAGAAGGGCTTATACGCATCATTAATCGATTCTCCATACCCGAAGTTCTAACTCTTCTCTTTTCCGTATGTCTTAGGATAAGGGGGAGGTGGGGAAGAGCGAGCAGCCCTCGTAGCTCCATATGGGTTCTCCCGAGGGGGCCCCTATTAGTTCCCCTTCTAGATAAGAAAACTCTCGATAGCTATCATTTTCATTTTCATTTTGATTCTAATTTTTAATTTTCAATTTCCAAATTTTTAATTTTTAAAATTGTAAAATTATAAAAATTTTAAAATTTTTTAATTTTTTAATTTTAATTTTTAATTTTTTAATTTTAATTTTTAATTTTTAATTTTTAATTTTTGTTAATTTTTGAAAATTTTCAATTTTCAATTTTTTATTTTTTTATTTTTTATTTTTAGTTGCTAATTTTTTATCATTTCACATTTTTTAATTTTAAATTTTATAATTTAAATTTTAAAATTTTAAAATTTTAAAATTTTAAAATTTTAAAATTCTATACTTTAAAATTTTAAAATTTTAACATTTTAAATTTTTCAAAATTTTAAAATTTTAAAATCTTAAAATGTTAACATTTTAAATTTTAAGTTTATATTTAATTTTTTTTATTTTAAAACTTTTTAAACTATTCAAATGTTTTATTATTTTAATTTATAATTTATAATTTTTTAAATTTTGAAGTTCTTAATAATCTTTAAATTAAAAAGTTTAAAATGTGAGAATTTTGGTAGTAATAAATAAGTGAAGGGAAAATAAAGAATTAATAAATCAAGGGAAAACTTGGAAGTTCATCATTAATTATAGGGTAAATTTGGAAGGAAAAAATAAGTCAAACTTAGTTAAGGGCTTTTTTTGACCGGATTGCTATAATAATGTCCACAATGTCATCGGAGACAAAGTACAGGGTCCAAATAATAAACTTTGAAAAGTGTGGTATCTAATAATAAATACCCCCAAAGTTGAGGGTCTAAAATCCAAAAAACCCGTTAGAGAACAGATGAAAACCACTATGATTTCAAGTGATGCCCACAAATTTTACCAATACAACGGGTCGTGTAACTTAAAAACAAAGGCAAACTATTGAAGCAATAGTAATCAAATTATAAAGTTTCCAAAAAGTATAATCTGAATATATGTTATGCTAGAAAATGTCTCAATTTCATTCAAATTTAATTTTGAAAAGGGATTATTGGACGTTAATAATGTCAACGTTGAGGATATTGGACAATAATAATACAAACTATTTTTATTAGACATTCATAGTACCAACTTTCGACTTATTTTTCCCCAATTGTACACCGGCAATTTTAAGTATAATAGTCCATGGATACGTTCAGAGCAAAACCATGGTTACACTCAGTGTAAATCCATGGTTGCATTCAATATTGTAAACCTACACAAACTCAATGTTGTACGGTTTGGAGAAAATAGGTCAAAAGTTGGTACTGTCAATGCCCAAGAAAATAGTTTGTATTTTTATTATTATCCAATACCTCAAAGTTGGTATTATTAGTGTCCAATATTCCTTTGAAAAGAAATAGTTATTTTCTTTTTATGCTTGATATAGCTTGGTTCTCGAGCAATTGATTGCGATAGAATAGTATTCTATGGCTTCTTGGATTTGCCATAAATATTGGGTAACCATTCTACTTTCGTGTGACCAAATTATGTGCTTATAAGGCACATTTATAAGATTTCCTTTTTATATTCTAATCTTTTAGTTGAGGTTGAGAGTTTTTATTATGAGATTTTAATCTTTATATATTGTTATCCTTGGAGATATGCATACTCTCGTTGTGCTATTATTGTTTGAGATTTGTCTTCTTAATCTCGTTGTGTTATAAGGTTGTTTGGGACATCATGTGCAATATCTCACTATTATAATGGATTTTATCATACCTCTCGTGGGTATTTCCACATTGAGTTTCCACGTAAAAAATAATTGTCTCGATTGCCTTTATATTGCGCTCTTGTTTATTTTCACCCTAAACACCTAAAACCCCAAATTAATTATGTTGTTTGCTTCCACTACCATTCAATATGGACTTAATTCTAACAAGAGGTTTTATATATGAATTTTATCAAAGCTGGCCACAACCAAGTTTATCAAAGCGACACAATCATGTTCAATTATATTCAAATCCTACCACATAGACAAGTCAGATTCCTGTGAAATTTGGTTCAATCAAGAGTCTACTTGGGATGTATTCTACAAGATCAATCTTTGAATGTCCTTCACACCTAACGATTTGATTGTCCTTTGAGGATGTTTTGGTGATGTGGGGTCGTGCAATTTGATCCAATGTGGAGTTTGTTTGGACAATGTTCCAATTTCATTCAAACTCAAGCTTTAAATAATTATTTCCTTTATCTTTCGTTGATATTGTTTGGTCACCAAGCAGTTGATTGCAGCTAGAAGAGTATTCTAGGCTTCTTGGATTTGGTATAAATATTAGATTATTAAACCTAATTTAGTGTGGCCAAATTATGTGTCTCTAATGCACCTTTATGAGATCTCCTATTTTTTATTCAACTTTTCTAGTTTAGGTTGAAAACTTTTATTATGATATTGTAATCTCCTTCATATCTTGTCGTCCTTTGAGATATATCTACTCCTGTTTTCTATAATCATTTAAGATTTTTCTTCTTAATGTTGTTGTGTTATATGGTCAATTGGAACACCCTTTGTTAAGATTTTTCTCCTTATTATAATGGATTTTATCTTGCTTCCCACGGGTATTTCCCGCATCGGGTTTCTGCGTTTTTAAAACATATATATAAAAAAATCTTGTCTCTATTGCCCCTAGATTGCTTTTCTTTATTTTCTTAATATCTAGATCCTTAAATTAATTATCTTATTTGCTTTCGCTATAATATTAAATCCGTTAATCTAGATTTAATTCCTAACAAATGGCTTTAGATGTGAATTTCGATCTGAACAATTGGTGTTAGAGTCGAGCACAACCGAGTTTATCAAAGTCAGATGCAATCATGATCAGTTAGATTCAAATCCTACCAGAGACAAGTCATATTCCTCCAAAGTTTGGTTCAATCCTATCTGGTAGGAGTGAGTAGTCTCGAGTACCATGACCTAAAACTAGGAACCTTACCCTTACCTGACCCGTTTGACCAGTTCCTAAAATTCAAAAACCTTACCCTTACCGTTTTAAATCGGTTTCTAAATTTTAAGAAACCCTTACTCACGGTTGTGGGTTCGGTTTTAGGTACCGACCTTATTATACACTAACTATATTTTGTGTCATATTATTTTATAAAAAAATTACGATGCCATTTGTCATCTAGATACTTTGACATCGAACTTGCACGCTTACAAGTCTATTGTGTTGTAGTGCTATGTTGTCCATTGCCCAGTGACGAACCATATGCCAAGCCAACATTACTCTAAAGTTCAAACAAAACATTTAAAATAGTCTTACATGTTGGTTTTACCGAAATAAACAACGATACAAAACTACAAATAATATTAATTAAATTATTTCTCAATGAAAATTACAACTTCACTAAAAATAACCTAAGCCACATGACAAGCTTAAAAGTCCATAAAATCTTCAATTTCAGTGACAGTACCCGGGAACCTAACCCTAATTAACAGGTTCTAGGTTATGATTTAGTATAGTAGCTTGAAACCTTACCGTTACTCGTTTGTCATGTTCCTGAGTTTTAGGAACCTTATTCTTACTCGGTTAGGTTCCAAAATTTACACGTTCATCCGGTTATGGTCAAGTTCCATCTTGAATCGCTTACCCCTACTATTTGGAATGTGTTCTGCGAGATCATTATTTCACGGTCGTTCGCCCTTGACGATTTGATTGTCTGTTGAGGATCTTTTGGTGATGTTCGTTTCTTCATGGAATTTGGTCCAAGATGGAGTTGTTGGGCAGTGTTTGTAACAGTGGTTTGTGAGACCTCGGTTTTTATCGTTCTTTCTCAGGGAACTGGCGGCCTTAGTCATAGAAACTAGGTCAATGGTCGGGTCGAGATTGCTAAGGTAAGGCAATGGGTTGAAAGAGGCGGTCACGAAGCAACAAATAAAACTAAGGTCGGTCAAGGAATGGAAAATGGGCTTCGGAGGCTTTTCGGGATGCAAACGGGGATGAGGAAATTGGTTTTGCAACAAGAGAATAACAAGAAGGGAGAATCAAGTGGCAATCCCATTAGAAAATACCCACCGAGCTTCCTCTTCCGAGAATAGTCCAGATTAACTTCCCCAAAGTCCATCGACAGACCCGGAGGGTTAATGAAACGGAATTTCCTAGTTAGCTTCTATTCGCTTTCGTGAATAGAATACTAACTATCTCAATTCCCACCTTCCAACACAAGTGTTGGATGTATTCGGGAGCTTTCGAACCCAAATACATCCTACTTGAGGGAAAGATAGGAGTGGAAAATTGATTTCCCAACTAATTACTCACTAATATTGCTAACCCAAACCTAATCACCCATTCACACCCTTAATTACCCCCTAACCCATAGGGTTTCTAGCCACTAATCATGATAAAAACTAAGCTAACAACATCCAAACCAAACCTAAACATGATTTCTAACATCCAACAACCATAAACAAGCAAAAACAATTAAATAACAAGCAAAGCAATTAAGAACAAGCAAAGTAATTAGCAAGGTAATTAATAAAAGAGTTAAGGGAAGAGAATACTTATCAAAGTGCTATAGATGAACAAGAGAAAGCAATAAAAAGATGATCCAACAATCTCTCAATTGTTTGAATCCCCAAATCTTCAATAACAAACACAAATCTCCAAACCCTAGATTAATCTCTCACTAATCTCTCTCTAAAAGTTACTAATACAAAGCTGGAAATTATCTAAATCTATCCAAAGTCGAATCCCCCGAATCGAGTCTCCCTCAAAATCGCAGCAAAAGAGCTATTTAAACAAGTCAGAACAGTTGGCCAAAACGCGCCGTTTAAAGGCCCGAAGAATCGCCAGCAGCAGGGGGGTCGCGGGCGCGACCCACCCCGTCGCGGGCGCGACCAGCGAAGAGTCCCCAGGCGATTTCTCCTTCGCGACACCGTGGCTACGGTCTCCCAAGACCGTGGGTACGGTCTTGCTCGGTCATCCTGACCCTCTGCATACGCCCACCGTGGCTACGGTCACCAGGACCGTGGGTACGGTCCCACTCGGCTTCAAATGTCCTCTAGGCGTAGCGGGCGATACGCCATTCGTGGCGGGGGCTACGCCTTGGCCTTCCTTCCCTTCGTTTCTTCCTTCTTTCCGAAGCATGTAACGCCCGATCCGAGGGTCGTAGCAGGTGTTACTTCACCAATTGACACCAAAGGTGAGGAAAGTGGTCCCCGGTCGACTCCGCCTCAGCTTCCGGTCCGGCTCGGCTCGGGAAATCACCGAAAATGATGTAAAAAGGACCGTTTTGCTACGTTTTCGGTTAAAACTCCAAAATCTACAAAATAACCAAAAACGTATTAAAAACTATGAAATTAAACCACGAAACGAGTTAAAAGCCTAAGGATTTAGGCAGTATTTAGACACAAAATTGGGTCTAAACAGTGTTCCAATTACATTCAAACTCAAGTTTTGAATATACATAATGATTTCCTTTGTTGTTACTAATAATGTTTGGTCCACGAGTAGTACGTTAACTACAACTAGAAGGGTATTCTATGGCTTCTTAGGTTTGCTATAAATATTAGGTTATTCGTCTAGTTTGGTGTTGCCAAATTATGTGCCTCTAAGACACCTTTATGAGTGTGAAACCATGTCAACCAAAAGTTTAAGTTGATGGTTGAAGCCTCGGCAATAGTTTTATACACTTTAACACGCCCCGTCACGCGAATGCCCTTCGGGCTTAAAGCGTGGATGCTGCAAAGGTCCCCTTCACCTTGCGCAAATGAATATGAGGGGTGCTGAGATTCGAACCTGAGACCTCTTGCTCAGGCCTGGCTCTGATACCATGTGGAACCATCTCAACCAAAAGGTTAAGCTGATGGTTGAAGCCCCAGGAATGGTTTTATACTAATAATGAGATCTCATTTTTCTATTCCAATCTAGTTCATGTTGAGAGTTTTTATTATGAGACTGTAATCTTCATTACTTCTATTCACCTTTAAGATATGGCCACTCACGTTGTGCTATAACTGTTTGAGATTTTTCTTCTTGATCTCTTGTGTTATAATGTTGTTTTTGGGATAGCCTTTGTAATCGCTCCCTACTATAATGGATTTTATGTTGCTTCCCATGGTGTTTTCCAATACTGGATTTCCACGTAGAAAATCTTGTCTCCATCGTCTCTATATTGCTCTTGTTTATTTTCTCAATACCAACATTCCTAAATTAATTATCTTATTTATGCTACAATATCATATCTATTCAATCCGATTTTTATTCATAACAGGTGATTTTAGATCTAATTTCGATCCAAACATGTTGTAATTATAATTGTAATATTATAAGAATGAATGTATCATGTTCAAAGTTTATACTAGATACTTATATACATCATGTATATAGATCAGGTAATTAAAAATATGCAAAATGAACAGATTTTGGAGCATAAGTTGGGGGTTTTAAATTTGAATAATTGTTTAACTTTCGGCCATGACATGTCGAATATACTAAGTTTAACGTGCGTAGAAACAATTTAGACTCTGGAGGCATTGGATTTTAGTGGATTGTCACCGAGTTCTAAGCAACATGTCACAATAACAGAGTGACGTAGTAGTAAACTTTGTTTGATTGTCATAGTGCACATAGAACAACCCATCGACACGTTAATCAACCACCGACTTATAATGATTGAAACTCGGTGATAATCTAATAAAATCCAACACTTCTAAAGTTCATATTATTGTCATGAAAATTGAAAGTTGACATTTTCACCAAGTACACAAAAAGTTAGGTTCTTTTTGGCACATTGTATCCCAAAACTGAGATCATTTAATCCAAATGTCCTAATTCTTGTAAAGTAAAATTTGTAAGACACGCACATTATGTATGTATGTATGTATGTATGTATGTATGTATGTATGTATGTATGTATGTATGTATGTATACTAAACTGGGTAAAAGAGGGTAAAACAAGACTTAGAAAACCCTTCTGCCAAAGCATCTCTCAAGTTATCTGCACTAAAAATAGAAGGAAAAACTAAAGGACTATAATTTCATAAGGTGGCATTATTTAAACTCAGAAACACAATATATAATGTCTAACAACTAATTTTATTTTTTTCTTTTACTTAGTGTTGGTAAAAAAATCGAATCTGGGTAAATTTGGGTTAATGTCGAAATTCATACGAGAAATTAATGTTTAGGCCTGTTTTTTTTTGGGTGGGACCGAGCCGGACAATTCGAATAGGCCTAAATTCGAGTCAAAATCAAGTTCGGACAACAGAAAAAAGAAAAACATTGTATCCGAATATTTAGTCAATTTGGTCAATTTGGTTATTGTCAAAATCAGATTCGAATCAAACCGTGTTAGGAAAATAAGTGCAGGGTTATCGCGGAAGTGAAATAAACGAGATGACGAAAATTGTGACAAAATTCAGGAATGGAAAAAATAAGCAATAAAACGAACACTAGGAACACTTGGGAAACCGAAGAACTCGGAGAAAAACCCACGAACGGTGACAGCCAGAAAATAATCCACTATGAGAAGGAGGAGTACAGCTTGATCACTATCACAGGGTGTGATAAGGAGATTACAATACAATCTCTCTTGGGATAACACTAGGAAAATATTGGTGAAACTGTAACTCTCTCAATATTTTCTCTCTAATCTAATCGATGAATAAAATGGAGAAAACTGAACCCTATTTGTTGGGCGGCTAGGAGAAAACTAGAGTCAGATTAAAACTCAAATAAAAACAAGTAGTATCTAACTTGAAGAGAGAATTAGAATTAGATTAAAATTATATCATCTGTTGTTTAGGACCTTAGCAAATCCAATTAGCCATAAACCCAACAGTCTCCACCTTGGACCATGATCCGAGTAATCGTCCAAATATACTCCTCGGCTGTCGCCATCAACACACCCCTCCACAGGGCGTAGCCCCATAGAGCTCTCACATGCTCAAAACACCTACTAAGTCCAAACAATGTTCGAACTTAGCTATAGATAAAGGCTTGGTTAACATATCTGCATGGTTCTCAGAAGTATGCACTTTCTTCACCGCAATCTCTCCTGCAGCAACTGTATCTCTGATGAAGTCATACATGGCGCTTATATACTTGGTCTTCGAATGGTAAGTGTCATTTTTGGTCGGAAGAATAGCTCTCTAACTGTCTTAATAAACCACAATCTCACCCTGTGGTACTCCAAGCTCCATAACCAAACCCCTCAACCAAATGGCCTCCTTCACCCCTTCTGTAGCATCAATATATTCAACCTCAACAGTAGAGAGCGTTGCTATAGATTGAAGTAAGGTCTTCCAAGACACTGCTCCACCACACATAGTAAACATGTACCTTGAAATTGAGCGTCACCTATCCAGATCGCCACTATAATCAGCATCCACATAACCTGCAACATCAGACGTTGCAACATTGCCTATATTGTATAGGATGCCCTTCTCCAAGGTGTCATTCACATAGCGAAGGATCAACTTTACTCCTTCCCAATGCTGCTTCCGTGGATTCTACATATATCTACTCACCACGCTAACTGCATGGGACAGGTCAGTTCTAGTGTACACCATAGCATACATCAAACTACCAACTACACTAGCATAGGGAACATTAGACATCATCTTACCTCCAATCCAGATTTAGGAAAATTCTCACCAGTCAACTTGAAATGTGCAACTAAGGGTGTTGAAGCTACCTTATAGTTTCTCATGTTGAATCTGCGCAACACCTTCTCCAAATATTTGTTCTGAGATAGGAACAACATCCTTGCCTTTCTATCTCTCTGGATCTCCATTCCCAAAATCTTCTTCGCTACTCCGATGTCTTTCATCTTAAACTCCTGATTGAGTTGAGATTTTAGCTTCTTTATAAGTGACATGTCCCTGGAGGCAATCAACATGTCATCAACGTACAATAATAAATAAATGAAAGACCCATTGTCAAATTGCTTAAAGTACACATTGTTGTCATAATGACTCCTTGTGTACCCTTACCCTACCATAAAGGTATCAAACCTTTTGTACCACTGCCTGAGTACCTGTTTAGGTCCATACAAGGACTTCCTCAATTTGCATACATGTTCCTCCTTATCAGGAATGATGAAACCCTTTGGTTGCTTCATATATATTTCCTCCTCCAACTCGCCATGGAAGAAAGTTGTCTTCACGTGAAGTTGCTCCAACTCCAAGTCAAGTAGAGCAACGAAGGCTAGCAAGGTGCGAATCGATGTGTGCCTCACAACTAGTAAGAAAAATTCGTTGTAGTCGATTCCCTCTCTTTGATTGCAACCTCTAACCACCAATCTGGCTTTCCACCTTGCACTCGCTACACCGGGGATACATTCTTTCTTCTTGTACACACATTTTGCGGTAAGAACTCATCGCCCTTTATGTAACTCACACAGCTCCCATGTATGATTCTTCTGCAGACTTTTCATCTACTCTTGCATAGCTCCTATCCAGTTTGAGGCACTTGGATAGGAGATGACCTCCTGATGGGTAAAAGGTTCAGCACCTTCAGGAGCCTCCTCTACAACACTCACCGCATATGCGATCATAGCATTATCTTCCTCCGTATACCACGTTGTTCTCCTGATCTCCCTCCTGGGACGATCTGTTGCTATGCTAGGTTCTTCCTCCACCTGAGAAACATTAGTCTCGATCTCAAGCTCATCAACCTGAGATGTTTTAGGAGCTTCATCAACAACATGCTCCTGATTGCAGGTTCCAGTAGCTCCACCTTAAGCCTCAACCTGATCTACCTCGAATATAACTCTTCCTGCATCCTCCTTGTGATTGCCTGCATCATCAGAAATAAAGGTAGATTCCATTCCATATAACATAGCAGCTTCATTAAAGGTTACGTCTCTAGACTGTATAATTTTCTTCAAGTCAGGACACCACATTATGTATCCTTTAGACTCAGACCTATAACTTAGAAACATTCAGTTAATAGCCCTGAGAGACATCTTCCCCTAATTCACATGGGCATATATAGAACATCCGAAAATGCTCAAATTAGAATAATTAATTGGATTACCTGACCATACTTCCTCTAGAATCTGGAATTCAATGGAGGCATGAGGTGAGCAGTTAATAAGCAGTAGATATCGCCTCTGCCTATAACGATCTATTCTTCCAAAACCCTGCATTTAAGAACATGTAGCATGCTTTCTCCAAGAGTGACTTGTTGATTCTCTCAGCTACATCGTTTTGCTGAAGTTTACCCACCAAGCTAAGGGTTCTATGCCTAGCAATCCCATGCTGCTCGCAGAACTCATTAAACTCAGAATCAACGAACTCCGACCCATTATATGCCCTGAGTTTCTTTATCTTCCTACCTGTCTGGTTCTCCACCAAATCTTTGAACTTCTTGAAGTATGAGAATGTCTCATTCTTGTGCCGCAGGAAATAAACCTAGGTCTTTCTAGAAAAATCATCCATGAGTGTCAACATATAGCACTTGCCACCTAGTGATGGCGCGCACTCCAGCATGACCCCACAAATCTGAGTGAATGTAGTCGAGGATCCCTCCTGTGGTATGCATAGCCCTGGAGAAACTGATCCTCTTCTACTTCCAATAGACACAGTGGTCGCCAAATTCCAGCATGCTGATTTGTGCGCCTCCAAGATATCCTTTCTAGCTCAACATTAACATCCTCTTCTCTCCCAAGTGGCCTAGTCTCATATGCCACATCTTTGTGTTGTCGAACTCATCCAGGTTTGAAATTGTTGTCGCAGTTCCTGTCACTGTAGACCCCTGCAGGATGTATAGGCTGCCCTTCATGATTTCCTTCATCAGAAACATGGAATCTCTGCACACTTTCAAGACACCGTCTTCTTCTTTGTACCTGCAACCATTAACCTCAAGAGTACCCAAAGAAATCAAATTTTGGGTCATGTTAGGAATATGTCGAACCTCTTTCAAGGTTCTAATAATATCATCATGGGTCCTTATCCTAATGTTACCGATCCCTACAACCCTGCAGGTCATGTCGTTACCTATGACCACAATGTCGGTGTCAACACTCTCATAGGACTCTAACCAATCCTTATGAGGACACATGTGATAGGAACGTCGAGTATCAAGAACCTACTCATCTCTAGGTATCCTACCCGATGTGATAGCCAAGCATCATTCATAACTATAAACCCTTTAGCATCTTACTCGGACTCAACATAGTTTGAGGTACCAGGTTTGGTGTGGTTATCTTTACTACCCTACTTCTGGTCCCTCTACTTTGCCCAACAATCACTCTCTATATGACTCTTCTTACCACATTAATTACACTTCTTATTCTTGTGAGAATTCCTTGACTTTTGAACGATGTTTAGACTTCTCTCTAGACCCGTTTCCCCTACGATCATTACCACAAGGCATCACTACCCTGGTCATCACCCTCAATATCAAATTTCTCCTTAGACAGTAAAGCCTTTACTTCACTAAGATTAATGACACCATGGTTCCCATACAACATGACCTCCTTAAATTTTTTATGTGAGGCAGGTAGGGACAAGATTAAATGTAAAGCCTTATCCTCATCATTGTGTTTCACATTCATTGATTCTAACTCAGTAATGATTGAATCAAATTAACTAAGGCCCTGTTCGGCAACAGTGTTTAGGTTAGTTTATAGCGTTTTAATTAGTCAAAACACTATTTTTTAAAATACTTAGTGTTTGGTAAAATAACATTTAGAATTAGCGGATAGAGTTAGGCACAACGTTTTACAAAAGTCTTGAAACGTTACCCTTATTAACGTTTGAGAAGATGATTTAGAGTTTGGAATATTAATTTCCCTTATTGCCCTCTTTTATTACAAAAATTACAACTATTGACATTCATATAAAACAAACCTGTGAAGCTCGCATACCTCCTTTTTCTCTCTCCTCCTCCACCGCTATCTCATCCATATCACCTTCTTCAACACACTCTTCGTACTCGGAACTAGAGGAGCAGGCCGCGGCGGTGATGAGGGAGGCGAGGACGGAGATCTTGACGGCACTGAATAAGATGAAGAAGGAGATGTAGGCGGAGGCGGAGGTGGAGGTGGAGGAGAAGCCGGTGGAGAGAAGGAAGGACATGCAGGAGGCGTTGGAAAATCTAGAGAAGTAGAAGGAGGAGACGGTCATGGCGTTGGATTCGCAGATTGCAGCACTTAGTCAAGAGATTGTCAAGAAGGTTCTTCCTGTTCCTTAGATTAATGAATGGATTGGGGTTGAACTCTTGTTTTCTGGGTTGATTTTGTGTAGTAATTTTGTATATTTTGATACAATTTCCCAGTCTTCTTTTTTTTTGGTATGTGGAAATGTGGAATTCTTATATGAATGAATGAATATAATTGGGTTTAATAATGTTCTTCTTCTTCTTCTTCTTCTTCTTCTTCTTCTTCTTCTTCTTCTTCTTCTTCTTCTTCTTCTTCTTCTTCTTCTTCTTCATGGGTTGGTGTAGTAATTCTGTATATTTTGATACAATTTCCTAATGTTTTTTGGTTTAAGTGGAAAAAATGTGGTTTTGTAACATGAATGAAAGAATATGATTGGGTTTAAGACTTCATGTTCTTTAGATGAATGAATAAATGAATGAATTGGTTATTATTTTAGCTTTTTCGGGTTGCAATGAGACGGAGGCCAAGAAGAAGACTTACTCTGTTTTCACAATAACTTATATTGGGCTCGCCAGATTTCAGCTTCGTGTTTCATTCTGGAAACTTCATCTTCTAGAGTCCGACACTTTGTTGATGCCTCTACATATAAACCCCTCTCCTTTTCAACTTCGCCCTCAAACACACGAACTTTAGAGAGAAGGATTTTGCTCTCGTCCTCAATCATTTTGAGTTGTGATTCTGCTTCCTCCTTCCTCACATTGGCATCCTCGAGCTCCAGCTTAATTGCCAGTCTGAGCTCAATTGCCTCAGGTCAATTCCCCAGCTTGTTATTTGCATCTCTTGGTTGTGCTTGTGATATCTTAAGTTGATATTGACACTCATTAAACTGAGTTTGCAGTTTCACCAAACTGGCTTTTGGAAGCTTTAATTTAGTTCATCTTGGTGTCGTATTAACCCCTTAACCAACTTTGCCTTTTCTGTTTCCATCATCTCTGTTTGCACAATAACTTATATTGGGTTTGGTGCCTTGATTTCTAAGGAGCTGTCAAACAAAGTTAAAGGTGGAACATTGAAAGTAGTTTTAGTTTTTCATCTATATGATTTCTGGCTGCAGAAATGGCTTTGGTTTTCGAGCTTTAGCTTTCTAGTTTTTCATGTTTGAGGTATTTGGTATTTAGTATTTACCATCAAACTCTGTAACCATTTCTAATTTATCAGTTTCAGGAGAAATGACCAATTTTGATATCTAATAATAATAATAATAATAATAATAATATGACAATAATAATAATAATAATAATAATAAGAATGTCTTTTTTTGTCATTTACATTTATCAGTTAATCCAACCACTAATTTTACCGAACACATTCTTTACAAACAACTATTTGAACAGCTATCAGCTATAAGCTAAACCCCAACAGCTATCCGCTACTCCAATCGCTATCCGCTCCTGAATCCACTAATTTTGCCGAACAGGGCCTAAGATGTGCTTGCATAGAAGTACATGTGGGCATTCGTAGCCTATAGAGTTTCTCCTTCATTCGGTACTTGTTGACAAGGCTCTTCGACATATACAATTTTTCCAGTTTGGTCCAAAGGTCTCGAGGTTTGTCGATATGCATAATCTCTCTCTTAATATGCTCTGCCAAACACAATTGAATCCCTGCCAGAGCCTTATCTTCCAACTTCTTCCACTCCCTTGGACTTAGGTTACCCTGGATCTCATTCTGGAGCTTTTTGATGTTTTTATCGCTCATTGTTGCATCAGTCTTCGTGTCGAGATACTCAATCACATCCCATAACCGTTGCTGAATTAGGTTCGTTTTCATTTGCAATCTCCACATAGTGAAACTCCTCATTCCATCGATGTTGGAATCTCGCACTTCATGATTGAAGCCATCTCCATCTTGCTCTGATACCACTTGTTAGGAAAGTAAGTGCAAGGTTATAGCAGAAGCGAAAACGAGATGACGGAAATTACGATAAAATTCCGGAACAAAAATTAAGCAATAAAACGAACACTAGGTATACGTGGGAAACCGGAGAACTTAGAGGAAAACCCACGGACGACGACAACTAGAAAATAATCCACTATGAGAAGGGAGAAGTAGAACTCGATCACTATCACAAGGTGTGATACGATCAACAAAGGAGATTACAATACAATCTCTCAAACTCTCCTCTCACAATCTCTCTTGGGATAACACTGGGAAAATATTGGTGAAACTATATCTCTCGCAATATTTTCTCCCTGATCTAATCGATGAATAAAGTGGATAAAACTAAACCATATTTATAGTGCGGCTAGGAGAAAAGTAGAGCCATATTAAAACTCAAATAACAAGTGGTATCTGACTTAAAGAGGGAACTAGAATTAGATTAAAACTGTATCTTCCATTGTTTTGGACCTTAGCGGATCCAATGGGTCATAAACCCAATAAACCGATTTTTTTCCTAATCCGACAAGTTTGAACATATATTGGAATTGAACAAAATTTTGTGAGTGCTAGTTTTACTTGCCTTATTCCCTTGGATGTTCTCCTACGGGGAACGCGGCTTTCTTCTATCGGTGGCTAAGGGTAATAAGGCTTTCTTTAGCAAAAAACAACTAATAGGTCTCTATATTATTTTAAGGGCCCTATATTTTGACAAATTATCATGGGGCGAAATTATCTTTGCGGTAATTATTGATTGGGGACATTCCGACCAATTTTTCGATTTAAAGATGCGCGAAACAATGATTTTTGTATTTAAAATTGTTTTAATTGAAGTCAATTATCATTTTAGACCTTAATATATAGGGTTGGTCAAAGATACATAACCCCAATCAACAATAAATACTGCAATTAATACTGTGTTCGCCGGAAACAAATCGAAATGTCCCCCAGAAATAATTACAACAAAGATAATGTCACCCTACAATTATTTATCAAATACAGAGCCCTTAAAATAATTATATGAGGGGATAATGTCAAATAAATAAAGACAAAGTATGAATAAAAAAAATAAATGATAAAAATTAAAAAGTGAGGATATATGCACGGAAGGGGAAATGTGAAGGAGAGAGGAGATGGAGGAGGGTGTTTTAGTAAAAGTTGGTGGGGTTATGGTCTCATAAATGCACCTTTATAAGGGTGGACGGATGCATCACAACTGTGTCACAGTTTCGTTTGCTCATAAGTTTCCCTCTTCAGACAGATAAACCTTCTCTCTTCTCTCTCTCTCTTTCTCTCTGTCTCTGACACTATCTATTCTGTCTCATCTCTGGCTCTTGTTCTCCCCCAAATCTGGCACTCCTTCAAGTTTACACCAGCCTCAAAGGTATATGGCGTCCTACTTCCATCTTTTAAAACATCAACAAGCAATATACTTTTCTTACTATATTTAGTTGCTATTGTTCTATTGCTTTGCTTTTTCTGTTAGTTATAGTTTCAAAAGATGAAATGGATGGATAGGTTTGACAAAAGCTTACATATATATATACTTGTTTTGTTTGGCTGTGCAATTTAAGGGAACCGCTTTAAATTATATATTTGCATGCGGATTCCTATACGTAAGACGTGGATGGAGTTATCAAACCAAAACCAATACTCCAGCTAGGCTACGGATGGGTCCATTGCAGCAGTGCTGCTCTTATATTTTGGAACTCAGAGAGACTGGTTCAATAAAATATTACATTTTACGATGATGGAATTAATGATAAACAGAAATTAAACTTGAAGAGATGGTAATTAACCTTATCCATACATTTGCAGTAAAGAGGTAATTAACCAAGGAAGTTAGGAAGAATGATGGAGAAAGTGAATTCGACGTTGGGCCTGGCGCGGACGAAGTCAGACCAGCTAGTGGAGACGATGGCGGCAATGGTGGCGGCAATGAAGTCGCCACCGGCGTCAGCCTCAGGGGAGGAGACTCCGCAGACGGAGGGGACACCCCCAGCTCAGCCGCAGCCACAGCCACAGCCACAGCCGCAGCCGCCTCCAAAGTCGAGCAGGAGGACCATGTCTGGGTCATCCCCAGGGAGAAACAGCAGTAGGAACTACAACACACACATTAGGAAGGCTAGAAGTGCACAGCTTCATAAGCTTGACATTGATGAACTCAGCAGTGGGGCTGCTCTTAGCCGTGCATCCAGTGCTAGCCTTGGCTTGTCTTTCTCCTTCACTGGATTCACCATGCCCCCTGATGACATTGCTGACTCTAGGCCCTTCAGTGATGATGATGATATCGGTAACTTCACCATTTTCAATCATTTCTTTTCTGCGTTTAATTTGCGTTGCGTTACGGTAGATTGCGGTAAATTGCGGTGAAAATAGCATAAAGTTATGGTAATTTGCGGTATGTCGCGGTAACTTACGGTAATTTTCGTTACGGTTAGTTGCGTTAACCCACAAAAATACGGTGCCTAAATGTCTATGTGTGGTGCCACTGACACATCATTGCATCCTTATGTAGATAGCCTTCTTTCATGTAAAGAAATGCATGAAAAGTTAATTCTAATGATAATTTTAAGAATCGAAAACTAAACCATCTTGGAAAATGGTTAGTAAATCGTTAGAAAAGTTAAGAGAAAATATAGAAACAAAATTTCATAAATATATGCTCCAAGCAATGGATAATTAAATTTGATCCACAAGACATGCGCAAATAACACAAACACAATCTAACTGAATTAGACTTTCATAATAACCACATGCCACCCAAGCCATTGAGATAATCCTGTAGAGCATTCTTTAGATTGCCTATGTTAAAAATCTCCTGCAAAATTAATTAAGTGCCTATTTAATTTATTCACTTTCATACCATTTGTTCATATAAAGGTTTTCGTGAGGTTATATGACTAGTCTTTTTCTTTCATTCATTTTTTTTTGGGGTTTTTTGGGTGGTCATCACTTTCTCCGTGGTTAAACTTTCTAATTTAATTTATTTTTTATTAAAAGTTAAATTTTTCATATTCCACCACAATTTTCCTCAGTCCACCACAATCCACCATAATTTTTCTCAACCCATCACAATCCAACACATTTCCCCCACAACAAGTCCAATAAAAGAAAGGGGTCTAAAAAAAGAACATAATAAAATAAGCTATCCAGGAGTCATGAATAGTAAACCCACCCTCAACAAGACAAGGCTAAACTTTAATGTGAAGGGAGCTAGTACAGAAGGGGCCCACAATAAAACATGGATGTAATGTCATGCTCATAAAGGAGAAAGAAAAACTTCTGGTTGCCTTTTGTTCCGTAATAGAAAGTTCAAAGTTCAGTAGTTCACCCCATGAATTATAGCCGTGAAATGCATAATTTTAAAAAAGCTAAGGACCACACTTTGTAAATTGAGTGTTGTATACCACCTTTCTCTCACTCTCTCCAAAATGAATTTTTTTTCTCAAATTATTCATCAACATCAACGCACCTAACTCCTAACACCTCTATATATATATATATATAGACACACACGGCTTCATGAAATTAGCACTAATTAAAATTTCTGTAAACAAAGTTCAAGTGGGTCAAATAATCAGTTGATGTCTAAGATTAAATTTGTACGAGAAACTGGTACTTCGTACCTAGTTTTTCAAGTCGATTTAAGTCGAACAATTTATGCATGGTTAAATTTTGACAAACTTGGGTTCAGACGATAAAAGTAAGAAAAATAGTATATTGGAATTTTCAATATGAAATTTGAATGAAAAATCTATATCAAAATATCTACTTTTTTCAAGTAGGACAAATTCAAATATTTATCATTGGTTGAAATTGACTTGTTTATAAAGCTTGTCATGTGTTACAACTTACAACTGATATGGATTTATTCACTTATGCATTTATAATGGGGGATTTAAGAATGGATTTAGAAATAATAATAATTTTGTTAAATTTCCTTAAAATCAATATTTTTTTTGATACAATTCGTGTTTTAGTTAATAATTGCTTCTACAAGTTGAAACACTTATGATGCACATTTTAGAAGTGGGGTCCACTTGTTTGTAATAAATTTTTAGTAAATATAGAAAATGAATATAAATTGGGAGTAGTATAAGGAAAAGTGAGAGCAATATGACATGTGAGACACTTTTAATAATAATAATAATAATAATAATAATAACATGGTAAAAACTTAGCTTAAACACTAGCTACCTTTGTATTGTAATTTGTATAGATGAGTAAAGATTTGGTTTAATGTTTATTATGATAACTTAAAATCCTAAAACATTTAACATAAATTTTAATATTGTAAATGCTCTAACTATTCGTTTCAACTGAAACTTATAGTTTGTATATTCTTTTCAAATTACGAGCCATCTTTTCTCCAAAGTAGATAGTAAAAATTTAATTCATCATGTAAGAAGGTTGAATAGATATAAATAAGTATATAATTATTGTAAAAGGGATGGTCTGTCTTGTTTGAGTAGGCCTTTTTGCTAAATAATTATAAATATCTTGTAGAATAGTACGTAGTATATAAAACAAATATACTCTCAATTTCTCAGTATTTTTTATATTTAATTTTTATAATTCCAATATTGATATTCTATTTTAAATAAAAATTTTATCAATATATTTTTAAAATATTATAAGATTATTTTTATAAAATTACTTTTGACTACTAATATTTTAATAGTAGTTTCATATAAATGAGTCATTATATATAGTGAAAAATTATATATTAGTTGAACTTTGAAAATATTGGTCATCAATTTCTCAATTATACAATTATTCATTATATGAAGTTACTATTATTAGATTAATAAAATAAATGATTTTTACTAGAAATAAAGTTGTAATTTTAGCAAAGTCTTATATTTATAAAAAAAAATCTGCAATTAGAAAAGACATTTATTCCTATAAAAAGATTAGCTAATATCTATTTATTCCTATAAAAAGACATTTATTCCTAAAAAAAATCATATTGAATATACCTATTTAGGTAAATACAAAACTATCTGGTTCTTTTATACAGTTGGTTGGTTTTGGTCCCAGACCGCATCACAATTTTCGATATTCTACCACACTCACCACAATCTACTTTTTTCAATTTTAATATATCTTTTTATTAAAAGTTAAACTTTTGTCAATCCACCACAAATTTACCCAACCCACCACAATTCACCACAATTTTTTCCCAACTCACCACAATCCACCACATTTCTTCCACACTGCTACCAACCGTATAAAAGACACGGAGCCATATTTAACCGAAAGGAGTGAGCAAGTGAGCATATAAACTTATCGCAGTAAAGTTTGTAGGGAACATATTTTGAAAATTGTACCAAAATCACCTTGAGTAAAAATCAATGAAGAAGGGAAAATGACGTCGCAAAATAATTGAAAGATTACGAAGCGTTGACCAATGAGGATAAAAAGGAGGAAATTATGGTTGATTGTAACCTGTTGTACGTATGAATAATCTACACATGAAAACAAACTCACTCAACATCACACTTGTCTTGACAACTGTCTGCTTTGTTGTGGGGGAAGCGCTGCTGTTCGTTATCAACTATAAGTGTCAACACATTATTTCTTCTTTGTAGGGCAATACACAAAAAGAAAAACGAATAGAAAACAATATGATTGATATTCATTCTTGTTTAATGTTTACAAGTGCTGCGTAATCTGGGTTTTCACTATGAAAAATATTTCCTCACTCATTCTATATATATATTGTTTTAATTTTTGTCTAGTAATATTTTGAAAATATTCACATATATATATATATATATTAATCGATTATATGAATGCATTATGTTTAAATTTATAAAGAAATATATATTTGTAAAAATATAATGTTATGAATTTTGTGAAACATCATATAAGAAATTACTAGTAAAAAAAAGAACATTAGAGAATGTGAAAAATTTAGTATAAGTGATGTACAAAATGAAGGAGGGAGTATCGTGTTTGAGTTTCTTTTCCTATCAAGATTCTATATGAAAAATTTGAGTATGTAATTATGGAAGATTATATCTAAAATAATACTTTAAGGGAGTATTTGGTAGGAACCCTAGGGAAATCTTTTCGGGGGGAAATTTCCATGGCAAAGATTTCCCTGGAAAAAATTTCCCTTAGCCCCCCTAAGGGAAATTTTCTCTGGGAAAATGGAGAAAATGGTAGACCCATCGTGAAAACTTTCCCGAAGCCAACCCGCATCCAAACATGGAGAAAATAAGTCAACTCGGGAAAATTGATCATTTCTTCAGAGTTATTGACCAACCAAACGCACCAGAGAATGATCAACTAAATACTATATATGTATTGTGCTTCCACTTAACAAATTGTGATACTTTGTTATATATGACAAAAATATAGTTGACAAAATTTTTAAAAATAGTATTATATTAAGAAATTTATAATCAAAATTTACAATAATTGAATGTATAATTTTTGGAAGAATAAATATTGGAGGGGGAGTATATAGTAAGTGGGGAGGGAGTAGCTAACAATGAACCTAATTTGTTGGACCCCCTGATGCAAATTATTTGAGCACTAATGGATTAGTGATCAGTGTATTAGTATATTATTATTACATGATTCTGAGACAAGAGTGGACCGACGTCCTCTGGTCGAGGTTAATGGAGAGTCCACAAATATTAAATAACAAAACGCAATCCACTGGAAATTAAAATTAGATTGATTAGAAAGGCTGGGTGGATGAAAACATGACACTTGTAACGCTGAATATGGGTAACAAAGTTTGGCCCTGAAATCCCTCCACACCAGTCAGGAGGCAATTGGTAGAGTGAGATTAGAACCCATCGTCCCCTACCGCAACCATGTTAGGCCTGCCTACGATCTACTGTGTGATTCAAATATAGTCATTGTCCACTATTAATAATATAATTGTTTACTCATATTTATTGATCATTTATACTTATCTGAATCACATACTCCAAATACATGTAATATGCATTGTAGGCCTGCCTGCTTCGGATCTTCACCCACCAATCTACCATCCCATTAAAATTGTTGAGTGGGTTTTTTTAGATAAAGTTTGGGTTGGATTCTTTATCACAGTTGATTTCATGTTGCTTTATTTGTTGTCAGATTTAACTAAATAGATGGTAGTCAAGTGGAGGTCATCTCATCCCTTTTATCTCCGGATTCAAATCTTGGTGAAAGTAAAAGACCCGTTTAGCAACCAGCTATTAGGTTGTAGTTGTTAACTAATAGCTCTTTGGATTAGTTGTTTGACTTTAAGTTATTTAGATTAGTTGATTACAAGAAAAGTATTTGGTAAAGTAGTTTTTGTGAAAGGCAACCTCAAAAAACTTAATCAAGTACTCCCTCCGTCCCAAATTAATTAACACTTTGACTAAATTTCGACCGTTAATTACTCACAAATTACAATGAGTTACAATATGAAATTACCGTCATTAGAAAATTATTTTACTAAAATTACAATGGAAATAATTTCATATTATAACTCATTATAATTTGTGAGTAATTAACAGTCAAAATTTAGTCAAAATGTCAATTAATTTGGGACAGAGGGAGTAGTTTTTTGAAACTAACTTATTGGGCCTAAAAAACTAATATAAAAAAAATTACTTATCAAACACCTCAGGTAGCTTTTTAACCTTGATCAAAAAGCCAACTGCGCGCGCAAACAACTAAAAACTATCCAAAAAACTGGATAGAGCCAAACATCCCCAAAATATTTTTCATTAGTAAAAGTTGTGGGGTTAATGATCACGTTTATAAATGGACAACTTGGTATTAGCCTTTTAAATTCATTAGTGATTACCTTGAAATAGGGGCCTAGTGAACACGTCAAATTTACCCACTTTATACATAAATAAATAAATAAATAAATAAATAAATAAATAAATAAATAAATAAAGTCGATGAAATTGAAATTCAAGTGAAAGCAAATGAGGTTTTATCACTTCGGAGTCATATCCACTTCAGACTTGATGTTGGATTCGAATGATTCATTCAGGTTAGTTTTGTCAAGTCCACTATTATGCTCTTGCTTTCTAGAGCAGGCTAGTTTAGGACAATCAATTTCATAGTTTTTTTTTTTAACTAGCAAACAACTTTGATTCAATATATCAATTATATGATTCAATTAGAAACAATGTTGATTTTAATTTGCTTTGGTTATTCACTTTTATGAAAAAATAAAGTCATGAATATAAACAAGTAGAGAAGTTCAGATTCTATAGGATATTTTGATGGTATGTTTGTGGATTGAGTAAAGCCCTCTCGAACGGACAACAGAAATGAGTGCTGTAGAATACAAAATGTTCATGCTTCCTTTTGGTTGTTGCAGCTGAAGATCTTGAAGCAGGAACTCGCAAGAAGAGGTTTGAAACGGAGCCAACCTTGCCAATATATTTGAAGGTAAACATATATTCCACAACTCCATTTCCATTTCCATTTCTCTGTGCAAAAAAAAAAATCCGCCTAAACAACAACGAAGCAGCCATAGCGGTGTCAAATGTCAATAAATCCTACATTTTTCCATTTGGAAAGGCGACCAAGTTATTCACTGCGTACGTATCTATCTCAACAGGCCAAGGTTGGAAGACTTTAGCTACTCAGATGAACAGAATCCATTGAATATGGCTAAATCATGGTCAGGTTCAGTTTTGTATGTCTTGCTCCTTATGGCCATATGTAAAAAAAAAAAGACTTGCCCCTTGTTTTTCTGTAGATAAGTACACATGATATGACAACACATAAAATGAACCAAACCATCAGTAGAAGGAAGAAAAAGATTGTTTGTAACTATTTCATGCTAGAGTAAACAATTTTATACCGGAGTAGCTAATCACGAAACGAATGTTAACTCAAACTACATGTCTGAAACTTGGCAGTTCAAAGAAGTGACATACAAGGTAGTGATCAAAGGAGTGACAACAACAGACGAAAGGGAGATCTTACACGGGATAACAGGATCAGTGAACCCAGGGGAAGTGCTAGCTTTGATGGGGCCTTCTGGAAGTGGGAAGACTACTCTGCTGAATCTGCTCGGAGGCAGGTTAACAAACCCTGGAGTTGGCGGTTCAGTTACCTACAATGATCAACCCTTCTCAAAGTTCCTCAAAAGCAGGTCAACATAATAATAATAATAATCCATGACTTAAGATGACCAATGTTTATGTTTGAAAGTGTACTGATAGAAAGAATCACATGCATGCAGGATAGGATTTGTGACTCAAGATGATGTTCTTTTCCCTCATCTCACAGTCAGGGAAACTTTAACGTATGTTGCATACTTACGGCTACCAAAATCATTGACAAAGCAGCAAAAGGAAGAACGAGCTATGGATGTCATTTGTGAGCTTGGCCTTGAGAGGTACCATTCCCTAAAGTCAAACTTCACCATCTAAACATGTAAATTGAACATTATAGGAAGGTTTGTATGTATGAGTTGTTTGAAAGTTTTTCTATGGGTTCACAAGAATCAGCTTCTCTGTGAACCTTTTTTTTCCCCCCGGAGAAAAGGTCTCTTCATGAACTTCAATTCGTGGGGGGACAGGGGTGGAGGTTGTCTGCATCTGGATCCCCATACCGCGCTCATGTGTGTGTGCCTAGGGAGTTTGTTGTTGTTGAATGTATGTTAGTGAGGATAATGTGATAATCATTCCATGAGATACAAATGCAGGTGTCAGGACACGATGATAGGTGGTTCCTTCGTGCGTGGAGTCTCAGGAGGAGAAAGGAAGAGAGTCTCTATAGGCAATGAAATCTTGATCAATCCTTCCCTCCTTTTCCTGGATGAACCAACATCAGGACTGGACTCCACAACTGCTTTGAGGACCATCCAAATTTTGCATGACATAGCTGAGGTAATATACTTCACTACCATCATGCTTGGAGTTTTCTTATATCAATAAACTAATTGACGGTAGCCAAACGATGCAGGCTGGTAAGACGGTCCTAACAACAATCCACCAACCTTCAAGTAGGCTTTTTCACAAGTTTGATAAGCTGATCCTACTTGGGAAAGGAAGCTTGCTATACTTTGGAAAAGCATCGGAAGCAATGAATTATTTCTCATCCATAGGGTGTTCCCCTCTGATTGCAATGAACCCAGCAGAGTTCCTCCTCGACCTTGCCAATGGCAATGTAAACGATGTAACTGTACCCTCAGAATTGGAAGATAAAGTGCAGATGGGCAGCTTAGAAACAGAAATGACAAATGGGAAGCCGTCTCCTGCTACAATGCACGAGGTAAGCCACTGCTGAACTCATACCGAGGGAGCTATTTTAGGGAAAACAGTTTTCAGAGAGAAATATTTGGTGCCTGAAATTTCATGCAGTATCTTGTGGAGGCCTATGAATCACGAGTGGCAGAGGAGAAAAAGAAGCTCATGGCTCCAGTACCTATCGACGAAGAACTCAAGTTGAAAATAACTTCAGTGAAGCGGGAATGGGGAGCTAGCTGGTGGCAACAGTACACAATCTTATTCTGGAGAGGACTTAAAGAGCGAAGACATGAATATTTCAGCTGGCTCAGGATTACACAAGTCTTAGCCACCGCAGTTATCTTGGGACTGCTTTGGTGGCAGTCAGATAGCAAAACAGAAAAAGGACTTCAGGATCAGGTCACTCTTTAACCCTTTTGTTTTGGTCATCATAAGTCACATGCACAGGCTAAGCATCAGATATTAATTTCGGTTGTTGTTACCTGTTGCAGGCAGGGTTACTTTTCTTCATCGCCGTGTTCTGGGGATTCTTTCCAGTGTTCACAGCCATTTTCACGTTTCCACAAGAGAGGGCCATGCTGATGAAGGAACGAGCAGCTGACATGTATAGGCTAAGTGCATATTTCCTCGCAAGGACAACGAGTGACCTCCCACTCGATCTAGTCCTTCCCGTCCTCTTCCTTCTGGTAGTCTATTTCATGGCAGGCCTCAGAATGGATGCTGGAACCTTCTTTCTCACAGTGCTCGCTGTTTTCCTCTGCATCGTAGCTGCACAGGTATGACATCACATATGTTGTTTTATGATATAGCAACAATAATATGTCAGAACTGTGATTGACCAGCATAAATGACAGGGACTTGGACTTGCTATTGGAGCTTCACTGATGGACTTAAAGAAGGCTACTACGTTAGGATCTGTTACAGTCATGACCTTTATGTTGGCTGGTGGTTTTTTTGTAAAGGTAAGCTCACATACAACTTTTATCGTTTCCTGGTTACACAGTCATTTTCTGAGAAACTGTCTTCTTAGGTAAAACCCAGTTTACATTATTAGAATAAATAAACATCTACTTTCAAGTCGAATCTTCGAAAGCAACGTCAACTCTTGTATTGTCAAAAAAAAAAAAAACAAAATGGTCTCTTTAAAGACAACTTTTGGCACTGGCTTTGTTCAAGCTTGGAATGTGGTTTTCCTCGTTCTCCCACCTGCTAAATATACTTCCTTGTTTAAAGTCTTAGGAGAATAATAGTTTCAACTCCATGGCAAAGACAAAAGTGGTGTCCTTACATATCATTCAACTACCAATATTTAAGCTACAAAAGGGGTATGAGACTAACCTGGCCTGCCTGGTTTGTTGCAGAAAGTTCCAATATTCATATCTTGGATCCGGTACATGTCATTCAACTACCACACATACAAGCTTCTTCTCAAAATTCAATATGAGCACCATGCTCAGCCTCCATATGTGCTCAACTTTGACAGTGGGTTAACAGAGGTTGTTGCTCTGATATCCATGGTTTTTGGCTACCGGTTACTCGCATACTTATTTCTAAGGACAATGCCGCTTCACTAGGGCAGCTTCATCAAGATCCACTCAGCTCTCCATAAAACTTTATTCTACTCCACATAAACAACCATGAATGTAACAGTCTCAATGAACAGGGATTCTGAACAGGAACAATGCCAATGACCATATTGATCTGAACCCAAACAAGATGGAAACATACCTACCATTGCATGCAGCCAAAAGAAAGACCATAGAGAGACCTTGTATGGATGTGCCAACTATGTGGAGATGATGCAGATGATGCACATGGAATCCTGATATGTCCCTTTTTCATTTCTGCAATCTCATTCTCAATGTTCTCAAATTTATTGTATTAATTAACATTGTTTTTTGTCCCCCCCCCCCCCCCCCCCAAAAAAAAAAAAAAAAAAAAAATTAGAGCTTGTAACTAGCATTTCAAAATCAATTAGCAACAATGAGAGGAAAGCATGGGTTTTTGTTAAGGGAATTATTTATTCATCTTTTTCTGTATACACTACTGGATATGAGTGCCTTTATAAGCGCAACTAAAGTGACAAGTGACCATGAATGAACAGCTTGGTCAACAAGATGTATGGATGAGAGCTGTAATAGTGTAAGAGGAATGATACATGTGGTTTCAACTCTATATTTTCAAAGCTGACGAATGAATTGATTACAAGCCTATACTGCATCCCTTTCCAAGTATCAGGAAGCCGTCGATAATTACTGCAACTTCATCTCAAACCATGACAGCATGCACGGGGATGTTATATACGGACGGCATGGCCAAATATAATATCAACCAGGCAACAAATGCTTCAAGCCAATGACCGCAACCAACCAAGCAAGCGAAGATGAGCGGCATCCAAAACAGAGGAGGATTTCTCAATACCTATATCCGAAAAAGAAATATATAATTCAACAATGCAAATTAACAAGAAAGCTAAATACACGATCTCAAATGCACCATCCAGGGAAAAAAGAAAACACAGACGAAATAAAAGGATGCATGCCAAGTGAAGATATCAACTACTTAGCAGGGGGAAATGCTACATATTTTTCTAATTCCAGCTGAAAAACAAAGAAAATCTTACCAATGTCTGCAGCCACCCGATGGGCACACATTATCCCTGAAAAGGCCACAGCAATGACACCTTGTCCAGGAAAGCAGCTATCCCCAACACAGTAAAGACCATCTATAGCCTGCATGTTCACGGAAAACCCCATTTAAACATCAACTTTCAGGTGGAAATAAACTAATAAAGTTTCTTGCTACCGTGGTATTGAATGGCATTCCCAATAAGCCCTTCGGAACTGCACGTGGCATAGGTCCATATGTGCCATCATCTCGAGCCAAGTACCGTCTATGTGTCTTTGGAGTTCCCACCTGCAAAACAAAAGGTATTAATGTTGAGGAAAACATCATGATATCTTAACTGCCATGGGAGAACAAATATCCAATGTATTCATACAGTTGAGCCTTTTTATCACTCTGTTGCTCGTCACTACAAATCAGGAGGTAAACTGCTAAAATTTCCAACTTTCAAAAGGCTAGTATGCTATTACCAGACACTAGAATAGGACTAAGCAACCTAGACATGAGAAAGATTTAATGAAGTAACATAAGCGAAGGCAGCAAAAAAATAAATTAAAAAAAAAAAGAGACTTCAATCAATCCCAACTCCCAAGCTTGCTAAATTTTAGGTCTGATTCATTTGGTTTTTATCATGCATTAAAAAAGTGAAGAGAGAAAACAAAGGCTGGCCTTCGTATGGGCTAATGTAAGAAACAGAAACTGCGGTTGCTAATCTACGCAATGGGGATGACTTTAAACAGCATCACAAAAATAAAAAGGCAACAACACAGTATAAGACAGGTTCTACTCTGTCCCAATGAATGTCGTAAATTCACAGATTTGTGAGCGCTGGTTTTTCTTAATGGTACCTCCTTAAACACAATAGAAGATTTCAGCCCAGGAAACAGTTTACTTTCTAATCTTCCAATGATTTCATCAGCAATATGCTCCTTCTTCTTGTTGTAGTCTCGTGGGGACAAACCCTGTGACATTCCAAACATTTTTTCAATTATCTCAAAAATGAGAAGAACCCAAACTTAGCCATCAAAAGAAAAAACTTGCTGAAACATAAAATTAGAATTTATCATTTGACAGAAACAGAAACAGGTTTACCTGCCAGTCATCCATGGATGAAACTGTAAAGATGTGGAGAATGTGGTGTCCGTCAGGAGCCAATGAAGGGTCCAGAACTGTGGGAATGCTCAGAAATATACTACCATAAGCTTGTTCCAACCGCTTCCATTCAGTCTGTATGACAAAGAAACTACACAAGATAAGATCACTTCTTCCTTAGACAGTTATTGAACCATATCATGTCTGACATTGAAACTAATCGATACTGGTAAGAACCTCAAGGACAAAATGGTGGCAATCCGTATCTGGAGGTAAGACCTCAGCTTTAACTCCCATGTGTATAGAAAGAAATGACGGTGCCTTCACATATAATTTCTGGAAACTTTCCTCTTCTTTAGGGAGCTTCTCAGCTTTTAAAAGCTTTCCTAAAGTTCATAAAATCCCAGTCTGAATAACGGCAGAAATTGCAGAAGCTCAATGAGACATGATTTGAAATTAGAATTTCTCCACTGAGCTCACCAAATGTATCCCATCTAGTTGCATTCGATATAATTGTTTTCGCATAAAACTCCCTTCCATCAGAGAGCTTCACTCCTACCTGAAATTTTTCAGAAAGAGCATAACCAAATTATACATGTCTAATGAACACATCGGGTCTTCCCTCACAAACTTTCTCTCAGCATTCCAAGATAAGATATGCTCACCGCCTTTCCATCCTTTAGAATGATGTTAGTCACATTTGCTCTGTAAAGTATTTTACTCCCATGATCGATCAGCCCTTGTACAAGGGAATTGGCAATTCCACCAACACCACCAACAGGGTAGTTGATCCCTCCAAAATGCCTGTCACATAAAACCTATCATATAGTATATCAAATGAGACAAAATAAGATTAAAAAAAAGAATGAAAGAAAGTTGAATGGTAAATGGTCTATTTTACCATGCTTGCGTTGATCATAGGAGTTTGCATTGCATTGACAGTGCTGACAATGAAACACTGCAAAAGGACAGACATTTCTTTTATTGTTAGGTTAAGCTCTAAGAATAAGGATCAAATATACTTTCAGGACAGTTAACTAAGCAACTTGGGTTACCTCAGCATCAATAAAAGACAACAAATCAGGATCCTTAATGAATTTGCGAGCTATAGCTCCAGCATTTTGGGGTAAATAAAAGGCTGCAGAGCAAGAATCAGCATGTAAATTGCAAAATTGTAACCATTAGGATCGTCTCTTTCTTTAAAGATGGATTGCTTTCAGTGACCTGAACCACAGCAAAGAGAAAGCATACAAGCTTCATAATATAACTAGAAGCAAAACATCAGTCTTCTTGACGCTCTTAACAATCATAAACAAAATCTACAATTTCAATAGAAAGTAAAACCAAACAGTCAACGCACAACATCCTGCCCAACAAACCTATCCAGTAAAACGAACACAATAAACAGCACACCGATACAACCACTGACGTGTCCTCTTAGTAAAAGGGTTTTAGAGATGTCGAAATGCAAAGAACGATACCCACAACCAAAATGGTTCCATCACTCTAAAAATAGGATAGTTGACCGAATCAAGTTGTAGATTGCATTTAGTACTAACCAAGGGTTAAGCATTCAAGGGGCTTTTGAAAGAACTGCCCAAAAAGGTATAGTGGTTCCTCAAGTGACTTGAGTTCTAAAGAGTTCAGGGCATTGAAGACCTACAAAATGCAAAAAACATTAGTCACATGGTGCGTCAAAGGTAGATAACAGGAATATTTATATGAAGACAAACCACAAAATGCTTGACCACAAACTGACCTTCCAACACTCCCCATAAAATTTAAGAATTCCTTCCTCCTCATGGGGAAATCTAGCAATCAGCTCCGTAACAAACTCGGTATACTCTCTGTGCACTCGAACAGAGATGTTATTTGGTAGGTGGAAATGTACAGTTGATGGATCTGGTATGACTTCCATCTTGCGCCCTACTGCTGCCAATGCTTGAGTAATTAAATTAAGATTACCCTGTCAAGATGCAGCACATTTGCAAAAGTAAATATTCAAATTTAGCTTCCCATGGGACATTTGGGACTACAAGAAAATTGAAATGAACATAGCTAACATTTTTCAATTTTAGGGAGTGTTAGGTAGGAACCCCAACGAAATTGTTCCCAAGAAAGATTTTCTATGGGAAAGATTTCCCAAGGAAAATGTAGGAAATGGTGCCCCCCGTAAAGTTTTTCCCAAGATCAACCTACATCTAAACATGGGGAAAATAAGTCAACCTAGGAAAATTGATCATTTCCCAGGGTTCTTGACCAACCAAACGCACCCTTAATAGTTTTAATTCCTGCCAAGGCAGCAACCACACTTACCAGACACAACATAACTTTCTTGGATGGAGGCTAATATCAAATGGTAGCCAAAAACAGTTATCTATCAAACTAAAAGCAGCTAACAAGTTGTTCTGTACTATTCACTAAATTGCACTAGTGAAAACTGACTACAGTATCTCTTCATTGTATACTAGGGCATCATTTGCATATATTAGGGCAAAGTTTGCATATATTTCCTGCACTAATGAAAACTTCTACAATAATGTATATTAGAGAAACATTTGCATATATTTGCATACTATACTAATGAAGAGCATCCAAACAGAACATGACCATTAAAGAAAGACTAGTGAGATGCCATGTTAGTTCACTATACACTAAATGGAGGCCTAGACAATCAATCATATACATTTATGGAAGAAGAATCACACTTGTATCAACTTCGAGTGGTTCACATCCCATCAACATGAGTAACATGACAAGTTTAACAACACAAACTTCTGCTCAACCAGGAAATCAAATACTGAAAGCAACACATCAATTGCTGTCATATATACATAAAAAAGATTGAATTTTGAATCATCGTTAAACACTAATTATGAAATGCAACAACAATCATCTTAGGTTGATGCATATGAACACAACCATGGTCTGCAAAACAAAGCAAAATTAAACGAGAAAAAAAATGCATCATTTTAAGGAGATAGAGAATCACCTTGTCACTGAATCCAAACATGACAGATGACCCAACATCAAATTTATAACCATCTCTTTCGTAATACCCAGAACTACCACCAGGAATCACATACTTCTCCAAAACCAAAACTTTGGCCCCCTTGACAGCCAACTGTGTTGCAGCAACCAAACCACCAATACCAGACCCAATCACTATTGCATCATAGCTCTCCCTTTCTACACCACCACTGCTTTCTCTCTCTGATGCTTCAGCTACATTCATCACTCCTGTTCTTCCCACAATTCTCATCCTCCTCCTATGAATCCCATCACATCCAAATTTCATTTTCGCAGAATTCACGCATGAATTTGAGGGGCTCAATGTACTAGAACAACCCATTTTGCACATTTTCTTTCTGGAGGGCTGAAAGTTGCATAAGCCCACAAAGTGTAAACCTTGTTTAAGGGTGGAATCATGGCTACCAACCATGTAGCTGTCAGAGAGAAGCGTTGGAGAGATAGAGAGGGAATGCATCATGGAGAATTGGAGCCCAGAAAAGGGGGTGCTCAAGGAAGAGTATTAAAAGGATGAGCACGAACTATTGCATAAAGTGGGGTTAGTGGGATAGGTAGAAGAATGAAGATGATGATGACGAGTTAAGAGAAATAGTAGGGATTATTGGAATGAAATGAATCAACCATTTTATGATTTTCTTCCATTTTGTATTCACGCGTGCTAAATTGGCGGTTGCCATTTTGTTGCAGGTTTCTGCAAACCTTTTTTAAGCAAAAGGAAATATATATTTTTATTAAACTAGTTTTTTACCGATTCTTTCTACCGAGTAGTTTTTTGATTTTTAAAACAATAGAGTGTTAAAATATGAAATTCTTTATCCCTCCTTTTCTCTCTAGGGGGTCGACGTGCTAGGGTTAGAGTGAGGCGGCGAACAAAAAATCGTTTTCGGTGAAGCAGATTCCAACATAGAACTCGTGTTGTGGTTCTGATTACATAATCCGTATGGATTCTCCGCTGATGAATCGTTCGAAGGAACTGAGATTGATGGAAGATGAAGAAAAAGTGGTGGACTGTACCAACACAGATGATGATGACTTCACATCAAGGGCAGAACTTGCCCTCATTGGGAAGGTATTCACAGATAAACCGTTCCGTATTACTGGGTTATTTGCTTTTCTGCGGCAAGCTTGGAAAGTGAAGAAAACGTTTGGAATTCGGGAGATGGGTGACAATCTCTTTATATTTCAATTCTATAGAAAGGAGGACAAGAGCAGAGTGATGCATGGTGGTCCCTGGATCTTTGACAAACAACTGATTTTACTAGAAGAGATGGGTGACAATATGGTAGCCTCGGAGGTAAAATTTACACACACCAATTTCTGGGTAAGGGGGTATGACATACCCTTTGGCAAAATCTCTAATGCTACAGCACGAGCCCTTGCGACAAACTTTGGAGGTATGATTGACTTCAGGGAAGACGACGATCTAGGATGGAGTAGGTATGTGGTTTTTAAAGTAAGAGTGAGCATTACTGATCCTTTGATACGAGGGGCGATAGCAAATTTTGGTGAGGGAGGCGCGAGATGGATATCGTTTAAGTATGAAAATTTACCCAATTTTTGCTACAAATGTGGACGGCTAGGGCATGTGGAAGAGGACTGCGATGTTCAAGAGGATGAAGGAGTAAAGGGTCAGTATGGAGAATGGTTGCGGGCTTCCCCGATCAAATATAGGCAGCAAACTAAAGGAGAAGGTTACAGGAAAGAAAGTCGGTACACGGGAAACCCTCTAGATTCGGAGGACGCTGAGGAGGAAATAATATTGGTGGAGTCTGAGAAGAAAATGTCAGCAGTAAGAAAATCTCTTAAGGAGCTTCCGGAAGCAGCAAATGTAGCCACGAGGAACAATGCTACGGCCACCAAAGCAGGTGAAACCATGGTTGGGAAAGTTAGTTTAGAAGACCCCAGACAGCAGTGCAGTGAGGGGCATGGCAATTCTGAGCTTGAGAGTGAGAGGGAAACACTACAACCCTCCAAAACTAGCCACGTAAACATTGCCATGCAAAGGCAAATAGAGAAGGGGAAGGAAGTTAGAGACTCAGAGGAGGTGGTGAAAGGAAGCACTAAAGCATAGGTGCCAGAAAATAGGGGTACATGGAAGCGGTTAAAAGTAAACATAGGAGATAAGGTACCATCGGCTGGGATTCTATTTGGGCAGGATCGAAAAAAACGGAAGGGAGAAAGTATGTTGGAGATTGACTCAATGCATTTGATGAAGGTAGAAGTTAGACAGAAGAGGGGAAGAATTTTGGATGTGGAAATGACCGACAACCAAGAATCGGCGGGGGTGACTGAGGGTCATCCTTGCCGGGAGCAATGAAAATCATGAGCTACAACTGCGGGGGGTTGGGGAGCCCCGAGGTAGTTCTATCACTCCGGTGATTAATGCAAAGATACTCCCCAAATGTGGTCTTTCTCATGGAGACCAAACTCTATGCAAGTGAAATGGATATGGTGAGGAGGCAATGTGGAATGGTGGGCTGCTTAGCTGTCCCTCCGATCGGGAGGGCGGGAGGAGTAGCTCTCCTCTGGCAGGAAGAAAATCCAGTGATCATTAAATACTACTCGAACCATCACATTGATGCGGAAGTGGGCATGGAAAGGGGGTGGACTAGAATCACTGGACTCTACGAATGGTCGGAAAGCAACCAGAAAAGAAAGACCACATAACTCTTGAATTTTCTAGGAGGGTAGGAAAAAACCGACTGGTTGATTTTCGGTGATCTAAACATCATTCTTTACCCAAGAGAAAAACAAGGAGGTAATGGCTTCGATTTTGACAGTGCTGCTAACCTAATGGTCGTGATGGAGAAATGGAGTCTTTCAGATTTGGGATATAGTGGATACCCTTATACATGGAGTAACCGGAGGGAAGGAGATCAACATATGGAGGAGAGGCTAGACAGATTTTTGGGAAATGATCTCTGGTATAATGAAGGACAGGGAGCTCGTGTAGAACATATCTCTTGGGAGGGCTCCGATCACTATCCAATTTTACTGGATACACAACCACATACAAGAACAAGGAAAGGCAGCACGCGGAGTCCAAAATTTGAAGCTATATGGGCTAGTGAGACTGATTTTGAAGAAGTAGAGAAAGAGCAATAGGCCACTTCTATGGACCATCAAGGTAATGTGATAGATGGGCTCAAATTATGTAGACAAGCTTTTGCTGAGTGGGGCAAACAGAGGTTTGGGAACTTGGAACAAAAAATGAAGGAGTTGAGGGAAAAACTCAAATTTTTAGATTATGATAGGCCTACTGCCCAAAACCTAGCAGCTCGGAGACAGATTGAGGAGCAATTGGGGAGCTTAGAGGTTGCTAATGAAAAAAACTGGGCTCAACGAGCACATCACCATGCTCTTCGAGAAGGCGAAAGCAACACACGATATTTTCATGCGAGGCTGAAGAATCATCGAAGGAAAAATACAGTTCGGTAGTTGAAAGATCCTGAAGGGAGCTTGCAAACCTCAAAGGAAGCTATGCAACAGACAGTGGTAGAATACTATCAAGACCTTTTCACGACATGCAACCCAAGCTCCGAAGATTTGTCTTTCCTGGAATTGAATGGAAGGGTTTCTGTGGAAAGGAAAAAACAACTGTTGGAAGAGGTGTCAGAGAAAGAAATTGAAGCGGCGTTGAGGCAAATGGGTCCGACAAAGGGCACCGGGTCCGGATGGTTTTTGTGGCTTATTCTACCAGAAGTATTGGCATATTGTAAAGAAGGAGGTCTCTCAAACAGTCCTAACGGTAATGAACGGGGAAGCCATGCCGGCGGAGCTGAATCATACCTTAGTAGCCCTTATTCCAAAGGTGAAGAACCCGCAAGAAATGAAAGACTTAAGGCCAATAGCACTGTGCAACGTGCTGTACAAGCTTATCTCAAAGATGCTCGCTAACCGATTGAAACCTTGGTTAGATGCCATTATTGATGAACGGAAATTAGCCTTCATCCCCGGTCGACTAATCTCGGATAATGCGATGGTCGCATTTGAAGTCTTTCATTATTTGAAACAAAAGAAGAAAGGGAGACGCGGGTGGATTGCAGCGAAGGTGGATATGAGCAAGGCTTATGACCGGGTGGAGTGGAGCTTTTTGAAGTTGATTATGTCAGAGATGGGTTTTCCAAATCAAACTATTAAGCTCATTATGAATTGTGTGACGACGGTCACATATTCCTTCTGTGTCAATGGTGAACATGTCGGACATGTCATCCCGAAAAGAGGACTAAGGCAAGGGGATCCCATTTCACCGTATCTTTTTCTGCTTGTCACGAAAGGACTAAATACCTTAATTCAGAGGGAAGGAGAGAGGGGAAATTGGCAAGGTATCAAAATCTGTAGGAGAGCATCGTTAATCACCCATTTACTGTTCACAGATGATAGTATTTTCTTCATCAAAGATAGGTAGAGGGATGTTGAATCCCTCAAGAGAGTCTTGGATTTATACGGCAAATATTCAGGGCAGCAACTCAATTTGGATAAGTCCGAAACTTTCTTCAGCAGCAACTTGTCCAGTGATCGGAAAACGACTCTGACTCGGCAAGAGAGAAATGCAAGACAAGAAGAGATACTTGGGTCAACCCCTCTTGGTGGGCCGATCTAAAAAGACTATTTTTGAGGAACTGAAAAAGAAGATTTGGGCGAGGTGTCAAGGATGGAAGGAGAAAACGGTATCACAGGCGGGTAGAGAGATACTGCTAAAAGCGGTGATTCAAGCGGTACCACTATACGCGATGAGCATTTTCAAGCTCCCTGTGTCCTTCCATGAGGAAGTCGAAAGCATGATGAGTAGGTGCTGGTGGAGTGGGGATGCAGACAGACGAGGACTCCACTGGGTCAGATGGAAGGAGATGTGCGGTAGGAAGACGATGGGAGGTATGGGCTTTCGTGATATGGATAACTTTAACCTCTCTATGCTAGCGAACAAGCCTACCAGATACTAACCAAACCCGATACACTTGCCAGTTCCCTAATGAAAGCAAGATATTTTCCAAGAGGAAGTATACTTGAAGCACAACATGGTTACCGTCCTAGCTTCGTATGGAGAAGCATCTTGGAGAGGAGAGATTTGTTGTCCAAAGGCCTCGGATGGAATTTGGGAGATGGGAAATCCGTGAAAATATGGGGTGAGAGGTGGTTAGCCCATGATGGTAGCTATTTTATGGGGGGGGGGGGGTTTGAGGAATGATAGGCCGCAAGTGCACGGGTGCTCGTGTAGCAAGTATCAAGGTCGATTTCCATATGGACTTTTCCTTTCAACGCACTGAACTAGCCTCCAAGTTTATTGCTAAGTCGATCGGGATTTTGTTTGAAACAATCTATTTCTATTTCTATTCACTACTAAAGATTAACAAATAAATATACACACAATTTACTTGGATTTATCAGTAAGAAAAAGACGTTCAGGGGATAAAACCTAAGTAACTCTATGAATCAAACAAGTGGATTGAACATGTATGTCACTAATTTGGTATATTTTAGGGTCGATAATCGCATAAATTATTCCGTAGCGAGCTTTTGGCACTGAAACGGATTGCTTAGCAAAATTGACCACCTACTGTCGTGGTTATTTCAATTTTAACTAAGTTAAAGATCAAATTATCCAATGACCCCTAATTATAAAGTCTTCTATGTCTAGTTCACTTCATAACTAGTTTAATCCTAAGGGTTCCGATTATCGAATTTCTCCTTCGATTTCACTCAACAATCTAATTCCATATTCTTGATGGCCAGTCAAAAACAATGACATACATAATCAAAGGTTAAATAAAATGCATTCAAACTAGATTAACAAACTTGTTCAATCCAACAAAACTCAATCCATAAGAGAAACAAACAAGGGTTTATCCCCTAAACTAAAGGAAAACTACTCACTACTCATGTTCAAAACACAAAACATATCAAAATCTATGAGAGAAAGCATATAAAAATCTATGAGAGAATGAGAAATAAACCAAATGAAGAGCAATCTTGCAAGGAATGAACTATGGAGGACTTTTGCTCCTCCAATCTTCAATCTTTGCTTCAATCTTCTCTTTTGATCTCCAAATCCTCCTCCCTCACTGATGGATGCATTAATCAATATAAAGGAGATCAATCAGAGTTAAGTGACAGCATGGAGGATGGTGGAATGATCATTGCTTCCATAGACAGCCGAAAAACATCATGATAAAAGCAAAAACCAACTTGCAAGCGTCGAAAGTGAAAAGATAAAGCAACACGGACCGTTCTAGGGCAACACGGGTCGTGTCACTGTCAACACGGGTCGTGTTGCCTAGACACGGACCGTGTTGCTCGCTGGACTTGGATTTCTGACTTTCTGGAAGCTGAAACGACCCGTTTTGGGTCTTTTCTCACCCGTGTTGACGTCTGCCGGTATCCAATGTGTTCTTGGGCTGTATCTCACTCTTGATTTGTGATCTACTTGGACTCCTTTGACTTGGTTTTGGGCTTGATTTAATCCAAATAACTCCATTTTCCTACAAAACTTATACCAAACTCCAATCAAGCATAACATAGAGAATTTGGGCATAAAAATAACACATTCATAACTAAAATCACCCAAATCAACTCTAAATAATCCATGATCACATATATATAAAATACACTTATCAAACCCCCCCATGCTTACACCTTGCTTGTCCCTAAGCAAGGCTAAACTCACAAATAAAATAGAAATCAAAGAAAATAATGAAGGGAGAAAATAAACGGGACAAAGTGACTCAAGTCAAAAAGGAAAAAGTTTCAAAGTAAAATTGAAAAATTTATTTACAAATATCCTCAGGAAAGCATCGATAAGACTTTCAATTAGTCCAACTTAATCAAGCATAGCCCAAGTATGAATGAAAGTTTATAAACATGAGAAAATGAAATCATAAAAAGAATTACAAAAACCATACTTATCAAGATCAAACTAATTACCCTCCTAATCACAAATGAAACAAGCAAGCACACAATAATGGATGAAACTAGGTAATTGAGAGCAACCTTACTTTAGGGAATGTTGAAACACTCCTCTCATATGTTTGAAAAAATAATATTCAATGAAGGTGCACTCCATACTCAATCACAAAGCAACATTCTACCATAAGCTTGCAAATAATCTCAATTCTCTATCGCTAAAATGCAATGCACAATGATAATCAAGAGGACTTTCAAAAGGGTTGTAATGGGGCTAAGGATAAGGGTAAGGAGTGAAGATATATTTGGGAAAGTGGAGCTAAAAGCCAATACTTGGAACATAAACTTCACCAAATTATTCAAATAAGAACACTCACACCTTATAAACATATCAATGCATCCCATAATCATGTGGAAATTGCCTCAACTCAAAGAAAAATAAACTACCAAAATACTTTTTTTTTTCATTTCTCTGATTTTTTTCATTTTTTCATTTTTTTTCTCTTTTTGCTATTTTTCTCTGAAATTCAAATATTTCAATTCAAACTCAAAGATATATACATCAATAAGGCAATTTCAACTCAACTCATATCAAGCTACAATGGGGAGCAATCTCAAAAAATATTTCAACTTCACAACATCCCCAACAAGACCAAACTACAAATACATCACAATCAACCCAACTTTTCACACTCTAACACTCCAAGCATAGGCTTATGGGTAGGAAATTAAATATTTGGCCATGGCTATCAATATAGGTAATCAAAAGAAAGAGTGATACAAGGCTAAAAGTGGGTTAAAAGCGGATAATTCACATGTGAAGGGTGGCTATTTGGCTTTGTATTTAAAATATGTACAAGAATGCCTCTATCATATTACCAATGCACAGGCAAAAATGCAGTTTCAAAAAGATGCATCGCAAGTTCTAGAGAATGCAACTAAGGAGGAGCCACACATGGAAATGAGACTAATAAAAATGATTAGTCATTTAAGGCTTTTGTGGTCTCACGGGTAAAAAGCTCTCAAATAAACCTAGCTCATATAGACGTATACGTGCTAAACTCATTCCAAAAGATTTCAAAAGGGCAATCAATCATCACTATCAAAGTACAATCCTAAACTCTCTATGATTCACGACTCTTTTCAAAACTTTTAATTTACAAAAGGGTCATACGAGACAAAATCAAATCAAAAGAAAACTAATCTAGCTTTACCTTATTTTTTTTTATTCTTCTTTTTTCAATTTTTAAAATTTCTGAAAAGTTCTGATTTTTTTTATTTTTCAAAATCTAAAATCAAAAGTCAAATGAAAAACTAGAAAATAAGAAACTAAAAACTAAGAAAAAGAAAGAAAATTAAAATCTAATATGATACTAAGTAATGCAATTCTATGTGGATGCAGTAATTCGTAAATGAAAGAAAATAGAAAACTAAGAAAAATCAAAAAGAACAACTAAACTAAACACAAAATAAAATCATATGCACAAAGGTGAAAACACAAAATTTTTTTTATTTTGTTTCAAATTAATCCCCCCCATGCTTGGACAAAGCATTGTCCTCAATGCATAAAACAAGAAGAAACGAGCACAAAAGGGGAAAAACAGGACAATCACTGCGGTGGAGGAGGAGGAGGTGGGTAAGGATATTGGTTAGGGTAGTTCAACTGCCAATCGCGCATCACTTGCATCATCTCGAGCATGCGTGCTTGTTCGGCAGCTTGGGTGGCGTTGGCTTGGTCAAGAAGGTCTAGCCTCTCAAAAATACGAGTTTGGTTGTGTAAAATTTGGTCCGAAGTGGTTCGAAAATAACCAAACTCATTTTCGCAATAGGTTCTAAGGGAGGCATGGTCCGCGCGCAAAGAATTAAAACTATCTTGGAAATCAAATGCGACGGCGGGACCTTCTTCATCATCCCCGCCACCCTCGTGATGAGGAGGCGAAGGAACTTGGTCGGGAATAGGGTTAGGTTGTGGAAATGGTGCGTTAGCAAGGAAAAGAATATTTGGGAGCTCTTGAATGGTAAGGTTCGGATGAGGAAGCCTCATCAACTCATTGTCGGGGTACACCCACCAAACTTCTTCCCCTCTTAACTTGCACATTTTCATGTCTCTAATAGCCCTACCATCTAAGGTCATTGGGCCCTCTACCCTATCCCGCTCGTGACGAGCCGGATCCCAACCAAAGTGCCTAGCCAAAACCGTGAGCAACCCACCAATAACGATATCACCGTTAGTGTGAGATGTTATGCGTGCTAAATGTGTGGCAAAAAGGGCGGCGAGGTTAACTTCGGGTCGTGCGTGATACATACCCCATACCGTGTAAAATTCAGCTTGAGCCGCAACATTCACACTATCCCCCCTTCCAAATAACTCACAAGCTAGGATGCGTTGCGTGTAACGGAACACGGGGTTCCGTATGTGCGTGCACTTAGACCTACTCGGGTGGTAGTCATTCCTAGTTGTGGTAAATTGCCAAAATTCATTGGCGTTCCAGTCAGCTAAAGGGGCACATCTCGTGTGGCTACATCGTGGACAACTGGTAAACGAAAGATCTATGCAAACTGGGCGAGAGTCAAATGATATTCTTCTTCGTCTATCCTAAAGGTAATCCTACCCTCTTGTGTCCTAAGGTTCACATCAAAGGTGCTAAGCACCTCTAGGGTAAGGTTCCGATAGGTCGGCTCTCTCATCCTCACAAAATCTATAATCCCTTTTCTATTCAAAAGCCATTCTACATCGTCTAGTATGCCAGTGGTTTGTAAAAATGGCTCATTCATGTAACGAGTAGGGAGTATATTGCTCTTAGATAAGGCAAGCTAACGCTCAAATTGAACACCTTCTAAATTAAAAGGGTTATTACCTCGCGTTTTCCTAGAAGATGAGCCCGCTTAGCCTTTGCCTTTGTCACCATTGTCCCCTTTTCGCTTCTTTGACGCTTGCTCCTCACCACGGGTAGTCCTGATCATCTTTTATACAATATATACAAGCTAAAAAGTTAGTAATATAGGAGTAACAAAGAAAAAAAACTAATAAAAACTATGAAACTTAAGACCTAATTTAATCAGAAACTTATGTACATATGACTCAAATCAATTTAAATTCTAAGTTTTCTAAGACCTTTAGACTCTTTAACACTACTAATTAAACTAAGTCTAGACTAAGTTTAACTCAAATTCTAATGAACTAAGACTCTTACTGCACTAAACTAATATTAAAAGGAGCTAACTAAGCTAAATTAACATATACATATTCACACCAACAAGTAACAAACTAAGCTAAACTTAACGAAAGTAAACTACTAAAAATCAGTAACTAAACTAAAGAAAAACCAAATTAAAAACAAGAAAACAAAATTAAAACCCTAATATAAAATTAAGCTAGACTAAAATAAGAAAATAAAAACAAACAAACTAACAAAGAACAAAAACAGAAAATCAATAAAGGAAAATCCAACTAACAAAGTACTAAAACAAAAAATCAAAATATATACATGAAAATCCACACTTCCAAAAACTTGAAACACAACAATGGTGGACAACAATGGAGATTCACATATTATATACAAATATAAAAACTAAAAACGAAAATATAAAACGAAAATAAACTAAATAAAACAACGAAATTAGAAAAATCAAACCTTGTTACACTTGAAGATGAAGAAAAGAACTTGAATGTGGGTGAAAAATGGAGTGAAAGGAATGAGAATGAAATTAGTGGGATCTGAAAGAGGAAGGAAAAATAGGAAGAATGGAAGAAAAATGGAGTGATTTGGGTGAGAATTGAGGGAGTATGGAGTAAAAGAGTGAAGAGGGAGAGTGTAGTGGTTGTGGAGTTTGAGAGCTTCTTGAGGGAGTATGGAGGAAGAAGAATGAATGAATGTGATGGATTATAATTAGAGTAGCACCAGTGGATTAGAAGCAAAATGGACGAAATATGAAAAATAAAAGAAAGGGGCGAAAAACGGGTAAAATACCCGTGTTACTGGGAATCGGGGTCCAACACGGATCGTGTTGGTTCAACACGGTCCGTGTTGACCTGTGTTCAAAAATTTTTGCTCTCTGGACGGCAACACGGGTCGTGCCAGGGCCATCACGACTCGTGTTGCCCCTGTTCTTCGCCTTCTTCGCCTGGGTTCGATTCCTCTCAACAATTTCTTTATTATTATTATTTTTTTTTCACTCTCACTCTCAATCTCTTGTTTCTTTTGTTTTACCTCTCATTTTTATTCAAACTCTATTTTTTTTTCTCTCCTCTTTCATTTTTTTTATATTTTCAATTTTTTTATTTTTTTATTTTATTTATTTATTTATTTAAATATTTTTTTTCTAAACCTAATACCGCAAAAAGAAAATAAAATATAAACCCAAGAAAAATCCTAGAAAAAGAAAATAGGAGGGATAAAAATTCTAAAAATCCTAGAAAAATTAAAATAAATCAAAGAAAAATCCCAAAAATCCTAGAAAAATAAGGAAAAATTCAGAAAAATCAAAATAAAAAGAAGAAAAATTCTAAAAAATTCTAAAAAATGAAAATAAAACAGGAAAAGCTTGGGTTGCCTCCCAAGAAGCGCTTGTTTAATGTCCTTAGCTAGACATAGTACCTCTCAACCTGGTGAATAATCCATTACTCCATAGCCAAGGGTTTTTGGAGCTTCACATTGCATAGTACCTCCAAACATCTTTAAATTGACCCTACAGCTTGGGTCAAACTTATTACCTCCTTCAGAAATGGAGGGTTCACCATCATTAAACCTGAAAATCTCATCAAATGTACCCTTGTTAATAGCATAAGGCACGTTCTTGTTCATGTTAGGTGGGGGCAAAATTTCTTTTATTCCCACTCTTGCATCGGCAAGGTCATGACCTTTATCAATAAATAAGCCACAAGGATTTTCAACGAAATAATCTTTAGACTTATCAAGGCTTTCACCTTCAACATCACACACACAATCATCATGTTTTTCACAAACCACACCTTCATCATGCTCATCTTTCTCACATAGTACATCAACACCAAAACTAGGGGAAACTTCCCGTGGCAAAACATAACGGAATAAGTCAAATTCTAGTACATGTTCCCCTATCCTAAACTTCATCTTCCCACATTGTACATCAATGACACACCCTACGGTAGCAAGAAAAGGTCTCCCCAAAATGATTTGGGTACGGGAATCCTCGGGCATATCAAGGATGACAAAAAAAAAATCGGCACATAGCAATCACCCACCTTGATGGAACGATCCGCCATTTGCAATGACATGGTAGTTGGTCTCAACTCTCCTAGGTTCAACCGTTCATACAAAGAATAGGGCATTAAGCTTACACTAGAACCCACATCACACAAAGCTCGGTCAACAGTTAAACTACCTAGGCCACATGGGATATTAAAGCTTCCCGGATCCTTAAGCTTAGGAGTAAGCTTGTTAAGAACCACAGAACTACACTCTTCAGTCAATGCAACTTCCTCAATTTCATCAATTTTCCTCTTTTTAGAGAGGATTTCTTTCAAAAACTTTGCATACAAAGGCATTTAAGATAAAGCATCCAAAAACGGCACATTCACATTCAATTGCTTTAACATATTAAAGAACTTGCCGAATTTTGCATCTAATATAGCCTTAGCATATCGTTGAGGAAAAGGTAATGGTGGTTTGTAAACTCTAGAGGGAGATGAAGGTCGGGTTTCGGTATTCTCTTTTGAAGGCTCACTCTCAAGGTCTTTCTCTCTAGGCTTCTCAACCTTTCTCTCAACCTCAACCCACCCATGCTTATCATTTGGCATGCTAGATCCCTCATATTGTGTCCCACTCCTCAAAATAATGGCGTTGCATTGTTCTTTAGGGTTAGGTACGGGCTTTCCGGGAAGCATTCTCGGAGGGGTAGTGGAGGTACTAACTTGAATAGCAATTTGATTCTCAAGCATTTGATTGTGGGTGCTTATAAGATCAACTTTAGTAGCTAAGGCTTTAATCACCGCATCTTGTCTTTGTTGATGCTCGAGTTGTTGTTGTTGGTATTGTTGTCGAGACAACATTAAAGCTTGTATCATGGCCTCTACGTTAGGATTTTGGGGTGCTTGTGGTGGAGGTGCTTGGGGTTGTCTTTGCCCTTGGGGTTGACCGATTTGGTTATTGTTCCGGTAAGAAAATTTCGGGTGGAACCTAAGACCGGGGTTGTAAGTATTGGAAAAAGGGTCAAAGTTTGGCCTATTGGAAGGGTAACCAACATAGTTAACCACTTCGGTCGATTCATTACTAACCAATCCACTAGGACAATTCAAGGTCTCATGCTCATATGATTGACACGATGCACATGGTTGGGGAGGGTGAGCTTTTACATTCAGCATATCCATCTTTTTAGTCATGGCATCCAATTTAGCATTCAACATAGAAATAGCATCAACATCATACTTACCTCCCGTCCTCTTTGAACGAGGCCTTGACCACTAGTAGCTATTGATCGCCATTTCCTCAATCAAAGTTTGAAGTTCCGCTACTGTTTTGGACATGATGTTGCCTCCCGCAGCCGCCAAGATGTTGGCTCTCAAGTTGTCATCTACTCCGTTGTAGAAAGCTTGTATCGGGACCCATGGTTCGAAACCATAGTGGGGCATTGGCGTAAGAGGTCCTTGAACCTCTCCCATGCTTCATAGAGGGACTCATCCGGCTCTTGAACAAATGTTGAAATTTGATTCCGGAGGCTCGTCAACTTGCTAGAAGGAAAGTACTTCGTCAAGAATACGCTAGCAAGTTGGTCAAAAGTTGTGATGGCGGAGCTTGATGGAAGAGAGTCCAACCACTCCCAAGCCTTCCCTTCAAGTGAGAAGGGAAACAATCGCAGCTTGATTGCATCGGGCGTTGCACCATTTACCTTAAAAGTCTCACATGCTTGGTTGAATAGGCGAAGGTGCCGGTTGGGATCTTCATTGGGAAGGCCATGGAATGGGTTGGCCCTCACTAAATTGATGATTGAACTCCTTAGCTCGAAATCATTTGCGGACACATTTTGGGGATTTATGGCGGAGGGTTGATTTGTGACATTGGGCATCACATAAGAGCCAAGCGTAATTCTAGGCTCCCCGCCGCCACAAGACATGGTGTTTATTCGTTTGGGGTTTTCTTCTTGTCTTTTCCGGGCTTGCTCTAACTTTTTCTTCTTCCGTCGGTAGCGAAAGGTTCTTTTGATTTCAGGATCAAACCCAAACAGTGGATCTTTTTGCATACACTTAGAGTAAACCTGGCAAGATAAAACTAAAACACCAAAGAAAAATCAAAACAGAAAATAAATGACTTAGGCAACCTTAGGGTATTCGTTCAATGGCTAGCTAGGGACAAAGTCCCCGGCAACGGCGCCAAAAGCTTGATAGGCCGCAAGTGCACGGGTGCTCGTGTAGCAAGTATCAAGGTCGATTTCCACAGGGACTTTTCCTTTCAACGCACTGAACTAGCCTCCAAGTTTATTGCTAAGTCGATCGGGTTTTTGTTTGAAACAATCTAATTCTATTTCTATTCACTACTAAAGATTAACAAATAAATATACACACAATTTACTTGGATTTATCAATAAGAAAAAGACGTTCAGGGGATAAAACCTAAGTAACTCTATGAATCAAACAAGTGGATTGAACATGTATGTCACTAATTTGGTATATTTTAGGGTCGATAATCGCATAAATTATTCCGTAGCGAGCTTTTGGCACTGAAACGGATTGCTTAGCAAAATTGACCACCTACTGTCGTGGTTATTTCAATTTTAACTAAGTTAAAGATCAAATTATCCAATGACCCCTAATTATAAAGTCTTCTATGTCTAGTTCACTTCATAACTAGTTTAATCCTAAGGGTTCCGATTATCGAATTTCTCCTTTCAGTACTTCACTCAACAATCTAATTCCATATTCTTGATGGCCAGTCAAAAACAATGACATACATAATCAAAGGTTAAATAAAATGCATTCAAACTAGATTAACAAACTTGTTCAATCCAACAAAACTCAATCCTTAAGAGAAACAAATAAGGGTTTATCCCCTAAACTAAAGGAAAACTACTCACTACTCATGTTCAAAACACAAACATATCAAAATCTATTCTAGAAAACATATAAAAATCTATGAGAGAATGAGAAATAAACCAAATGAAGAGCAATCTTGCAAGGAATGAACTATGGAGGACTTTTGCTCCTCCAATCTTCAATCTTTGCTTCGATCTTCTCTTTTGATATCCAAATCCTCCTCCCTCGTTGATGGATGCATTAATCAATATAAAGGAGATCAATCAGGGTTAAGTGACAGCATGGAGGATTGTGGAGTGATCATTGCTTCCATAGACAGCCGAAAAACATCATGATAAAAGCAAAAACCAACTTGCAAGCGTCGAAAGTGAAAAGATAAAGCAACACGGACCGTTCTAGGGCAACACGGGTCGTGTCACTGTCAACACGGGTCGTGTTGCCTAGACACGGACCGTGTTGCTCGCTGGACTTGGATTTCTGACTTTCTGGAAGCTGAAACGACCCGTTTTGGGTCTTTTCTCACCCGTGTTGACGTCTGCCGGTATCCAATGTGTTCTTGGGCTGTATCTCACTCTTGATTTGTGATCTACTTGGACTCCTTTGACTTGGTTTTGGGCTTGATTTAATCCAAATAACTCCATTTTCCTACAAAACTTATACCAAACTCCAATCAAGCATAATATAGAGAATTTGGGCATAAAAATAACACATTCATAACTAAAATCACCCAAATCAACTCTAAATAATCCATGATCACATATATATAAAATACACTTATCAAACCCCCCCATGCTTACACCTTGCTTGTCCCTAAGCAAGGCTAAACTCACAAATAAAATAGAAATCAAAGAAAATAATGAAGGGAGAAAATAAACGGGACAAAGTGACTCAAGTCAAAAAGGAAAAAGTTTCAAAGTAAAATTGAAAAATTTATTTACAAATATCCTCAGGAAAGCATCGATAAGAATTTCAATTAGTCCAACTTAATCAAGCATAGCCCAAGTATGAATGAAAGTTTATGAACATGAGAAAATGAAACCATAAAAAGAATTACAAAAACCATACTTATCAAGATCAAACTAATTACCCTCCTAATCACAAATGAAACAAGCAAGCACACAATAATGGATGAAACTAGGTAATTGAGAGCAACCTCACTTTAGGGAATGTGGAAACACTGCTCTCATGTGTTTGAAAAAATAATATTCAATGAAGGTGCACTCCATACTCAATCACAAAGCAACATTCTACCATAAGCTTGCAAATAATCTCAATTCTCTATCGCTAAAATGCAATGCACAATGATAATCAAGAGGACTTTCAAAAGGGTTGTAATGGGGCTAAGGATAAGGGTAAGGAGTGAAGATATATTTGGGAAAGTGGAGCTAAAAGCCAATACTTGGAACATAAACTTCACCAAATTATTCAAATAAGAACACTCACACCTTATAAACATATCAATGCATCCCATAATCATGTGGAAATTGCCTCAACTCAAAGAAAAATAAACTACCAAAATACTTTTTTTTTTCATTTCTCTGATTTTTTTCATTTTTTTTCTCTTTTTGCTATTTTTCTCTGAAATTCAAATATTTCAATTCAAACTCAAAGATATATACATCAATAAGGCAATTTCAACTCAACTCATATCAAGCTACAATGGGGAGCAATCTCAAAAAATATTTCAACTTCACAACATCCCCAACAAGACCAAACCACAAATACATCACAATCAACCCAACTTTTCACACTCTAACACTCCAAGCATAGGCTTATGGGTAGGAAATTAAATATTTGGCCATGGCTATCAATATAGGTAATCAAAAGAAAGAGTGATACAAGGCTAAAAGTGGGTTAAAAGCGGATAATTCACATGTGAAGGGTGGCTATTTGGCTTTGTAGTTAAAATATGTACAAGAATGCCTCTATCATATTACCAATGCACAGACAAAAATGCAGTTTCAAAGAGATGCATCGCAAGTTCTAGAGAATGCAACTAAGGAGGAGCCACACATGGAAATGAGACTAATAAAAATGATTAGTCATTTAAGGCTTTTGTGGTCTCACGGGTAAAAAGCTCTCAAATAAACCTAGCTCATATAGACGTATACGTGCTAAACTCATTCCAAAAGATTTCAAAAGGGCAATCAATCATCACTATCAAAGTACAATTCTAAACTCTCTATGATTCACGACTCTTTTCAGAACTTTTAATTTACAAAAGGGTCATACGAGACAAAATCAAATCAAAAGAAAACTAATCTAGCTTTACCTTATTTTTTTTTTATTCTTCTTTTTTCAATTTTTAAAATTTCTGAAAAGTTCTGATTTTTTTTATTTTTCAAAATCTAAAATCAAAAGTCAAATGAAAAACTAGAAAATAAGAAACTAAAAACTAAGAAAAAGAAAGAAAATTAAAATCTAATATGATACTAAGTAATGCAATTCTATGTGGATGCAGTAATTCATAAATGAAAGAAAATAGAAAACTAAGAAAAATCAAAAAGAACAACTAAACTAAACACAAAATAAAATCATATGCACAAAGGTGAAAACACAAAATTTTTTTTATTTTGTTTCAAATTAATCCCCCCCATGCTTGGACAAAGCATTGTCCTCAATGCATAAAACAAGAAGAAACGAGCACAAAAGGGGAAAAACAGGACAATCACTGCGGGGGAGGAGGAGGAGGTGGGTAAGGATATTGGTTAGGGTAGTTCAACTGCCAATCGCGCATCGCTTGCATCATCTCGAGCATGCGTGCTTGTTCGGCAGCTTGGGTGGCGTTGGCTTGGTCAAGAAGGTCTAGCCTCTCAAAAATACGAGTTTGGTTGTGTAAAATTTGGTCCGAAGTGGTTCGAAAATAACCAAACTCATTTTCGCAATAGGTTCTAAGGGAGGCATGGTCCGCGCGCAAAGAATTAAAACTATCTTGGAAATCAAATGCGGCGGCGGGACCTTCTTCATCATCCCCGCCACCCTCGTGATGAGGAGGCGAAGGAACTTGGCTCGAATAGGGTTAGGTTGTGGAAATGGTGCGTTAGCAAGGAAAAGAATATTTGGGAGCTCTTGAATGGTAAGGTTCGGATGAGGAAGCCTCATCAACTCATTGTCGGGGTACACCCACCAAACTTCTTCCCCTCTTAACTTGCACATTTTCATGTCTCTAATAGCCCTACCATCTAAGGTCATTGGGCCCTCTACCCTATCCCGCTCGTGACGAGCCGGATCCCAACCAAAGTGCCTAGCCAAAACCGTGAGCAACCCACCAATAACGATATCACCGTTAGTGTGAGATGTTATGCGTGCTAAATGTGTGGCAAAAAGGGCGGCGAGGTTAACCGGTCGTCGTGATACATACCCCATACCGTGTAAAATTCAGCTTGAGCCGCAACATTCATACTATCCCCCCTTCCAAATAACTCACAAGCTAGGATGCGTTGCGTGTAACGGAACACGGGGTTCCGTATGTGCGTGCACTTAGACCTACTCGGGTGGTAGTCATTCCTAGTTGTGGTAAATTGCCAAAATTCATTGGCGTTCCAGTCAACTAAAGGGGGCACATCTCGTGTGGCTACACCGTGGACAACTGGTAAACGAAAGATCTATGCAAACTGGGCGAGAGTCAAATGATATTCTTCTTCGTCTATCCTAAAGGTAATCCTACCCTCTTGTGTCCTAAGGTTCACATCAAAGGTGCTAAGCACCTCTAGGGTAAGGTTCCGATAGGTCGGCTCTCTCATCCTCGCAAAATCTAACATCCCTTTTCTATTCAAAAGCCATTCTACATCGTTTAGTATGCCAGTGGTTTGTAAAAATGGCTCATTCATGTAACGAGTAGGGAGTATATTGCTCTTAGATAAGGCAAGCTAACGCTCAAATTGAACACCTTCTAAATTAAAAGGGTTATTACCTCGCGTTTTCCTAGAAGATGAGCCCGCTTAGCCTTTGCCTTTGTCACCATTGTCCCCTTTTCGCTTCTTTGACGCTTGCTCCTCACCACGGGTAGTCCTGACCATCTTTTATACAATATATACAAGCTAAAAAGTTAGTAATATAGGAGTAACAAAGAAAAAAAACTAATAAAAACTATGAAACTTAAGACCTAATTTAATCAGAAACTTATGTACATATGACTCAAATCAATTTAAATTCTAAGTTTTCTAAGACCTTTAGACTCTTTAACACTACTAATTAAACTAAGTCTAGACTAAGTTTAACTCAAATTCTAATGAACTAAGACTCTTACTGCACTAAACTAATATTAAAAGGAGCTAACTAAGCTAAATTAACATATACATATTCACACCAACAAGTAACAAACTAAGCTAAACTTAACGAAAGTAAACTACTAAAAATCAGTAACTAAACTAAAGAAAAACCAAATTAAAAACAAGAAAACAAAATTAAAACCCTAATATAAAATTAAGCTAGACTAAAATAAGAAAATAAAAACAAACAAACTAACAAAGAACAAAAACAGAAAATCAATAAAGGAAAATCCAACTAACAAAGTACTAAAACAAAAAATCAAAATATATACATGAAAATCCACACTTCCAAAAACTTGAAACACAACAATGGTGGACAACAATGGAGATTCACATATTATATACAAATATAAAAACTAAAAACGAAAATATAAAACGAAAATAAACTAAATAAAACAACGAAATTAGAAAAATCAAACCTTGTTACACTTGAAGATGAAGAAAAGAACTTGAATGTGGGTGAAAAATGGAGTGAAAGGAATGAGAATGAAATTAGTGGGATCTGAAAGAGGAAGGAAAAATAGGAAGAATGGAAGAAAAATGGAGTGATTTGGGTGAGAATTGAGGGAGTATGGAGTAAAAGAGTGAAGAGGGAGAGTGTAGTGGTTGTGGAGTTTGAGAGCTTCTTGAGGGAGTATGGAGGAAGAAGAATGAATGAATGTGATGGATTATAATTAGAGTAGCACCAGTGGATTAGAAGCAAAATGGACGAAATATGAAAAATAAAAGAAAGGGGCGAAAAACGGGTAAAATACCCGTGTTACTGGGAATCGGGGTCCAACACGGATCGTGTTGGTTCAACACGGTCCGTGTTGACCTGTGTTCAAAAATTTTTGCTCTCTGGACGGCAACACGGGTCGTGCCAGGGCCATCACGACTCGTGTTGCCCCTGTTCTTCGCCTTCTTCGCCTGGGTTCGATTCCTCTCAACAATTTCTTTATTATTATTATTTTTTTTTCACTCTCACTCTCAATCTCTTGTTTCTTTTGTTTTACCTCTCATTTTTATTCAAACTCTATTTTTTTTTCTCTCCTCTTTCATTTTTTTTTATATTTTCAATTTTTTTATTTTTTTATTTTATTTTATTTATTTATTTATATATTTTTTTTCTAAACCTAATACCGCAAAAAGAAAATAAAATATAAACCCAAGAAAAATCCTAGAAAAAGAAAATAAGAGGGATAAAAATTCTAAAAATCCTAGAAAAATTAAAATAAATCAAAGAAAAATCCCAAAAATCCTAGAAAAATAAGGAAAAATTCAGAAAAATCAAAATAAAAAGAAGAAAAATTCTAAAAAATGAAAATAAAACCGAAAAAGCTTGGGTTGCCTCCCAAGAAGCGCTTGTTTAATGTCCTTAGCTAGACATAGTACCTCTCAACCTGGTGAATAATCCATTACTCCATAGCCAAGGGTTTTTGGAGCTTCACATTGCATAGTACCTCCAAACATCTTTAAATTGACCCTACAGCTTGGGTCAAACTCATTACCTCCTTCAGAAATGGAGGGTTCACCATCATTAAACCTGAAAATCTCATCAAATGTACCCTTGTTAATAGCATAAGGCACGTTCTTGTTCATGTTAGGTGGGAGCAAAATTTCTTTTATTCCCACTCTTGCATCGGCAAGGTCATGACCTTTATCAATAAATAAGCCACAAGGATTTTCAACGAAATAATCTTGAGACTTATCAAGGTTTTCACCTTCAACATCACACACACAATCATCACGTTTTTCACAAACCACACCTTCATCATGCTCATCTTTCTCACATAGCACATCAACACCAAAACTAGGGGAAACTTCCCGTGGCAAAACATCACGGAATAAGTCAAATTCTAGTTCATGTTCCCCTATCCTAAACTTCATCTTCCCACATTGTAAATCAATGACACACCCTACGGTAGCAAGAAAAGGTCTCCCCAAAATGATTTGGGTACGAGAATCCTCGGGCATATCAAGGATGACAAAAAAAAATCGGCACATAGCAATCACCCACCTTGATGGAACGATCCGCCATTTGCAATGACATGGTAGTTGGTCTCAACTCTCCTAGATTCAACCAATCATACAAAGAATAGGGCATTAAGCTTACACTAGAACCCACATCACACAAAGCTCGGTCAACAGTTAAACTACCTAGGCCACATGGGATATTAAAGCTTCCCGAGTCCTTAAGCTTAGGAGTAAGCTTGTTAAGAACCACAGAACTACACTCTTCAGTCAATGCAACTTCCTCAATTTCATCAATTTTCCTCTTTTTAGAGAGGATTTCTTTCAAAAACTTTGCATACAAAGGCATTTAAGATAAAGCATCCAAAAACGGCACATTCACATTCAATTGCTTTAACATATTAAAGAACTTGCCGAATTTTGCATCTAATATAGCCTTAGCATATCGTTGAGGAAAAGGTAATGGTGGTTTGTAAACTCTAGAGGGAGATGAAGGTCGGGTTTCGGTATTCTCTTTTGAAGGCTCACTCTCAAGGTCTTTCTCTCTAGGCTTCTCAACCTTTTTCTCAACCTCAACCCCCCCATGCTTATCATTTGGCATGCTAGATCCCTCATATTGTGTCCCACTCCTCAAAATAATGGCGTTGCATTGTTCTTTAGGGTTAGGTTTGGGCTTTTTGGGAAGCATTCTCGGAGGGGTAGTGGAGGTACTAGCTTGAATAGCAATTTGATTCTCAAGCATTTGATTGTGGGTGCTTATAAGATCAACTTTAGTAGCTAAGGCTTTAATCATCGCATCTTGTCTTTGTTGATGCTCGAGTTGCTGTTGTTGGTATTGTTGTTGAGACAACATTAAAGCTTGTATCATGGCCTCTACGTTAGGATTTTGGGGTGCTTGTGGTGGAGGTGCTTGGGGTTGTCTTTGCCCTTGGGGTTGACCGATTTGGTTATTGTTCTGGTAAGAAAAGTTCGGGTGGAACCTAAGACCGGGGTTGTAAGTATTGGAAAAAGGGTCAAAGTTTGGCCTATTGGAAGGGTTACCAACATAGTTAACCACTTCGGTCGATTCATTACTAACCAACCCACTAGGACAATTCAAGGTCTCATGCTCATATGATTGACACGATGCACATGGTTGGGGAGGGTGAGCATTTACATTCAGCATATCCATCTTTTTAGTCATGGCATCCAATTTAGCATTCAACATAGAAATAGCATCAACATCATACTTACCTCCCGTCCTCTTGGAACGGGGCCTTGACTACTGGTAGCTATTGATCGCCATTTCCTCAATCAAAGTTTGAAGTTCCGCTACTGTTTTGGACATGATGTTGCCTCCCGCAGCCGCCAAGATGTTGGCTCTCAAGTTGTCATCTACTCCGTTGTAGAAAGCTTGTATCGGGACCCATGGTTCGAAACCATAGTGGGGCATTGACGTAAGAGGTCCTTGAACCTCTCCCATGCTTCATAGAGGGACTCATCCGGCTCTTGAACAAATGTTGAAATTTGATTCCGGAGGCTCGTCAACTTGCTAGGAGGAAAGTACTTCGGCAAGAATACGCTAGCAAGTTGGTCAAAAGTGGTGATGGCGGAGCTTGATGGAAGAGAGTCCAACCACTCCCAAGCCTTCCCTTCAAGTGAGAAGGGAAACAATCGCAGCTTGATTGCATCGGGTGTTGCACCATTTACCTTAAAAGTCTCACATGCTTGGTTGAATAGGCGAAGGTGCCGGTTGGGATCTTCATTGGGAAGGCCATGGAATGGGTTGGCCTTCACTAAATTGATGATTGAACTCCTTAGCTCGAAATCATTTGCGGACACATTTGGGGGATTTATGGCGGAGGGTTGATTTGTGACATTGGGGATCACATAAGAGCCAAGCGTAATTCTAGGCTCACCGCCGCCACAAGACATGGTGTTTATTCGTTTAGGGTTTTCTTCTTGTCTTTTCCGGGCTTGCTCCAACTTTTGCTTCTTCCGCCGGGAGCGAAAGGTTCTTTTGATTTCAGGATCAAACCCAAACAGTGGATCTTTTTGCATACACTTAGAGTAAACCTGGCAAGATAAAACTAAAACACCAAAGAAAAATCAAAACAGAAAATAAATGACTTAGGCAACCTTAGGGTATTCGTTCAATGGCTGGCTAGGGACAAAGTCCTCGGCAACGGCGCCAAAAGCTTGATAGGCCGCAAGTGCACGGGTGCTCGTGTAGCAAGTATCAAGGTCGATTTCCACAGGGACTTTTCCTTTCAACGCACTGAACTAGCCTCCAAGTTTATTGCTAAGTCGATCGGGTTTTTGTTTGAAACAATCTAATTCTATTTCTATTCACTACTAAAGATTAACAAATAAATATACACACAATTTACTTGGATTTATCAATAAGAAAAAGACGTTCAGGGGATAAAACCTAAGTAACTCTATGAATCAAACAAGTGGATTGAACATGTATGTCACTAATTTGGTATATTTTAGGGTCGATAATCGCATAAATTATTCCGTAGCGAGCTTTTGGCACTGAAACGGATTGCTTAGCAAAATTGACCACCTACTGTCGTGGTTATTTCAATTTTAACTAAGTTAAAGATCAAATTATCCAATGACCCCTAATTATAAAGTCTTCTATGTCTAGTTCACTTCATAACTAGTTTAATCCTAAGGGTTCCGATTATCGAATTTCTCCTTTCAGTACTTCACTCAACAATCTAATTCCATATTCTTGATGGTCAGTCAAAAACAATGACATATATAATCAAAGGTTAAATAAAATGCATTCAAACTAGATTAACAAACTTGTTCAATCCAACAAAACTCAATCCATAAGAGAAACAAATAAGGGTTTATCCCCTAAACTAAAGGAAAACTACTCACTACTCATGTTCAAAACACAAAACATATCAAAATCTATTCTAGAAAGCATATAAAAATCTATGAGAGAATGAGAAATAAACCAAATGAAGAGCAATCTTGCAAGGAATGAACTATGGAGGACTTTTGCTCCTCCAATCTTCAATCTTTGCTTCGATCTTCTCTTTTGATATCCAAATCCTCCTCCCTCGTTGATGGATGCATTAATCAATATAAAGGAGATCAATCAGGGTTAAGTGACAGCATGGAGGATTGTGGAGTGATCATTGCTTCCATAGACAGCCGGAAAACATCTTGATAAAAGCAAAAACCAACTTGCAAGCGTCGAAAGTGAAAAGATAAAGCAACACGGACCGTTCCAGGGCAACACGGGTCGTGTCACTGTCAACATGGGTCGTGTTGCCTAGACACGGACCGTGTTGCTCGCTGGACTTGGATTTCTGACTTTCTGGAAGCTGAAACGGCCCACTTTGGGTCTTTTCTCACTCGTGTTGACGTCTGCCGGTATCCAATGTGTTCTTGGGCTTGAGCTTGGGGCTTGGGGTGTATCTCACTCTTGATTTGTGATCTACTTGGACTCCTTTGACTTGGTTTTGGGCTTGATTTAATCCAAATAACTCCATTTTCCTACAAAACTTATACCAAACTCCAATCAAGCATAATATAGAGAATTTGGGCATAAAAATAACACATTCATAACTAAAATCACCCAAATCAACTCTAAATAATCCATGATCACATATATATAAAATACACTTATCACGGAATACAAAAGAGATTGGAGGGTGGAGAGATTACTAGGAGATGGGGAGGTGAATGAATGGAATATTCATCTGCTGCACTCCCTGTTCGACAATGACAAGGTCCAAACCATTTGGTCCACCCTACTGTCGCATAAGAAATGCCCAGATCAGATTAGATGGCTTTACATGAAGAATAGGGAGTATTCAGTCAAAAGCGGATACCATTTGGCAAAAAGCTTGTCAAATTGTTCGCCCTCAACAGACAGTAGCTGTTCACTTTGGCTGGAAAATATGGGGCTTGAAGGTGCAGCCAAAAGTGAAAAATATTATATGGAGGTTGGCGAAGGGCATTATTCCAACCATTACAAATCTAAAAAGGAGACATTGTGTGGCTAACGGGTGTTGTGTGATATGTAAAAAGGGAGAAGAAAGTATGCGACATGCCTTCCTCGAGTGTGAATGGACCCGAGAAGTCTGGGATTTACTTGGTATCACCAGAATACATCTGATTCCGGGTACAAGGGGAGATGACTGGGTGGAAAGTACTTTTGAACACTTAGACTCGGATGCGGTCCGGCGGTGGAGCTATGGGTTGTGGAGTATTTGGTGGGCTAGGAACGATGTTGTGCATAAAAATAAGGTGATTGACTCTTAGGAAGTGGCAAACCGTGCCAACAAGCACTGTGCTGAGTTTCTAAGTACTCTAAAGACAGACATAAACTGAAGCAGTACACAACAAACTCAAAAATGGAGGGGAGGTTTTCAGGGGCTAAAACTCAATGTCGATGCTGCCTGTGACTCAGAGAGGGGTGTTATAGGAATTGGGTGTGTTGCAAGAAGGGGTGATGACACTTTTGAATGGGCGGCGGTCAGAAGAGTGGAACGTCGTTGGTTTGTGGAGCAGGCCGAACTTCAAGCTATTTCTATGGCTCTAGACTTAAGTGCGGAAATGGAGGTAATCACAGGCTGTGTGGAGAGCGACTTGAAAGGAATTGTGGAGGTCCTGAAAAAGCGGAGTGTCATGGCTCTTGTAGTAGCAGAAGTAAAAGATAAATGGAAGGCTAGCACCATCAAAGAAATTTTCTGGACCCGGAGATCTGCAAATGGTGTTGCACACATGCTTGCTACATGGGGTCTGTACCAAGATTTAGAATTCAAAGCTTTTCCCTCTCCCCCTGGCTTTCTATCTGATGTACTACTTGAGGATTCATTAAACATTGAATGAATTTTGCTGGTCAGTTGACCTTCTTTGCAAAAAATAAAAAAAAATAGAGTGTTTAGATAAAATTGTCACTAAATTTTTTAAAAAAATTAAAATGTTATTGAATTTGAAATCTTTTATTAAACTAGTTTTTTGCCTATTGTTTCCAACGAGTAGGAAGAAGAATATAGACATAAATAATTGACAAAAGTATTAAAGATGTAAAGGAATGGATGTTAAATATGAATTGAAACAATATAATAAATGAAAAAAATAAATAAAATAAAAAATAAAAAAATGCAACATAAATTTTTTTCCAATGCTCTAGTATGTAATAGATTTGATTAAAATGAACAAATGAAAAAATATAATAACTTTGAAAAGTAGCATAGGGTGTTTTAAAAAAAAGTAATATAGGGAAAATGAAATAAAATGTAATGGGAAGTCTAAAATTAGTTTGAGTAATTAATTAATTTGTAATGTAAGACTATATAAAATAGTAAAGTTAAAAGAATGCAAAGTAAAAAAATGATAAAAATAAAAATAAAATAGACCTATGAATTGTAATTTTGGATGGTAAATTGACATAAAATTGAAATCGATTTTTGGTTATAATAGAAAATTAGATATTTATTGACCGTCACATAACCTCCTCCAAAACTCCAACTCAAATTTAGCCAACGGACATTATCTTATCGAAATTACCTTCTAGAGTTTTCGAAATTACACCTTAATTGACCGTCACATAACCCTTAAGTTTATTTTTTTTTATAAGAATGCAAGGTTAAGAAAAACGTTAAAAAAACAAAATATATCTATGAAGTGCAATTTGGAATAGTAAATTGGCCTAACTTTTGCTAGAATTTCTGTGTCAAAAATAAATTAAAAGATTAATTCGATGATATGATATGCATGCGGGTTGTTTCATAAAGAAAAGATTGGTGTAGATTTTATTAGCTAAATAAATAATAAATTCTGTAGAAATTTAAAAAGAAACTTTTATATTATATCCTTGTAGGAGATATGATAAAAAGAAAAATAGTTGAAAATATTCTTTTTAACCCCCCCAAAGGCGACAATATAGGACGGCTGAAGAATGAATGAAAGAAAATAAATAATAGCACCCAAAAAATTTGACCATAACCATTAAAAGGAATGTCTAACAAAAAGTTTAACTAAAGTAGATTATGTTTCAGCGAAACTACCAAACACTTCAAATTAGTTTTTAAATGGTCAAACAGCCAAATATCCCCAAAAAGTCATTTTCTCCAAAAAATCATCCAAAAAGTCAGACACCAAATACTCTCTATATGACATTAACCAAATACTCCCTATATGACATCAAATTAGCTTTTTCTATCAATGATAGTTGAAAAATATTAGTATCCGCATGGATTGTTCAATTTGAAACCAAACTATATACATTAACCAAAATAAGTTGTCAAAATAAGTAATATTACAAATTGTACCATACACTGCGGTGGACTTACCTAAGTCCACCACATATATTAAATTTAGCCAAATTTTAAGTGATGAATTTGTATAATAAATGGATAGATTTTTAAAATATTAATGAATTTTGTATTAACATTGATGAATTAATGATAAATTTTATTATAAATAATGGTGGATTGTTTATGTAATATTTAATATCTTCATGGATCTAAATATACATTCTAAAGTATACTATATAATTTATTATTTTTTTTGAAGAGAATTTTTTAACAATTGAAAGTATGACGGGTAAAACAAAAAAACTGAAAGAGAAAACAAACAAAAGCAGTGAAAATTTTCTTCAAAACTAATAAAACATTAACCCAATCTTCTCACCACTATGTTGTCTCTACCACTGAGCCACAACACCCAAAATGCAATATTAATTGGATAATTACTGTAAACCAAGTTTTTCACACGAAGTAGCAAACCAACTTTCATCATTTGCTTCATCTTCATCTCAAAGAGGGAGAGGGAAGGGGGGAAATAAGGGAAGGGAGAGGAAAGAGAGAGAAACGTGAACCATAATTAAATAAATGGAAAATTGAACAGAAAATTATCTTATAACATATTTATTCAATTTTTATTTTAAAATTTTTGGATAATAACTTCAAAACAATTAATTTTTATAACTACAAGGCAGTTGGGTTTCCATAAATAATAAATGCATTTCAATTTTTTTTCAATCTTTTAAACCAGCGGTGGAAATTTATATTGGAAGGAATCAACGGTTGTTATCTTAACTTTCCAAAAAAAAAATCAAAATTCTCATTGTTGTTTATTTAGCAAGTTGAGCCGGTTAAAAATCTCTCGAATGTCGTTAAAGTTGCTCTTCCCTCTCTCCTTTTTCCCACCGTTCTCTCTATCTCTGCCCCTCAAGCTTTGCTCTCTTCTCCATTGTTGGTTCACTAGAAACCTTCTTCGTCCTCCAAAATGTAATTCTCATGTACTTTAAATGACGGATGTTCAAATCCCGTAGACTTAGAATCTGGTGAGGAAGTTCACAACTTGCAAAAGATTTGGGTTGTATGTGGTTATGACTAATTTGATTGGGTTGATGAACCCCTATGTCAAATTGCAAGGTCTGTCAGGGGCGGAACCAGACATTTTTTTTAAGGAGGGCCAAACAAAAAAATTTTCTTTTCATGTAGAAATATTGAAACAATTAAGATATTGTCACTAATCGAACTACTACGCTAATAAAAAAAGTATTAATTTACTTGATAAATTTTACAGTCAAATAACTAAAATTTTCAATCAAAATTAACTATTATCATATACATTAATCAAATTAAGTAAAAAAGATACTCCAATAATCACTTATCACTACTTAAAATAATTCTCATAATTAGGTGGATTCACACTTTATTAACAAATAAGTATCACTGTATCAATGTGATTAATTAATAAAATATACTAGAAGAATTTAATAATAAATACCTTTTATTGTGTGAATGTCTTCTTCCAATTGCAAAAATTTGTAAGCTAAAATGAAATTTTCTGCAAAAAAATTAACTGTAATATTATACATAGATTTACTACTTTACGGATAAACAAAAATAGTTCTTTACTTGCAAAAACAGTAATATTAAAGGCTTATTTGCAAGCTGCAAAAGCTGCATTCACGAGAGAGAGAGAGAGAGAGAGAGAGATGCTGAGAATCAATTGGAATTGGAAAGGTCTTCTTTTGCATCAATTGGAATTCACAATTCCAATTCAATGCAAAAGTCTTCTTTTGCAGCAATTGGAATTCACAATTATACTGTGCACCAATTGCACGCCAGAGAGAGAGAAAGATATTGTAATTTTATTTCCTTTCCAAAAACTGATAAGTTACCACTATTATTTGTATTTGTATAAGGAAAGTATATTTTGTTTTGCTTATATATGCTAAAGTAAGTGATTTTTTTTTTTAAAAAAAAAAATCATAGGGTGGGCTATGGCCATGGCTGCCCCCCTCCCCAAAGATCCGCCCCTGAGGTCTGTTGTGATGTCCCTGATCACCCACAATCAAACATTGAAGGATATGTAGTGCTTGGAAAAGATAAAGGAAGACCCAGTAGATGATGGAAGCAACTCAACTTTGTGTAGGTTAATAATCAAGTCTTAAAGCTGAAGGTTAAGGGGGATGAGGTGAGGGAAAGGTCTGTAATGTGGGTGGTGACAATGATTGTTATTTTGAGTGTTAGGGTTTTGTAACGTGGTTTGTAGACATCGGTTTTTATCATTCTTTCTCAGGGAGCGAGGGGGCTTAGCTATGACTACTTGACTATAGGTAGGGTTTACGATCATAAAATAATGATAGGTTTAGGGTAAAAACAGCACAAACACACTAAGGTTCGGTAAAAAGGGGAAACAATGGGTGTCGGGAGACTTCGGGATGCAAACGGGGATGAGGAAATGGGTTTTGCAACAAGGGAGTAACAAGAAGGGAGAATCAAGTGGTAATTCCGTTAGAAAATACCCACCGGGCTTCCTCTCCCGAGGATAGTCCGGATTAACTTCCCCAAAGTCCATCGACAGACCCGGAGGGTTAATGAAACGGAATTTCCTAGTTAGTTTCTATTCGCTTTCGTGAATAGAATACTAACTATCCCAATTCCCACCTTCCAACACAAGTGTTGGATGTATTCGGGAGCTTTCGAACCCAAATACATCCTACTTGAGGGAAGGATAGGAGTGGGAAGTTGAATTCCCAACTAATTACTCACTAATATTGCTAACCCAAATCTAATCACCCATTCACATCCTTAATATCTCCCTAACCCATTAGGGTTCTAGCCTCTAAACATCTTAACTAACATGCTAATAACATTAACAACTTCATTCAAGCTTAAAAGGATAATCAAGTTAACAATAAACAACAATCAACAAACACCAACAATTCTAATAACAAAATAGAGATTAACAAGTAAATAATGAACTAAAAAGAGAAAGGTTAAGAAATGCTAATTGATTTCGATGCCAAAGGAAATACTTCAGAATAATAAAGCTCCAATGCTCCAAAGATAAGAATAATCTTCAAACTTCAAATAGGAATCCAATAGAATCTAGTGCAAGAACAATAATCTCAGTAAAAACTCTCACTAATCACTCTAATTGAAAGCTTAAAATGTGATAAAAGTATGTGCTAAGATAGGATAATGGATGATATCCAGCTAAAAGACCTAAAACCAATATATAAAAGCCAAGTTTGTTACTCAAAACTCCTCACTTTGCTAAATAGAAAAAACATCTGGCAGGGACGTGGCACGGCCATGAGGCCGTGGCACGGCCCCTGCGTGCGCGATTTCTCTCTTCTCTTCGCGACCGCGGCACGGTGCCGGACCGTGGTGCGGTCAGCGATTAGGGCAAATAACGTTTCGCTCCTTCGCACCGTCGTAGCTACGGTCTCCCAAGACCGTGGCCACGGTCTTGCTCGGCTTCCACTCCTTCCCTTGGGCATAGCTTGAACCCACTGTGGCTACGGTCAACATGACCGTGGCCACGGTCTAGCTCGACATCAAAGTTTCTTCTGGGCGTAGCGCCCGCTACGAAAATGGTGACGGGGGCTACGCCTTGGAGTGTTCAATCAGCCAAGGGACGTTTGGAGGGGTAGCACCCGCTACCAAAGGCGTGGCGGGGGGCTACGCTTCGATGATCTTCAGCAAGTCTACTCCCTTTTGAGCTCTTTGACATGTCCGGCCTTTCCGTTTCCTTTGCCTTTGACTCAACCAAGACTCGGGGAATCTCGAGATTCCCAAATTAGGTGCAAAATGGCCCTTTTTACCACGTTTTGAGTAAAAACTCCGAAATCTACAAAATTACCAAAAACGCATTAAATGTTATTAAATTAAGCTACGAAACGAGTCAAAAGCCTAAGGATTTAGGCGGTATTTAGACACAAAATCGGGTCTAAACACCCCCCACACTTAAACTTTTGCTCGTCCCGAGCAAAAGAAGATAAAAACTAACTATACTAACAGTAACTCCTTTGTCGTGGGAGAGAAACGGGTGCATTTAGCGTATGCACCAAGCCCTTTGAACCCCCCGACAGCCCGGGTGGATGAGATGGACTCGTGAGGGTTTGTAGCGGTTGTGCCCACAAAACCAAAGAAAAAGGAGAGAGGGAAAGTGAAAACAAAACCGAAGAAAACAAAAGGAAAGAAAAGCAAAGGCTTCGATTCGAAAGATCTCGCAACCTAACCTAAGAAAACGTTATTAAGCCTCCAAAAGCAACCGTTAGGAGCAACTCACAAACACCAGTCTCAGATAAAAGTCAATCTTGAAGGTTTTTAACTCCCTACACCTTATGCCCAGCAAAACCCCATGTGCAAATATGTTCAAGTGGGTTCTAACTGGAACCAAAAGTGTAAAACCCCAAAAATTTGGAATGTGTTTAGCGTTACGTCGTTAATGTGTTACTTTATATACTGCGTATTCTGTGAAATTTATCGGTCAACACTTGAGCTCGTAGGACCGCGTAGTATCTAACGAAGGGTAGAATGGTAATTTTATGCATAGGAAGGTTGCATGTGAGTGTGGGTATTTTACTAATTTTTGTGTGTGACCCTAAGTGCTATTATTGCTATTATTCATGTGGGTATTTTATTTTAGTACTTATGTGCTATTTTAGAGATTTTGGAAAAATCTAGTATTATAAATAATTAATTACTTTCATCTATATTAATTTTCTACTTTATTTGTATTTTTCTTATAATTAGTTATGGGTATAAATACCCCTTTTAGCCAAACCCTAGGTTTTATTAAATAAACCCCCGCCCTCCTTTTCTATTCTGCTGCGGCACGACGCAAAGGCACCCCGCCCTCTTAGCTTTTGGTCTTTTTATTAGATGAAAACATAAAGTTCATGTGTCATTTGAGGCGCCAGGTTAGTGATCTGATATCTGTGATTATTAACGGGAATTTCTCTTTCTCTTACGGATAATAAGGTTGTCTCGAGGAAGTTATGTCGTATGGTTACATATTATTAAATGGTCTTGTGGTGGTTGACATAATGGGGATCTCACCATTGGAAGGAAGAAAATTGTACAGTTGCATTAGAGGAAAATTAGAAATTTTGGTCTTACTTGAGTTATCAAGGGAAACTGTTGAGAAACTGTCGTTATTTTATGTTACCCTGACATAGAAGCAAAGGATTTGTTCTAAGAGGTAATTATTGGGATCTTATGACATTTTGGGTATTGGTAATTATCATTTTGGCGTGTTCTAATGGTCTTATTTTACAGTTTTAAAAAGTCAATAATGGGAAGATTATGATAAAGTTGAGTTTAAGCGTAGATATAAGTTGATGGTTTCAACCAGGGACGTTCATGGTGAGAACGGCTATAAGCCATACCTCTGGGGAATGCGATGTGTTTCTTTTTCTTTGTTTCCTTATGGTTGCAAGTGCATGCTTTTTGTTTTCACATCTACTAGATGGCATATCGCCACCTATGCTATGAACACGAGACTCTAGCTTCTCTAAAAGACTTGCAAACCCGAGGTGGGTACGGAATACAACCCCGAGGAGGGCCTGGAACAAGAACAAGACCTCTGATGAGAGTTCAGAGGCTGAAAGAGAACCTGACCTACGAGGAGCAGCTGCATGAGATTCTAGATTGCTGAGAGAAGCTGCTTCATGAAAAGACCGTCCCTCTAGTAAAAGTGTGATGGACAAGCTACACCCCAACTGAAGCAATTGGAAAAGCTGCGGAGGAGAAGAGATTGGAGTAGCAGCACCTATGCAACTTACGCATAACGTACGTCGAGTTTCGAGGACGAAACTCTTTTGAAGAGGGTAATGATGTAAAACCCCGAGTTTTGGTCAGCTGCACCGGCAGTTTAGTTGGCCAGCCCGTTAGGCCTGAGTTTAAGTTTCGAGGACGAAACTTCTTTTAAGAGGGTAATGATGTAAAACCCCAAAAATTTGGAATGTGTTTAGCGTTACGTCGTTAATGTGTTACTTTATATACTGCGTATTCTGTGAAATTTATCGGTCAACAATTGAGCTCGTAGGACCGCGTAGTATCTAACGAAGGGTAGAATGGTAATTTTATGCATAGGAAGGTTGCATGTGAGTGTGGGTATTTTACTAATTTTTGTGTGTGACCCTAAGTGCTATTATTGCTATTATTCATGTGGGTATTTTATTTTAGTACTTATGTGCTATTTTAGAGATTTTGGAAAAATCTAGTATTATAAATAATTAATTACTTTCATCTATATTAATTTTTTATTTTATTTGTATTTTTCTTATAATTAATTATGGGTATAAATACCCCTTTTAGCCAAACCCTAGGTTTTATTAAATAAACCCCTGCCCTCCTTTTCTATTCTGCTGGGGCACGACGCAAAGGCACCCCGAGCCCCCCTTTCTCTCACTCTCTATCTACCCTCTCCTCCACCACTTCTTCTCCCTTTCCCCCACCTCCGATCACCGCTCATCAGCCCCGAATGCCACCATAGGATGCCTTCCTGCATCACCCTCGACAACCGCAACCCACCACCAAAGTCGCCGGAGCCACCACCGCTGCTTGGGGAACCACCAAAGTAGCCTTACCATAGATGTGTTGCTGTGTTGCAGCCGCTGTTTGACGCGCCGCCCAGCCTTTCCTCGACGTCCTTGACCACCGAGAACACAATCAGGGGACCACCTGCATTCCAGTTGACAACCGCCGCCCACCACTGGGGTTGCCGGAGCAACCGACGGAGTTGTTGGATCATTCGAAGTTGGGTTGTTGCGTTGCTGTTGTTGCATGTTGCCGTTGTTCGTGTGACCCCACCCACCATCACCTCCTTCCGTTACGGCCGTCCTGGAGCCGCCGCGCCGCTAGTCAGCCGCCCCGGCCTCCTCCCTTTCTCGCTTTGGTATAAACTTTAACCTCGGTTCTAAGTACGTGCTTGGCAAATTAAGATGCATGGATGCTACTGTTGTTGCTGTGTACGTAGTAGGTTTCTTTAACTATTATTGTTATCACTACTATTATCATTATTATCAGAACTATTATCAGTATTTTAGATTATTTTATGAGTTATAATAGTTTTTATTAAATATTCGTTTATATGTAAAATTTTGTTCTGATTACTTAAGGAGCATTTTAAAAGTCTTTTGATTTCTTTTAAAGGTTTTATAATGTTTATGTTATTATTACGTGCTTGTAGTATTATTACGTTATTATCAAGTTTTTATCTAAAAAGATTTAAATTGTTGGTTATAAGTGGTAGCTTTTAGACCTTGGTTGGATTAGGGTAGAAACTTTAACCTTAGCCACTGTTTTAAGCCCAAATTAGGACCCCGGGATCGATTGGTAAAAGTTAGAACCGAAATTACAATTTTATTAAGAACCGATAACGGGGCAGTTTTGTTAGTGTCTAAAGATCGGGTTTCCACGATTGGTATAGTTACTCTTTGACAGAACCCTTTTAACTGGAGATTCCCTTAGATGTTAGGAACCATAGGAATTTTACGGATCGAACGTTTGATTTGTATAACCCGAGTTATAATCTTTTCACCAGAACTTGTCAGATCTGGACCAATTGGGAAGATGGGTGTTTTTAGAGTCCTTCGGGACTGATATGGGCTTGGTCATCAACATAGAAGTTTTATTAGACATCCCGAGGTTTCCGAAAAGTCTAGAACCAGACCCATAGGATGTCGGGAAGTCGAGTTGTGACCCGTTTTATGTGAACGTTACAATTTGTCCTCTGCTTGCTTTTATTTATGAAAATTGTTGAGTAAATTTTATGTGTGAACTTGTTATATAATTCCTTGAGTGTGTTAAGTGTAAATCATAAATGATAGGAACCTAAGTGTTCCTAGGGGATGGGTTAGGTAGTTGATAGTTGATACTAACTTCGTTAGAACGCGTTTTGATTAGATAATTATTCTTATTCTAGGCCCGAGTTAGTGCGTGACGATAGTGAGCTCAAGTGTGTTCTCCTTATTGCGGTACTGTGACGTTATTCAGGTAATTGTCTATGCTCTAATCCCCATCGGGATGCTCTTTAAATGTCTTTTGATGTTTTATAATCTATTTTGAGAATTGCATCCCGAAAGGGGACTTTTGTGGAAATACGACCATCTGTTTTGATAATCTTTTTGTTTTGATTGTGATCTTGGTTTATTTGAGTTGAGAAATTGGATGGTCTTTTATTCGAAGTTTTGTTAATGGTTTTGATAACTTGAGATGGTCTTTTATAAGTGGTTTTATTATTGATTTTGATAATCTGGGTTGGGTTTGACTTGAGAGTTGAGAGATGAGTTTGAATAATGAATTAGTAATTCAAAGTGGAAACATTAAGCGGGTTGTTGATTTGATGCCTTTGATAGGCTAATGTTTTAGCGGGTGATAACCCTGAGACCAGGATTCGATGCCTGTATGGGTTATATGCCAGGAGATCAGGGTTTCATCCCTGATATATGATAGATGTTATGAAGCCTTTGGTGGGCGACTGTTTGATGCCTTTGAGAGGCTAATGTTTATGCGGGTGATAACCCTGAGACCAGGATTCGATGCCTGTATGGGTTATGTGCCAGGAGATCAGCGTTTCATCCCTAATATAGGATAGATGTTATGAAGCCTTTGGTGGACGACTGTTTGATGCCTTTGAGAGGCTAATGTTTATGCGGGTGATAACCCTGAGACCAGGATTCGATGCCTGTATGGGTTATGTGCCAGGAGATCAGGGTTTCATCCCTGATATAGGATAGTTGTTTGATGCCTTTGGTAGGCGATGTTCTTTATGGGATTTGATATCCCGCCCGCAAATTAAAATATGGATTGGATGGGTTGAGGAAACAGTATGGGATTAAAGGTTTGTAAAACGTTTGATTTGATCCCTCTCCCCAAAATGAATTGAAGTGAACTTAAACTGTTTTAAACGTTAGGGGTAGAAATTATTGAGATTTCCCCCTCATTTTTTGAAATGTTTTGTTTTCACGTGAAGATCTAAATGCTGGGGACGGGAATTAGAAGTGAGGACGACGAGTCTAGAAGTCCTTGAATCTGGTTATATTATTTTCGTTATGATATCATAAAGTTTTGTTTTGAGTTGTTAGTAATTACCGTTAGCAGACAGTTGTGTTTTCCTTTCTCGCCTTGTTTTCCTTCGGGGATAAGGCAGTGACGCCCAAACTAAATTTGAAGTCTTCCGCTAAATTTCGTCTGTTAACGGTAGTTGACTTTGACTTTTCTATAGTTGAATTTTCGGGGCGTTATAGAATGGTATCAGAGCTCTGGGTTGCGACCTAGTAGCTCCTAAGTGTCTCTTAGGTTTAGTTAGACCTTAGGAAGCGAAAATCGGAGTGTGAGTGTAGGTGTGGGTTGGGTTACATCAGTTTTACTATTTCTTTATGTTTCTATTAATGTGCTTTATTTTCAGTATTTGTTTTCATTATTATTTCTTGTACCTAGATATATTATGCTTGAAGCTAATATTATTTGTGGATTATGATGTTGAGTATTTGGGAATATTGTGTTCGATTGAAACACTCGGGTATCTCTATTAAACACTTTGGGTTTAGTTAAGGCTTCAAATTGCATTTATGGGGTTTTGGAGTATGGACTATGATGATTGGGAATGTACTTTGACTTATGGACCTGGGGAATACTTGAAGATTCATATGTGAAGTTTGCATTTGGTTTCAATTTTGGTTTTGGGGTAAATAAATGTTTGTGATCCAACGCGATTCATTCTAAAGTCAAAGTCTTGGGTTAAAGGAATCTTTGTAAGGAAAGTGTTGGTTGAGTTGAGGGGTATGGTTGAAGTGAAGGTTTTGTGCTTAACCTCGTGGTTAATTTGATTCTATGTGGTACGGTAAGTTGGAGACTTTATGTATGTTTGAATGAACATTGTTCCATTGAAGTATTTAGAGCAGATGAAGGGCTTCAGAGTAATATTGGGATTATGATTGGTTTTGGTCAGGATATGGAATTTCAAGGATCTCTTTTAAAGGAAAAGGAATTTGTTTTTGGGATAAGGAGTTCAGACAAGATTTTGTGGACAATCGATTGGTTAAACTTGACTTTGCGACATTGGATTATGAGACTTCAAGCTAAGGATTAAAACTAATTTTGGTTTTCAAAGTATTGGAGTAAGTGAATACTTTTAAGGTAATATTGAGCTAAGGAAGATCTTTCAAGGTTATTGTAAGTATAGGGATCTTAAGTTGTATTAAGGTCACGAATCAAAGAATGTGAGGAAACGTGTGGTGGAAAAAAAAAATAAAAAGGTTTCTTTTTTCTAGTTATGTAATGATTGAGGGTGTTGTTATTGAAGTGGAATGGTGCAATTATTATTATTATGTTATCTACAAGCTGAGAGGTTGTCTAGATGATTAGATTGTTAAGAATGACAAAGTGTTACTTTGAAAGAGTTTTATTCACTATGGGATAGAGATATACTTGATCCGTAACTATTTGTTTTTAATATTTCTTCCTTGAATGTTCAGAGTGAGTTTCTGTTGTATATTCACGATTCATGGTCTCATATATGCTTATTGCCATTCATATATATGCAAATATGTGAGTCTATGTACGTAATTGTCTATTCCCTATTGCGAGCCTTCTATTTATGATTGTCTACATGAAGTAAGTTGATCGTCTGAGAAGTAGGTATAACCCATGATGAAAGCTGCAGGTATTTGATGCCCACAATACTGTCTGAATCCCACCTGGTTAAGTTCGGTATGAATATCATTTGATTGGCCTGTCTGAATGTTTTCTGGGATAATCTATTTACATTTGATGAATCTTTGGAAATATTATTTGATTAATTCTGTTGAGTACCATCCAACTGAATCGTTTGATTATCGCATGTTTATTAGAGCAATTTCTTTCTTTGATTTGTCAATCTCTGTTGATGGTGATGTCTATTATCTAGAACTATTAAGGAAGAAATTAGACATAATGAGCATATAGTGCATAAGATATTGGAGGAGCTGAGTGAAGTGTTGGATCATGTCTCGTTACTTATATTGGTTATGGAGATTACCGTTAATGGAAGATAAATGATGAGAGGTACGAAGTAGGTTATTGCCTAACACAGGTCCCTATACTTTTTGTGCTTGAAACACGTGGTGGATTTGCTAATTATCATTACTAGTGGTTCTAAAATAGAAGTGGTAATTAAGAATGATTTTGATGGCTTATAAGTTGAAGTTAGGTATAATCTGACTTTGGGAAATATTGAGGTTGATTTAATGCTTTTGAGGAAGCACCGGGTCTAAGGATGACTCTTATTTAAGGTGTTGGGTGGTAATTTGAGTTTCGGGGACGAAACTCCATTTGAGAAGATTGAGAGGGTAATGATTGGCAAGTGTTAGTTCTTATTAGGCATATGTAAGATAAGGGAAAAGTCTCATTTGGCGTGGTTAAGTAATTTGGAGTTAAATGGTGGTTTGGTAAATTAATTACAGTGTTAATCATGTCTTGGGTTGTCAATCTTAGCTTTTGGTCTTTTTATTAGATGAAAACATAAAGTTCATGTGTCATTTGAGGCGCCAGGTTAGTGATCTGATATCTGTGATTATTAACGGGAATTTCTGTTTCTCTTACGGATAATAAGGTTGTCTCGAGGAAGTTATGTCGTATGGTTACATATTATTAAATGGTCTTGTGGTGGTTGACATAATGGGGATCTCGCCATTGGAAGGAAGAAAATTGTACAGTTGCATTAGAGGAAAATTAGAAATTTTGGTCTTACTTGAGTTATCAAGGGAAACTGTTGAGAAACTGATGTTATTTTATATTACTGGAGCGTGGCGCGGTGGGAGAGATTGTAGACTTAGCTTGAGTTGTTGTTGTAGAAGAGATGAGAGAAATCCATAAGCAATAGAATAAGGGGAGAAAGATGAACATCTCAATCACCCATGCTTGAACTTCTCAACAATAGCCTTGAACTTGAATAATAACAAGATTAATAACCAAAATCAACCAATATCAATAACCTTGAACACCAAAGGGATTGGATATGACCTTGGATAAAGGAGATTCCACCACCAAGGCCTAACACCCCACCATGACCATCATAAAGGAAGAATCCACCAAATGATCAATAAAGGAATGACTAGAAACACCACCATTAATCAATGGATAAAGTAATCTAGATTTTGAGAGAAAACTTAGGGAAACCCTAACCAATGCATAAGCATGTTCATAATTCATCAAAAGCTGCCTGGAAAAAATGAGATAACAAGCTATTTATACTAAACTAGGAATTAGGCTAAAACAAGGCAAAAATAACGAAAATTCGCGTCCGTCCAGAAGAGTGGCTCGCGTAGCCTGGCCCTCGGCTGGCCAGGTTGGGTCGTGGGCGCGACAGAACGCTTGCTCGAGCGAGTCAACATCTTGCTCGGGCGAGCAGGCCATCTGGTCGCGTGTTATGCTCGACTAAAACCTGGCAGAAGCGCTGCTCGGGCGAGCCAAAGGGTTGCTCGGTCGAGCAGTCTCACTGGGTCGCGACACCCTGCTGTAAGACACCAAGTCCACGCACGACGACATCCAGCAGGAGCTTGGCTCGGGCGAGCCAATGTGTGGCTCGGGCGAGCAGGCTTTCTGATGCCACGTCCGTGCCTTGAGTTTATTGTTCCCGGGTTTTTAAACACTCGCACCCCGATACCTTCTATTCTCTAGTTCTCGAGACGGCCCGGTCCAGCCCCGAGGCCTCCGGGGTTGGTGTTGTGAGCGGGCCCCCCCTAAGGGGCCCCGGGGCCCATCCATTGGATGGCCGAGACTAGCCTCCCAACTCCAAAAGTGCTCGGAAATTGTAACTCAAGGTTCGAGTTAGTCGAAGCGGCTCGCTTGGCAGAGATCTCTAGGGGAGAGAGTGGAACCCGGTCCTCTTCATCCTCCCCTTCTTTGAAAAGAGTTGTCCACAACTCTTGGGGGTTCAAAATTAACGGGTATCCATGCAGACCCAAGAGCAAGTATTCCAACAGCCATTGTAGAGTGACACTCAGCAACCCGTCCTTCTCAAAAATGTAGCAATTCCGGTGGAAAGGAGGGGCCAAGACGACATCACGAAGGACCCGAACATGGCTAACACCCATCAACTTGTTGAAAGCAACAAGGAATTCGTCACATGAGAGCTCGGGTTCAAGGCCAACTGAAATAACCTCTTCCTCGATCAATCCCGATGTGGAAGTAATGGAACTCGGGTGAGTAGTCATGGACGTGGACTCATGCAGCTCAACTCCATGGCGAGGCTCGGGAGCGATTGAGCATGGCTCAACACTGGGAGACTCTATGCGGCGCTCGGTAGGAGTTGTGGGCAAGGGTGAGGGACAAGGGAGGGAGGTTGGAAATTTTTGAGGAGCTAAGGATCGCTCAACCTCACTAGGCTTGCATCCTGGTAAAGACAAAGCTATGGATCGCTTGCCCTCACCAAGAGCACATTCACCCCGTGTTTCGCTCGATAGGAGGTTCCTCAACTCACTTCTCACCTAGGTTTTGCTTTTGTGGGTTAATGGTGGTTTCAAAGGCATGGGAAAGACACGGTGTAGGAAACACCAAACGAGGGCCATAAAAGCATCAACATGGCCTCGGGGTAGTGAAAGCATCAAGAGTGTAAGGAACAAAGACGGATTCGACATCCCAATAGACTTCTCGAACAACCAATGTCGATAAAACAACATATATGACCCATTCAAAGAGTTCATGTCACTACGACCAACATCCAAACAATATCCATTGAGGGATGACACAAATAACGAGCCCATACACATTGGTGGAACTAGAATCATAGCTCCATCAAACCCAAATTTGTCACTAGACACCAAAGGATCACCAACATTCTTAACAATCCACTTCCAGTGTAGAGAATCATCAAACTTCGACACCACATAATCATCATATAACTTATCACGCCAACAAACATCATCAAACAACCAATGTCTCCCAAAGATCATGCACGACTCACCCAAAGACTCTACAACACAATGCCCATATTTCAAGCACGATTCAATAAAATTCATATGAGAGCCTGTGGTTACCTTGTTCTTCTCATGGTGAAGAATTTGAGTGCCCACGGGCGGAGGGAAATGGGAGGCATCACCATGGTTGCTTAAGCCCTCGATTAGTGGCAATGATAAAACTAAAGGAGTCTCTTCTTGAGCCCTTTCAACAATGCTGGGAGGGACTCCAAAAGTAGTCATACCATGAGAGATGATGGAGTTAACTCTATTGTTACTAGGCTCAACAATTGATGGATGTGAGACGAATGAAGGTGCTTCTTCTTGGGGTTCTTCAACAAGGGTGAGAGGAAGGGCAAGATCGACGTTCGCATCCTTCTCTTGGCTTGGACCTTTATCAAGATCACTATGTACTTCAAGTAGCTCAAGAGGTTTCCCTTCAACGGCCTCAATGACAATAACCCCGTTCATTGAACTTTTCTCTTTCTTAACGTTTTTCTCATCAACACCTTCTACCATGTCACCTGTATGCTCTTCCACACCAAAGGATTCTTCAATCCAAGTTTCAACCATAGCCATTGTCGGGCATTGCAAAGCATCATGTCCCACACGTCTACATTTGACACATTTTTGGGACGTAAAGGCCGTTAGTGGGGAACAGTGGAATGGCTTTTTCTGAGGAATCCTCTCTTCTTCTTTGCCCATCAAGTGATGAAATGAGTTCATGGTCTCGCTTGTAAGTACTAGGCAAGAATCGTCGATTCATTAATCGCTTTAGCTTTGTCCATGAGGTGACTTTTGCTCGACCCTCCTTAGCTCTTTGTGCCTTGACATTCTTAAACCAAAAGGATGCACCCTTGGTGAGTTTCAACCTCGCAATCTTGAAGGCTTGTTCATCACTATAATCCCCAGCTTCAAAATACCTATCCAAGATTTGGACCCATTCAAGATAATCTTCGGGGTCGGTGTTGCCATTGAATTCCGGAATTTTGATCTTGGTATCATAGAATTCATCCCATGGGGGTTTCTCAACCGCTTCCCGTCGATGATGGCGTCGTAGTGAGCCTCTATCATCGTCACTCGACTCGTAAGAGGGAGGGACGGTTAGGGCTTTGTCTGGCGCCTCGAACGCTCAACTCGAGGTGGAACCGACGCTCTTGGATGAGGTTGTCCAACTGTACCATGATGGCATTAAGAGTGCGATCGATGGAGGTGAACCGCTCGCCATGGGTGGCAAGTCGGTTCTCGAGCCCGATGTCGAGGGCTACCGGTGGCTTGATTCCTCTCGATCGAAATCATCGTGACCATCCATATCGAGGAAAGGTATGGGGATTGTGTTTGGGATATTTTGTGGAGTTTGGGGGTTTTCTTGTAGTTGGCTTGTGTTTGGATAAGGGTTCTTTGTGTTTTTCTCACTTGAGCATTTTATCGAACACCTTGTGTGCACAACTTTCCAACTCTTCCTCAAAGCTCCAATATGCATCAAAATCAACAAACACAATAGCAATAACAATTTCTCCAACACACTTGGAGTCACAAGGGTTGGGGAACACCAATATTTCAATCAAAATACCAAAATTCCAACAATAGAGAACAAACTAGCAAGAACAATGGAAAACTCAAGCTAGATGAATAACCTTGTGCTCTGATACCAAATGGAGCGTGGCGCGGTGGGAGAGATTGTAGACTTAGCTTGAGTTGTTGTTGTAGAAGAGATGAGAGAAATCCATAAGCAATAGAATAAGGGGAGAAAGATGAACATCTCAATCACCCATGCTTGAACTTCTCAACAATAGCCTTGAACTTGAATAATAACAAGATTAATAACCAAAATCAACCAATATCAATAACCTTGAACACCAAAGGGATTGGATATGACCTTGGATAAAGGAGATTCCACCACCAAGGCCTAACACCCCACCATGACCATCATAAAGGAAGAATCCACCAAATGATCAATAAAGGAATGACTAGAAACACCACCATTAATCAATGGATAAAGTAATCTAGATTTTGAGAGAAAACTTAGGGAAACCCTAACCAATGCATAAGCATGTTCATAATTTATCAAAAGCTGCCTGGAAAAAAAGAGATAACAAGCTATTTATACTAAACTAGGAATTAGGCTAAAACAAGGCAAAAATAACGAAAATTCGCGTCCGTCCAGAAGAGTGGCTCGGACGAGCAGATGGGTGGCTCGGGCGAGCTGGCCCTCTCGATCGCCTTGGCTGTCGTTGGCGATTGGGTCGTGGCGATGAACGCTTGCTCGGGCGAGTCAACATCTTGCTCGCGGCGGCAGCCATCCGTCGCGTGTTATGCTCGACTAAAACAGCGAGCGCTCGGGCGAGCCAAAGGGTTGCTCGGTCGAGCAGTCTCACTGGGTCGCGACACCCTGCTGTAAGACACCAAGTCCACGCACGACGACATCCAGCAGGAGCTTGGCTCGGGCGAGCCAATGTGTGGCTCGGGCGAGCAGGCTTTCTGATGCCACGTCCGTGCCTTGAGTTTATTGTTCCCGGGTTTTTAAACACTCGCACCCCGATACCTTCTATTCTCTAGTTCTCGAGACGGCCCGGTCCAGCCCCGAGGCCTCGGGGTTGGTGTTGTGAGAGGGCCCCCCCTAAGGAGCCCCGGGGCCCATCCATTGGATGGCCGAAACTAGCCTCCCAACTCCAAAAGTGCTCGGAAATTGTAACTCAAGGTTCGAGTTAGTCGAAGCGGCTCGCTTGGCAGAGATCTCTAGGGGAGAGAGTGGAACCCGGTCCTCTTCAGTTACCCTGACATAGAATCAAAGGATTTGTTCTAAGAGGTAATTATTGGGATCTTATGACATTTTGGGTATTGGTAATTATCATTTTGGCGTGTTCTAATGGTCTTATTTTACAGTTTTAAAAAGTCAATAATGGGAAGATTATGATAAAGTTGAGTTTAAGCGTAGATATAAGTTGATGGTTTCAACCAGGGACGTTCATGGTGAGAACGGCTATAAGCCATACCTCTGGGGAATGCGATGTGTTTCTTTTTCTTTGTTTCCTTATGGTTGCAAGTGCATGCTTTTTGTTTTCACATCTACTAGATGGCATATCGCCACCTATGCTATGAACACGAGACTCTAGCTTCTCTAAAAGACTTGCAAACCCGAGGTGGGTACGGAATACAACCCCGAGGAGGGCCTGGAACAAGAACAAGACCTCTGATGAGAGTTCAGAGGCTGAAAGAGAACCTGACCTACGAGGAGCAGCCGCATAAGATTCTAGATTGCTGAGAGAAGCCGCTTCACGAAAAGACCGTCCCTCTAGTAAAAGTGTGATGGACAAGCTACACCCCAACTGAAGTAATTGGAAAAGCTGCGGAGGAGAAGAGATTGGAGTAGCAGCACCTATGCAACTTACGCATAACGTACGTCGAGTTTCGAGGACGAAACTCTTTTGAAGAGGGTAATGATGTAAAACCCCGAGTTTTGGTCACCGCATTGCGTGATTTAGTTAGGCCTGAGTTTAAGTTTCGAGGACGAAACTTCTTTTAAGAGGGTAATGATGTAAAACCCCAAAAATTTGGAATGTGTTTAGCGTTACGTCGTTAATGTGTTACTTTATATACTGCGTATTCTGTGAAATTTATCGGTCAACACTTGAGCTCGTAGGACCGCGTAGTATCTAACGAAGGGTAGAATGGTAATTTTATGCATAGGAAGGTTGCATGTGAGTGTGGGTATTTTACTAATTTTTGTGTGTGACCCTAAGTGCTATTATTGCTATTATTCATGTGGGTATTTTATTTTAGTACTTATGTGCTATTTTAGAGATTTTGGAAAAATCTAGTATTATAAATAATTAATTACTTTCATCTATATTAATTTTTTATTTTATTTGTATTTTTCTTATAATTAATTATGGGTATAAATACCCCTTTTAGCCAAACCCTAGGTTTTATTAAATAAACCCCTGCCCTCCTTTTCTATTCTGCTGCGGCACGACGCAAAGGCACCCCGAGCCCCCCTTTCTCTCACTCTCTATCTACCCTCTCCTCCACCACTTCTTCTCCCTTTCCCCCACCTCCGATCACCGCTCATCAGCCCCGAATGCCACCACAGGATGCCTTCCTGCATCACCCTCGACAACCGCAACCCACCACCAAAGTCGTCGGAGCCACCACCGCTGCTTGGGGAACCACCAAAGTAGCCTTACCATAGATGTGTTGCTGTGTTGCAGCCGCTGCTCGACGCGCCGCCCAGCCTTTCCTCGACGTCCTTGACCACCAAGAACACAATCAGGGGACCACCTGCATTCCAGTTGACAACCGCCGCCCACCACTGGGGTTGCCGGAGCAACCGACGGAGTTGTTGGATCATTCGAAGTTGGGTTGTTGCGTTGCTGTTGTTGCATGTTGCCGTTGTTCGTGTGACCCCACCCACCATCACCTCCTTCCGTTACGGCCGTCCTGGAGCCGCCGCCGCCGCTAGTCAGCCGCCCCGGCCTCCTCCCTTTCTCGCTTTGGTATAAACTTTAACCTCGGTTCTAAGTACGTGCTTGACAAATTAAAATGCATGGATGCTACTGTTGTTGCTGTGTACGTAGTAGGTTTCTTTAACTATTATTGTTATCACTACTATTATCATTATTATCAGAACTATTATCAATATTTTAGATTATTTTATGAGTTATAATAGTTTTTATTAAATATTCGTTTATATGTAAAATTTTGTTCTGATTACTTAAGGAGCATTTTAAAAGTCTTTTGATTGCTTTTAAAGGTTTTATAATGTTTATGTTATTATTACGTGCTTGTAGTATTATTACGTTATTATCAAGTTTTTATCTAAAAAGATTTAAATTGTTGGTTATAAGTGGTAGCTTTTAGACCTTGGTTGGATTAGGGTAGAAACTTTAACCTTAGCCACTGTTTTAAGCCCAAATTAGGACCCCGGGATCGATTGGTAAAAGTTAGAACCGAAATTACAAATTTATTAAGAACCGGTAACGGGACAGTTTTGTTAGTGTCTAAAGATCGAGTTTCCACGATTGGTATAGTTACTCTTTGACAGAACCCTTTTAACTGGAGGTTCCCTTAGATGTTAGGAACCATAGGAATTTTACGGATCGAACGTTTGATTTGTATAACCAGAGTTATAATCTTTTTACCAGAACTTGTCAGATCTGGACCAATTGGGAAGATGGGTGTTTTTAGAGTCCTTCGGGACTGATATGGGCTTGGTCATCAACATAGAAGTTTTATTAGACATCCCGAGGTTTCCGAAAAGTCTAGAACCAGACCCATAGGATGTCGGGAAGTCGAGTTGTGACCCGTTTTATGTGAACGTTACAATTTGTCCTCTGCTTGCTTTTATTTATGAAAATTGTTGAGTAAATTTTATGTGTTAACTTGTTATATAATTCCTTGAGTGTGTTAAGTGTAAATCATAAATGATAGGAACCTAAGTGTTACTAGGGGATGGGTTAGGTAGTTTATAGTTGATACTAACTTCGTTAGAACGCGTTTTGATTAGATAATTATTCTTATTCTAGGCCCGAGTTAGTGCGTGACGATAGTGAGCTCAAGTGTGTTCTCCTTATTACGGTACTGTGACGTTATTCAGGTAATTGTCTATGCTCTAATCTCCATCGGGATGCTCTTTAAATGTCTTTTGATGTTTTATAATCTATTTTGAGAATTGCATCCCGAAAGGGGACTTTTGTGGAAATACGACCATCTGTTTTGATAATCTTTTTGTTTCGAATTTGATCTTGGTTTATTTAAGTTGAGAAATTGGATGGTCTTTTATTCGAAGTTTTGTTAATGGTTTTGATAACTTGAGATGGTCTTTTATAAGTGGTTTTATTATTGATTTTGATAATCTGGGTTGGGTTTGACTTGAGAGTTGAGAGATGAGTTTGAATAATGAATTAGTAATTCAAAGTGGAAACATTAAGCGGGTTGTTGATTAGATGCATTTGATAGGCTAATGTTTTAGCGGGTGATAACCCTGAGACCAGGATTTGATGCCTGTATGGGTTATATGCCAGGAGATCAGGGTTTCATCCCTGATATAGGATAGATGTTATGAAGCCTTTGATGGGCGACTGTTTGATGCCTTTGAGAGGCTAATGTTTATGCGGGTGATAACCCTGAGACCAGGATTCGATGCCTGTATGGGTTATGTGCCAGGAGATCAGGGTTTCATCCCTGATATAGGATAGTTGTTTGATGCCTTTGGTAGGCGATGTTCTTTATAGGATTTGATATCCCGCCCGCAAATTAAAATATGGATTGGATGGGTTGAGGAAACAGTATGGGATTAAAGGTTTGTAAAACGTTTGATTTGATCCCTCTCCCCCAAAATGAATTGAAATGAACTTAAACTGTTTTAAACGTTAGGGGTAGACATTATTGAGATTTCCCCCTCATTTTTTGAAATGTTTTGTTTTCAGGTGAAGATCTAAATGCTGGGGACGGGAATTAGAAGTGAGGACGACGAGTCTAGAAGTCCTTGAATCTGGTTATATTATTTTCGTTATGATATCATAAAGTTTTGTTTTGAGTTGTTAGTAATTACCGTTAGCAGACAGTTGTGTTTTCCTTTCTCGCCTTGTATTCTTTCGGGGATACGGCAGTGACGCCCAAACTAAATTTGAAGTCTTCCGCTAAATTTCGTCTGTTAACGGTAGTTGACTTTGACTTTTCTATAATTGAATTTCCGGGGCGTTACAAAAAGACTCTAAAGACTCGTGTCCGAAAACAACGAAACAACCAAGAGAACCGGTTCCCTCCCTCGCATTTGGTCGCCCTTGGCTTGGTGAGGGCCGTAGGTGATGCAAGGAGAGGCCCCGCTCTTTTTAGAAGCAAAAACTTTTTCTTTTTCCTTTTTTTTTTGGTTGGTTTTACCAACGAAATTGCTTTCTCTTTTTTTTTTTCTTTGTAAAAGTCGGTATTAGCCTTACTTTCGGGAATTGAACGGCCCATATACGGGGTATACCCTCCCAACACGGTCTTTTCCATTCGCCTCTCCGTCGCAAAGCGATATAGGAAGAGGGTTAAGGGGTATCCGTGCCGTACCACTGATACCGGGCCCGTGTAGGTTGGCTAAGTGTAGGTGGTTAATATCATTCAGCGACACGCTCCACTTAATCAGGTTATTGTATTTTATGAATTCTTTTTCTTTCTTTTTGAACATTTTGCTTTTGCTTTTGCTAAACAAGAAAACAAAACAAGCTCGGACACAAACCCCTAAAATCTCTCGGTTCCAATCGGAACGTGAAAGGAATCGGGGGTCTCACAAGACACTCAATGAACGGAGTCTATTTAGGGTAAGTCTTGACTAGAACCCGAGACATGGTCGAAAATGCTCAGACCGGTTACTTTTAAAGAAGATTAAGAACGGCTTCTCAATTTCGACAATAAGATCCAAGAAACAAAGCAAAACAAAGCGAAAACAAAACTGAAAGAAAAACTTTTAAGGTTTTCACTCCCTTTTTCTCCTTTTTCACACGAAAATTTTTCAAAATTTTCAAATTTTAGGCAAAAACTAAGAAAATAAGAACCAAAACATCTAGGTGATCTACCCTTTGAAACAGAAAATCTCCCCCCCACACTTAAAACGCCACAATTTCCTCATTGTGGGAAGGTGATGCATAATTGATGGCCTTATGCATCAAGGTCAACCATGGAGACAAGTGATACTCACCTAGAAGAAAGAAGAGCTCAAGTCTCTCATATATATCTCTACTTGGAAGGGATCAACTCATGTGGTCGTATACTTTTGCTCCTTAATTCAAGGACCATGAAGCTATCATAGAAGTCATCCTAGAGAGGATTAATCTACATTCCAAGAGCTTTCATATGGTTCAAGAATCTTTAAGTTTGGATGAGAATCCAAGGAGCTATTCATATTTGTAATATAGCTTAGTTCATTGTTTTCTTTATGATGTAATCATTAGAGTAGATGATGAAAGCCCTAAGTGGCCCATTTCTTGTATTGTACACGCCATAAGGGAGGGCTTGTAACTATAAATACCCCCCTTAGGGTGCTTTGTAATTCATTCATACACATTGAATTTTTAGATAAACAAACACATGATGTGTTCATTCTAGCTTTCATGCTAGGCTCTTTTCGTTTCTCTCTTGTGGGATTCGAATCATCCCCTTCTTCTAGCTAAGGTTGGCATCCTTAGTGGTGAAAGGAAGGAATTGAAGGTCTCTTGAAGGTGGTGTGGCTATATCCTTCCAAGAGTCTTCAAAAGCCATCATCTATCCATCGTTCAATCATCCATTTATCATCCATCTCACGTTATTCTTCAAGAATTCAACAAGAATTCATCAAGCATTCAACAAGAAGCATTTGTTCTTCATCATCACGTCCAAGCTTCAGAAAACGTGCTTCCATTCAAGCTTCATTAGTTCATCATCATTCATCATTCGTTTATCCATTCGTTCATCTTTTCTATTCATTTGGTAATCATCTTTCATAGTTCTTTCCATCCTTTTAATCCATTTCTATTCCATTTTTGGTTCTTTGGAACTTTGAGAAGGGAGATTCCTATCTTCGTTTTTAAAGATCCTTAGATATTGTGTAATGAGATCATCCCTTGGTCTCATTATGCATCAGAAGGTGTCACATGAAATGGGTAGAGAACCTACAAAAACAAACAAACACAAACATCTAGCAAGTACAAATGGTGGCGACCCGAGCCCACACGGCTCCAACAACAATATATCCCAACACAAACACTCAAAGGGGTTCGCCACCCAAAAGAAAATCAAGCATGTGACGGATCAAGATGAGAATTCACATAAGAAAGAGTAAGGTGGAAAGATATTACCTCAAGCTCTTCATAAGCGTTGAAACTGCGATCCGAAGTCATCGTTCAAGTGAATCGAAACGATATTAGAGCAAAAGACGACTTTACAAGCGACAAAATTCCCATGCGAGATTGAAAACAAAAGCAAAAGAAAAAAAAACTAACTAGACTTTGAAAGAAAACTACAAAGGGGAAAATAAAACTATAAATAATATGTACATTGCCAATTACTTACCTTATCCCCGAATCTCACTCATTGAGGCGGGAAATAAGGGTTAAACTCAATACACACTGACCAAAACAAACGATTCAATTCATTAATTTGACAACATTCTTACAAACCCAGCCATAACCAAAATACCTTCAAAACATGATGAAACAAACCATCCCTAGCCCACAAAGACAATCATCATGCAACCAAAAGACATCCCTGCTACAATCGAAAGACAAACAACACAAGCCAAACCCGAGCATCCTAAACAAACAACCCCAAAACATGCTAAAACATGCCAAAAGAAACCGAGATGCCAACAAACCAAAACCATCAGACCTAGCATCCAAACCCCGATGAAGCTTCCCCCCACACTTATACTTCACAAAATAAAGTAAGTAAAAACAGTGATAAAGATCGGGTGGGGGTGGGAATGCTTACAAACGATCCTCAAGCGGACCCTTCCGGAGGAGGACGGGGTTGGAGCTGCGATTGGATGCTAAATAGCATCTCTTGTTGGGTCTCAATCAGCCCTTGCAAGTTTTCGATCAGGGTCTGTTGGTTTTGAAGAAGCTCCCGCTGTTCTTGAAATTCATCGTGAAGCTCCTGGAGTTGTTCACTGATACGCTCCAAGGCGGCGTCCCTTGCTTGGCTCGATTCGGCTTCTTCCTCTTGTTCTTCTTCACCCTCTTCTTCCTCTTCCTCAGCTTCTTCTTCACCCTCCTCCTCGGGCTCCCCGGGACCACCCACCACAAAACGGCTCCCAAATGTTTGGCCACATGACCAATTGCGTTGGTCGGTGACATCCAATCGCTTCTCGGTATATTCGTCGCTCAAGTGAACCACGACGCTATGGGAATCGTTTCCATGGCGGTAGAGTGTTCGCGTTTTGTTTTTCTCCAAGAATTCCATTTTCCGTAGGCAAACACCGTCGATAGGATCAGGGAAGTACCGTGGAGTCCACTTGGCTAGATAAGACTCGAACCCTGGCTTCTTTAGAAAATGACAGATGATGTGACCCATGCCAAGGGTCATGTTCCGGGTTTCAAGGCTTATTTCCCGAAGACAGTGGAGGATGCATGAGCCGGTGTTGACCCGGCGACCATTAATGGCGTTGTAGAGGATGAAGAGGTCGTCTTTTCGGATGCTTGAACGTCCGGTGCCGCGGCCGAAGACGGAGTTGGAAATGATGCGGTGAAAGATGCGGACGCTCATATTACAAAAGTCTCTGGCCTTAGAATTGCTCGGGCAATGGACTTGCAATTTTCGGGTTCGAACCTTAGGATATCGTCTCCTCCAACAGGTGAGGGCTCGCATGGCTTCTTGCTCATCGAAGTTGACACACTCCCCGTAGAAGATACCATCCTCAGGAAGGCCGAGAGCATTGCAAAGGTCCTGGACCGTACACTCTACCTCCTTCTTGGCCATAATGTAAGAGAAAGTGGCATTGAATGTGTCGTCTTCCTTTACCACTAAAGAACTTAAAAACTTAAGTACCGGTTGCTCGATGATGGGCTCGTTGATTGTGGCAAAAACTTCCCAGCCTATGACTTTAATGAAAAATTCCATGCTAGGTTTACAGTAGATATCCCGTGCCGTCTCCTCATGATACAAGTCCGGAGTACAAATTTTTCGCTTTTTCAACCTGTCGTATCTCGCCTCATGCATATCGTCCCGGAAGCTGACTTTTACTTTCGGGTCACATTGTATTACGGAGGCGGGTTGACCCTCGTAGCGGGTCTTGCCGGGTTCAGCTGAAGTAGATGGGGCAGGGGTCGGTTCCGGCTCGGACTGGGCACGCTTTGCTCGTCCTATTAAAGTAAACTAAAAGCAAAACAACCACAACAAAGAAGCACAACAACAACAATAACCCAAAATCCCGAAGAACAACAAAATCTCAACCAAGAATTTCACCAACTACACTCCAACCACCAAGCTAACACCCAAATTGGCACCCCCAAACTCAACCAAGAGCATCCAACTAAGACCCACGAAATTGTGCACAAAAACGACCCAATTTAGCAATAAAAACGAGATTTGATGCACCAATGGACAAGGAATACCTGAGTTGAAGACTTGGAAGAATGTTCTTCACTATTTCGAGCCCCAACAAGAACATAAACTCAGAAATTTTGCTTGAGGTACCCCGAAAAATGGCGAAGAACAGCAGTGCGGCGCAGTTAGGGCAAAACCGAGGGAGAAGATGGAGAGTGGGGAAAGATTTTGTGAAGGGATTTGCAATTTGGACAAGGGATTTAGGGTTTTAGGTTGGGAGGGTGAGTTTCGAGTGAGAGGGAAAGGATGAAATTGAAAGAGAAATGAGAGAGAAAGAGTTTAAGTCCCGCAGAAATTCGACGCACCGTGGCCACGGTCTAACTCGGGAAGAAAAAGAGGTGAAAATGTTGTCTGGAGACCGTGGCTACGGTCAAGCTCGGGTAGAATTTTGAGGAATAAAGGCTGCGATGAGACTGTGGGTGCGGTGACATGGACCGTGGCTATGGTCTCACTCGGGAATGAAACTGGGCAAATTTTGCAAAACTGGAGCGTGGCCACGGTGAAGACCATCGTGGGTAGTTACGGTCCTCTTCGGTCACTCCCCTACACCTACAAGACTCAAAAACTTGGAAAAAAATGTTAAGTCCTAAAATTCTACTCTCTTATTATCCACTCTCTTTTCTTTCTCACTCAACAACTTTCAATGACAGCTTTCAACACTCAAAACCACTTTGAATCACGTCCTTTATTGAACCTCTTTTCGCTCTCGATTTTTTTTCAACTTTTTCATTTTTTTCAATCAATCTTTTCTTTCTTTTTCTCACACTTTAACAAAAACAAAAAGAATGAAAATGCTAAAACAAAAGGAAAAAAAATGAAGAAAATGAAAGAAAATACTAAAAGAAGGGGAAGTAGCTTGTACCTCTCCCGGGTGCTTATTTTAGGTCCTAGCTTGACCTATTCCAATGCTTTTCAACGTTCAAAGTTGGCGAGGTACACCACAACGGTCCTCGCGTACTCCTCGCCCATGAAGTATGGCTTAAGCTTTGATGAGTTCACCTTGAAACAATTCCCTTGCGCATTCTTTAGTTCAACCACCCCGGCGGGAAGAATCCTCACTAATTCAAAGGGTCCGGACCACCTTGATCTCAGCTTCCCGGAGAATAGCTTGAGCCTTGAGTTGAAGATAAGGACCCTATCACCCACCACAAACTCATGACGGTTCAACCTCTTATCATGCCATGCTTTTGTACGTTCTTTGTAGATCTTGTTATTCTGATAAGCATGACGTCGCAGCTCCTCAAGCTCTTCTAATTGAAATAAACGAATTGCTCCGGCCGCCTTGAGATCGAAATTCAATTTCTTGATCGCCCACATCGTTTTATGCTCAAGTTCTACGAGAAAATGACATGCTTTCCCGTAGACAAGACGATACGGAGTAGTCCCAATCGGTGTTTTGAAGGCGGTGCGATATGCCCACAAGACTTCATCTAATTTCTCCACCCAATCCTTCCGTGAAGAGCTGATCATCTTCTCCAAAATCTCCTTGATGGCACGATTTGAGATCTCTACTTGCCCTTGCGTTTGAGGATGATAGGGGAGTCCCTTCTTGTGATTGATGCCATAATTTGCTATGAGGGACTCAAACTTCTTCTCGATGAAGTGGGATCCGTTGTCACTAATGATAACCCTTGGAATGCCAAACCTTGGGAATAAAATCTTCTTCAAGAATCTTGACACGGACTTGCCATCGTACTTCACGCATGGGATATCTTCGACCCATTTCGAAACATAGTCTACCGCCACTAGGATGTATTGAAAACCTCGTGATGACGAAAAAGGACCCATGAAATCTAACCCCCATACGTCGAAAACCTCTACCTCAAGGATGAAGTTCAATGGTGCTTCATTCTTCCAGGAAATATTTCCGGACCTTTGGCATTTGTCACATTGCTTGACATGATGATGTGCATCGCGAAAGAGAGTCGGCCACCAATAGCCGGCTTGTAAGACTCTTGCCGCCGTCTTTTGAGAACCACCATGACCACTGTTCGGTCTCGTTTCGAGCCGAATTAATATCTTTTATAAGGAGTTTTGCTTATCTTTAATAATTAATTTAGGAATTTTATTATGTTTTTATGTATTTTGCAATATTATTAGATTTTATAGCATTTTATTATTTTTGTTATTATTTTTGTTAGTTATAAATTAAAACATTAAAACAAATAAAAATTAGAAAATAAATAAATAAAACTAAACCTAAACTAACCCAGCCCACTACCATCCAAACAATATTCACCTCGGCCCAATTTCCCCCTTTTTCTTTTCTTTCTCTTCGGCCCAATCTGCCAACCCAGCCCATTGCCCGTCAACCCAAACCCCAGCCCACACTCTTCCCATTCTTCTTTTCTTTTCCCTTCTCGGCCCAAACATCAACCCCAGCAGCCAAATCCAGCCCTATACCCAAACACTAACCCATCTACCCAAACCCAAACCCACGGCCAGAAACCCTAACCCGTGACCCGACCCGTTTCCCGACTGAAACCCTAATACTAACCCAGCCAAAACCCCCTTTCCCGTCTCCTTCCCTCATTTCTCCTCTTTCCCTTTCTCTCTCATTCCACTCCTTCTCTCTCTAACCCTAGGATTCTCTTTCTCTCTTTTGCCTTTCTTCTTCTTTCCCGTCTTCCTCTTTCTCCTTTCTCCCCATCCCTTTCTTCCTTTTCTCTTTCTCTTTCAGCTTTCCCTTTTCCCCTTTTCTCTTTCTTTCTTTTTCCTTTCTACTTCCCGTCTCTATCTTCTTCCTCAATCTCATTCTCTCTGTTCTTCTTTCTCTTTTCGGCCAGTTGCGCCGAATTCCACCATCACCATCATCATTCATTCTTCTTTTCCTCTTCATTCTTCCAGATTTTCGCCATCAAGTTGCGCCGAATTCAGACGCCCAATTGCATCTATAATCATTCATCTTATCTCTCTTTCTCACTAATTTTCTTTTCCAATTTGCAGATTCGGTGGGTGGATTCCAAGAAGTGAGATCGAGTTCGAGTATAAAAGAGGAAGAGGAAGGCGAAGGCAAGGCATCGTAGACCCGAAGGTCGGTTTTTGGGGGGTGACAACCTAAGGATCGTCAATCGGCACCATAGGGTTAGATTTAGGATATTTCCACTTACCAACCGGGAATTCATGACAATGTGTCAAAACAGATTTCACCTCGCCCTCGGGTAGGCATCGTCTATACATCCCGTCGTTGCACAACCGGAATAGGAATGGATCGTCCCAAAAGTAATGTTTCATGTCGTAAAAGTACTTCTTCTTTTGATGAGGGTTCAGATTTGGAGGAATCACCTCACTAGACAAATAGTTTATGATGTCGGCATACCACGGGTGAGAGTGCCTGATAGCCATGAGTCGCTCATCTGGGAAAGAATCTATAATCGGTTGGGTATCCTCCAAGTCAACAAGAATCCTCGATAGGTGATCGGCTACTACGTTCTTCAGGCCGGCCTTGTCGCGAATTTCCAAATCGAACTCTTGCATGAGCAAGACCCACCGTATAAGCCTTGGCTTCGTTTCTTCCTTTCCCATCAAATATTTAATCACGGCATGATCCGTGTAAACCACCACTTTGGAGAACATAAGGTATTGCCGGAATTTATTAAGAGCAAAGATGATTGCCAAAATCTCCTTCTCCGTGGTCGTGTAATTCTTTTGTGCACTATCAAGCGCATGGCTTGCATAGTATATGACTCTTGGCTTCTTCTCTATTGTTTGAGCCAAACATGCTCCCACAGCGAAATCGCTTGCATCGGCCATGATTTCAAAGGGTAGTGTCCAATCCGGAGGTTGAACTACCGGAGCGGAAATCAAGGCTTGCTTTAATCTATAAAATGACTCAAGGCACTCATCAGTAAAAGAGAATGGGGCATCCTTGCACAAGAGATCAGTTAAAGGTCGAGCGATTTTGGAAAAATCCTTGACGAACCGGAGATAAAAGCCAGGCGTTAAGGAAGCTACGCACTTCTTAATAAATCGGGGCGTGGCGCTCTATAACCTCAACTTTAGCCTTGTCCACTTCAATGCCCTTAGAAGAAATTAAATGACCCAATACAATACCTTCTTCCACCATGAAGTGGCATTTCTCCCAATTCAACACTAAGTCAACTTCCTCACAACGGGTTAGAACTTTCTCCAAATTCAGCAAACAATCATCAAAGGTATTACCATAGACAGAAAAATCGTCCATAAAGACTTCCATACATTTTTCAATGAAATCACTAAAGATAGCCATCATGCAACGTTGAAACGTCCCCGGTGCATTACATAACCCAAAAGGCATGCAACGATAAGCAAAAGTACCATACGGGTAAGTGAAAGTAGTTTTCTCTTGATGTGAGGGTTGGATTGGAATTTGAAAGAAACCAGAGTACCCATCCAAAAAGCAAAAATACGAGTGACCCGCCAACCGTTCCAACATCTGGTCAATAAAGGGAAGGGGGAAATGGTCCTTCTTTGTTATTTTGTTTAGTTGGCGGTAATCAATACACATCCGCCAACCGATGACGGTCCGGGTACTAACTAGTTCTTTCTTGTCATTTTCAATTACGGTCATTCCACCCTTCTTGGGTACACACTGAACCGGGCTTACCCATTCGCTATTTGCGATTGGGAAGATGATCCCAGCAGCTAGCAACTTTACTACTTCCTTTTTAACCACCTCTTGCATATTGGGTTTTAATCGACGATGGGGTTGCCTAGTAGGCTTTGCATCATCTAACAAGTCAATCGAATGCATGCATATAGAAGGGGACAAACCTTTCAAATCTTCTATCTTATAACCTAGTGCACCCCTGTGTTTTCTAAGCAAATCAAGCAACTTGGACAATTCAGAATCATTCAATTTCACATTCACAATGACAGGACAAGATTTCTCATCATCCAAGAAAGCATATCGGAGGGAAGAAGGAAAAGGTTTAAGCTCTAAAGGAATAGAGGATTTAATTTAAGAAGAGGACATACCCTTGTAGATCAAATCTTGAATCTCCATGTACTCCAAATAAGGCTCGTCAATAATAATCTCCTCATGCATGGGTGATGAGTCAAGAAGGTTGGTGAAGAAAGTAATATCGGTGCCGTCGGTCTCAAATTGGAAAGACTCCAATAGGCAAGCTCCCAAGGGATCTTCGCAAGTAGATGGGAGTCCTCAATATACTCATCAACAAGAAACTCCATCATATCAATAACATAGCATGAGTCCCTATACGAAGAACCCTTCAATGACCCCTCAAGTTGAAAAATGATGCTTTCATTATCGACATTCAACGACATGCTTCCATTCTTCACATCAATTATCGCTCCCGCCGTGGCAAGGAACGACCTTCCCAAAATGATAGGGATGTTGTTGTCTTCCTCCATCTCCAAGATCACAAAATCACAAGGAATCAAAAATCGCCCCACTTGGACCAAGATGTCCCCCAATATTCCCAAAGGTCTTCGCACTGAACGGTCGGCCAATTGGTGGTTAATTGTTGTAGGAGCTAGATCGTCAAGATTCAACTTCTTGCAAATCGAATAAGGCATGACGCTTACAGTCGCTCCTAGATCACATAAAGCACGGCCAATCCGCATGTCACCAACGGTGCATGGAATAGAAAAAATTTCAGGGTCGGCTAACTTCTCTGCTGATTTGTTATCAATAATGGCACTACAATCTGCTGTCAAATGGATCGTAGATCTCTCTTGAATCATCCTTTTGCTTATGAGAAGCTCTTTCAAATGCTTCTTGAAGGATGGGACTTCGGAGATAGCATCAAGAAACGGAATGTTCACTTGAAGCTTTTTGAGCATCTCAATGAACTTTGAAAACTTCGCATCGGACTTGGGCTTTGCTAACCGCTTGGGAAAGGGGACCGGCAGTAGCTTTGGTTTCTCAATGGTTTGGATCGGCTCTTCTTCCACCATCTTTCCTTTCCCTTTCCTTACCTTCTCCATCTCCTCTCTTTCTTTACTAGATTCCTCCAACTCCTCCTCATGTACTCCATCAACTCCCTCACCCAAGACTAACTCACTCTCCCGCTCCTCTATCAAATCTTCCTCCTCCGTGACATCTACCACATCACCCTCTTTGTCACCCAAAACATCATCTTCCACCATCCTAGGCCCATCAATCTCCCTACCACTCCTCAATGTAATAGCATTAAGTTGTCCTTTCGGATTTGGTTGGGGTTGGCTAGGCAAAGATTGGATGGGTTGAGATTGTTGTGCCATTTGAGCCAATAGTAACTCAAGGTTCTTGATGCGTGCTTGATCTCTTTCTCGATCTAAGGCCATATTTTCTTGAGATAGGGATATCTTTTCTTGAGATAAGGCCATCTTCTGAAGGGTTCTCTCAATGGTTTCTTGTTGTGGTGGTTTGGGTGCTTGCGAAGGTTGACCTTGGTGAGGGTTTTGGTGATATTGGCGGCGGTTTTGATTTTGGAAACCGGGGGGTGGATTTTGGGGTAGTGGAGCTTGTTGGTTGTAGGCATAATTCCCACAAGGACGAATAGGGTTTTGATTGGTATAAGAGAGGTTGTTGTTGGGATAGATAGCTTGGACTTGCTCGGCTTGGTACTCTTCACACCGCTTTAAAGAATGTGGCCCTACATAAAAATCACATACAAGAACTCGGGCATCCTGAATAAGCATAGGTACTTCTTGAGCTGCCTTTACTTGTCTCATGGTCTCTTCCAAAGCTGACTTTTGTTGCATCTCAAGAACAGCATTCATGAGAAATTTAATAATAGGATTTCTTTCAAGAGAAGGACCATCTCTTGGACCACGACCACCTCCCAAATGAGGAGAGTTTTGAGATAACTCGTGAAGAAATACGTTTGCTTCCTCCGCCGTCTTCTTGAGGAACATGCCCCCCGAGGCATGATCGATGGATTCTCGCAAAGAGCTACTCAGTCCGGAATAAAAATGATGCAATAATAGCCAATCCTCAAGATTGTGGTGTATATACCTCTGTTGGAGACCCTTGAATCTCCCCCATGCTTCGAATAACGACTCATCGGACTCTTGCTTGAAGCTCATGATGGCTTGCCTCAACCGACACGTCTCATCATTGGGGAAAAACCTTTGAAGAAAGTCGCAGCTAAGGGCATCCCATGCAGAATAAGTTCCGGGCGGATATGTGTTGAGCCATAATAGTGCTTTCCCCTTCAAAGTGAGAGGGAAAAACTTCAACTTCATGTATTCGGCGGAGACTCCATTCATTTGTACGAAATCAATGCGTTGCTCGAACTTGTTGATGTGGTCAATAGGATTTTCATGCTCTCCTCCATGGTACGGAGTGTTCTCGAATATCTCCAACAAATATGGCTTGAACTCGAACGATGCATTCGGTGGTAATGTAGGTAATATGATGGGATCGCCTCCCGTACCTGACGATGGTAAGGAATATGATGCTAAGGTACGGGGTGGATCTTGCTCTCCGTCAGACATTGGAATTTCGATCGTCTCTCGCTCCCTTTGTTGTCTTCTTTGTCTCGAGCCAGCGTTAGCTTGGCGAATAATGCTCTCCGGGTTCGGATTCGATGGAGTTATAGGAGTTTGGCCTCGTCGAGATCGAGTCCACATGCACAAAAGGAACAAATAGAAAAGTCAAATTTCCAATAACCAAGGATAATAAAATCTCTAGCAAGTGAAATGATCTTAAACAACCTAAAGACATAGAGCTAAGCTAGGTGCGCTCGCTCCCGGGCAACAGCGCCATTTTGTGTAACGTGGTTTGTAGACCTCGGTTTTTATCGTTCTTTCTCAGGGAGCGAGGGGCCTTAGCTATGACTACTTGACTATAGGTAGGGTTTACGATCATAAAATAATGATAGGTTTAGGGTAAAAACAGCACAAACACACTATGGTTCGGTCAAAAAGGGGAAACAATGGGTGTCGGGAGACTTCGAGATGCAAACGGGGATGAGGAAATGGGTTTTGCAACAAGGGAGTAACAAGAAGGGAGAATCAAGTGGTAATTCCATTAGAAAATACCCACCGGGCTTCCTCTTCCGAGGATAGTCCGGATTAACTTCCCCAAAGTCCATCGACAGACTCTGAGGGTTAATGAAACGGAATTTCCTAGTTAGTTTCTATTCGCTTTCATGAATAGAATACTAACTATCCCAATTTCCACCTTCCAACACAAATGTTGGATGTATTCGGGAGCTTTCGAACCCAAATACATCCTACTTGAGGGAAGGATAGGAGTGGGAAGTTGATTTCCCAACTAATTACTCACTAATATTGCTAACCCAAATCTAATCACCCATTCACATCCTTAATATCTCCCTAACCCATTAGGGTTCTAGCCTCTAAACATCCTAACTAACATGCTAATAACATTAACAACTTCATTCATGCTTAAAAGGATAATCAAGTTAACAATAAACAACAATCAACAAACACCAACAATTCTAATAACAAAACAGAGATTAACAAGTAAATAATGAACTAAAGAGAGAAAGGTTAAGAAATGCTCATTGATTTCGATGCCAAAGGAAATAATCCATAATAATAAAGCTCCAATGCTCCAAAGATAAGAATAATCTTCAAACTTCAAATAGGAATCCAATAGAATCCAGTGCAAGAACAATAATCTCAGTAAAAACTCTCACTAATCACTCTAATTGAAAGCTTAAAATGTGATAAAAGTATGTGCTAAGATAGGATAATGGATGATATCCAGCTAAAAGACCTAAAACCAATACATAAAAGCCAAGTTTATTACTCAAAACTCGTCACTTTGCTAAACAGAAAAAAAATGCATCTGTAGGGGACCGTGGGCACGGTCTATGAGACCGTGGCCACGGTCCTGCGTAGTGCAGGCGATTTCTCTCTTCTCTTCGCAGCACTGTGGGCACGGTGCCCCTGGACCGTGGGTACGGTCTGGCGATTAGGGTAGATAACTTTTCACTCCTTCGCACCGTCGTGGCTACGGTCTCCCAAGACCGTGGCCACGATCTTGCTCGGCCAATTCTTCCTTTAGACAGATCATGATCCTACTGTGGCTACGGTCAACTTGACCGTGGCCACGGTCTTGCTCGGCTTCCACTCCTTCCCTTGGGTGTAGCTTGAACCCACCGTGGCTACGGTCAACATGACCGTGGCCACGGTGTAGCTCGACATCAAAGTTTCTTCTGGGCATAGCGCCCGCTACGAAAATGGTGACGGGGGCTACGCCTTGGAGTGTTCAATCAGCCAAGGGACGTTTGGAGGGGTAGCGCCCGCTACCAAAGGCGTGGCAGGGGCTACGCTTCGATGATCTTCAGCAAGTCTACTCCCTTTTGAGCTCTTTGACATGTCCGGCCTTTCCGTTTCCTTTGCCTTCGATTCGACCAAGACTCAGGGAATCTCGGGATTCCCAAATTAGGTGCAAAATGGCCCTTTTTACCACGTTTTGAGTAAAAACTCCGAAATCTACAAAATTACCAAAAACGCATTAAAAGTTCTTAAATTAAGCTACGAAACAAGTCAAAAGCCTTAGGATTTAGGCGATATTTAGAAACAAAATTGGGTCTAAACAGGTTTCCATGACAATTGGGTATCTAGGGTGATGAATGTGATGATGGTCGGGACTAGTAGTAATAGGCAACATGTAGACATTTTTGGACAAGAAGAAAACTTGCGGCAAGCTAACAATGGAGGAGGGAGGAAAGTTGTGGGGGGGGGGGAGCGAGCTAGAGAGAGAGAGAGAGAGAGAGAGAAAACTTTAACAAAAATTGAAGTATTTTTGACCGACTCAACCTGATACAACATGTTACAATGACAATTTTGACTTTTTTTGGAAAGTTAAGTGGCATTTAATGAAATGTTTCAAGTTAAGTGGCATTTTTTAATGTTTTGGAAAGTTTAGAGGCAAATTTGTCCAAGCACTCCTCATTACAATCTGACAAGTACTTGCCTGAATGGCTAGTACTCAGCCTTCCACCTTTTCTATTTGGGTTTGATATTTGGTGGGAGCATTCTTTTTCAAAGGAGTGTTTGGAGTGGAGTGGGGTGTTGAAGATTTAGTTCATGTATTATACTTTGGCATCCTCTTACCCTCGTCCGCAACAAGTTCATTTAGTAGTCTTATGAAAGAGGTCCAACGGGTACACTGCTTATAATTGTAAAAAAAAAAAAAAATCCAATTATATAAAATTTATCCAAGAAAATATTTAGATCTTTTTTTTTTTAAGGAAAATCATAAAGTTGCAGTAATCACCTGAATCAAGGTTACGGTCTGATACAATTTGTGATTGGCAAACACGAACCCTAATATGCTCTAATCGTATAGGACATACCTTAGCCATGCTATAAGCAACACTATTGCCGTCTTTTTTCACATGACTCCACAAATAATAAGAGAAATAATATCATCAATAACTAAGTCAAACTCACTAAGATAAGAATTGAAGTTTTTAATTCTTTGAATGATAGATCAGCAATCGAATCATCTGACACAACGATGATCTTCTGCTCTCGTAATCTTCTATTATCTGGAGGGCGAATAATATAGTTTTCACTTCTACTACTTGAGTTGTCCATTGAGCCATGTATCTTTTGGTCGCAACCTATTGAAGTTGGCTAGCTGAGTCCCATGCTACTACCCAAGTCCTACCCAGCTTCCTTCTGACATGGTCGCATATGCGTTAATCTTAATCACCCTTGTTTTTGGAGCCATCCATTTGCTCGAGGAGGTAACTATGACATGCCTTGACCTTTTTAAGTCTGCTTCTCTTACTTCATTCCGCTTAGCAACATAGTACTTCGCCTTTGCCACTAAGGTCTCAATAGGAACTTGTTTGTCATTAAACTCTATCATTCCACCCAACTTATACAAGTTAAGCAAGGGTCAAGCAGAGTTGGAAATCTTCCAAGGACACAAGTCCCTTCCATGTCTGCAGCGTGGCATCTGGACTCTCAACCCCCTCACTTATCTGTTGCGTTTTCGGATTCACTCTCTCCCATTTCACCTATTCACGATCCATAATAGTGACAGAATGTTTCGATTTCCTTCAGATACCGAAGGCAGCGCTCTATATTAATCATGTGTCTAATCTTCTGGTATGCTCTAATAAGGAGTGTATTAGTACAAGACCGCCACCAGAAGTATTTAAACTAAGGTAGCAAAGGAACATCCATAGAGAAATCCAATATCTTTTAAAATGATCAAGAGTAAGAGAAGAGCCCAAAAGTTAGGTAGTTCTCACTGTAAAATTTCCCTTCGTATCCAAGGACCAAATCAACTTGTCACTCAGAAATAATGGACTAAGGGGAATGCCCATGATAATTTTGTTATCCCTGTTGGCAAAATAATTTTTTGAACTGCATAATTTCTCATTAAACTGACTTCAATTTGTAGAATACAAGAGAAAACTAAACTCCTAAAATTAAGCAACAAGCAACTAATCAAGACCCACCAACTTTTATTTTGCTCAATTAGGAAACATAAACAAATTTACTGAATTTTGACTAAGTAAACAACTAATTAGCACCAACTCCTAAAATTATAAAATAATAGTTTTTGAAGTAACTAATCAAACTAATAACACTAGGGGTGGAAATGAGTCAAGCCGAGCCCGAGCTTATAAGACTTGAGGTTGGGCTTGTCACCTTTGGATTGTTGGAAAAAGATGTTTGACAACGGCTTGAATCTTTATCATCTTCTCTTGGCTTGGCTTCTTGATCTTCTTGCGGTATGTATGACAAGATGGAGATATGATTTAATAACCAAATGGTTAATTTGTTTGGATATTTCTAAGAGTCATGGCTTCGAACTCATTTTCCTTAAGAACTATTTACAATACCGTAAATGTTCCGAAGGATAAAACTTAGCTCTTGTTCCACTCAAGACATAGGTCTCTCACTTGATTCTCTCAAGTATAGCTGCAGTCTATATTTGAGAGGATGTGATTATAGAATAGAATAGATGTTTGTGATTATCTCAAATGGCTTGGGAATGTCTCCTATTTATAGGAGACTTCCACACCTAATCCAACCCTAATTACACCCCTTAGTCAAAGGCATAATTAAGGTCCTTAATGATGGATTATGACCTTGACTTGGTCAACTAATATAGTTGTTGGATCTTAATACCGAGCTTAATATTGATATTAAAAACTTAATACTCAAGATTATATAGCCGTTAGCATTAAAAACATATTCTGGCATTCAACACGGTCCGTGTTGGATCACACACGGTCCGTGTTGGGAGCAACACGGTCCGTGTTCCCTCAACACGATCCGTGTTGAGGCTAGAATGGTTTTTCTTGCTCTTTGGAGACCTACACGATCCGTGTTGGTCTCAAACTCATCTGTGTTGATCATATTCTTGATGTTTATCTTATATATGATCCTTATACTTGTTCCACACGATTCCTTATGCTATATAATCTTCTTATACTCTTGAAATATTTCCAACGATCCCCCGCTATTTCAAGAGTATGTAAAACCCTTGAAATAACTTTTACTTAAGGAGTTAACACCCCCGCCATTTGAGATATACCTTAACTTGTAATCACACGAGAAACCCACAAACATATGCATAATGAAAAGTAGATTGCTCTTTGAACTTTTCACTTAGTATTTACGAGCCAAAATTGAGTCCAAATCACAAAGTAAACATGTCTTTGAACTTTGGATTTATATTGATCAACTATTCTCGTAATACACACACGTTTGTTTTTAAATCTTAAGTGCTAAAACTTTGACACTATTATCCGGCCTTGTGTCCTTATCCTTAGTAAGTGTTTCGGAACTTTAGCCCATAGTTCCTTTATGCGGCCACACATTACACTTAAAGGCCCTGTCAAATTCATGGGTAAAAAACAGTTGGGTAAAAGTTAAATTTTGGTAACTTTTGGTAATTTTTGGTAACTTTTGGTAAATTTTGGTAACTTTTGGCAAATTGATGTCGATATGTCAAAATTAAGTTTTTTTTTTATTTTTTTAAGTTTGGTAATTTTCGATAATTTTTGGTAAATTTAGGTAAAAACTGGTAAATTTGGGTAAATTGCATTTACCCATGAATTTGACAGGGCCTTACATAGGTAGACTTTGTAATTATATCACCCTTGTAATTAGGTTTTCCACAAAGTCTAAGAGTATTACTACTCAACCTCTTGTCATTACAGATATTAAGCATCACTTAACATGAGATGTATAAAATCGATGCTTCCTACTACTTTAGACAACTCCGTACTCGTTTGAACAAGGTCCACTAGATATATAAATATATCTTTACCATGGCCTTAATAAGAATATCCTCACCATAATATGAACAAACCATCATATTATTTTTCGGATACAATCACACTATACCGTGTGTAAACTTGATATGGATCCTCTTATATGCTTATTATCCAAAACACTATGGATACAAACTTGTGAATAAAATAACCTCATACTTGACAAACCACTTAACTTTTGATTTATATGGAAATCGAATTTCCAACTTATATGTAATTAAATCATTATATCTAAATTCTTTGCTACATACTTGAACTTACAACTTTAACTCATTGAATCAACAATGGTTCATAATCATGAATGATTATATTGTAGAGTATACTACCAAGTATATGATTAAACCATCACATTACCATGGTTGTATTATCTCCTTTTATATTTAAGTCCACCCTTCAAAGCATATAGCTATGAAGACTTAAACATAATATATAACACTTAAACTTTGTCATTTCCAAATCCATTGATAAATATATATCATCATGAATTTAGAATAGTCAAATGTATAAAAACTATACACTTCTTATGTAGCAAATAAACTTGATGTATGCATACTCAACTTATGCAAACAACATAGACCATTCTCAATCATGATTATCCGGAAACCTCATAAATTAAACTTTATGAACTTGTATAACCTCAAAAAATAACCATTTCCATAATCATGAACTATAGTCTATCGCAAGTATGCATAATTCCTTATGTATAAAAATACTTCCTTGTATTTTACTACATGCTCTTATAAACTTGAAAAATTAACAAGACAAACATGTATTCAATTTATATTTATGAATACACTAAAACACATGAGTAATCATGTTCAATCTTATACTTATTTAATCATGTTTGATATTTCATATGTCATAACTCAATGAATACATTTATGTAAACATATACATATTGACACATAGACTATACAAAAGTATGAAATCTTCTCATATATCTTATGCAATAAATTCACTTATTTCATAAAGAAATTTATCTTATAGTGAACTTGCATAAAATCTTAATAAACTCTTATCATATTAAAATATGATTGAATAACATGAGAAGCTTACAATAGCCAAACATGTAGATAAACTTGTGTCCATGTCACTTAAAAATAACTTGAATTGCCTAAGAACATAGTTGCAAGTACATGACTTACACCTACTTAAATTAACATGTAGTAAAATATAACATACTTAAACTAGTAAAATATAACATGTAGATAAACATAATATTAAGTGAATAAAACTCCACTCATATTTCCATGTCAAGAATAAAGCATGTTCTTGCCTACTTATATTTCCATTAATAAAAGGAAATAAACAACTTATGATTCTACACACTTATATAATCACATAAATCAATTTTGCACTTAGAAAAATCAAGCAAAATTGCCTGAAACACTTATAGGATCAAGTGATTATTCTTAAACTTGTAATGCAATAAACAACATAGAGTCAAATACTTATTTTAATCAAACAAACCAAAACTTATGTCTTCTTGGCATGCTTGAATAAATCATAAAACTCTATAAACATTCATAAACATGAATCACATGACAAGATACTTGTAAATATGCATGAAAGTCAATACTTAAATAAATTTCATACTTGACTTGAACTTAGTACAAAACTTAACAAAACAAATGAAATTTCCTTTGCATAATTAGCTAATAAAATTAGCCAATAATCTTGTAGGTTTAACTTGTGTAGAAATAATCATGAGTCCTTATACTTATGCAACATCTTATACTTATACAACATCTTATAAGCATAGAAAACTTTCTTATCAAATTTATACATATCATGAATTCACATACTTGAATCCATATTATGTATACTTAATAATATTTTGAAATAGCCTAGACAACTTGTGTGTATGTACCTTAAATTTATACATACCATTAATCATATAAACATGATTAATCTTTTGTCTTTCTTATTAACTTGTGTACTCTTATATTTCCAATAGCTAGGAAATTATATTAGCCATTTACAAACTTAATTGTACAAAATAAATCACATATGATTTCTCATATATAATTACTTATATGGCTTCTTGTACACAAACTTGCTATTTCATCTTAATAACCACATAATGTTGCCAAGAAACTTATCAACATATATATATGTACTTGTAAAATAATGATAATACTAACTTATTATGCTTTTCTTATTACAATACTTATAAGCATAATAAAAATATACTCATGATAATAATAGAAATTTGAACCTCAATGCACACATAGCTTATAGTGGATTTCTTAAATCAATAAACAAGCCACTTGTATGCATTCAAATAATTCTCATAAAAATTACACTTCTATGCAAAGTCTATCTTAATAACAAATTCATATTTGACTTTCAATTGCATAAACTTATTTCAATCATCAAGAATAGAATCATAAACTTGAGATAATCAAATAGAATTTCATAGCAACTTATAACTTATAAATTAGAAACATAATACTTTTGTCAATACTTATATTCTATTTTCATGCTTTAAACTTAAACATAAAATTAACTTGTTAATCATGCTATTAAGCAATACTTGAATAACAATAGGCAAAACAATAAGCATGAAATCATTCATACCTATCACTTATAAACATGGAAAAAGATTTCCAAACATGATATTAATAAAAGGTCTAATCAACTAGTACTCATTCTTCATATTAATATAAAAAACAATAGGGGGAATAAGCTTAAGGATACTTGAACGTGTGAATAAACATGGAAAAAATTCAGATTATAAGAAGCAAAATATAATTTTGCCACAATGAATTTCCACATTAAACACCTTAAAAACTTGTAACTTAAAATATCCAACCAAGGAATATTTTAATGGTAATAATATCATCCTTATTACTAGTATGAAACTTCCATGTAACTTAATATCATAGCCAACTTAAAACATATGGCTAAATATACTTGTAACTTATGTAGGTGTTCAATGGTGCACTTAATAATATATAAATAAATAAATAAATATTTATTTTGACTTTTCCTTTGCACCATTCTACAACAACTACTTTATCATGGAATTTCAATACACTTATCCTTAATGGAAATTCTCATAAACCAATTAAACATGTCAAAGGTAATAAAACATATTCATTCCATTGGTATTAACTTGACAATATTAAGAGGCAACTTAAACATGGTCAATGCATATGCATATAACCACCAAATAATAACAACTTAATTACCTTTGACCTCCTTGTAAATTATTTGTTGTTACCTTGTCCTTAATCCATGTAACTCTCATTGAATAATCACACAACAATTCCCATCATGAACATCAAGATCTTGTACTTGTATTGCCACTCTTGTGCATCAATTTCTCATCTATACCAAATACATATAGATAAACAAATGATTAATAAACTTTTAATCATTAAACTTGCTCAAAAAAATTTAATAAACTTATATGAAAATTGATACTAATAAACTTGTAAAATATAAATTACTTATCTTTGTAATCCCTCTTGAATCTTGGATGTCCAATGTACTCTTAGCCTCCTCCAATCTTGTCTCGTAATAGTTCTTAAGATTGTTGGAAAAAGATGTTTGACAACGACTTGAATCTTTATCATCTTCTCTTGGCTAGGCTTCTTGATCTTCTTGCGGTATGTATGACAAGATGGAGATATGACTTAATAACCAAATGGTTAACTTGTTTGGATATTGCTAAGAGTCATGGCTTCGAACTCATTTTCCTTAAGAACTATTTACAATACCATAAATGTTCCGAGGGATAAAACTTAGCTTTTGTTCCACTCAAGACATAGGTCTCTCACTTGATTCTCTCAAGTATAGTTGCAGTCTATATTTGAGAGGATGTGATTATAGAATAGAATAGATGCTTGTGATTATCTCAAATGGCTTGGGAATGTCTCCTATTTATAGGAGACTTTCACACCTAATTCAACCCTAATTACACGCCTTAGTCAAAGGCATAATTAAGGTCCTTAATGATGGATTATGACATTGACTTGGTCAACTAATATAGCTGTTGGATCTTAATACCGAGCTTAATATTGGTATTATAAACTTAATACTCAAGATTATATAGCCGTTAGCATTAAAAACATATTCTGGCATTCAACACGGTCCGTGTTGGGAGCAACACGGTCCGTGTTGCCTCAATACGATCCGTGTTGAGCCCAGAATGGTTTTTCTTGCTCTCTGGAGACCTACACGATCCGTGTTGGTCTCAAACTCATCTGTGTTGATCATATTCTTGATGTTTATCTTATATATGATCCTTATACTTGTTCCACACGATTCATTATGCTATATAATCTTCTTCTACTCTTGAAATATTTCCAACATGGATGAGCTTGAGCTTGGCTCGTGGTTTACCGAGCTTGGATATGTTCGGCTCAGGCTTGGCCTGTGGCTTGGCTTGAGGCTTGATCTTTATGACAAATAATAATTATTCACAATTTATGTACTAAATAATTTGCAAAGTGAACTTAATTTAAATATGAGGACATGATTATGCTTAATGCTTTATTTATTTACAAGTTTTCATTCACACGCATTGCGTGCATCGATTGTTATATTTATTTTTTTTTATGCATGTATATATACACGCAAAAATTAAATAAATTTAAAAATCGATGCACGCAATGCGTGCGAATCAAAACTTGTAAGTTTAAAAGAAGTTTAGATAAATTCAACCTGCAATAAACTCAATCAAAATAAGTTGGGATAAACATGTTCAAAAATAAAATATAGTGAGACGGAAGCAATATTATTCATTATTGTTCGTTTACTCTCAGTACGAATAATTATGCATTATAGATATGATTTTCTTCACGATAGTTTTTTTTATAACTTTTATATGATTTTAACTTTTATGTGGAAAATATTATCGAATACCTTAACGAATCATTACGTTTCTATTATTTATTTGTGACATTAGATTTACTGATAGTTAAATGAATGCAATTATGCAACTTAAAATAAAGTTAAAATAAAACAAATATTTCTTAATACGTTAATTAAGAATCTTGCCTTATAAGATAATATAATACATAAGAAATTTTCCCTAAGCTAAAATAAAGGAATAAAAAGATTATCAATGATATTTTAACTCTGATATGTAACGATAATCTTTAAATAACAAGATATAAATTGTATCATGCATATACTTACTTTTTAAATAATTTGGTTTTAAGTATATTTGTAGAAAACAAAGATAAAAGATTCTGGAACAAGGAAACATCCTTTTATTTTATATTTATTTTCGATTTGAATTGTCGCACCTATTAAATTAACAATTGGATTTGAATCAGAATGCCGAATTCAAATCGATTCTAAATGAGACACAAAAGGGTATTTGAGACTGTTCTTCTATTCTTATTCTTTTCCCCGACGCAGTTTAAATAAAATTCTGACGACATCTCTGTCTTTCTCTCAGTCTCCCTATAATAATTGATACACACATGCATGCATGATTTAATTTAATTAACACCAATCAACATATTAGGTAGTGTTAATTTTTTCATTTTCGAAAATGATAGAAATTTTTTTATATATGCATGATTTAATTTATTTAACATCAATCTATGTATTAGATAGATTTTATGATTTTCTTACTTTCATAAAATAATAGAAAATTTATATATGCATGATTTAATTTATCCTAAAGTTGATATATATATTAGATATATAATTTTGATTTTTGGAAATTGAATTAGAGACATGGGATAGGTGTAATGACGTACAAAGAGAGAGACAGATTAATATATGGGCTTATGAGTCTTCTAAACAATATAATTGTAAGCGGCCCGATGATTTGAAGCCCATACTACTTTCCTTTACTGTAACGTCATAATTCATGTAAGCATTTATAACCCAACAAAGCAAGTACACACTCAGACAGCGAAAGAAAATTACCTCACAACAAAGTCCATATCCCCTTTTACTTTATAGTAATGGATAAAGGAATAGGAAAACAATTAGTTAATGAATGAGAATGAGAATAAACATGAAAACTGGAGGAGAGGTGTAAGGAAGGTTAGAAATAAGATGATTAACTAATTTCTTTGTTTATAATTAATTTATAAAGAAAGATAAATAGGCAAATAAGAAATTAAATAACAATTAGTGTGTTGACTTATGAGTTATGACATAAAAATATAATAAGCCATGAATTCGGAGAGAAAAGTAGGTATAGGTTGCTACTCTAGATATAATGTAGTAATGGTTTTTTTTAATGAAATTGAATCTTTTCTAAAGAAACAAATACAGTTAAAGTTAATATTATACTTTGCACAAAATATCAAAAAAGATAAACTAATGTAAAATAACAACATGAGAACCTAAAATAAATTAAAAAAATAATGACATAATGTAAATTAGAGAAAATAGAAACCCAAAAAATAATGAATTAAATGACGATTCCAATGTGAAAGAAAGAAATAGAGAATATATACAAAAAATACTATCTAAAAATATAGTGGTCAAGTGGTATAGAAATTGAAGGGTTTTTCTTTACATTAGAAGTTCAAATCTTGCTAGTAACAATTTCTTTGATAATTATTTTGGTGCAAATAAAAAATATTGTAATTACTATTCTACCCTTATAATTTACCATAAACCCCTCTGGCTTTATATATTACATAGATTTTTTGGTTGTGGCAATATTTAGTACTTATAGCACAATGTAATATTGCCTGATAGTTTGTCCTCTTTCTAGGGTTTCGCTCATTTTCATCCCTAAATAACACCCATCTGTAACCTATATGCTTCATGTTTAACTCATGTGCGGAAGCGACTTTGTGTGAGTGTGAACTACTTGATTGTTTGTGTTGCAGTAACTCAGGAATAATTCTCCATCACTTACCATTTTCCGAATAAAATAATAGTGGATGTCAATATGCTTTGTCATACGGTGAAATGTTGGATTTTTTTTTTTGTCATAGATATTGTTGCCTTGTTGTCACAAAAGATTTTTATAGCGTCTCTTGAACTTGACATAAATCAACTAATAACCTTCACAACCAGACTACTTGACAAGCAATCCTTGTAATTGCTACATATTTAGCCTTTAATGAGGACAAAGCAACAACATCTTGCTTCTTTGAGAACCTTGAAACAACACCAAACCCAAGAGAAAATAAGCACCTAGAAGTACTTCTTATATCCTCTAAGCGTCTTGTCCAACCATTGCCCGACAATCCATACAACTTGAAACTTGATACTTTCGAGTACCAAACTCCAAAATCAACAGTGCCATAAACATATCTAAGAGTCCTTTTTGTTGAACCAAGATGATGAAGAGTTGGGGTGTGCATAAACCTTAGGATCACACTTACATGAAATGCAATGTCAGGTCTTGTGTGAGATAGATAATTTAGGTACCAACCATGCTTCAAAATTGCTTAGCATCTGCTAGGCTAGTGCCATCATCATTCATAATGTTTTTCATTCACATTCATGCCTATAGGCATGAGTTTGCAATTCAACATATTGAATTCTTCAACAAATCCACAACATATTTCTTTTGTAAGAGAAAAATCTCATCCTTACTTTAATCCACAACATACTTCTTTTGTGCAATAGACTCAAGTTTGACATCTCAAATATTGTCACCCTACATGACTTAGATTGTTTAACAAGATCACGACATGATCACATCACATATAGATCATATCATTTATATACAAACATACCACCAATACATCAGAATTACATCGTTGTTTGGTGTAGAGAGTCGGTTCATTCATGCTCTTAAATCTATTCTCCGTGAAATACAAATCAGTCTTACCATACCGTGCACATGGAGCTTGTTTTAGACTATATAAAGCCTTCTTTACTATCTAAAGTTCATTTTCTTCTCATTTATGACAAATCATTTTGGCTAAATGACACACTTCTTCCTCCAAAACTCCATTTAACAAAGCAAACTTCACATCAAATAGATAAATAGGCCACCCAAGTTGTGCTACAATTGCCAAGAACACTCTCACAATAATCTACTCCTTGTTGTGCATATCGCTTTGTAACAAAGCGAGCCTTGTGCTTTTGCATTGATCCATTGGCAAGGTATTTGGTGCAGTACCCCCATATCAAGTCAATCACATTTTTTTCTTTTTGCTTTTAACAAAGTTAACAATTCCCAAGTTTGATTTGTTTTTAATAAAAGTCATCTCCTCCTTCATTGCCTTACACTATTTAGCCTGTTTGGAGACAAAAATGGAATGGAATAAGGGTGGGATAGGTATCCAATTCCTTTTCTTGGTGTTTGGTGAAGCATTTCTGGAATGGGAGTGGGAAACCCCAAGTTTCTAATCCCCCTCAAAAGGGTGGAATTAGAACCCTCCCATATATGGGGAGTATCAAAAAGGTGGAATTAGAACCCTTGCCTTATTCCATTCCCTTCTCTCACCAAACACTTTCTACTTTGGAATCAAATTCCATTCCCAACCCTCTAGATATCTAATTCCATACCCATTTCATTCCATTTTTCTCTCCAAACATACCCTTAGTTAATGAAATTTGGTCATCCCAACTCACACAAGCAAGTAGGCAAGCACCATACAAACAAAAAAAAAACAAGAGTGAACTCTCACTTTTATATATAGTTAATGAAATGAAATAAAATAAAATAATTAAAAAATTGTAAACTCTCACTTCTTGGAGAAATGTTTTCTGCGAAATTTTTCTCCGGGAAAGTTTTTCTAGAAAAGAATAATTCATGATGTTTGGTTTACATTTGAAAATATGAAAATGTTTGTAGGAAAACTCATTTGAAATGTCAAAACTACTCATCAAATATTAATTATGAAATAATTTTTAGGGACATTTTTGGAAATAAAGTTATAAAATAATTTTTAGGGACATTTTGGAAATAAAATTATAAAACTTTCCCTTTTCCATGGAAGCCCAAAATTTTTCCCATCCACCTGGGGAAAATTGTGGAATCCAATTCAAAATTTTACTCTCCTCGTTTTACAAATAATTATTGGAAATTTAGAGGGACAATGTAGAGATTTTTGGTGGGGAAGAGGGGGAGAGAGTAGCGAAGGGAGAGGGATATGGTGGGTGGCGTGGGATAGAATGTGTGATACCAAGTGTAGAGGAGGACTAGGGTTTTGAAATTTTCAATGCTTCAACAAGGCTCTCATTGCGAAACAAGTATGGAGGCTTGTGCAAAATTAGTAATCACTAGCGGCATGGGTGTTGAAGGCGAGGTACTTCCCATCGGGGGACTTTTGGAAGGCGAAAAGAAGACACCAACCTAGCTACACATGGCAAAGCATACTAGGGGCAAAGGAGTTGGTGAAAAGAGGGGCACTTTGGAGCATAGGTAATGGCAATGAGGTACGTATATGGGGAGACAACTAGGTTCCGTTGCTCCTAAACGACAAGATTACATCCCAACCAAGAATACTCAATGAAAATGCCCAGTATGTGAACTAATTGACCGAAACACACAAGCGTGGAGGGATGAGCTGTTAAATGAGTGTTTTGATACATACACGACAGCCAAGATCAAATCAATCCCCATTTCCGAAACAGCAGAGGATGATAAAATAATATGGAGTCTGTCCTATGATGGAAACTTCACTATGAGGACAATCTACCGACTAGCCAGGAGGATGAAAGAAGAACAAGATCGGGATGGAAGCTCTGGATCATGAAGGGATGAAGGTAAAGGGAAGATCATATGAAATATTGTAGCTAGGCCAAAAATAAAACACTGCTTATGGAGGATTGGAAAGGATGCTCTTCCTACGAGAGCAAATCTAGCAAAAAGGAGAATAGAAATAGACCCGATCTGCCCTAGGTGCGGGGACGGAATGGAAACAAATAATCACATCTTTCTTGAATGCCCATGGGCACAATTAGTGTGGAAAATGAGTGTCCTCAGGCTCGAAGTAGGAAAAAGGGAGGTGGAGGGCGTAGGTGGATGGATGGAACAGATTTTAGGGAAAATGGAGGAGGAGGCAAAAGGAGTTTTTGCCACCATGATGTGGGCAATTTCGGGAGCACGAAATAGGCTTGTGTTCGATAAGGTCCGGATGACACCGCTGGAGGTTAGCACCTAAGCGCTGGATCTTCACCATGCGTATATCCATGCGCAACAGCCCATAAATAAAGAGCGAGTACCGGAGCCAAAGCAAACCACATGGAAACGTCCGCCAATGGAGCAATGGAAAATCAATACGGATGCCGCAGTTGCAACAAACGGTCATGGAGGATGGGGAATGGTGATTAGAGACAATGAAGGAAGAGTGAAAGCGGTCAAATCTACCTACATGGAGACAACCTGGATAGTTGAAGCAATGGAAGCAGGAGTTGTCAGAAGCGGAATGAGACTAGCTCTAGAGGTGGGAGTGAATGACATTATAGTAGAGACTGATTGCCTGTTACTAGTGCAAGGTCTGAAAGAACTGCGCCGGATCAGTCTGCCGACAATGAAGCTAGTTAAGAATTGTTTACAACTAGTGTCATGTTTTGAGAGGGTTGTGTTTTGTTTTTGTCCTAGAGTTTGTAATGGTGTGGCTCATAATATTGCCAGTCTAGCTCTTTCTTTGAAATGTACTAAGACATAGAGGGACTCTTGCCCCACGGAGGTGACAAATTTGATTGCCTTCGAAGGGGGAGGGGATGAGAATGGCTGAATGAATGTGGCCCGTGGGGCATTTTTCCTTTCAAAAAAAAAATAAAAATGGGAAAGTCTGGTCAACTTAAAAAAAATTGACAAACTTTCTCGAAAAATAGTTGTAACCAAATGCTCCGTACATTGTATTCTTCCTTAGACTATTAGGTTGATTCATCTAACAGTAGTATCTTACAATATAATTGGAAAAAAATAATCCATACTTTGGGGGTATTAGAAAAAAAAGGAAATTGGATTATAATATACGAACTTTTGGCCATATAAGACTTAATAATACGAACTTTTGATTTGGTGATTAATAATACGAACTTTGACCCCCTGTTGCCCCCAACAGTACGCCACCGAGTTAAGTTGAACTTAACTCGATGGCAGTCTGACGTGGCAGCGGAGGCACGCACCTGGTTGTTTTGACTTTGCCACGTCATCCACGTTGACTTAAAAAATAATACGAACCTTTACCTATGTTGCTCTAAATAATACAGACTTTTTTCTCTCTCTAAAAATCTCAGATCACATTTTTACTTCTTCATTTTCTTCAATCCTGCCCCTCCCCATTCTCAGAAAACCCAGAAAACCCCCCCCTCTCTCTCTCTCTCTTCCTAATCATTTTCCCCACCTCTTTTTTCTCTCTCTAAAAATCACACATTTCCCTTTTGCATCTTCATCTTCTTCAATCCTCCCCCTCTTCATCTCTTCATCACGAGCCATAACTTGATGCTCAAACTCGTCAACAATGGCGAAATGTCTTCTCAACTTCCTCAGCCACCCTTTTTTCCACTTCACTACTCTCCTTCTTCTTCTCAACTTCCATCACCCTTTTTTACTTAAATCTTTGCATGGGTAGCAATGTAGTGGAAAAAGGGTTTCTGTTTTCAATTTTATGGGAACTTATCAAACCTTCCTTCCTCTCCACTGAGGAGGGTGAGAATATGAAGATGAAGAGCAAAGCTAATCCAGGAGCATCCATTGTTTCTGAAGCAAGTTATCCTTTGATTTCATTGTAATCCCCATTTTTACTTCTTCATCTTCATCTTCTTGCTCTGAATAATGCATTTTGACCTGGTGGGAATTCCCCAAAAACTACAGGATTGATGAAGAGGAAGGAAGAGAGAGAGAGAGGGGAAGGAATTTTCTGGCTTTTTAGGGTTTTCTGAGAATGGGGAGGGGGAGCATTGAAGAAGATGAAGAAGAAAAATGGGATCTGAGATTTTTAGAGAGAGAAAAAGTTTGTATTATTCAGAGCAACATAGGTAAAAGTTCGTATTATTTTTAAGTCAACGTGGATGATGTGGCAAAGTCAAAACAACCAGGCGCGTGCCTCCGCTGCCACGTCCGATCGCCACCGAGTTAAATTCAACTTAACTCGGTGGCGTACTGTTGGGGGCAACATAGGGTCAAAGTTCGTATTATTAATCACCAAATTAAAAGTTCGTATTATTAATCACAAAATCAAAAGTTCGTATTATTAAGTTTTATATGACCAAAAGTTCGTATTATTAGAATCCAATTTCCCCGAAAAAAAATGATCCGAACTTATAATTTTGTTATCAATGAGCTGAACTTTAACCCCTATTATTTTTAACATCTACTACCTAGTTAAACTTGTACGAAAAGTGACATGGTAGTGATGATATTACACGCGAAACATACTTTTTTTTTTAGCTATAAAAAGTTTCACATATAATATTGCTACCGTTACATCACTTTTCGGATTGGTTTAACTAGATAATAGATATTTAGAATAATAGGGGTTAAAGTTCAGCTCATCTATAATAAAATTGTAAATTGAAATTATTTTTTTTCCAACGCCTACAAAGTATAGGTTATTTTTTTTCAAATTTCCAAAAAAATAACCCGTTTGCTTTTCGTCGCCCCTCTTTTTACTAATGTCGCCCACTTTTTCATAATAATTTCCAATATCGCCCTTGACCCTTCACTCTCTAACTTCTCTCTAGTTTCTCTCTAGTTTCTCTCTCCTATAATAATAATAATAATAATAATAATAATAATAATAATAATAATAATAATAATAATAATAATAATAATAATAATAATAATATTAACAAAAAAATAATAATATAATAATAATAATATTTACAATTTTTTTAAAAAAATTGTAATTGTTATTATTATTATTATTGTTAATATTATTATTATTATTATTATCATTATTAATATTAAATTGCAATGATTGCAATGTTATTATTAATAAATTAACAGTTTTTGAAATTCAACATAAATTGAAAATGTTATTATTAAATTTAGGTTGAATTTCAAAAATCGTTAATTTATTAATAATAACATTGCAATTTAATAATAATAATAATAATATATTTACAAAATTTTAAAAAAAATTCCGAAAATACGGTTGCCGGACGGCGTAGTCTTTCAAGTTGAGCGCAAACGGTAAGCTGAGGTTGGTGGGGCGAGTGAGATACAGGCCTGCGGTACTCGCTGTACGTGAAGGAAGAAGACAACAATGGCGAGGACAACCGGCAAGGACGCTCAAGCCCTTCTTCACTCTCTTCGTTCTGCTTATGCCGCCACCCCTACTAAACTTAAGGTTTCATTCTCTCGTCACCTTCTTTTACCCATCATTTTTACAGCTTTCCAATCCCTAATTTTCTGCATTTCATTCTCTATTCTCCAGATCATCGATCTCTACATCATTTTCGCCGTTTCCACTGCGCTGATTCAGGTATTCCTCTGCCAGATCTGCTTCATTTCATGATTTCCCTACCCATAACTTATGACGTTGTTCGTAGATGACTATTTTGCTTTGTTAAAATTCAGTTTTATTGGATTGGTACTGTATTCACTGCTGCCTTATGGCTATTCTATTTCCCTGTATAAATCAATTTCGCCTGTGGTTTTTGCTTGTCTGCATTACAAAGAGCCAATTGTTTTTTGATGCAATTGGAGTCCAATAGTCCTAATAGATTGGCTCCATGTGATTGCACTCGACTGAATTGAGTCATAGACACGTTGTTTTCCATCATATTAGGTTCCATCGTCTTGTGCAATATCTTTTCTGAATTTTGAGTCACTTGACTGAAATGACTCAGCAGAGGGAGCCCATTGCCATGACTATAGGCATATTGAACATGGCCTGGCTTGATGAACTGAATAAGCAAAATTCCAATTCAATTAATTTTCAACCCATGATCGATTTTGAAGGGTGCCAAGATTCGATTTGTGAACCTAAAGTCCTGTGATAGTGGTAGTTTAGCCAGTTTTTAGAATAGAATGTTGATATGCTTTCTTTATTTCAAGTACTCTCTAGTTTCTATGTTTATAGTCATGGCAATTGAATTGTTCATTTTGAAAGGGGAACCTGAAGTTGAGACTAGATGGCTTTTTGAATTGTAGTGATAGTCACATTGTTGGGCTCAACTCGATAGTTCAATTTAACCCGTTTTTCATTATTTCTTTTCAAATATAAAGATAAAATCCTAACTAAAATTTTGTATTTTCGCATTGAATTCCAGATAGGGCTTGAATAAAGTTTGTTGATCCTATGGTGTTGAGCCTAAGCATTAGCACTAGAAGTTTTTCCTTGATGACTAAGATTTTCATGCAACATCAAAGATTTGAAAACGTTTAACTTTAAAATTACAAAATGAAAATGTAAAAGTTTATGCTTTTCATATTGAAATTTTGGACATCCAAATTAATACTTCGGCCACCCCATTTAATTTGCATGGATTGACAAAACATGCATATTAAGGATTGAGTTAAATATAATATTATTACCAACATCGTGCTCTAACTTATTAGTAGTGTCTTATTATTATTTTATGTATTCAAAATGAATGCAAGTATTACTGGGTCATTAACCATTGGCAAACACTCATTTATGTTTCCAAAGTCATTAATTGTTAATTTTTTAATCTATTACTCCTAAAAGAAGTCATTAATTGTTATTTTGTCTTTTGTTTTCCGGTTGAAAGTTGGTATTCTCTGCAAGGTTATAAAAGGTAAAGTCTCTTATTAATTATCCACACATAGGAACCAACAAATAACGCCTGACATCTATAAAAGGAATGAAAAACAAATAAAATGGGATGGAGGGAGTATGAAGTTTATATGCATTCATGGAAATGGCGTATTGTCCACCCAAAATATTAGACAGAGTCAAGCCTTAGGTCATATCATGACCTGTTTTAGTTTGCCTTATTGAATTCAATGATCTAGTTTAACTAGAGCAATGGATAAGATATTTTGCCATTTGCCACTGTCACCAAGTTTAAATACGTTTTTATCATGCACTCTCATAATCTCATCCCATATCCCACCCCTTTTCAGAATATTTTTGGAAATATATGATTTATGAAATTAATTAGTGGGTTAAGAGGTCACACCTCTAAGCCAATCAATTAAATGGGATACAGTAGGTATTTTCATGTCACGCATTCCACCTATTTATTAAACATGTTGTTTGTGTTGAGCTATTTAACTAAAAAAGTTAGAAATCTCACCCACAGCCTGCATTATTTCGTGTCTTGTCACTTTTTGCCACCTCTAGGTGCATGGCTTACTTGAAAGATATCTTCTTTTAATTAAAGAAAAAAGTTGGAGGGGCAGTCTGATTAAACAACAGCTTTGGTACAACACTTAATAAATCCTAAATTGCAAAATTGGCCCAAGTTATTTCTCTTACTCAAAAACAAAATGAATAGAACCATTTTATGAAGTTTTTTGCCATGTCCAATTTTGGGGTAGTGTCCCCCTTGCCGTGTCCAAATTTTGGTTGGGGTCCCTATGTCTGCTATTTTTGTGCCTGCTGTGTTTGTGTCGAACTCTTGGATCCTAACCCATGTCCAACACCTGCGAGTCTAGGTAATGTAGGCCATTGGAAATTGGAATCCCTGCCGGTCATTACGTTTCCTTTGGTGATCTATTGGTAGGAATTCAGCTGTCAAAACCAAGGGTCTGAAACTTGTGCTTGTGGGTGAACAATTTCTGTTTTTAATTATGTTTTTTGCTGGCTACAAATCCTATTTGCGTCTTTTGGGAATGGCATTGCAGTAACGCATGCAACACGTTATTGCTTTCTAAACAGGTTGCTTATATGGCGATGGTTGGATCATTTCCATTCAACTCTTTTCTGTCTGGTGTACTTTCTTGTATTGGGACAGCCGTTCTTGCTGGTAAGTCTATTATGTGTGTCTTCTGCCAAGTTTATTTGAGACTTGAAGCTTAAGCTAAGTGGCCTTTTTTGCAGTGTGTCTTCGCATTCAGATTAACAAGGAAAACAAGGAATTTAAGGTACAAATATTTTGGCAAATAAATTTTCTTTGCATTCTGTCATATGGTGAATCTTGTATTGCATGTTGAAATTCCTGGTTTCCAACAACTGGTGATGCTTCTACTTGAAAATTTGGGGCGTTTAAATGAACACAGAATGCAGCTTGCCAGAAGAATTTAGGTCAAATTGTTACTGTGTTTAAAGAAGCAGAAAAGAAAGAAGTCAACAGTTAACTGTGCACAATAGAGAAACTTCATTTGATGGCGTATAGCATTGTAAAATTCACACTGCAGTTTGTGCATTTGGGCATGGAATGCTGAATATCTATTCGGTGTCAATGGAATTCTTTTAATATCATCATGGACGGCTTGGTCTCCAATGGCAATGATGTGTGGTCCTTAAGATTGATAGCATACAAGGGCTAGGAACTTTTAGTAAACTACAAATAGTGAAAAAAGGGAGGTCCACATTATCGGAAGGATTTTGGTTCTTGTGGGAAATTGAGCTTGTTTAGCCGGCAGTGTGCTGGACCTGCTGGTATACCCAAGAGATGAGTTATGTGCTGACTGCTGATCCTTGTTGGTGGTGTCATGTAGGCTTTTATAATTTTTGCATATATATGGCTTGTTATCCTAATAACCTATATAAAGGCAGGATGTCAAAAAGATTCTTTGCAAATATTCTATAATTTGTTTCACTAGCGAAGAGGACTGATATCGAATAACAAAAACCAAAATGGTTACTGTGCAACTAGAACAGACCCAGTATAGTCCGGTCTGAGGGGATGTAGATGTAGGCAACCTTCCTCCTATGCACGGGTGTGCATGAAGAGGCAATTAGCAGGACTGGAAAATACTACAACATGCTCAAAAGTCAAAATTCATCTGTACTCAGTAGAACTGAATCCAAAATTCCATTCCCTTTTGTTATGATTGACAATTCAATGCATGATCTTTGTCGGGTTGCTAGTCATTAAAGAAATGAACTGTACCATATATACCCAAAAGGAGATTGTTGCAAATTTAGACTTTTTTCTGTTTTGATGTCAATGCATGTACAGTTAGGTTGCTAGTCATTGAAGAAGCCGCCCTCATTTTGTTTGGGCACTCTTATAGATTGCTGCCATTTGTACACTGACTCTGATGCATTTGAATAGTGAGTTGCTTTGGCTGTTGAAAGGAGGGAGAACTAGAATCGTTTACCTCTTGGCATTTTAATTTAATTAGTATATGACTGAATGGGCACTTGTTATTCTACTAGCATTTTCCCACCCTACTTATATTTCTGTGATGAATTTGTCGGATTTGTGAACAAGAGGGGAAAACTAGGATAAGACCATCCTTACTCTAGGCAGTGCCTTGCTGATGCGCACTACAGGGCTCAGTCCTTGGACACAATCTGCGAGTGCATCCTTCCCAAGCTCTAATCAAGAGAGGGCGGCTTTCCCTCTTTAGGTTCACAAGTTAAAATTTGCAATATTTTTGGCACCTCTTCATACGCAACTGAATCGGAATTCGCTGTAGTGCACAATGAGTGAAACATCATATGCTGGCCTTCTAACCTTTGTGGTTAGACCCTTCATTTCACCCAACTGTACCCGTGTTAAACCCTTTACATTCAGACAGGGATACACTTTAGATGCAATCAAACTTGGCTAATGTTCTTCAAAACAGCCAACTTGGACACATGTACGCATTATACTTCCGTACCCAAGTCCAAAGTAACGTAATGCTCAAAATTTAGGGGTGGTAAATATCTGTCCGACTAGTCCAACCTGGAAAAGAATTTGGGTTTGTTGGAGTGCTGGACAGTCTCCATTTGCTGTCCAAACATGATTTTGACATGAATGGAGACTCGTTCGAATGGTCTGACCCAAAATGGGCCTAGAAACAATTGAGTATTTGAGATCCAATTTCTCGCTCAATGGCCAATTCATCTAAACCTGAATTTTGATAGTCCTATTAGAACTCAAAAGGATAATGTGAGCTAAAGTTTTGATGCTGACTTGCTGCCCTAGTATCTCATCATAGGCTATTTCAACTCAAAAGTCCTTGTTGCCTTCAGTCAAACTTGAAAAATAAACTGTATCATTTTCTGATCTTGGCTTTTGTTCATCTTCTAACAAGTTTGTGTTTGCCACAGGATTTGCCTCCTGAGCGGGCCTTTGCTGATTTTGTTCTCTGCAATCTAGTCTTGCATCTGGTGATAATGAATTTCCTGGGATAAGTGAATGTAGCTATCTGGAAACTTCAAGGTGGTATACTATTTATGTAGGATTAGCCATATGCGGTTTTGAAGGTTCATTTTTGGAACTTGTGTTTGTAGAGGTTGACAAGTTCAAGTTGTCAGATTTTGCACGAAATCCAGTTTATTGGAAATGCTGATCATGTTGAAACTTCAACCCACCTAATACCTAAAGATACGTCTGACCAGCATTTAAAAAAGAAAAATTGCAGATTTAAAGGAGACAAGATTGTGGGTTCTAATTTCTAAAGTGAGCAGTTGAACTTCAAATTTCGTAAACATCAATCACTTGTGCAATTTGAAACCAGTGAAGCTGATGTCTGAATCTGAGCTCTAGTTTACACGTATGTGGATAACCGTGGTATGGTGGATGATTAGCCCGTTACACTTGGCAGTCATCGAAGGTGATAATGGAATGAGTACTGAATACTGATTTTGGTCGGATTTTCTTTGTATTTGCTGAACCCAGCGCGCCAACCCTTGTGGCTTAATTATTTTAAAAAAACCAGCCTTCGCCTGTACGCTCTTGCTGTAGTAGTTCAGAGAGAAAGGCAAAGGCTACGTTTAGCGAACATTTTTTTTTATATAAGTAAAAGGTTTCAGACAGGATTTTCACGAGTACAGCTGATAGCACTCAGGTTAAATTGATCTCAGACGAGTGTACTAAATGTTTAGACAATCCGTCCTGGAATGCCCTAACATGTGCTGTAAACTTTCTCAGAACATTCAAAGAGAAAGTGGAGCTGGGAAACGATAATGAAGAAGAAAGGTGAATAAACCCTTATTCAAGAGAATGGGATAAGCAAAGACCCAGAATACATATCAGACAAAAGGGAAAAACCCCCTTTTATAACCCTAGACAACAAAAACCAACGGACCAAGAACTAAAGAACTAAGCCCAAGAACCATAAACAGGGCCCAGAAGAAAAACAAAAAGAAAATACGTCAATAATAAATCCTAACACCCCTCTCAAATTGGAGGTGGTGAAACCCTCAATTTGGATAAGAAAAATTGATGTTGGATCCCTGTGAGAGGCTTGGTAAGAAGATCTGCAAGCTGGAGTTTAGTAGGAACATAACAAAGTGACACCAAACCCTCCAGCAGCTTAGCCCTCACAAAATGGCAATCTAATTCAATATGTTTGGTACGATCATGGTAGACAGGATTCTTCGCTATATACATCGCAGCTTGATTGTCACACTTGACAGATATAGGGATGATGTTGGTGACAGTCAGCTCATGAAATAGTATGCTCAGCCATGCAAGCTCGGCCACCAACCTTCTGATCCTCCTGTATTCCGCCTCTGCCGAAGAAAGACTTACGGACTGCTGTTTTTTGGATTTCCAGCAAATCAGAGTGTTGCCTAAGAAAACCAAATATCCACTTACTGACCTGTGAGAATGTACACAAGATGCCAAATCTGAGTCACAATATGATATAAGCTCACAATTTGGATCATTGCTAAGTAAAATCCCAAGAGAAGAACTTCCCTTTAAGTACTTGACGACGTGCAAAAGCAGCTTGGTAATGAGGAAATCTAGGATCCTGCATAAACTGACTAAGATGCTGAACAACAAAAGCTATATCAGGTCTGGTGTTAGTTAAAAAATTCAATTTTCCAACTAACTTTCTGTACAGAGTTGGGTCATCAAAAGGTTCTCCTTCATCAGGCTTGAGCTTGGAATTGAGCTCTAAAGGAGTAACAACGGGTGAAGCAAACTCACACCCAAATTCATGAATGAGATCCTTTGTGAATTTGTGCTGAGTCAATAAAAGCCCTTTAGCAGATTTGAGCACTTCTATCCCCAAAAAATAACTAACATGTCCTAAATCTTTTATTTTGAAAGTGTTATCCAAGAAAGATTTGATATTCTGAATTTCATCCTCATCATTACCAGTTAACAGGATATCATCCACATAAACCGCAAGGAAGGTTGCAAGAGATCCATTTTTCTTCCAAAATAAAGAGTAATCATTCTCATTATGATGATACCCTTTAGTATGCAAGGTTTCTGCAAGTTTGGCATACCATTGCCTAGATGCTTGCTTTAGGCCATATAAAGATTTATTTAGTTTGCAAACCGCATTGGGTATATCAGTGACCAAACCTGGTGGAAGTCTCATGTATATATCCTCATGTAGATCACCATGCAAAAAAGCATTGTTAACATCAAGTTGGTGCAAGGTCCACTCCTTTTTGACAGCAACAACCATTAAAGATCTTATAGTAGTCATTTTTACAACTGGTGAAAAAGTTTCAGTAAAGTCTACTCCTTCTTTTTGAGTAAAACTGTAACGCCCCAACCCTAATCACAAGATTTACTTTAGAATCCCAAACTTGTGATTAAGGTTGGGGCGTTACAAAAACCTTGAACAATCAATCTAGCTTTTAGTCTCTCTATGGTTCCATCAGACCTATGTTTAACTTTGTACACCCATCTACATCATATTGGCCTTTTTCCATGAGGTAAAGGTACAACTTCCCAAGTGTCATTAAGAAGAAGAGCTTGGAATTCTTCCTGCATGGCTTGTAGCCACCCAGGGTGTTTAGAGGCCTCTTTATATGAATTGGGCTCACTATAGTTAAGGTGTTCCAATAAGGACTTACTATCATCATGAAGGGAGGTAAAGCATAAGGGAGTAGTTGTATGAACAGATAGATTGGTCGCAGTGGCTAGGCAAAAATTGTCAGGCTCCTGATTGGAAACAGAACATGCATAATATGCCAGATATGAGGGAGCTTTATGTGCCCTGGAAGACTTCCTAAGAGGAGCTACATGAGGCTGAGCATTAGGTGAAACTATTGTCTCACTAGTTGGCAGCTGTTCCCCTGCAACTTCTTTATTAATGTCAAGTATTTGAGGTTCTGTGTAGGGAAGCTCAGTGGGGCTGAAGTCATATGTCTTCTCCTCAGTAGGGGGGAAGATTGATGCTCAGCCAAAAAGGGATATACATTTTCATGAAATTTAACATCTCTAGACACAAAGAATTGTTTTGATTCTAGAGACGTACGTTTATAGGCCTTTTTACCCATAGGGTATCCAAGAAAAACACATGGTGTGGCCCTTGATTGAAGTTTAGATCTCCCCTGTTTAAGAGTGGAAGCATAACATAGACATCCAAATATTTTCAAGTTGTTAAGGATAGGTTTATTTCCATGTAAGAGTTCAAAGGGGGTTTTGTTTTCAATGACACTAGAAGGCATTCTATTGATTAAGTAGGTTGCCGTCATCAAACGATCACCCCAAAATTTAATTGGTAGGTTATACTGGAAAAGCAAGGCACGACTTACTTCTAGAAAATGTTTATGCTTTCTTTCCACTACCCCATTTTGTTGTGGGGTTTGAACACAACTAGTTTGATGGAGAATCCCATTATTATCAAAGAATTCCCTAGCCGTGTGATTTAGCCCCAATTCAAGAGCATTATCAGATCAGATAGCTTTAACATTCTTCCCAAATTGGGTCTTGACCATTAATACAAACGATTTTAAAATAGAAAAAGCTTCATTCTTGGTAACCATGAGATGGGTCCATGTACTACGGGAGAAGTCATCAACAATTGTAACGAAGTATCTATGTCTAGTATATGTTCTCACAGAATAAGGCCCCCAAACATCTACATGAATCAAATCAAATGGTCCTTTAGTGGAAATCTTACTATGCGGAAAAGGGAGTCTATGTTGTTTGGCCTTGTGACAAATCTCACAAATAACAGATTCATTATGACTTGCATTATGAACACACTCAAGAACATCCAAATGCTTCAGTTTATTCAAGGATATATGTCCTAATCGCTTATGCCACAAATCACAACACTTACATTCTTGTTTATCAAAGGAAGTACCTAAAAAATATTACAGAGGTTGTTTCTATCTATTTTGCTGTAAGGTCCAACGTTTTTATCTGCTTCAAGACTGTCTTTGTCAGGTTGTTCAAAAATGTAAAGTCCGCATGCAGATTTACCAAGAACCAGAGGCCTCCTCAGAGAAGGGCCCTGCAAGGTGCATGTTTCAGGAGTAAAGATAACACTACATTTCAATTGTTGACTTAATCTCCTTACTGAAATAAGATTGAAACTAAAGTGAGGCACATAAAGGACATGCTTAAGTAGAAGATTATCCTAAAGTTTATAATCCCCATACTGAGTGACTTGGACTTTATGTTTATTAGGTAATGTGACAGATATGGGTTTGGACAGGTTTCTAATATTGCACAGATGCGTGGGGTCAGAAACCATATGATCAGATGCCCCGGAATCAATAATCCAAGATTGATTATCTAAACACGAAACCAAGCAAAAATCATCAAGGGTAGCAGAAGATATACAAGCCATATAAGCGGATTTTAACTCACTTTCATGTATTGATTCTTCTTTCTTGGATCCATTTTGGAGTTCACTCATGAACTTGAGCATTTGTTTAGTTTGATCTGCGTCCATTCCAGGGAGAGTAAAGACTGGTGTCTCAAGAATTGGTGGAGACTGAGACAGCTGCGCAGCTTGGGCGTATCTTGCCGGCCCTGCACTCCTCCCTCTTCCTCTTCCAGACTGTGCTCCTCGTTCATTCTTATTGGGATATCCAATAATTTTGAAACATCTCTCAATTGGGTGCCCTGGCCTCTTACAGTGGGCGCAAATAACCACATCCTTCTTTGGATCTTGATTTCTTTGGGAAGACTGAAAAACAACACTCTCAGATACAAAACTCGTGGTGTACTTGACCTACCTCTGACGTTCTTCTTGGAGAGCCATTGCATATACTTGGCTAAGATTAGGGAAAGGCATCATGATGAGGATATTTCCGCGGAATGACGTATAGGACTCATTCAATCCCATCAAGAACTGGATTATTCTTTGTTCCTCTGCATATCTTTGGAGCGCAAGGTTAATCTTTATGTCGCATGAACATTTGCCGCATCCACAACGCGGAAGAGCAGCTAACAAAGAAAACTCGTCCCAGATCTTTTTACATTTGTTGAAATAACCCTAGATATCAAGATTGTCTTGTGCTATCGCACTAACAGATTGTTGTAGTTGAAAGAGTTTCGCCTTGTTCGATTGGCCATATCGCTCGATTAACTCCTGCCAAAGTAGACTTGGGGTTTCGGAGTACAACACGCTCTCTCTGATATCTTTGTGTAGAGAGTTGAGGAGCCAGGAAATTACCATGTCCTGGCACCTCTTCCAAAACGGAAAGATGGGAGAATCTGCAGAAGGTCGTTCGTAAGAACCATCGACGAAGGTTAGCTTATTTTTGGCAGAGAGGGCTATGGAAGTCGATCTCTTCCAATTCTCAAATTCTTCCCCATTGAAGGGTTCTGATACAAGAGATTGACCAGGATGATCGGATGGGTGGATGTAAAGAGGATCAGAGGGATCGAGGAGAGTGGGAGACGAATTTTTGGACTGATTTGTGGGTTTGGGTTCCATCATGAGATTGAAGGGGAAGAAGAAGAGATGAATTAGAGGAAGAGGAAGAAGAGGAGTACAGATGCAAGGAAATGATCTTGCTCTGATACCATGTAAACTTTCTCAGAACATTCAAAGAGAAAGTGGAGCTGGGAAACGATAATGAAGAAGAAAGGTGAATAAACCTTTATTCAAGAGAATGGGATAAGCAAAGACCCAGAATACATATCAGACAAAAGGGAGAAAGCCCCTTTTATAACCCTAGACAACAAAAACCAACGGACCAAGAACTAAAGAACTAAGCCTAAGAACCATAAACAGGGCCCAGAAGAAAAACAAAAAGAAAATACATCAATAATAAATCCTAACATGTGCTCTACTGATTCTTAGGTTTGGGAGCGTATGTTTAAAATAGGGATCTATTCAGACAGGGTTTAGTTTGGAACTTGGAAGTAATAGTAAGTTTGTCGATTTTGGGATTGTAATTGACGGTCTTCAACATTGCTGTTAAACACTAGTGAAATTCGAGAAGATACCATCACAAACTTAGAGGAAGTTTGTGACTTTGATATGTGTTGAGATTTAAATGCTTTATACTTTGGCTTTGATATGTGTTGTATCTATTTTGTTTAGGAAATTACAAGATACTACTTCTATAAAGTCTTTTGAGTTCTAGAAAATTTGATACTAAATTTGCAATTTGGAAAGCTCATAAAAAAGATGTGTTTGCATAGGATAAGTAGGAATTTATTGATTTTGGGTTTTCTGTTCTCTATTAAGGATAAGATTAAGCAGTTCTGAAGCTAGCTAGGTTTTTTGACAAAGAAATATCCACGGATCCAATATGTTCTTTGCGTTAAACTGAATTGGAAAGTGTTGAACATTTTTTTTAAAATTTTTTTTATGCAGTCTCCACTATCCAAAAAGGTGTAGGAGTTAGTATTCTCTCGTGAATGAATTTCCTTTTATTTCACATAGCTAGATAATGCATCATCCTTTCGAAGAATATTTTAATGATTTCCACTCATCTTCAATCAAAGTGACAGACAAGATTACTGTTGAAAGAACCTTAGAGGGGGGGATGAGTAGGGTTATTGAAATTTTGCACACTTAAATGAGGACATTAATGATAAATTTTAACTTACTGTTAAGACTTTAACATAGTGTAACAAAAATACTTACTCCCTCCGTTCATATTAATTGTCCAAAATGTCGTATTTGACAAAGAATTTCTTATAGTATATTTTATCAAAAAATTACAAAATTATATTCTTCTTATAGTACTTTTCGTTATCAATCTAATGATAGTACTTTCGTATATTAAAACATTGTGTATATTAAGAAATTAATGACATGTTGGGACAATTAATATGGAACGGAGGGAGTATATTATTACATGCAAACCAGAAAACATTACACTGAGATGGTTACAAATAGTCTCACTGTTCTAGAGCTAATGTCCTTAGAACAGTTATAGTGGAGCTAGTGTCTCAATTAGGTTGGCTAGTGTCCCAACTAAGTTGTCTTGGCAATGATTTTAGCTAAAAGATTCCACCAACCACGTTGGTGATTATCACTCACAGAAACAACAACAATTAGGGTCTGCTTGGGACGAGAGTTAAAAACGAGGGTAGGTCTTCATAAAAGTAAAGGAGGGTGAGGGTGAGGTTATGACAATGTTTGTAAGGGTAAACATTTGCCCATGCTTGGTAGATCAATTGGGAGAGTTCATAAGAGTAAGTTTTCAATTGACATATTTGCCCTTTCATATTATATGTAATACAATGATACTCATACATTAGCTTTATGCCCATTCTCTCTCTACCCCTCCCCCTCCCTCCCTATTCTCTCTCTACCCCCAATCTCTCTCTAATCTCTCTCCACCTCTTCTGTCCCTCTCTCTCTTACACACGCACACACACACACCTCTCTCTTTCTCTCACACACACGTCTCTCTCTCTCTCTCTCTCTCTCTCACACACACACACACACACACACGTCTCTCTCTCACATCTCTCTCTGTCTTTCTTTCTCACACATATCTTTTTCTCTAATGTATGTGTGTGTGTGTGTGTGTGTGAGAGAGAGAGAGAGAGAGAGAGAGAGAGAGAGAAAGAGAAAGAGGGAGAGAGAAAACTCGCAGCATGGCATGCAAAAATCGAAAGGTAAATTTAGAGTTAAAATGAGTAAAGGAGGGTAAATCTCACTCCCCCTTACCCCCTCTCACTTTATTCGCAAACAAGGGTAAGGAGGAGTAAGCACCCTCCTTAACCCCTTGTAACCCTCCTTAACCCTTCTCCCAAGCAAAGCATTAGTTTCTGTTACACTACTCGCCGAGGTCCTTAGTTACAATCTATCAGAGATCCTTTACTGGTTACACACTCACCAATACCAATTGGTTACACACTCAGAAATCACTCACAGATTTCCTACAACTTTTCTCTCGATTTCTTCACTTGGAATCGAATGAATTCTCTAGCTTGAGTTCACGAGTTGATTTATAACCTCTTTGCTGATTTCCTTCCTTGTTGGCAGTTAACAGATATATGGCTTAATTTGTTATCATCCCTTGCTTGATTGAAATCCTCCAGATTCTTTCCTTTTTTGATGCTTTGATTGCTTTCGAATTTGTGAGGTTTCCAAATTTCTTCTTGAGGAATATCCTGCAAACATATTCTGGTCCATAATTAATGATTCAATCACATATTCAGAATTTTAGATAGTATAAGGCTTGAGATACTTCCCTTTCTTGTTTTTCGTAATTGTCTTTTATATCAAAATTTTGTCTGAGGTCCTTGTTAAAGCTTCATCTGAGGTCAATGGTGAATGTAGATGTAATGTCCTTGACCCTAGTCCCAACAACTTTCTTGTTATGAAACATTTGGAAAAGATGGAATGGGGTATCTTCAAACAAAATCTTTTCAACCCTCTACAAGTTCTTATTGTTGCTAAAAAGTTCTGGGCTGAGTGTTAGGCTAGGCTAAAGTTTAGCCTAAGGGGTCATTAATTTTACTATTACAATCATTCCCATGCTCAATTATTCTCCACACCACCTACTCATTCTTTGACTATTTAGGCTCATCCTCCTCTAACCAACTTTGTGAAGCTTAACTTTGATGGGTCTAAGACATTATCTTTAGTAGCAGTAAGGTTTTTACTTTGTGATGTTGGGGGATAATTTTTGGGAGTTGGTGGATATAATATGAGGGTTTCTTCCATCATAATTGTTGAAGCTACTGCTTTACACAATGGATTGCAATATGCTATTCACCTGCAAGGTTATTCGAGAGTTGTTATCGAGGGAGACAATCAAATTGTTGTAGAGGTTGTTAGGGATAAGTACGTTGTTCCTTGACAACTATACAACGACTACAAATATTTAGGATTTTTTTACAAAATTGGAGCAATATTACATTTAATATATCTATAGGGAAGGGAATCAAATAGCCGATTGGTCAGTGAAGTTAGGAAACCTTTTTCCACCAAATAATCATATAGATTCGTTTCTTCACCCCACCCTATTAATTTGATTGAAGTGCTCTTTGTAGATTATATTGAGAGATAAGAGTCTCCTAAACTCTTGCACTGTACATATCTTAAATGGTTTTTGGATGTTAATATACTGAACTTCTGAGGTATTGGACAATAATCACTGAACTTTGACCTTTGACAATAATACACTGTACTTTGGGGGGTCTTGAATAATAAAACACTCATAACGATTTTGGTAGTGACTAACTTGGTGGCAATCTACGTAGCAGATGGAGGAGATGAATTGGTATAAAAATATTTAAATTTATGACATGTCAGCTAATCCAGACATAAGCAAAGAGAATAAACTTTGAAAAGAGTAAAAAAAACATAAAATCACATTTGTTTAAACGTGTTTTCGTTGAGAAATTGTTGTTGTATAAAATCACCTTTACTTGTGTAAATTAGCTGACATGTCATAAATTTAGATATTATTTAGCCTATTCATCTTCTCACTTTGCCACGTAAGATCGCCACCAAGTCAGCCACCATCGAAATTGTTACACGTGCATTATTGTTCAACACCCCTCAAGTTCAGCGCATTATTGTCCAATGTTAAAGTTCAGTGCATTATTGTCCAATACCCCAAAAGTTCAATATATTAACGTCCAAAAATCCTATTAAAAAATGCAAAAAATTACTCGGATCGGAGGTACCCCAATATTTGGTAAAACTATTTTTCGGTACCCCAACTTTTCAAAACTCATTTTGAGGTATCCTTACTTTTTGGGTTAGTAATTATTTGGTACTTTTCCGGCCATTTATTTTATTAAGTTACTGAAATATCCTTATTCTTCTTCTTCAAGGGTATTTCTTCAGGAATGGAAAAATAAAGGCATTTCGATCACTTAATAAAATTGATAACCGGAAAAACACCTAATAATTACTAATCCTAAATTTAGGGGTACCCCAAGATGAGTTTCTCAAAAGTTGGGGTACCAAAAAAACATTTCACCAAAAGTTAGGGTACGTTAGAGTAATTTTTTTTTGTAAAAAATGCCATTAACTATTTAAGAATTGATGTCTAGAAAGTTGCATTTGGTGAATCGTATAAGAGCTACATTGTTAGAACCAACCATATAATCAATATGGACAAGAAAGTGGGTTAATAAATAGGCCGTTTAGATCGAACTAATCTGATTAAAATCGAGTCTAAATCGAAGTAAACTTATTGACTTAGTTAGTGGTCTAACTGATTAGATTGGCAGTCATGTTATGTTTGTTAATTCCTTTATATTTTAGAAAGAAGAAAAAAAATATTGAGGAAGGGAATAGCAAGTCCCAAATTATACAAAAACATACAACTTGATTCAAGAAAAATAAATAAATAAATAAATAAATAAATAAATGCAATTAAAGTATTTCTACAATTAGAAAACAAAAGAACAATGGGGCATACGACATAGGTATGTTGTCCGACCTAACTTGATGAGAAAATTGGTTGGAAGGGCAGGATAATGGTTTAAATAGTCGAACAATTAATAACATTTTATATCCATATGCCCATATGATACTAATTAAGTAGAACTCCATTATACCAACTATTAATAACATTTAAAAAGGCAACTTAAAAAAATATAAATGTAAACAAAGAATGGTGAACAGAGATAAATTAAGTGAACTATATAAAAGTATCAAAATGATAAGCATAATGTAAGATTATCTTTGATCGGGTCAAATATATACGGGATTTTTGCTTTTTGGACCCTGTATTTTGGGGGTATTTACATTATGGACCCCCATGTTTCAAAGTTTGCAATTTGAACCCTGTATAATATGGGCCAAAAAAATTTAGCCCAAACTTAAGTTGGGCTCCGATTTGCCTAGTGAACTGACCGATTTGCCCTTATGCCATTTATTCATTTCTCTCTTGTTTCCTTTTACTTTTCCTTCTTCTTCCCCGTCTCCCTCCTCTTTCTCTCTCTATCTCTCTGATTCTTTCTCTTTCTCCTTCTTCCACGTCATGGCCTCTTCTTCTTCTTCTTCTTCTTCTTCTTCTTCTTCTTCTTCTTCTTCTTCTACTATCAAGTATTCTTTGTTGCTTCTTTCTTCTTCCTCCTCTTCTCTCTCTCCACACTTATAGTTATGCTCATTAGAATCCAATTTTCCATTTTTATGTATGCAGCGATTTCCACACTTCTCTCTCTCTCTCCACACAAGGAGATTTCCGGCAGAAGTAAAAGGCGATTTCCGGCATCCTCGAGATTTCTGGTTTGTTGGTTCTACTACTTCTCGCGCTTCAGGTAATTGGTTTCTGGGATTTGCAATTTCTTCCATCGTCTTGCTATTCGCACTGCTTTTCTCAGGGTTCTCGGGGTGCCTACGTCGTGGTGATTGTGGTACTCCAATTGTGTTCTCTGACACCGACTTTCCGATTTCGATCTCTGAGAGGCGGTTATGAAGTGTTGGGTGGGCTTTGTTCTGCTGGGTTGTTTTCTTTGGGCTGCTTAACCTATTACGATTTGGTTGTTTTGGTGTTTTCTCTGCGAATTTATCAGGGGATCGATCAATTATTCATCAATCTAGATTTTCTGGGGTTTTCTGTTGTGGGTATCTAGGCATTGTTGTTGTCCAGAAAATCTGAATCTGCCCAAAAAGATAGATTTAGAAAGTGAGAGAGAAAGGATTCGTTGTGTGAGAAAAAAAGGGGGAGATTAAGATTTTTAGTGCTGAATTGTTTGAGATTGTTTCGGAACGAAGATGGGGGGTTCGAAGGATTTAGGAGATGCAATGTTATCCATGGCGGAACAAGGAAGCCATTATTGCTCAAAGAAAACTGAGAAATGTTTGACTAAATTGAAGGGTAACTTCGGTAGTTCAAAAATAATCTAGGGGCAATTTTGGAAAGAAAAATCGTTCAAACTACAATAAGGGCCTCTTTTGGCCGGACCCCTCCAGTTATGTGCAGAGTGTTGCCGGAATCAAAGTACAGGGTTCAAATTGCAAACTTTGAAACATGGGGGTCCATAATGTAAATACCCCCAAAATACAGGGTCCAAAAAGCAAAAATCCCAATATATACTTGCTATAAATATTCCAATCAAATTATCAAATAAAAACATTATAGTTGCCTTTAAATAAATAGTAATATTTAAGTTATTGCTCTTGTTCATTTGCGACGTGACAGTTGTTGTCCGCGATTGATTACGATTATATTTTAATTTGGAGCATGAAATTGTAAACTATAGAGATATTGTTTTATTTTACGACAATCAATTTTTGATGGTATCATTTTATTCTTCACTTCCAACTCTGTTTCTGCCAGTAGAACAATAGAAGAAGCTAAATTTGATTCGAATTGGATCTGTGCTCGATTCCAATTGAACTGGTTCCAACAGTCCACCTTGTTTGAGCATAATAACTAGTGAAATGCCCATAAATTCCAAACTATATTTTTTTGTGTGATACACCCAAACTCCTTATCTCTCACGCAAAGATCCTTTATTTTCTCCCATCTACATAGATATAGGCATAGTTACATCTGGTGTCTTTGTTGGAGACACTTCTTCAAAACCATTGGGAGATGTTGCTTCCTTCCATTATCTCTTTCCTCCCTTTAGTTTGTTAGCTGTTTACCCACCAAACTATGTCTTTTAGGTCATGTTTAGAAGTGATCCTTAATGGATCAATTATTCATGTAGTGAGTGATCTTTAACTGATATTTTATGTTTAGGGGTGATCTAGAGTGGATTGAATCTCAGCCAAAAAAGAGGGATGAGGGTGATTCAATGGATTGAAATTTCAAGCAATCCATGAATGGATTGAATCTAATCCTTAACTTACCGTTAAGTGATCCTTTAAGTTTAGAGGTGATATAGAGTAAATTGAATCTAAGGAAAAAGAATATTTCCAAGTGATACTTAAAATTGGATTGCCATTATTTGAGGTTTTCTCACACCTAATGGATTGCACCACTTTTTATTGATGAATCACCACCAATCCAATCCATTCAAGGATCACCTTTACGGATGACCTTGTATGTTTTTCTCCATCTCCCTTCAAGGCATAAGTAAGATTGGTACACTTCCATGGATGACTTATCAATTTTTTTTCTTTTTTTTTGTTTTATTTAATAACATGATTGGGCTCATTTGAGAATGTTAGGCAAAACCCTACATCAGAGGTCTAATCGCCGATCAGGTTGAGTTGGTTTCTTTGATTTCATTGCTTGAACAAGTTGGTACCTTTTGCGAACAGAAATCAGGCCATTTCTCAATTGAAAATGTTCAGTAAGTTTCAACCGGTCAATGTTGATAATGTAGTACGAGGGGAAGGTGGTGTTACGCCTTATTGGTACAAGCTAGTTGAATAGGGAGTCAGTGGTTTAACGAGTTAGTAGAAGAAGATGTGACTCATATGGGTAGTTGAATCGTCTGGAGTCAGTCAAATCAATGGTTGAATCGTCCGAGCCAGGGTTTGACCTGAATGTTGACAGCAAATTGTAACCATCCAATCCGGTCAACGGTTGAACCATCTAGTATATTAGAATAAGATTTTTATAAAAGTTTTGAAAAGTTATTAGATAATGAAAACTTACATTGTAAACCAATGAAACCAATGTCTCCATTGCCTAGCATTAAACATCTCCACTGCTACTGTTCGTTGCTTTCTCCAATGTTGATGACTTCTTTGCAACATAACATTAAGTTTCATTTGTTTGTTACTTTTTTTGGTTGAATTTGAAAGCTACATCCTTTGATCAAGAAAAGGAAAGCTAGATAGATGTACTCAGAATCAAAAGGTTGAACAAAAGATGAAAGCAAGTGTTGCTGGTGAAGAACGATGACTAATCACTCTTCTTTTTGAGGCAGTGACTTGAGTGTGAATGTGGAAGGGGATGCAAGGAATAGGATAAATTTTAATAGTGAATATTCATCTTCATATACAATCTTTTGATTAGGAAATACAACTACTTTGGAGCTTTCCAAATGTTCTTGAATTGAATTGTTTCCTAAATGAAAAAGTAAGAGAGAATCAATTAAAACTCAACATATTAACGATCACATGAGAAAGAAAACAAAAAGGATGAAGAGAGGCTTTTTTTTAAAATTTTTTTTATGGGTTTAGTAATTAAAGCATGCTTTGAGGCCAGAGGTTGCTTATTTATTCATTTTCTAACTTGATAGGAGAGGATGAGAGAGAGTTTGCAGAGCCTCACAAGTTATATAGAGCTTTATGACACAAACATTTGGAAAAAAGGAAAATCCCCAAGCAATGAGAATCCTTTTTTTTTTTGTCTACCTAAATTTGAGCCAAAAATAACGGTTAAGATTTTTTGGTTCTCTCTTATGTGTTTAATTCCGTGGGTCTAGAATTGGAAGTTAGGGAAGTTGATGGGCAATATGAACATTTGGGATTAGTACAGAGAATATGGGCATGTGTGATTCTCATGTTATCTAATTCACACTGTAATTGTTATTGATTTGTTTTTATGGAAGGAATCTTGTGAAGATCGTGAATGGTTTAAATTGTTATTCATCTGACTTTGAGTATATGTAATGTCAGACACTCAATTTAAAGATGTAAGGTGTCATGTTATAAAAACAATGCTAATAATTATGATCTCCTTTTTATTTGTTATTTACGCCTTTTGAAATTCACTTTTAATTAATAATTTCTCACATAAGATTTTTATAAAAATTATTTTCTAATAGTATTTTTTTTATTACGAATTTAGTGACTTCAATTTTATATGATGAATCATGTTAATATTAACGCCAACGGTCAAAGTTTTAATAAGAAAACTTAGACAACATATAAAAAGAAATGGCGTTAGTATATATATGAATTTCACTTCTAAAGTGGTGGGGTTTAATAACCAAAAACTTTAGGTTATTACCGTAACATAAATTTTTATGGTCTTCATTTTACCATTTATTGTTCCCAATAATATATTATTACATTCTATATTATAAGCTAACACTTTACTTTCTTAGAGGAGAGCTAGCTTCCACCTACCCCAATGCCAACAACCAACATGGATGTTGCCAGCATTGCCATGCACAACAGTTCTTTGTTCACTACTGGTTAATTTTTCTCATTCTTTTCTAAGTGTGCTTTTGAAGAGGGTTTCGATATATTATTTAGTTGCACCTGTTTTTATTTTGTCGAGCGGTGGCTACTATGTTGGCAGTTCCTATTGCCCAAGCTATAGTCTTCACAAGTATTTAAGTAATATATTAAAAGTTGAGTGCACTCAGTATATGATTGACATGTGGCTTGTCACGTAGGACATAAATAATTGTTATTAATGAGAAACATCTTAAAGATTGGCTATCTATGATGGAATAAAATGGTGTTTGATGGAAATTAAAATAGACAAAATAATAATGAAATGATATAAATGGTAAAATTAGATGCTACATCTATTACTTTTGAAAAATTGTATGTAAAAAATATAAGTTTGTTAGTCAATAAGCAATAATGAGAAAGACAGAGAAGATAATGTATCATGTTTTTTTATAAAAATAACTATGTCCTAATAAAAAGTATAAAGAGACTTAATTGCAATTATGATAAAAAAAAATGAGAAATTTCAAATGGTAGGCATCAACTATTGGGTATTTCAAATGGTCAACACCTTTTTAACAAATTCCAAATGGTAGGCTTAATAACCAAAATATTCCATTCCATAACCTTAAATTGTAACGTCCGTTAAGTATAAAAAAAAAAGAAAAAAAGAAAAGAAGAGGAGAGATTTGGGAATGTACAGATCAAACCATATATCATCAATATCACTACCAATCGCCAATACACTCGGCCAAAAATGGCCAACATCCAAGTATCCAACCATCTTCTTCAAATCTCCCCTCAAAAAATGGAGATCATCAACTTCTGTCACCGGAGCACCTCCTCCACCGACTGCTTCCTCGGCCTCTTCTCCTCCCTCTCCGCCTTCTTCTCAGCCGCCTCCATTCTTTCCGGCCATGAGCTTCACGAGTCTGACATCTTCTGGACCGCCGACGACCCCTCCGGCCGCGGATCCACCTCTCCGCTCTCCCGCCGCAAGCTAGGGTTCTGGCGAGAGGATAGCTCCGGCATCCTCGCCGCGATTGTCGACGAAGACGACCGAAATCACTCCTCTGCGATGCCGTTCCAGCCAATTCCGAAGCCTCAGGCACAGCCGGCTCTGACGAGGAAGTTCTGGAACTCGGCGCCGATCAAGGTCTTGCCGCCGATGATGGTCGGTTCAATTGGTATTAGATTTTTAGTTAGGGATTCAAATTTCAACTACTGTGGATGTGGATGTGGATGTTCTTGTGTTTTTGTCAGTACTTTCATCTTCACTGAGAAATTGTGGGGGAAAAAAAGCAGAGTATGTGTAGAATTTTGCTTAGATTTTTGTTTTCGGAGGGTTGTGTTTTTTTTTTCTTTTACACTTAACGTTAGTCAGTTACTCAGTTGCAATTTAAGCCTACAGAATGGAATATGTTGGGTATTAAGCCTGCCATTTGAAATTTGTAAAAAAAGTGTTTACCACTTGGAATACCCAATAGTTGATGTCTACCATTTAGAATTTCTCAAAAAAAAAAATTCTTAAAACACCGTATTCAAAATAGTTTTTTTTTTATAGTTATTTGGCAAACAAAAAATCCAGAACTATATTAGATTACCATATCAGAATATATATATTAGATTCTAATAATCCCTACTTT